>OY776112.1:473843898-475043898 GCA_963675035.1 Allygus modestus
ACGATTATCCGAAACTGTGCACACATAAAACTACAAATTAATATTTACTGTGGTAATGTGTCGACATTCAAAATTAAACTGCCAAAATATCCTTGTTTGATCAAATTGAACGATGATTTATTTTAATCGGAAAAAAATCATGAGTAAAATGAGTAACTTGCTGAGAAATGAGTAACCAATTTAACACATAAATAAAACTCTTAAATTATTAAAAAACTTCAAAGCTATGTTAAGGACAGCAGCCACTATTTACAACAAAAGCTATTGAATTAATATTTGTTATCCGGTGACAACACTAATAAATTAAACAACACCACTACAAGTAAAACTAAACAAGATGTTACGAGTTTAGCGTGGACACTTTCGGTTTCGCCAAACAAATGATGGTGTGCTTTACACATTTTACGATTGATGCTACATGAGAAAAATAACTATAACGAAGTATCTCTCCTT
The DNA here is from genome assembly GCA_963675035.1 of Allygus modestus. Lineage (NCBI taxonomy): Eukaryota > Metazoa > Arthropoda > Insecta > Hemiptera > Cicadellidae > Allygus > Allygus modestus. Next base: position 473,844,352 of record OY776112.1, read on the forward strand.
ATTGCTTGCATTACAACAGTAGTGGGGGTTTGCCGGTGCTGGCTCACTTGATTAATTGCTTCCGGAAGCGCTGCGTCATTAAATACGTCATCTGAGGCTGAGCCAGTGACGTAGGTGGTTTTGTGACGTAATGAGTGAAAGGTTAAAGTTCAAGGTCACGGGGAGGTAATTTTAAAAAAGTACTACCTCGCACGCGTAAAATCCGATTGTGATTCGATAGTTAATCGATAATAAATATCGAATAAATATCGAATGAAACAATCGAATGATACGAGTGCGAGGTAGTACTATTACAAATATTACTTTATTTACAATAATTCATGTTTACAATAGTTCCCCGTTGTTCGTTGTCATCGATGTTGTTGATCCGGACGAGTTGCGGCCATCACTTCGCTTTCTGAAGAAAGACGGTAGATACTTCGATCCCTGCGCAGAGTCCATGTTGTTTTTTGATGCGTAAAGTTCCAAAGATAAATCGTAACCGGACGCAATAAGAAGTCTTAACTCTTCACTAAACACCTCGAGGTCTTGGTAAGTCGCAAGATGAATAGAGTCATAATGAATACACCTAATTTTAATGGACATTTTAATATAATGTTTTACGTTTGTGAAGAGCACTCGATGTTCACCAGTCGAGAGCCGGAGGTGTACTGACTATTCGCTAGCTAGCGTTTTGGTATCAAACAAAATGGTGGGGGTAAAAGTGTGGTGGGGCGGAGCAGATGGCGGGCGGCAGATGGCAGGCGGCAGGTGGCAGCTGGTGCGAGGCAGATGGTTGCTACTACATTCGCCGCCACAGTAATGCAATCCTTCGGCGTAATTCTTGTATTTTATCTTGTCGGTTCATTTGATACGTTTTACATCTACATATGCAATAGCTAAAACACTTGCACTTACGACAAGCTTTCCCGTCAACTTGATCGCCTGGTATTTTAAAACATTGTAACTCGCAACAATATGTCTTCAAATTGTTATCGAAAAATAAATTGTTCATAGGTGGCACCGACATGTTAGCTGCAGCGTGTGTTAGACAAGACTGAGACTAACTTCACTGCTCCCTCTCTTTTATACCTCTTCATAAGTTAACCCTGAATGAAAGTTCAAGGTCACCCATTCGAATTTTAAAAAAAAAGCAACACAGCAGTATATAAAATAATATACTGCTGTGTTGCTGTTTTCTTTATTTTTTTTTCATATTTTTTTATTTTTTTTATTTTTCTTTTCTTTATTAAACAAACATTTTACAATACAATAAACTTAAGTTTAACATTGATGACTAGAAATACAAACAATAAAATACAAACAGAGAAATACAAACAGAGACATTATGTACAAGGATGCATGATGTGCAGAGTGAGTTCCGTTGAGTTGTTGCCGCTTACACCGTGTGATACCAAATACAACGTCCCCGGTTGAATATCTCGCAAATCTTCATTCTGTAGCAGTTGAACAAATCGTTTTGGAAGAAATACTTGAAACTTCGGCTCATCTCCTGAAGTTAAAGGTGCTTCGCTCAATGAAACTAGAATTGCTTCTCCATGTGTGGTTTCCACTTTCTTGATGTTATGAATAATGTAGTGTTTTTGTTCTTTTAATTCTGAACACTTTTTAGTTAGCAGAAGGTCGGATTTTGAATGAGTGTTGAATTGATCAACCAGTGTTTGTAGAAACTGTTGTGATGCCATCTTCGTCAGTGGTGGTTGCGATGTCTTCTGTGATGTTGCCTCTTCGGAGTCTCGAATAATACTCGTGCCGGAGCGGTGTTGGATCCTCGTATTTATAGGCCCCGCTACCCCCACTACATTCCGGTTCTTTGCTACCCCCACCACATTTCTGCGTTTGTTCCAAGTAAGCAGCCAAACGATATGCGTTGTGCAATGCGCAGTTTGATTGTCCGTGTTTAGGATCTTTTGCAGCAACACAAATATTACCGAGATTAATGTTAAAGTCCTTACCGATAGTTATATCGAAAACATCACCGTGCGTGTACTTTTGTATCCAGTTCCTTTTTTCTAATCCTCTTGTGTATATATGTGAATATTGTTTGCAAAAGTTAAACATAATACTGTGCAGATTACTGTAGCTTATAAATCCTTCATACCAATGTATGTGATGAAAGTAGTTTGTTATCCATTTGTTTGTACTTTTTGCTTTGGCGTTAAGGTTGTTAAAAAAAAAAGGAGCTTCAAACGTGAATGGGTAAACTACAAATGTAAGCAAGTCTAAAATTACTAATTCCTTGATAATAAACCTATCATCATTATTTCGAAATGCTTGAAATTCTATTACACAAGGCTTTACACTCACTTCTTCATCCCCTCCGCTCATCATGACACCTAACGATCAACTAAACTGTTTTCCACACCACGGTAGGTTAAATACCAGGCCGTACAGTTGCAGGCGCGTTGGTGTATATTTAACGTGGGCACCGTCCCCAATAGGCCTACCCCACGTGTGTTCTTCTTTACTAAGTTAAACTTTAGTCTTTTTTAACTTCCTCTTCTCGTGTTTCGTTTTCTTCATCTTCTTTTTTCTCCGTTTCTTCTTCCTCTGTTGTTTCTTCTGTAGCTTCTGTAGCGATTTCTACAAGTGGTTCAAAATCCTTTAACTTTCTCCACATGCAAACTTCATGAGGTATTCTATTAAAAATAGATGTATCCACAGGTCCGTACACGATGGTGCTATCAGGTTGTTTTTCCAAAGTATCGACCAAATATTCTTTAATAATAGCGCTTGCAAATACCAACTGTCTCATGTACCTTGTAATAGGTTCTGTTGCGTAGTTTAAAACGTAGAATTCTTCACGTGACAGTAGAATCTTATTTTCATGTTGAGTCAAGTCTCTAATTCGCACTTGTAGTTGTCCGCGATGTTTAACAATATCGATTTCATTGTCACAATCCAAAAGTCGAATATGTGTTTTTCTTCCACACAAACTGTTAGTTAAATAACATTCTATTAAATGTACATGTTTCAAAAATGACTCCCAAGCATTTTGCGAAAATAAAACCTTTTTTGTTCCATGGTGTAAAATTACTGTAGGGGAATAATCCAATGACTTTATCAATCCAACTGATACACTTTTACTGATGCATGCTGAGATGGGGTAAAAGATTCGCAAAAACACTTCAGTTAAAATGTGAGGAGGAATATTTTCTTCAACTTTCTTCTTCCTTTTTGGTACTACCTTTGATGGGTCTGCATTACTTTCCTCCTCTCTATCTCTTTTACCAAACTTTAAAAATGCAGTTATTTCCTTGATAATTTCTGCTTCGCTGGTATTATCACGTTCCAATAACGGTGCTATTTCTGCATCACCTTGTACAACAGATGGAGAACTCATTTTGTAGAAGATGTTGCCCATGCGACGATAGACGATCAACTGAAGACCTGCATTGTTGCTCCGCTATTTATAGGTTAGCGACAGTGGCGGTGCCGGTGGTGGTACAACGTTTTACAATACCGTCTTTACGATACCAGTCAACGGTGTGTATGTAACAATTTTATCGTGCAAAATTAAACAATACGCAGATGTATTTGCAGGTACGTTTTCTTGAAATTCCATTTCTATCTTTATATCAACACTAGACGATTTTACAGATTCGTTTTGTTTGGAGCAATCAATTACAACAATCGGAGCTTTCGATTCAAACTGTACGGGAGATAGTAGAGGTGTGTTTGTTTTGCCGTAATATGAATTTTGGAACCTAGCGTACATATCGTATAAAACACTGTACCTTTTTTTATCAAAAGAGATATTAAAGTTGTCGTAGGGAAAGAATTGTGAATTCAGGAACACTTTACAGTTTGTTAATTTACAATGGTCAAATTCACCAGCATTTTCAGTTAATATACTTTTTTTCTTTGTTTGTAATCCAAAGATTACATATCTCGCTTTTTCCAAATGAGTAGAAGTTTTTACAGTCCATGTATGCCGTTGTGTTGAAGGTAAAACGGGGTATTCATGAAACTCCCAGCTTCTGAATGGTATTACAATGTCTCGATCTGATTTTAACTTTCTTAATAATGTAATCCTGTGTTCATCATTTAGTCGCACATGTGGTACTCTCCAAACAATCTTGTCTAATGTTAGTTTCCAGTCTAAATTGGCTTCAGTTGTTCCAGCAGATGCTTTAATAATATCATTATCGTTTGATGACCTTAATAAAACTAGTTCTTGTTTTACATTTATTATTATTCTTCTGTAATCTTCAGCAAATCCTAAAAGTAATCTTAAAGGTACGTAAAAATCAAAGTTTCCCGAAGCGTCAGGAGTAATTATACTTTTGTCTGGTGCAACCCATCCTGCAACAGCTAACAGATTCTTCTCATTTGGTGTTAAAGACGCTAATCCTTTTAATGTACTGGAAATTCCAACCTTTTTTGTTGAATCGACTGTAACTCCTGAAATTTCATATCTAATCTCGTCAAACAAAAATGCCATAGGATTATTTATGAACGGAACAGTGGTTCCAACAGTACCGTCAGCTTTTGTTACTTTTCCTTCAATATATAAATAACTTTCGCATGGAAGAGTATAAATGTCTTGTTGTTGTATAGGAATCCTAATTTCATCGTTATTGTTTAATTTGGACGAAGCGTAAGGGTTGTGCGTGTGATATTCCTTTTCCCATAAGGTCTCGTCGAATGTTGGGCCCTGCGCTATATCCAGTATATCCATTGTTAATGACCTTTAATCCAATTTCTTCTAGAAAACGAATGTTGTCACTTGTTAATCCTTCTACAGCTGATGAGCTACTGACCTCTTTGCTGGTTGGCTCTCTCTTTTTAAATGATAACCCCATTATCTAAGCGGATGATTTTATATGTATTCTTACAGTAATAGCTTCTCCTCGAAAGTCAATAAGGTTTCCGTCTTGATCCACTATGTTCAGCACGATGTCTGAAATGAAACTGGTGTTTAACGGTAGGTACACAAGGTTTTGAGGCTTTTCTACTATCTTGAAACCCGGTGCGACTGATGGGTAGAATGTGTGTAATATATGCCGATTTTCTCCATCTCTGTAGGATCCTTGTATAATGTTACATGTAATGTCTATGCTGTTTACTTTGATGATCGTCACAGTTCTATTCCCAGAATGAGTTGTATTAGGTTCTAATACCTTTGTTTCCTTAGAAAACCCCAATAAACTACCAATTGAACGTTCTTGGCCAAAATCAATATAATACTTAGAAGTAATTTCGGCTTTCATTGTATTGTTATTGCCTTTTATCGTTATATTTTCTTTTCCCATATGTTTTTGTATAACTTCATTTATATTATCAATTTCATAAGCTCCTGTTGGTAAACTGAATTCTTCCAAAGCTGAATATTTTCCTTTATTATCTTTTGTCTTGTAATAATGTATTTTGTTATTAATTCCTTCACTAACGTTTGGAATAGAGTTATATGTTGTTAAATCCAATAATGCGGCTTCCCATAGTCTTCCTTTTTGCAAACGTAGCGCTGGAAACAGAATACTGCGCAAAGTACATGAGTTACCGGTTAATGACACTGTATACGAAGACATCTTAAAGTTGACTAACACTTTTAGCTAAAAAGTCTAAACATAAATGACCGCAAATGGATGTATCATCAGGTTGTTTTCTTGTATAATTGTAAAAAACATTTTCTGCCGCACGAAAGTATTGTTGAAGTTCTTTCGGTGGTGGAAGGTTTCCAAAACTGTCGAAATAATAAATCGTTTCACCAAGTTTCTTGTAACACACCCAATGAGTGCCTAATCCTTCACTATTATCCAAATTTACTATACCAGTCTCATTTTTCCACATTTTAACCGGTAATTCATCTTTCATAAATACTCCTCTAAAAAATGGGATTTTCAAACAAGAAGCATATGTAATCAGTTCTTCATTGGTTAATTCTTTGTTTTTAATTATTAATTGCTCTTTCTTATTTAATACACACGATACGGTCTTAGGTATAGTCCTCCTCCCTTTTTTATCATTGACCATATTGTTGGTTTCTTTTTACCTTTACCACTAGTAGATCGACGTTTTCTTCTGATATTACCTCCTTGTTTCTTAGCGGGTCTTTTCCCACGCCTTCTTCTCTTTCCTCCTCCAAACGTAGTTTTTGCTTTCATTGCTGCTGTTACTGCTAAAGACGCTGCTTTTTCACCAATACTCGCGTCACTAGATTTTACTCTTTGCCAAGCTTTCTCAGAAAGTGCTCTATCCGCTATTGATCTATTTTTTGTATCACCAAATTTGGAATACGCTATATCGTGCTGTTTACAGGCCTGATCAAGCTTATTTATTCCAGGATCTCCTCTAGCAAGCCGTTTCTCTAATTTGGTTCCAGGACCACAATATTGATATCCTCCAGGTAAATGTAATTCCACAGGTAATAAATCAATCGCCTTGTTAACTATAGCTCCAACCGGTTTACTTAATAGAGAAAATGCTGTTGATGCTATTCCCCTTCCTCTCTGTAATCTCTCTCGATTATGACTGATGCGTTTAGCCCTCGGCATGACTATTTATAGCCAAACTTACAATCAGTAGGTGCACTCTATAAATGTTTTACAATGAATGTAATATTAGTCTTGGCTTCTTGTATTATATATACTGTTTAAAATCCATTTATTATATAGAAATGGATTAATTAATTAAATGTAGACATAATAAATAAAAGTAGTAAAAATAGAAATAAGGTGTAATTGAAGATGTTTTAAATGTTTCTCCGCTGGTGATGGTATCGTTGTTTTCGGTAAAATGAATAAAATCTAAATAGTTGTCATGTTCCCTTAGAAACTTGCCACTTAATCGTTGGTAATTAAATAACACATTCCAGTCTAGTTTATCTTTAAAATTGTCAATGTAATTTTCAGAGAGATTTTGATATTTACTTATTACTTCCCAACAGTTATTAAAATTTGATGTCATCTCTACAAGGAAGTCTTCTGAAAACTGTTGTCTTTGTAAAATATGAATCCAGTTAACTCTGTGAAAATAAATTCTTAACATAGTCATTGTGAAGAGGTAGTGTATGGAAAGTTGTTCCCAATCCATATATCTATCAAACCGTTGAACAAAACCATCTGTCAGCACTCCTTGGGGAAATCTCGACTCTTGAGATATTAAACTCCACGCAGTAATATTGGATTCCATCATCCTCTCTGTATTATCTCTCGAATATGACTGATGCTTTATCCCTTATCATGGGTATTTAAATTCTTTTTTCTCTTATATAATCTTCATCGTTTTCTGTTGGTTCATTAATCACATTCACTTTATCCCCCTTTCCTAATGTCTTGACTTTAGAAGGCTCAGACGGTTTATCTAATTGATTAGGTTTTTCTGGATTGTGTATCTTTTTCCAGTCTAAATAATTGTGGCTGTCAACATCTGAAGCTACAGCTCTTCCTGAAGCCCGATGGATATAATTAAATAAAGCTGCACCAAACCTTTCCATATGTTTTTCATATTCTGTAGTCCATTTCTTGTGTACTATATCAAATATTTTCTTATTTACAGCGTCTCCATCCTGCTCACAATCACCTACATTTGACAATTTTAATTTTTTTACATCATAGCTTGTATCAGTTTCATTCTTTTTGTAAATCGTTAACAATTTTAAAGTCGCTAAATTTACTGCTTCACCATCATAAATGGGATGTTTTATAATGCTTAACCTTTTACCGGAAAATCCCCAATGGTCTTCGTGTACAATCGGGGTTCTTTTATCCATATATTGTACCGTAACCGCATCAGAAGACAAAAGCGGATCACCAACATTTTGAATTACTTTTCCTTCAAAATTATAATTACCATCAGGTGTTAACGGAAACCCAGCTCTTTTTTCACTATATCCAGATTTTACTCCAAACTCGGAATACCGTCCAAACTTGTCCACACTCATGATGTAACTGAATCGCTATCGTTTAGGTTCTTACTATATATATATATATATATATATATATACGTCTACTGAACAATTATTTCTCGTTTTCGCAGTTCATCAACCAAAGCTACCCATTCGTTTTCTAAACCAGTGTGCCCGGCTTCCATAGCTTCATGTAATAACCTCATTCGATCAACTAACTTATTTATATCGTTGTAATATATTATATTGGTTTTATACAAATTTTTTAATAATCCCCTTCCAGATGTAGTAGGATCAGTTGTTTTTCTTTTTTTATGCAAAACATTTAATTCAGCAGAAGATAAAGCTCTTCTTTTAATTGGAGCTTTATTTGATTTCGAGGGGAAAAGACTAGATATAATGTTTGTGTATTTTATTGACCTGTTTCTATGAATAGATAGGTCTTTGGAATATTTTTTTCTATGTGCATTTGTATACTCTAGTATATTTTTAAACAATTGTAAATCCTTTTTAGTATATTTACCAGGATTATTTTTAAAGATGAGTTCAAACAAACCTGTTGTACCTTTATATTTCTTATCACCAATAACTATATCATCATTTTCGTTTATATCTAACTTTCTATCTCCAATCATTAATCCTTTATCCTCTATTCTAGCTCCATATGTATGATAATTTCGATTAGCATGTGTGCCATGTAACATTTTTAATGTATATTTTCTTCCAAGTGTTCCTTTAAACATAATATCTGTGCCTAATTTGCTTAAGTTGGATGGGTTGATATCCTCTTCTTCTGCTCTTGTATCTTCCGCACTTGTATCTTCTGTACTTGTATCTCCTGCAATGTTCTTTTCCCTTAAATCTCCTATATCTCCGCTTTCTTCATACTCGTCGCTTTCTTCAGATGTTTGTAACTGGTCAGAACTTTCATCATTTTGAAATTCTTCTTCATATTTGGAAATTGGTAGCATTTTGTCTCCTTCGAAGCGAATTGAAGGTTTTTCCATATTTTGTGCTAATCGCTTTAAAGGTTCAGTAACAGGTTTGAATGTTGTTTCTAAAAATTGCTCTCTTTCATTTATACCTGATTTTAAAGCTCGGTTTTTTTGTCTAATAGAATCACTAAGTGATTTTATTTCCTTTAATAGCTTTTCCTGGTTAACCATCTTCACACCTTGACGACTTGTACAGTAATACCGCTAATCAGTGTATTAAAACGAATTTATCAAAACCTATTCTATAACGACCATCTTTTATAGCTTGATCTTTCATAATAACCAAAAATCCATAATTTTCCGCCCATGCTTTTCCGCAAAGCTCTTTAAACTTTTCAAATGGCATATCCGCATTCACATGGTCGTTATATATATGTTTTAGGTTAGTATCATCTTGTTTGAATACAATTAGGATATTTGCATTATCTCTGATAAGTTGTTTTGGGATTTTGCTATAAGTTTGTCCTATATATATGCTGTCGATGTTATTATGTCTTCCCATGGCAAAGTAGTTTCTAATAGTATCCTGATTTTCACAAGATACATCGTCAAATATAAATACAGAATACGGTTTCGCTTCGTTTGGTTGCATAATGCTATCACTAGCGTTAAATTTGTAAAAATTAACATCAGACACATCAGATAGGATTTTATCCAGCAATTGATACTTTGGTTGATGTAGAGACTTTGAAAAAATATATAGGTTATTAAACCTTAATCCCTGCGGATTAGTGATCAAATTAAAGACAACATTGGTCTTTCCGCAGTTTGAGGGGCCACTTACTATACATCGAACAGTGTTTGGAAGTAAACTGCCGTGTTTACCATTGTTGATTTTAACGTTATCCACAGTTAAATCATCTATGTTATTAATATTGAATCGATCTTTATGGTGAATAATCTCCATCCTGCTCAAAGGTTAACGATGAAATGAGTTGCTTGCATTAAACCAAGTCCTTTATAGGTATCCATGAATCCTCAGTTTTGTTAAACCCTAACCACCGCACTTTAACTGCGTCCTTTTTTCTTTGTAACACTTTTTCAACAAGATATACATCACCTACTGTTGACTTTAACATTTCATGTCCATAAAATGCACCTTGCAACAAATCTCCTTTGTTATCTTTTAGAATATACGTTTCAGGTACAGTCGGTTGCACTTTATACACTGTAAAAACTTCATTCGTCCAATTGGGAAGGTATTTCTTGGTAAACACTCCCTTATATTTACTAATCCGTACTTTATCACTTACATTAAATTTTCTTGGCTGCATTTTTTCTACTTTAGGCTTTGTATTTTTCTTTATGCGTTTTAATACATCTTTTGCATTTCTTCTATTTACTTTGTTAGGTTTCATACCAATAGTTCTATGAAACCTGTTGTTATAATCATTTATTAATTGTGGTAAAACATCATACCATACGTAAGAACCTCTTTTTGAAAATTGTTTATACAGTGCTCCTTTCAAGGTTCTATTGAATCTTTCTACAATAGCTGCTTTTTTCTCTGAATTTGTAGAATAATGATTTATTTTATATTTATTCATTAACTGTGCAAAGTTTGTATTAAAGTATTCTGTTCCATCATCAGTTTGTAAATGTTTAATTTTGTTTTTATCTCTTTTTATGGCTATTTCCATGGCTTCTGTTACACTTTTACCAGTCTTGTCCTTTAGAGGCAAAGCGTCTGCAACTTTTGTAAAACAATTAATAATTGTGAGTATATATTTAAATCCTTTGTTTATTCTGCTATGCGGTCGCATTTCAATTAGATCCGCTTGATATAGATCATTTATCCCTTTTATAACAGTATTTCTTCTTGGAAACTTTATTCTTGCAGGTTTGTGTAGTTCATTAATAATCTTCTCCTTCAGGTCTGACATGATGGTTTCACGAAGGCAGCTGATATGGTATTAAATATTCGTTGGTATAAATCTCCTTATATATACATATAGTTCAAGGTCATTCAAAACTTGTGTAAAAAAGGGGAAACACAGCTTAACATTGCTGTGTTTCCCCTTTTTTACGGAAAGGAAAAGGATAAAGGATCTAGGACGATGAAAAGGTTACTCGTCAATAGGGTTGAGGGAGTAGTGGCCGAATGGTAAAGTGTGGATGTTGTCTGGAAGAATGTGTCGTTTATCATCATTGGAAGAAAGTGCTTTTTTAACTTCTGTTAGACTGTATATCTGATGGTTAAAACTTCTAATTGTATTGAATTTAGCTGTAATGACTTTATCTTCAAATAAACATTGCTTGTATTGATCAAAAATAACTTTCTTTTCTAAATATAATTTCTTTACACCTTTAGCTTTCTTAATATAGCTATTCTTCTCGTCTTCTTTTTCATCATATAGTTTTAAGGAATACAGTTTTGACATAAGTGCAACAATCTCTTCAAGTAGAACTCCATTTGCTTCATCTTTAAATTTGCCCAGTACTTTTTTGTTTTTGTCTTGGTCGTAGTTAGGATGGGTCTTTGGGTAGTCAGAAAAATCGAATTCGTTTTTGTAAACAAATGTACGAAGATCTTGATACATATCATTTGTAATAATCCAATACACAAAAGCGTCTGTATCCATGTAGCTAATGCCAATGTTCTCTCTTCCATAGAAGGCAACCATTTTGTTATAATGAAAATCGTACATGTGTGTTTTTGAGATGTCCAAGATTGACATGCCTATATATAAAGGACGATCCATCTTCACACTCGTCTTCTTCATAGACACTGCTACAAGTCTTTCATTAATAATTATAGATGTTCCAAAGTTTGGCTGCTGTACGAGTTTCTGTAGCTTTTTTGCGTCAGTAACAAGTTTAACATTTTTGTGTCTTCTTTTGTTTTCCAATGTTTTTCCAAATATCGCATTATTCATTAATTTAAAAAAGTCTTTTTGAAATTCTGATGTAGCGGCTGCTCTTCTGGTGGTGTTTGAATCAATGTAAGGTTTTAACCAACATGACTGAGAAAATTCCAAAACTCTATTAATTTTTGTAATACGTAGTCCTAATTCGATGGCTTGTTGGACTACCCAAAAGTGAGCCACGTAGCGCTGTTTATTATTTAGAGTCATCATTAATTTAGGGTGTTTTCCAGTTGGAGAAACTTCTGTTTTAGCGAGGAGTGGGAGGTCGTAATGGAGATCGTGTAAATGTTCCGGGTATTCAAAATCGCAATCTAAAATATATCCAGTGTCACCATGTTTTGGAATTTGTGAAATATCGCCAATAGAGTCGGGGTTAACCCATTTGAAATTATCATATGGAAGTGGGTTTGACATAGCCCATCCGTATAAGTTGTTTGCATCGAAATATCCCAAATAGGTTGTTGGTTTAGTTTCGTCGTAATTAGGAAGGTATTTGTTGTTGGCCTTAACATGTCTGGTAACACTTTGAACCAATCCACCTCTTACACCTGCTTCAATCATTAAAACCATGTCAATATCTGTTAAAAGTTGGAGTTTGCATTTTGTTTCTTTTAACATAGCTTGCCAAGCTAATCCTGGAGAAGTATACGAATGTAAAGGGTCCAATCCATATGCGGCAAAACAGGTGTTTCGAAATTCTTCAATCACATCACAAAGAAGGGTCACATCTAGTTTGACATAAAAGTCTGAGTAATCCCCTAAGGTCTCCATATTCATCTCGTTCCATACTCGAAGTGCATGTTGATAATCTTCAGGTTCTATTTCTTCATCATTAAGTTTGTTTTTGAATTTATCTGGTGTAGGAAGTGATGTTTCATCAAATCTATTCAGTCCGTCAATGTAATCATAGGGGAAGACTCCTTTTCGAAGAGCTAAATCCATTTTATCATTAGGCACAATTTTACTTGTTTCAATCAAATCTTGTCTTCTTAAATTTTTAGTTAATTTTGCAAGGCTAAAAGGCATAAATCTGAATGAATCAACAAATCTTAGTTTTATTTTACCAACTTTTTTAGAGAAGCTTATAAATTTTTCCATGGTTGTTGCCAAGACATCTATTTCTCCATTATCTCTGCCCAATTCTGGGATTATAAAGTGGGAGTCGTATCCACTAAGATTATGTAAAACAACGGGGATAAAGTTTGGAAGTTTATAGTTTAAATTGCAAGAGTTACAGGCTGCACCTCTGTAAGCTCCTGTTAGATGGTCATGGTCTCGCACTTTACTGTTGGTCAGTGTAAAAGTGTTAATACACAAATAACATGTTGTTGCTGAGTCGTGTCGTTGAATTTCATCTTCATTCATAGGAATCATCGGTACCACATTTCTGTACATTTCTTCAACTTTCCCAGCTATGATATATAAGTCATCGACGAAGTTTCGAGCTGCTTCTTCACCGCGATATATCTTCGGTGTTGTTGTTAATTCATATCTTCGCAAATGTTCTTCAGACAGTGTTGATTTTATCATCAAACAGTAGCTGTTTGGTGTGTGCTGCTGGTATTTGCTTCTTCTTGTTACGTTTTCTTCTTGATGTTCGAGCGGAAGTAAAGACGCCTCAAAATCAGCATACACAACAACAGGTAAACGGTATTGTTGGATTACTTTGTCAAATTTTATCTGAGCTCTGCTAGGATGCGGCAATTTAATTCTTACTTCATAGTTTTCATTACATAGCCGTTGGTGTTCTACAAGCCAATCTGATCCTCCCCTTCTTAGTTCTTTGTTTACGTGACAAAAACATCTTTTGCAAATTGTCATCTTTTTTTCATGTTTGGATAATTGTTTAGAAACAAGACTTTCAAATTGTTTGATATACACAAAGTGTGAAATATCACCTTTAGTTATCAATAACAAATCGGTATGATCTCTGCGCTCATTTGGTGTTATACGCAAGGGGTACACATTGTTTGACGAATCCAATCCAAATAGGTTGATAGAAGCTGAAGGATTTTGTTTTTCAAATTTTAAAACGTCTGTTATAGCAACAGGGTAAGTCATCCCTTGAAAATTATATCTATGTTGTACTTCTTCATATTTGTGACTTGGTCTTATCGGATTGTCTGTTACATATTTGACCAACATGGCATATTTAAAACATTCAGTATCTTGATTTTGTACATTGATGCAGGATTTGGTATCACTAATCTTTTTTGGTAAAGGGATATAGCTACTGCCACGAATTCCATAACCGTGTTTGTGTACTCTTAAGTCTAGCCCTGTGATGCTTAACAAACTCCATCCTGAGCCTCTTCCTTCATGTTCTTGTATTTTTGTCATTAGCTCTTCAAAACATTCAGATACGATTGAATCAATATCTGACGAAAACATAATAGTTCGGTTTTTTGTTAAAAACCCTCTCGGTGAAGTTTCATTTTGAATGTTTGTAAATAAAGCATCCATTAATAGTCCAAATTTGATAAAATTTAATCTTTTTAATTCATTTTGCAAAGTGCTGATTACCAATCCTTTTGCGTTATTTAAAAATTCTTCGAGTTGTAATTTTGCGTTGTCAATTTTGAAGTGGGTTACTACATTACCCGGAAGTGCTCGGGCATGTAGTTTTACATTTACTGCTGTTGATGGTGAAGGACGGTGAAGTGTAGACAGAGCATGCGTAGAAGTCGATGCAGCTGATGATGTTGAAGGACGATGTAGTGTAGACAGAGCAGGCGTAGAAGTCGATGCAGATGATGATGTTGAAGGACGGTGAAGTGTAGACATAGCAGGCGTAGAAGTCGATGATGATGATGCATATTGAATAACACTTGGTCTGGAATGTTGGTGTTGAGCTAACATTCGATCTATTTCTTTCAATTCTTCTTCTTCATACTTTTCATCTTGGTTGTTGTTATGTTTTAATTCTTTATGAATCATTAAAATAAATTCATCCTTAAATGAAGACTTGCAAATATCGCAGCGATGCATAATGTAGGTGCGATCTCCACAAGGGTCAAGGCAATAATGAACAACACTGCAAATGCCCTTCTATTTATACCCTAGCAAAAGTGGTGGGGGTACGTTAAGTTTACTATTTGTTTTTGTTTTTGCATTTTATATTTACTATTGTAGCTGGAGGCTACAAATTTCTGTATTTAGGTCAAGGTCATTGAACAAATTTGCCAAAACGGGGAATAGAGCAGTAAGTGATTCTCACTATAACCACAAACTGATCTATTCCCCGCTTTGTATTTAAAGTAAACTATTTGAAGACAACAAAAATTTATTCAGATTCTTCCGATGAGCTCATATCACTAAATAACCGACGACGAACACAAAAGTTCCCTGTGACCGGATCTAAAACTACGTCATCGATATTAATACTGCTTGGAGGGGTTCCACTATCAACAAGGTCCATTTCCTCCAAACAGAGCAACTGATGATGACATTCTGGTTCATTATCATCATCGTCGTCGTCGTCAGTCAACAACTCCAACAGCTCCATCTCTCCAGCATATGGTTCACTGCTAGCAAACTCACTTAGTAGTTCAAGATCACTAAACAGTTCATCTTCCATCTCTGAATCGTCTTCGTCTTCATCTTCGTTTATATTTACTGGAATATTTTTAATCATTTCCAGTATAGTCTTCTTAGAAGGGAAAATGTTATCTCTGGGCGACATGATTCCAAGTAGCAGACTGATGTTACCACTAATACAAAACCACCTTTTATACCCCGATTCCGGTGGTGGTGGGGGTAAGTGATGAAAGTGCAAGTGGTAGGAAAAAGTAATAGGGAAGAGGTATTATTGTAACACAAATGATTAAGTCCTGTAAGTAGGTCAAGGTCGCCTTAACCTATTACCAGAACGGGGAATAGAGCAGTAAGTGATTCTTACTTTAACCACAAACTGATCTATTCCCCGTTCTGTCTTCCGCTGTTCAGTATTTCCAAAGTCTCTTAGTTAGTTGAAGAAAGTTGATCAATTTCCATCGTTAGCAATTCTTCAGGCAGTTGAAACGATGTATTTTGTGATAACATTTCCAACATATCAATATATTTTATGGCGTGTTTTATAGTAGAAAGTCTTGAAGCGTTCGGTTCGAGAAAAGGTAATTTTGTTCGTAATAAATTATAGGCTTCATTCAATATTGCAATCCTTTTTCTCTCTCTAGCACACCTTCTTTTCTCTCTATCATTCTCCTCCTTTCCTTTAACATCGAAGTTAGACGATCCTCCTGGGCTATCCATAGCTGAACAATAACTATACTCCGAAGCCGACTGCCTTATATATATATGTTTACCCCCACCCTTTTACAATGAATATAGCTGGTTCAATGTCTTGTTTGGGAAAAAGTCGCTAACCTAACGTGTAGTGTAATAAAGACACAAAAAAAACCCCTCTTGTAATAATCGGTCTCTGCAACATCGCGCTTTAATACCCATCATGTAAGTGGGTCAAGGCCGTCTGATTATATTACCAAAACGGGGAATAGAGCAGTAGGCGATTCTCACTTTAACCGCAAACTGATCTATTCCCCGCTCTGTATTTAAATTTTTTCCTTTTTTTTGATTCAGTTAAAGGTTTGGTTTGATATAGAACGTTATGTTGATTATCCATCCCTTTTCGATTAACCTAACCATATTAGCAAAAATTTTAAATAACTTCTTACTATCGTTTGTTTTGTATGCTTCATTTTCATTACTATACACTTCACCTGTTGGCCTCCACATGTACAGTTCACAACCAACCTCTATGACAAGATACTTGTGCAGTAATCTTCTTACAGCAAGCAGCTGATCGATGTTTTCAACTCTTCTGCTAACTACTAGAGTTGCTACAGAGATAGAAGGAGCCGATGCAGTCATTTTCAGCAGAATGATCTTTACCGGCAATGGAGACCCCCTTTATACTCGCTGTAGGTGGTGGGAGTAATAGGGTTAGGGAAGGGATTTTGTTGTAAAGAAATAATAATGATTTTTAATATTTTTCTTTTTGTACCAATTGATTATTTTCTAAGTCCTCAAGGTCGTTTGATCCTGTTGCCAAAACGGGGAATAGAGCAGTAAGCGGATCTCACTTTGTCCGCAAACTGATCTATTCCCCGCTTTGTATTTTAAAAGTCTTTAATTTGTTAAGCTTACGCATCCTGATCTTCATCCATGAGGAAGATTTGTTTGTAGGCTGAAGGGTTTTCAGCGAAGAAATGTTCATCCGCCAACTCATCCTCTTTAAGGAAAACTGCTTCAAAAGGTAGAGGGGTATTCGAGATTTCTTCGCGAATTGAAAGCGGATCTTGGAGCTGCGATTGAAGGTTTGCAATGTACTTTATTGTATTTTTTATAGTGGATAATTTAGAATCATACGGATTGGAGGATGGTAATATGGTTTTTAATATTTTATATCGGTCAGCGATTCTCGCTCTCAATTTCCGAGAACTAGCATTGCTTCTTTTGGCTTTGAGAGATCTCGAGTTGGAGTTTGGTGACGTACTACCTGTTTCTGGAAGAATGTGAGATAAAATCATAGCCTGGACAAGTATCGATGGGACAGCAGAGGATGAAACAGTACAAGAAGAGGTGGCAGAAGTTGGTTTTCTGATGTGCTCCATGGTGTCTGAGGTGAACGAACACAAGCAGCAGACTGATTTTATCATCGATAAGGTGTCTCTTTTATACCCAATGGAAGTGGTGGGGAGTGCAAGTTTTAGGGAGGAGATATATATATATATATATATATTTTAATGTTGTTTTTTACCAAACAAAAATTTTCTAAGTCCCAAGGTCATCTGAACAAATTACCAAAACGGGGAATAGAGCAGTAAGTGGTTCTCACTTGGACCGCAAACTGATCTATTCCCCGCTCTGTATTCTAAAGTAAACAATAAATCTTCTCACTATTGAGCAACCTTTGCTCTTTGAAGCTCAAGTTCTAAGTCTCCAACCAGGCGAAAGTCTGCATCGTGCTCCTCCCATTGTTCAGGAGAACGCGGTTGTGCACACCACTTTGTAAAGGCGTACCTCATTGCCTCATTATACTCCTCCAGGATAACATGATAGGGTCTTGGTTGCTGCGTTGTAGACTGCATCGATGATGTAGTTTGTTGCGGATGTGACTGAGCATCATTCTCCGCAACCTTATTAATCTTAAAAACTTCAGTCATTTCTGCAGCCTCAGCAATTGCGTACAACTCCTCTTCGTTAATTTCCTTTCCCCATGTGTTGCTGTTGACGCTCATGATGATACAACTAATAATTATATTCCGAATCGCTCGCTTAAATACCCGCTTACCCCCTCCCCTCTTTACTGTTGAATAATGACTTTAGTATAATATTTCTCCTTTTTCCTTTTAAGTTTATCTTTGACTTAGTGTAAATTATCCAAGTCCGTTATCTAGGTCAAGGTCGTTGTAACATTGCAAAAAAAAGTGTGGACAACTTATTTACACTCTGCAGCATATGCTACAAATTGTAAATAGGTTGTCCACACTTTTTTTTTAATTTGGAAAAAATGCTTTATTTAATTTGGAATAAACTTTTGGTCTTTTTATTTATATTATTATTTTAATGATTTCCACACAGTGATACCTGTATCATTTCGAATTAAATAGTCCTTGTGGGTAGGTTTTTTGACGTGGAGGTCCATGGCTCTAGGTAACTCTACATAGTACAGTTTACCTTCACATTGAACCAACACCTTTGCAAAGTCCTTTATTTTAACAAAGAAGTAGCGTTTGTTTTTACAAAGCCTGTTAATTCGAATTTTAATTGGCACCACTGTTGCACGTGGTGAAGAAGGAGATGCGCCATGGTTTAATTTTAAATGAAGACTGCACGTTTCTTCATTTAAAATACAACGTTTAACACAGCGTTCACCTTTCTTAGCACCTTTTTTGAATATATAATTACATTGTTGTGCAGGAAGCATGCACATCCTTTGTACAGATTTAAGTTGTTTAAATTTCTCTGAAGGAGATGAAGTATATGTGCAGATTACTGAAGGTCTGGTTGGAGAAGATGATTGGGTGGCTGGTTGGCTTGGTCTCGAACTTGATGTTGATGAGGATGAAGAAGCAGACGATTTGGAAGACTTTGATGAACATGTAGAACAACTTGAAGATGTAGAAGGACTTGGAGAAACAGCACGAGACGTTGACAAAGGACTTGGAGAAACAGCACGAGAAGTTGACGGAAGAGGTGAAGGACTTGGAGAAACAGCACGAGAAGTTGACGGAAGAGGTGAAGGACTTGTGTAAGTCGTTGACGCAGCAGGTAGTGGTGGACAGTTCTCCGGGACGATGTTAGCTAACATCAGGGCTGTCCGAAGGATGGATGGAACCGCAGAAGACGGAGTGGTAGAGGCGGGCGAAGACGAAGCAGAAGGTTTCAATTTGAGAGGTTGTGTCTGCTTCCTAATGTGTGCCATGGTGTGAGGTATAACAGCACAAGAGGAAGAATGATTTTACTAGTGCTGGGGGACCCTCTTTTATACATACTGATAGTGGTGGGGAGTGCAAGTGTTATACGGTGGGGGGAGGGGGGGGGGGGTAATAATGTTGTAACGAGTAAATATATATTACAATACGGGGATTTTCTAAGTCCCGAAGTGGGTCAAGGTCGTTTGATCATATTATTAAAACGGGAAATAGAGCAGTAAGTGATTCTCACTTGGACCACAAACCGATCTATTCCCCGCTTTGTACGTGAATTTTCTAAGTCCCAAGGTCATCTGAACATGAAGCCAAAGAGGGGAATAGAGCATAACATACTGCTCTATTCCCCGCTCTGTATTTGGGAAGGGGACAAAAGACAACAAACAAGAGACTGATTTTAAACAAGAGACTGACTTTATATTTTACAAGGTTTTCTCAGGCTAAGATGGGTAATGTCAACCGGTTTACGCGCCGTATTGACACAAGGTCGGTTTGCGCGCCATACCTTAGAGGGGTTAGGAAAAGGATGAGAAGCAAGATACATTACTTTGAAAATAAAGACTTTGCCAGCAACTATGTAAACAAAAATTAATCAGTTAACGTTACTTTTACAAGAACAGCCAAGATCGGTTTTGCAAAGGTCAACAGTATCACTGAAACCCGGTGGGACGTAGACCCAAACACCCGGCGTCAGGCTGCTGCGAACCCAAGTTTTGACCAAGGTTGTTGAGGGACCTGTAGGGCCGGGAGTACATATTTCATTAGTAAATAAGACACTTCAAACCGTTACCAAACATTAACATATATTAGACTAACTACATTACCTAGCAGCAAACTACAAGCGTTATCTAACATGCTTAACAAACTAACTAAACATGCAAGGGCGCGGATCTCTTAATTGCGCGTCGGGCCCAACGCACACTTAACAGACCTACGCTGCAGCAGAGTGCAACCCACTGGGACGTATACCCAAACAGCGGGCGGCAAGCTACTGCGACGAGACTGCGGACTGCTCCCGCTTATAAAGGCAAAGTGACGTCACCAAAGCGGAAGGGGGGATGTTACGTCAAAGGGGGGGGGGGGATATTACAATACGAGGATTTTCTAAGTCCCGAAGTGGGTCAAGGTCGTTTGGTCATATTATTGAAACGGGGAATAGATCAGTAATTGATTCTCACTTGGACCACAAACCGATCTATTCCCCGCTTTGTACGTGAATTTTCTAAGTCCCAAGGTCATCTGAACATGAAGCCAAAGCGGGGAATAGAGCATAACATACTGCTCTATTCCCCGCTCTGTATTTGGGAAGGGGACAAAAGACAACAAACAAGAGACTGATTTTAAACAAGAGACTGACTTTATATTTTACACAGTTTTCTCAGGCTAAGATGGGAAATGTCAACCGGTTTACGCGCCGTATTGACACAAGGTCGGTTTGCGCGCCATACCTTAGAGGGGTTAGGAAAAGGATGAGAAGCAAGATACATTACTTTGAAAATAAAGACTTTACCATCAACTATGTAAACAAAATTAATCAGTTAACGTTACTTTTACAAGAACAACCAAGGTCGGTTTTGCAAAGGTCAACAGTATCACTGAAACCCGGTGGGACGTAGACCCAAACACCCGGCGTCAGGCTGCTGCGAACCCAAGTTTTGACCAAGGTTGTTGAGGGACCTGTAGGGCCGGGAGTACATATTTCATTAGTAAATAAGACACTTCAAACCGATACCAAACACTAACATATATTAGACTAACTACATTATCTAGCAGCAAACTACAAGCGTTATCTAACATGCTTAACAAACTAACTAAACATGCAAGGGCGCGGATCTCTTAATTGCGCGTCGGGCCCAACGCACACTTAACAGACCTACGCTGCAGCAGAGTGCAACCCACTGGGACGTATACCCAAACAGCGGGCGGCAAGCTACTGCGACGAGACTGCGGACTGCTCCCGCTTATAAAGGCAAAGTGACGTCACCGAAGCGGAAGGGGGGATGTTACGTCACGGGGGGGGATGTTACGTCACGGGAGGGGGGGGGGGATGTTACGTCACGGGGGGGGGGGTGACCTTGAACATGACCCAAAAAAGGGGGGGGGGGGTGACCTTGAACATGACCCAAAAAAGGGGGGGGGGGGGAGGTTGTGTCGTCACGGGGGAAGGGGAACCGGATGTAGACCGGTTTTTAGCTTTCTACCCGTATATGGAAATGTCACGGTTACACTTGGCGACCCGCTTTGCTCCGTCTGGTACCTCATTCCAGCTTTGCCTTGCGAACTGAATACACCTCTGCGCTATGTCTTCTCCCATTACACCCGAGAAACTGCAACGTTTGAAGGAGACTTTGAAGAAGTCTTCGGAAAAAAGGAGCGGATTCAAAAGACCTAGTTCTTTTAAATCTTGCATACGGAAGAATTTTCGAAACCACCCACTTTACTTCGACCAACGGCCTTCGACGTCCACTGCATCTTCACCATCGCTATCACCTCGCCCTTCATCGCTTCGACCTTCATCGCCGCCACCAACTGTTGAGGAGATAATGAAGAGGACGGCTACGGTGAAACTTACCGAGTTGGTAACGCCGCTGGAGTCTGTCGCCGTCAAGTTTGCGCAGTTGAAATTAAACGTGGAGTATCTACTTGTGGGGAAGATCAGCGATGATGAGTACCTACTCCAACACCTCTTTGGCGGCGGCCGTTACGTCAAGGTCCACCTTCCAAGGTCCACTCTGCCACCTCCTGAGACCAAGTGCGACTTGATTTTAGTACGGCAGAAGGGACAAGTAAAGTGGGTTACAAAGGAAAAATAAACACTGACTACCGCTCACCGCTCCTTATCCACCATCTCCTTCAAACACAAACGGTCCTTTTCAGGACCACCCTAAGCATTTCAAGTTAGGGACTTGGCCTGTACATAGGCAGGAGACTATTAGTCTTATGTTTGTGTGCAGCCCACTTTGTGAAAATTTCTAAGTCCCAAGGTCCTTGACCTTGACCTTGACCTTGAACATGACCCAAAAAAAGGGGGGGGGGAGGAGGGGGGGGGGGGTACACAGTTTGTGCAAAGTATGTCATGTGGGTACTCAAATTACGCGGATTGATCAGACGAACAAGTTGGCGCAAACAGAATTCAGATCCGACAAAGGGTATAGCAGCGACAGCGAAAAACAACTATTTTCAAGGGCAAGCCTAAATAACTTCTTTATTTACGGTTTAAAATATATTAAGTGGGTACTCAAATTACGCGGATTGATCAGACGAACAAGTTGGTGCAAACAGAATTCAGATCCGACAAAGGGTATAGCAGCAACAGCGAAAAAACAACTATTTTCAAGGATAGACCTAAATAACTTCTTTGTTTTTGGTTCAAGGTCTAACATGTGGGTACTTCAATTACGCAGCTTGACAAGGCGAACAAGTAGGTGCAATTTAAATTTAAATCTAACCAACAGTATAGCATCCGTGGCGTAAAAACGATGGTTTGAAGGACAAGGTAACGTTGTGGTGGGGGTAGATGCCTATTATACACGATAACGCTACATCATTATTCTTCCAGCTCTTGTCGTATAAACATCTACCTAGACGGTCTGAAAAATGTCGCAGTTTTACAGGAACATGAGGAAGGTGACCTTCAGTAGTCCCCTTGACACTACTTTCTACTTCCCTGACGATGAAGACAGAAGGTCTACACTTTTAGTGGACAATGAGCGGTTTCGTCGAAGAATAATTGAGGTTGAAACACTTTTAACCAGTTGTTTGCTACGCAAAAAGAACCATATGAATACATGCACCGGTTTAGATCATAGTAGCTGTTATACTTATACAGCGTTGAAGCGCAAACATTATTGAGGTTTTTAGTTACGGAGGTAAGGTCTTGACAGTCTAAGAGCTAAACCCTAACTAACACATGTAAACTAGTTATTGTGCGATGTAAAACTTGGTGGGGAGACTGGTGTAGTGGGGGACTGGTGTAGTGGGGGACCACCATCTGCCGCACACTTGCCACCTGCCGCCTGCCGCCTTCCATCTGCCGTCCGCCATCTGCTTCGTTCTACTACACTTTTACCCCCACCATTTTGTTTGATACCAGAACGCTAGCTAGCGAATAGTCAGTACACCTCCGGCTCTCGACCGGTGAACATCGAGCTCTCCGAGACGCTCTTCACAAAATAACAATATCATTTCACTCACGATCTGATAGATGTTTCTATTTCATTGCCGTCACGTATTCTTTCCTCCTGACAGCAATGAAATGCAAACACCTAACAGAACAGATAGGTGTCAAAAACACAACATGGACTCTGCGCAGGGATCGAAGTATCTACCGTCTTTCTTCAGAAAGCGAAGTGATGGCCGCAACTCGTCCGGATCAACAACATCGATGACAACGAACAACGGGGAACTATTGTAAACATGAATTATTGTAAATAAAGTAATATTTGTAATAGTACTACCTCGCACTCGTATCATTCGATTGTTTCATTCGATATTTATTCGATATTTATTATCGATTAACTATCGAATCACAATCGGATTTTACGCGTGCGAGGTAGTACTTTTTTAAAATTACCTCCCCGTGACCTTGAACTTTAACCTTTCACTCATTACGTCACAAAACCACCTACGTCACTGGCTCAGCCTCAGATGACGTATTTAATGACGCAGCGCTTCCGGAAGCAATTAATCAAGTGAGCCAGCACCGGCAAACCCCCACTACTTAACAACACTACTGTTGACATAACAGAGGACTAAAGCGGACATTCCGTGAAAATCGGTGCGACCGGCGCGGCGGCAATGTTGCGTCATAGGTTGTTGCGGACAATGGCAGTGGAATAGGAATCCCCACGGTTATATCGGTTATTGTATTCGGGTTTTAGACGAATCGGAATCAATTTGATTTTATTTATTTATCAACGGCAAAAGCCTTTACATAAGTCGATACAGATGTGGAATAACATGTTTATACACTATATCAATAACAACAAATAGTAACAATAAGTCATTTAGCAATCATTAATAACAATGAAACACAAGCATTTACAGCAATAACAAGCAATAATTTGTATATAAGCTATAACAGTAAAGTCGTCTAACAATAAATAAACATCAATAACAAATATAATAACAATACAAGTTTTTACCAATGTCTTAACAAGAGAAGACTAATAATCTATGACTACAATAATACAATAAAGAAAAATCACACAATGAACTCCACTGATACAAAAGGTTTGCAACTAACAAAGTGAGACATCGGTTAGCCAACAAGAGACGCTTTTTGATCTTGGATGCACTGGTACAGAACAAGTTTATATCAGGTGGAGGATGGTTCCCCAGGGCTTGGATGCACTGGTACAGAACAAGTTTATATCAGGTGGAGGATGGTTCCCCAGGGCTTGGATGCACTGGTACAGAACAAGTTTATATCTGGTGGGAGATGGTTCCCCAGGGCTTGGATGCACTGGTACAGAACAAGTTTATATCTGGTGGAAGATGGTTCCCCAGGGCTTGGATGCACTGGTACAGAACAAGTTTATATCTGGTGGGAGATGGTTCCCCAGGGCTTGGATGCACTGGTACAGAACAAGTTTATATCTGGTGGAAGATGGTTCCCCAGGGCTTGGATGCACTGGTACAGAACAAGTTTATATCTGGTGGAAGATGGTTCCCCAGGGCTTGGATGCACTGGTACAGAACAAGTTTATATCTGGTGGAAGATGGTTCCCCAGGGCTTGGATGCGCACTATTGCACTGTCCTGCTCATAGTGGTGGAATATTTGAATCTGTAAAAAAGTTCCATATACCTTATATTCCCTGGCACTCGAACGTTGGCCATCTCAAGAATCTCTGGGCAATCGAGAGTTCCATTGATGACACCGTGGAGGAATAAAACATCGTGCACGGCCGGAGGGCCGTTCCCAGATCCACTAGTTGCAACTCATCAGCGATGGCCTTAACCAAAGTATCCATGGAACGGTAGCCCTTACGGTAGCTAACAAGGCGGACGGAGGAAACGTACTTTAATTTTCAACAGCTAGTCCTTCAAGTACTGGTTTTTATTGATGAAAATATCGTTGACTCATTAAAGTTTAGCTCTTTATGGCGCAATTTAGTTACCTTTCCTTGTATTAAACGCTAGGGAAATGGTCAAAACTCATAGTATGGTGGAGAACGTGGTGTTGTATTGGCGTACTAATACTAATTTACACATTCGAATAACATGAGAAAATAATGCGCTTAAGGAAAATAAGTAATTGGGGACAAACCCAAATTCAAAATTGTTTAAATCTGTGGAAATATGTATTTTAGACTAAATTAAAGTGTTATGCGTTTTATAATTTGAATAAATTTTTATTTTTTTAATCAACGATGGTAACTGCAATTTATTAAACCAAATGGTGGATTAGGATGAAATTCTTAATTGTTTAGCTCAGAGATAACAGTGTTTTGGGACTATTTTTTTAGACATATAAAATACTAGCTGACGTACCCGTTCTTCGCACAGGGGTTTTCTCTACCCGTTCTTTAGTCAATGCAATTTGCATTTTAGTTAGCTTGAAACAGCTGTTCTTGCTTCTGCTCTTTAAGCTGTCAAATGGAAGTACCCACAGCTGTTCACATTACAGTTTCTGAATGTTTACTTTAGTCTGAAATGTAAACATTGAAACTTAGGACGTTCACGGGGCGTAGCCCGAAAGGATTTTAAGGAAGTGAATAGGCCTATGTGTTGCATGGGTTCAAGATCTACCTATGTGTAAAGTTTCAGCCCAGTCGGTTCAGTAGTTTTTGCGTTCACCCGGAACATCAGACAGACAGACAGAAACCACCTCTTCTTTATAATTATAAAATATAATCCTGCCAATAAATATTTTCACTGAAGGGTTCCATAGATAAATAGAATTTCACATTCTAACAATTCATTATTATGAATACCTGTTATTTAAAGACAATGATTTCCTGTAAAACGATATACCAGATTTCACAAAATAATGTTATTTCTCCTAAGTCAGACCACCAGATAGTTATAGCAATTTTATAGTGTGTAATTATTTTGTTTTATCGATAATCATAGGTGTAAAAAGAAGGAAGAGACTCATTGATGGTAATGCTTCCATAACCGAAACATGGAAGAATATCCTGGGCATCTTCCTTATGAGCCCTCATGGAGTAATGGTAGCGAAATTATTGCTGATGAAGACTGAACACTCTATTTAGTCTCAAACATCTACCTAGTTGCACTGCTATCCTCAAAGAACATGGTTCAATTTGACAACCCTATTTTGATCAATTGTTTTGATTTTAAACATCTTCCTATAGTCTACTGTACTTTAATACGATTAATATTGGTTTGATGGTATACTGAATTGTTTGTATGTTTGTGTATCTGCAAAATTGGAACGGAGGGATTTTGCTTGAACTTTGGATTTAGGCACTTTTGGACCAACAAAATTGATTGGTAAAACCTCAACCCCAGGAAACTCAAATGTTGTTAAAAGCCCCTCATTATAAATTTTATATTCGGGCTTAAGACGTTTCAAATCAAAACAACAGAATCATAACAGCTGTGAATAAGTATCCAGAGTGAACTGTCAAAGTAATACTTACACATTGTATGGTAGTATCAGCAAGTTATTTCTAAAAGTCATTCACTAGAACCATTGAAGGAAGATTGCGTATTAGAGAAGACATATCCAAATTAATGACATGTCTATACATACAAAATGAAGACTGAGTTATAATAATAACAGTAACTAGAGTGTATCTAATATGCGAAAAGAGGCAATCGAGCTAAACAGATCTGGCTTAAGGATGCGCCCTACCCCAGATTGAATGATCCGCACATTGTTGTTTAACGCCGCGCCACCACCAATCAGGGTTATGCATATTTACGCTTGAAGACCTTTTTGTTTTCCTCAATCAACCTGTTATTTTACAGATTTCTACCCACACAGCAGCAGTTTCACACTTTTCAGATTCCAATCTAGGTATTGTACGGTTCCTTTTTTCCAAAATAATTTTTCTCCTTACGTTAGTAAGCTTTAGAAAAACGCTTAATTTGAAAACTTTACTAAAGACCTACCTCTTATTTTGAATTAAATCCACGATTTTTAAATCGTATAATACACAGATGAACATTTATTGAGTGAAATAACAAAAAAGTATTTTTAATTGGTTAACAATTGAGCCTACAATGTGGGATATGCAAACCCCTTAATTTAGCGTGTGGAAGGCAGGTAGGGCGCACCCTTAAATGGGGGGGCTGGTGAAAAACAGCTCCAGACTATTGCACAAACTGACATAAAATGGAGATATAATTAATTAGCTTCGGTTACTAACATTAAGAATAAATAACGTAAGGAGTTTTTTTTTTTTTTTTTTTTTTTTTGTAAATTATATAATCATACAGCATTTATCTATTGAGTTGTTTAACCCAAGAAAAATAATCAAATATCACCGAGCATGGCTTGATGACCCCGATATTAAAAATAATGGCACGAATTCTTATATATTTTTTTATCAGTAACATATTCATATGATTTTAGCATAGATACGGCCAAAGAACGTAAAACATTGTCTATTTGTTGTTTACCTAAGGATTAAGTTTGTTTGTGTATTTTACTTGAAAAAAATTAATGAATCATTTCTATGGCACGTTTCAAATGACAACCCAGATGGATACCAAACAAATTGTTGAATAATGATGAGCATTTTTCTATTACAAAAATCTATAAAATGTTTTAAACGAGTTAATAGATTTTTTAAATGATTGATTCATAACATTTCAATAACAACATCTTATTTATCCTACGTATTAATATGACTTAACGTATTGATAATGACAGTAAAATTTAGCGTCGTAAATTATATAATAACCAACTATGTTTAACACCTTTAAAAAAGTTAATGTTCAATCTTTATTAAATATTTTCATATTTATTGATTTTATTCAACATATTTTTAAAAACTATCATGTGATATAAACTATCAAAATTGAATGTAACAATCAGCATACCACAACAAATAAGTTAAAAATCTGAAAAGAGATATTACCAGGTTTTTTACCAAATCCAGTTATTTTCCTAAATACGAATGTTATTCCGGCCTCACGGACATGTTCTTTAACAATGAGTTTAAATTTTAAAAAGGCAAAATAACGGTTTTTACAATTTTACAATCAAAACTCGGTTTTTTATGTCTATTCACTACCAAATAAAATTATAACTCGAGTGCAAGCTAACTAGGTAGTGCAGGTGTATAGATAACTGCAAATTCAATTAAGATTGGTTTCGTTGATAAGGTGATAAGGAACCTGTGAAACTAACTAGGTCGAGACGCTTCCGTATTCCTGCCTTGTAACACATTACATAGCTTCATGTCACCACTGCGGGGCAACCGTCTGACCAAAAAATTCAGGGGAAGATAATATTTAAATATAAACTCTTTAGGAGCAATACAAATCTTAAAATCACACTTTGGACCGTGATTGCTGATTTTAAACTATTAAAATGCATAACTACGCTTTCTTTTAGTTAAAGAAGAGATTAATGAATGGCTACTTTTATCTATAATTATAGTATTCAACCCTGTTATGTAATAATTAATTTCGATCATTTGCAATCATTGAACATGTTTCCCGGGGTTGCGGAATCTGAAATCTGATCTCATCTTTAGATGCAAACAATACATAAAACATAAACAAATTCGTGGTAAGAACAGACAAAGCTTGACGTAAATCACACAAGATAAAATAAATAATTTTAAAATCAGTCCGGAAAACAAAACAGGAAAGCCAAACACACAGGAGACCCCTACAATACTCCACAGCATGACGGATTGAGACTTAAAATGTCTTCCCGTTACTTTTGATCAACGTAAACAATATTCTTAAGGTGAAACTTAAGATAAACAGTATAACTTAGGTTCAAACCCTTGCCCATCCTTAACAAAAAGGTAAAAGTTTGTGTTGTGTGCAACATTTCAAAGGGAACATACAAAGTAAAAAGCTAACCACCTAGTAACCGCAAATAAATGGAGGGTTTATATGTGTATAGTGCGTTGCACGAATGAAAAACCAGGCCGTCCATAAGACTAATGTTAATTTTAACATTGGGCTTATGGGCAGCCTGGTTTTTCACTCTTGCAACGCACTGTACTAAGACTATGTTTTGAAGGACCACACAAAGTTAAATTGGCACCTTGTGAAACCAGTTGCAATAGAAGATGGACAATATAACAAATACATTTACAAGTTGTTTGAATATTGCATTTACAATAAAGTATTTAGTTAGGAACTAGTTAAAAAGTCTTGATTTCACAAAATTTTATGTTTACTATTTGACTTTTTGGTGTTGTGGGCACAAACATTTTCAAAAAAAGTATTTTTTGTACTATTGTATTTGTTTTAATACTCTCATGTATCATATCAGGATAACGCTGATTTTAAAACGAGTTAGAATTTTGAACCAGAACTAAGATATGTCTTGTGGTTTAGCAGATACAGGGTATTCCATAAATGTCAATATTTTTAAAAGACATGGCCGCCATTTTGAAACGGATTAAGATAAGTTAGTTCTGTTTTTTCCAAAATGTTAGTCGAGTGTAGAGCTTTAAAATGATGTATAACTTGACATATGTTTATATTTTTAAATTCCGAGATTTGAACTAGTGACCCTCCGTGTTTGGAACACCCTGTATTTTTGATAAACTAAAAATATTGTTACTTTATTCCTTGGGGTCGATTTAGTTGGAAATAATTTTATTTCGTCCTTCTAGGCCAATTGGTTGGTCTGCAATCTGTTTGAGACACCTTACGTGAGACACCCTGTATATATATATTTGTATGGATAATCAATTGTTCTCTTGGTAAAATTTGGATTTTTTAAGCCTTTTTTAAAAAGTTAAGCTTTATAGTAATTCTCAAAAATATTAAAATTAAGATAGAATATTGAGTAGCTTTCGGTTTGGATTACTGCACTAATGGGAGAAAGTAATACATTTAGTGACTCAGAACTCATTAGCATTAGGATTATTACAATGATTTACAAACCATGAACAGTTATTATTTAAACTAAGAAATATGTTATTTAAGTCGCTATTAGTTGTTCAGCCGTAACACCCAGAGTGATAACAGCTGTGGGACAATAACCACGTGACCTGCAGCCGCGCCGAGATTTATGGCGCGAAACAGACGCCTTTTCTGCTCTGGTTGTTGCTTAAGTGTAATCAAATTAGAATCATTCGTTCATCAGGTACATGGAATGTTTCGTTTGGGATACACATTAATTAGAGTCAGTTTTGTGGTTGGGTTATTTTAAACTGTATTGGTCCCGGGCATGCGAACGATAAACGGGATTGGCTGTGAAGTAATTACAGTAATTGCGTTGGTTTTAATTGGATAATACCTTATTACGTATTTCATTTGTTACTTATTCAAGTTTTAAATAGTATTGTATGTGAATACATTAGAATGCCACTTAGAAGTTTTTGAAATGCTACTGACGTCTTTTGTGCAGATAAAATTGTATTTTTACTTTATAACTCACAAAATTTGCTTGCGTTTATTTAAAATGGTTTATGAACCAAGAATCATAAAGTCATGTGAAAGGTTTGATTTATTTTTTCCTCTGTAGAACTTGATATCGAATAATGAAAACCATTCAGTTGATTATTGTCTTCCTAACCAGTCAAGAATGAATTATTTTAAAATTTATCCTATTTTTTAAAGCTCGAATAATTTTATTTTTATTTATATTGGTTTTTTACTCTTTCTAAGTACAAATAAACGGTATCAGGAAACTGACACATACTTTCTCCCTTTTAGCCAAACTTTAATGACAAAAATATTTGTTATTTACTAAATATAGAATATGAAGTATAGATAAATGTACAGAAAATTGTCTAAAATAGTTGTTTTCAGAAATATCCACCCAAATCTCTTTTTGGGAGGCCCTATAGAGTCAGTTGCTACACACAGTGGTTTTGAGAGGGGAAATGCCCCCTTGCCCCCCCATGGTTAAATAGCAACACATTTTGAACATCATCTGTTGGTCAATGCTAACTTGACCTGCATATCAAATTTTAATGAAATTGATCAGTAAATAAGAGAGAAATAGTTATTTTTGTATTCCCCATAAGAATAACATTGGACAACGTACTGTGTTTACCGCTAAATGAAAATTTCAATTTTCTCCGCAACTAGCAATCGTAGAATAGTAATTTAAAATACTAATTTATTTAGTTTTTTTGAGCTCTTTTTAATGGTGAATAGTAATATTTTTTAACATTTATGATTTTTTATGAAAAATCCAAAAAACTGAATTTTTGATTTTTTAAGTCCTGTAATTTCTGAACCCGCATTTTTGCAGAAATGCGGGTAGTGTCATTTTGTTGGAAACCTAAAGTTCTACAAACGACGAAAGTTTAATCAAAATCGTTAGAGCCGTTTTTGAGAAATTTGGATTTTTCATGTTTTTTGGTGGTTTTTGGGGGATAATTACCCTTAAAAATCAAAAATTCAAAAAAATGAAAAAAACGCCTGGAGATATCGTGGATTAGTACCTACATACCAAATTTCATAAAAATCGGCCCATAGGTTAGGGCTCTAGCTCTGTACACATCCACACAGACACACACACACACACACACACACACACACACACACACACACACACACACACACACACACACACACACACACACACACACACACGGACATACACACACACACACACAGACAGACATCACGTAAAAACCACTTTTTTGGGTTCAGGGAGCACCAAAACGAATATTTCCACTAACAACTCAAATTCGAAAATTTTTACGAAAACAATACTTTCTCCATATACTATGTATAGGGGGAGAAAGTAAAAACAAGTATGTTATATTTATCTACAAGCTAAAACATACTGTTTGTTTTTTATAACAGATTTTTAAAACTACAAAATGTCTGTAATTTCAAAAAAATACTTCTTCCTTAGTTATTATTTCGATCTCCACTTGTATAAATTCTTATCAGCTGTATTTTTAAACCACAGAAACTAATACACAGGGCGTACAACGATATCCATATATGTTTTTCTTCATATATCCAAAT
The DNA here is from genome assembly GCA_963675035.1 of Allygus modestus. Taxonomy (NCBI): domain Eukaryota; kingdom Metazoa; phylum Arthropoda; class Insecta; order Hemiptera; family Cicadellidae; genus Allygus; species Allygus modestus. The sequence goes on from OY776112.1 coordinate 473,876,592, forward strand.
TGGTAGATTGTTAATATACTAATTTGTAGAAGTATTTTTGCAAACAATTCAATTAGCGGCAGTTTATATTGTTTTTAACCTTCATACTTCAACCTTTAACATGGTTACTAAGGATACAGATAATCATTACAATTCAACCTTTAAGACAATTATTAAGGATGCTAGTAATCATTACTGTTCAACCTTTAACACGGTTACTAAGGATACCGATAATCATTACTTTTCATTTCATGAGAGCCGGAGGTAGGAAGGATGCTGTGAGCGTTCCCATGATCCAAGGTCAGCTAACAATGGATAATGGCAATGAGCTAACAAGTTCATGGTCGTCTTTGTTTTGTTTACACTCACTGTTTCAAATGGCTAACATAATCCAATGTGAATGTATTACAGGTTTAGACACACTAACCTAGTTTTAGTTGAAGCCAATTTCTTTTTCGCGTGATTAAAGTTGAGCTACTTCAGTAATAAGAAGAGTATAACTACGTAATGTTACTTGGTATATTATGTATATATACCGATAGGGCTCCGTGAGTCATTTTTATCAATGGTGGATATAAGTAAATACCCCCGTCGCAGCAAACCTGCATACTCAGCGAATTTCCAATGAATTATAACATAACACATTAAGCCACTTAACAGGGATTCATAAGAAATATATTCACAAACAAGCGATATTTAAAATATTAATTATTCTCCATAAGAATAACATTGGGGATGAGTACGCAGGTTTGCTGCAAAAAGGAACACAAAATAATGGGTTTTCATGCAAATATCAATAGAACTCAGCTATGTGAAGTCACATACCAAGTTTCATCCATATATATTCATAAATAAGCGATATATAACATTTTAATTATTTTCCATAAGAATAACATGGGGACCGAGTACCTAGGTTTGCTGCTACAGGACCCATAGGCAAAAAATTGTTTTTTTGTGCAAACAACAATGAACCACAACCAGATGAAGCCATGAACCAAATTTCGTCAGTTTATGTTCATAAATAAGTGAGATATACAATTTTTCTTTTCCTCCATAAGAATAACATTAGACAACGGACTGTGTTTAGCACTTTCAATATCTCAGTAACCAATTGACGTAGAGCAATGATCAAGATACCAAATTGTTTGTTTTTTTATGCTGAATTCAATGGTGAAAATTAAAATTTGATGTTAATAAAAATTACATGTGGAAACCCCAAAAAACCCATTTTTGGGGTACAAAACCCCCCCAAAACCCCCCTTCGGATGGTGCGATATGTCTGGTTTTCGAACTCGTTCAAATAAATGGTACTTCACACGTTTGTACCAAATTTCATTAAGATCGGACCTCTTTTACGAGAGTAATCGTGCTTACGGACACATATATAAATGGTACATATACTACGGTATATATATAAATATATATATGTATATATATATATATATATATATATACATATATAAAAATTTGAACGAATGTTGTTTTTTGCATCTGGGGACCTCAAAATGAAAAGTTATCATGGTCTCGGGCTTAAGTCTTACCATGAGACCTACGGTAATAGCTTCTTCCCTATAGGGGAAATTCGCTAAAAGTTAAAAATAGTGATAGTTCACAGTTTTATATAGCAAGAGTTCATATACTATTTTACAACCTGTCAGTGTTATTTGAATTTTTCATCTACATAAACGATGGACCTAAGGAGCTTTCTGATTTGATAAAATACTTTCCCAAACCTTGATTAAATAAATACTTTTGTAAAAAACAGCCAGATGTATTAAAATCAATTTTTTTTAACCTACAGTTATTAAACACAGATTAACATTTGTTTTTAAAGCAAATTAAACTCAATAATTACCCTAATACAGACTAAAATACTGTAAACACCACAATCCATTCGGTTTTGTTCAATCACAACAAACCTATAGCGTTCGCTTTGTCGCGTAACTCTCGCTAATGCACTTTGTGTCGTGTCCTCAACTTGTGAGGAGATTTAATTCCAAGTATAGTTAGGGCTCTCATTGCAACTTGCCTCATAAGAGCCTATTTATCTGTATTTATCCCTTCAATATCCGTGAACAGGACCACCCTTCTACCTAGACCAATTCAAGGGGTATCACCTAAGACACAACATAGTAAAAACATAGTAAAGCATTTTATACTGAAATAATATGTGTCTTGCAAAATTGCCTCAATTGAGGAGTTTGAGAGAATAATTCCTGTTAATCCGGAATCTTTCACTCACGGGATCACGGAAATACTCACGGAATCTTTTGCATATAGTATTAAATTTAAAACTAATGTTCTCATATATTTAACTATTGAAGGCAGGAAAAATACTGTCCATGCTGTGAGCTGCTTTTATTTGAACTCAACCACACTTGTGGGACCAGTTACGATCCATTACGGTAAGCGCTCTTTTCATGTGTGAAAGGCCACACTTGTGGGACCAGTTACGATCCATTACGGTAAGCGCTCTTTTCATGTGTGAAAGGCCACACTTGTGGGACCAGTTACGATCCATTACGGTAAGCGCTCTTTTCATGTGTGAAAGGCCACACTTGTGGGACCAGTTACGATCCATTACGGTAAGCGCTCTTTTCATGTGTGAAAGGCCACACTTGTGGGACCAGTTACGATCCATTACGGTAAGCGCTCTTTTCATGTGTGAAAGGCAAGTTGGAGTCAAATCCATTTATTCACGCTTCGCTGGCTAGCAAGGAGAGTAGACCGCCTGATAGTCGTCCTTCCACAAGCTAGCAAGAACTATCAAGATTTGTATGTTAATTTCTTAGTCATAACACTTATACTTTTTTGTTTTCTCTCACAGCCTGGATACCTTGTCTCAATCTTATTTTATAGTGTTACTCACGTAATATTCCTTGGATTAAATTTTAATTGAAGCCTGCCATACATGTTTCGAAGGAATTGCCCCAATTCTTCTGCAGCAACATCAAATATTTAAAACAGAGCCCGTATTTCTACTGTTGTGGATTACACAAAACACAAAGTCACGAAACAAAAAAAAAACGAAATAATTTTAACATCGATGTCGAAACATGATTAAAGTAGGTACTACGCAAAACTTGTTTGTGTTAAAATCATTGTGACTGTGACTTGTATGGTTTGTGTGTGCAAAAACTGCATAAACGTGGGCTCTGTTTTAAATATTGGATATTGCCACTGAATATGGGGGTAGTTCCTTCTAAACATGACTTCAATCAAAACTGACATCTACGTGCGTATTACGTTAGTAATATATTAAAATAACGTATAAAAGGTACCAAAAACATAAGTGAGCCTTGTACTACGGTTAAAATCAAATTTAAAATGAACTAACACTATTTTTAAAAACTTAAATCAAGTGTTTTTATATGATAACAAAAAAAAGATTTTGAATCTCAGAAACGACATAAATACATTCATGTTGTGTAAGTCCCAGTAAGAACGTGTAACACAAACTTTGCCCATATACATAAAATGTTCGAAAAAATCAAAACTTGAACTTTTTATAATGAAAATACTAAAATTTAACCCTAACAGCAGAAAGTTCTTCCTATTCCACAAAACGTTGTGTTTGAATTAATTTAATATATTTCCCATCATTAGTATTATATAAATACCCCCGTAGCAGCAAACCTGCGTACTCAGCGAATTTCCAATGCATATATATGTATATTAATACCACATAAAGCCACATACCAAGTTTCATCAATATACATTCATAAATAAACGATTTGTGACATTTTAATTATTCTCCATAAGAATAACATGGCGGATGAGTATGCAGGTTTGCTGAAGGAAGGAAAACAAAAAATGGGGTTTTATACAAATATCAATATAACTCATTTAGGTAAAGCCACATACCAAATTTCATTAATTTATTTTCATAATTAAGGGAGATAACACGTTACTTATTCTCCATAAGAATAACATGGGGCTGAGTACGCAGGTTTGCTGCTACAGGAGCCTTTGGCAAAAAATTTTTTTTTTAGCAAATATCAATGGTTCACAACCAGATGAAGCCGTATACCAAGTTTTGTCAGTATATGTTCATAAATAAGCGAGATATAAAATTTTTCTTTTCCTCCATAAGAATAACATTAGACAACGTACTGTGTTTAGCACTTTCAATATCTCGGTAACCAATTGACGTAGAGAAATAATCAAAATACCGAATTGTGTGTTTTTTTAAGCTGAATCAAATGGTAAAAACTAAAATTTGACTATTTCGAAAATTATATGTAAAAAATTCAAAAAACCCATTTTTGGGGTACAAAACCCCCCCAAAATACCTCTTCGGATAAAGCGATCTGGCTGGTTTTCGAACTTAAAGTCATAAATGTTGCTTTACACGTTTATACCAAATTTCATCAAAATCGGATAATTTTTACGAGAGTTATCGTGCTCACGGACACACACATATATATATACAGTTTTGAACGAATGGTGTTTTTGGGGTCTGGGGACCTCAAAACGAAAAGTTATCATGGTCCCGGGCCTAGGTCTTACCATGCCGACTACGGTAATAGCTTCTTCCCTATAGGGGAAATTCGCTAAAACTAATATCATAGGGTCTATCTTCCTTAATATTTTATTTTTGTCTAAGTGGATATTCAACTGTTTACATTGGGAGAAAATAAATTTAAAATAAACGGTATCAAGAAACTGACACATACTTTCTCCCTTTTAGCCCAACTTTAATGGATAAAATACTAAATATAGAATACAAAGCACGTTCGAATGTACAGAAAATCTTCTAAATCTTCAAATCCCTGTTTAGGAGGCACTTCAGAATCCATTGCTACACACGTGGTTTTAAGAGGGGAAATGTCCTCCCCCCCAAGGGTTAATAAGGAGCTACATATTTCGAATTTTCTCTGTTGGTCAATGCTAACTTGATAAGTATATAAAGTTTGAACGAAATTGATCAGTAAATAAGAGAGAAACAGTAGTTTTAGTATTTCCCATAAGAATAACATTGGACAACGTACTGCTTTTACCGCAAAATGAAAATTTAAATTTTCTCCGCAACCAGCAATCGTAGAATAGCAATTCAAAATACCAAATTATTTACTTTTTAAGCTCTTTTTAATGGTGAATAGTAATATTTTTATATTTATGGCTTTTTATGAAAAATCAAAAAACTGAATTTTTTATGTTTTAAGTCCTGTAATTTCTGAACCCGTATTTTTACAGAAATACGGGTGGTGTCATTTTGTTGGAAAAAGAAAGTTCTACAAACTACTAAAGTTTAATTAAAATCGTTAGAGCCGTTTTTGAGAAATTTGGACTTTTCATGTTTTTTTGCGGTTTTTGGGGATAATTACCCTTAAAAATCGAAAATTCAAAAAAATGAAAAAACACCTGGAGATATCGTGGATTAGTACCTACATACCAAATTTCATAAAAATCAGACCATTGGTTACGGCTCTAGCTCTGTATACATCCATACAGACAGACAGACAGACAGACAGACAGACACACAGACATCACGTAAAAATCACTTTTTTGGATTCAGTGAGCACCAAAACGAATATTTCCACTCTAAGCTCAAAATCGGAAATTTTGACGAAAACAATACTTTCTCCATATACTATGTATAAGGGGAGATAGTAAAAAACAGCCTTTTCCAGTGTAAAATCCCCATAAGCCAACGTACTATATTATTAAAATTAGCATTTTCTTCAAATTTGAAGTAAATCGGACAAAGATTGCGATCACTAGAGTGCGAACACACATATATAAGTTTTTAAGCAACCCCTCAAAACGTGTTCAGGGGGTCACGTTAGAAACTTCTATGGTGGTCCCGGGCTTAAGTCTCACCGTGCGGTCATGCCAATAGTTCACTTTTCCATAGAAAATTCACTAATAAGGCAGAAGCTTAAATCACTTTCTAATATTTAATATGCAAGCAGATTTTGTGTCACGCTGAGATCTCGGGAGCCACTATACCGCCTTTTATGATTGAAGTACCTATGGAAAGGTCTCGACGCGTAGGTTTGCAGAAAATCATTAAATTTTACATTGGCACACAGGGCTACGCCCCACAGGCCTTCAAAGTTGTAATTTTAATCTCTTGGAAGACCAGTGATAATTGAAATTGAGCATTTGAGAGCTGTTGACGGTAGGAAAACACAGCACAAATGTAAGATAAGTTTTTTAGTTTGTAGTTATAAATAATTACAATCGTGAATTTATTAGTTCATTTAAAGTTTTGACATTTTGTGTTATACTTAAAGAGAAAATAAGGGCAAAAATCTGACTCCGTTGGATCCTTTCCATCTTTTTTTCTATGAATATTCCGAGTTTCAGCCTTATAGATCGTAGCCTAACTTCAGAAACCTGCGCAATGACACAAATTTACCACTTTTTCCTTACACAATTATATTAGGACTAGCTGTTACCCGGCAGACGCTGTCATGCCTTTGACTACTACCAACTAAAACAATATCACCAAGATCACCTGTTCAAGTAAACATGTCATTACTTTTATGTAAACAACAATATCTTTCCATTAGGATTATATGGGAACCCTTTTGGGCCTCTTGGGAGGAACCCAATTGAGTTAGGACGAATTGGATGGCTTAAAAACCTTCTCCGTGAAATTTTACATATATATATATATATACCAAGTTTCATGGCAAATGGTCCAACAGTGTCCGAGTCCATAAACTTCATATATATATATATATATATATATATACATATACAAACAGGCAAACGAACTTCCTTTTACTTTCCCCCCCTTATACGCAGTATATGGAGAAAGTATTGTTTTCGTCAGAATTTTCGAATTTGAGTTGTTAGTGGAAATATTCGTTTTGGTGTTCCCTGAACCCAAAAAAGTGGTTTTTAAGTGATGTCTGTCTGTGTGTGTGTGTGTGTGTGTGTGTGTGTGTGTGTGTGTGTGTGTGTGTGTGTGTGTGTGTGTGTGTGTGTGTGTGTGTGTGTGTGTGTGTGTGTGTGTGTGTGTGTGTGTCTGTGTGGATGTGTACAGAGCTAGAGCCCTAACCTATGGACCGATTTTTATGAAATTTGGTATCTAGGTACTAATCCTCGATATCTCCAGGCGTTTTTTCCATTTTTTTGAATTTTTGATTTTTAAGGGTAATTATCCCCCAAAAATCGCCAAAAAACATGAAAAATCCAAATTTCTCAAAAACGGCTCTAACGATGGGCGTTAGGTTTCCAACAAAATGACACCACCCGCATTTCTGGAAAAATTCGGGTTCAGATATTGCAGGACTTAAAAAATCCAAAATTCAGTTTTTTGGATTTTTCATAAAAAATTATAAATAAAAAAGATTACTATTCACCATTAAAACTAGCTCAAAAAACTAAATAAATTAGTATTTTGAATTACTATTCTACGATTGCTAGTTGCGGAGAAAATTGAAATCTTCATTTAGCGGTAAACGCAGTACGTTGTCCAATGTTATTCTTATGGGGAATACAAAAATAACTATTTATCTCTTATTTACTGATCAATTTCATTAAAACTTGATATGCAGGTCAAGTTAGCATTGACCAACAGAGGATGTTCGAACTATGTTGCCATTTAACCCTGGGGGGGACAAGGGGGCATTTCCCTTCTCAAAACCACTGTGTGTGGCAACGGACTCTATAGTGCAACCCAAAAAAGGATTTGGGTGGACATTTCTGAAAACAAATATTTTAGACAATTTTCTGTACATTTATCTGTACTTCATATTCTATATTTAGTAAATAAACAAAATTTCATTAAAATTTGGCTATAAGGAAGAAAGTATGTGTCAGTTTCCTGATACCGTTTATTCTATAAATATAGATAGATGTGTTAGTTTCACAATTCCCAAAATAAGGATCGGTGATCCTACCAAACCGAGTATCAGTTTGAAACTGCGAGCCTGTACCCGTGATCAAGCAACACGGAACTCCAACCAGGGACCCACACACGTCAAGCCCACGAGAGAGATCACACCGAGCCTCCAAAGTTGTGGCATCTGCGGAGGAGTCCGTCATTGTATGGTGATGCCGTTGCGTCAGCCGCGCCTGCACAATGTCCTTTTGTTCCCGCAACACATCTTTTGTTAGGACCGTTTACGTTTGATTGTATTTTTAATATTTCGCCGTGTGATTGTCCATTGTTGCTGAGGTGCAGGTGGCAAGATGTTTATTGGCAAGAATGTGGATAGGATTGGAAACATTATTGGTTTGGGTGTTTTAGAAAATATTGAGACTTGAGTACTAATAGAATTGCAATACAAAAATTATAAATCTAAGGTCAAGGTGAGATTTAGCTTTACTAAGTATGTTGTGACAACTTCGAGCTTTGTTTCATCAAGGTTTGAAACATAGGAATATTATTACATTACTCACGTGATGATATTTTGTGGAGTTCAACTTATAAAATTCAAATTAAGATTCAGATCGTGCATGAAATAAAGATTTTCATCTTGAAGAGAAATCTTTACAATTAATCCTAGGCTCTGGATTGTATGTATTACTGTCTTACCTTAGCAATCCTAGTTAGTGAATTTCCTATGGAAAGTGAACTATTAACATGACCCGCACGGTAAAACTTATAATTCCCTAACAGGACACCCTGAACACGTTTTGGGGTGTCGTTAAAAATTATATATATATATATATATATATATATATATATATATATATGTGTGTGTGTGTGTGTGTGTGTGTGTGTGTGTGTGTGTGTGTGTGTGTGTGTGTGTGTGTGTGTATGCACTCTAGCGGTCGAATGTTTTGTCTGATTTACTTCAAATTTGGTAAGAATGTTCCTTTCTATAATCAGTTGGACAAGTTCGTTGGGCAAAACAATCGGAAAACTCTAAACCCCTTTTTTGGGGATTATTCTTTCAAATTTCGAGTTTTGGGCCCAAAAAGAGTCAGAAAAGCCCCGGACGTACAATTATTACATGTATTAAGATGGGAATTAGTGAAGCGAAAGTTGTAAGCCCCTCTCGTCATTCTAGCATAAATATTTACCAAGTCATTAAAGAAAATGTATATCGGCTAAACACAGTACGTATGGGGTTTTTACATTAGAAAAGCATGTTATTCATTATTTGGTGTATTTGTTTCATCCCCAGCAACCTCGCGTCTACTTTTAAGCTGACTGGACCTTCTCCTTACCTTATAATGCGCAAAATTGTATTCCTAACATTGCAGGTAAATTAAACCAGGAGCATCAGAACAGCCAAAAAATCAATGTTTTCAGATTTCAATAAAATTGGCATAAATGTATGTTTTTACACTGGGTTTGATTTTTAAAAGTTTTGTATGTGGAAATTCACTTCCCTCACTTCAGCGTGCTGCGTGCGAACTCGTTTTATTTTTTTTATCGAAAATTAGGATTGCTATGGTGAGACAGTATTTAGAAATCTTGATTTAGCTTGTAACCAGCTATCAACACGACCTTTACAGACCTCATGAACAGAGCCTTCATAAATATACTCGAACACGAATATTAGATTTTCTGTGGATACACCGTAGCAATTTACAAAATTTATGCGATTTCGACAAAAATTATAACAAAACGTTAATAGTTTACTCAACTTTGACGATACTTTATATATGTTTCCTTATATTAACACGGATGTCTAGGTACTTACATTTCACATATTTTTTCAACAATTATTCTAATTTTAATTCCGAGATTGAAGCGTGAGGTAAAAGCACAGGAAGTCATTTTCAATAAAATTATCATATGATATAACTGTGAACCCTAGGTGGTCCGTGGAGTTACTATGAGCATAGTTTACTCCCAGCTCCCGGCTCTAGATGTTGTATGTTGTCTTTTCACTTTGCACATCTTTGTCACCTTCTTAACCCGCCAGGAGGCCTTCTCCCAGAAGTCCATAGGCTCCTGTGACGGCTGACAAAAGTTAAATTGGTTATTTTATTTTAAACTAGCTGCTATACCATGCTTTGCAACGTGAAAATTCAGAGTAAAAAAATTGTAAAAACAACAATGACAGTCTGTAGTTAGATATACTTCTTATAGCAGCTGTTTATTCAAATAAATTGAATTAGGAAAACACACATATGACATAAACCAAATAAAACTCTCCTCCATATGAATAACATGGGAACTTGGAAGTCCCGTGGGGCAGAGCCCTGAGGATATTTCTAAATGGCATTAGGCCAATGACACTCCTCGGTACATAGACTACATTTGTGCAAAATTTCATCATAATTGGTCTAGTGGTTTTGGCGTGATGAAATAGTAGACAGATAGACATACACCAGCTCATTTTTATAATAGTAGTGATTACACCTTAAAAATCAAATTTAGCCACATTTATGAGAGTTACTAACATTTAAACCAAACCCAGTAACGATTTTTTCGCCATTTTAATGACGTCTTATCAAAGGGCTAGGTAAATCTTGGAAGGTGACGCCTGGCATATTTTGATAGGTAATATGGTGAAAAGACAACTCACCGATTTAAAATGTTGTGCCGGTAACCAGAAGTGAAATACTCGTAGTAAGGCGAGTCAGGATAACTCCGTGGCCTGACGCCACCACCAAGCCTTGAATAAAACAAGAGTTATTGAGATGAAAACTTCTCATAAGCTTACTTTATTTTTAAATTAATGATGTGCTTAACTATCAACTTCCTTGGTGTCGAGCAATTCTTAGTCTTGCAGCTCTACTACAGTTATACCATCGGTGTTTGTGTGCGTCTTATAGAACCCCCAGGAGGAATCATCTTATCCCTCCACCACTCCAGGCCGGTTCCCACCTCATCAACTCCGTCATTGTTCTGCTCCCTGGACCACCGCTGCTTTCCCCGCCCTGGGCGCCGTCGGAGGAGACAAGGGCGCCGATTGTCCGCTGCAACGGGGGTCCGCATGTCCCGGGCGGTGCATTCAACTGTTGATTGGCTCCTCGCGACACAACACGCGGTTAATTAAATTAGGAAGTCATCAAATCGACAATTTCAGTATTACTTTTATACTGCTCTTTTTTTAATCGTCTACGATCTTGAGTGGGGCCGCCAAAGGTGTTCGGTAAATCTCAGCATACACTAGAATAGAATTGAACCGATTATAGATGAAACATACTTGATTAAAATTTTATTTTTACTTGTTTTTTCTTCTTGTTTCTAGTTTGTATGCGACAGGTTTCAGACATACCCCGAATCCAACAAGTATTTGTCTAATTGTATGGCTTGGCTGTAAAGAACCTCTTGGAAACTAAAAAATTAATTTATCTTATGTTGAAGGGAAATAATTAAGTGTTGTGTACTAAGTTGACAACGCTTAATCCAAGCAGAATGACGAAAATGCAGTTACTATGAACACAATTGTTGAGTTTTATGAAAAATAATAAATAAATAAACCGTATGTCCTTTAGTTCAATAAAATAAAAAATGCCACTGCCGTAGATACACATAAAAAACTCATTCTCCAGTTAAATTCAGATAAATGTTTCCAAAACTAAATGGAATATGGAAGACCTCCACCTGATGTATCAAGTTTAATCTAGTATGGTTAGGCATTTCAAGTAAATAAATAGGAAGGTGCGCGAAAAGAAACTAATTGGTCGGCCTGGCGTCCAAAAAATAAGATGAGATACACAGCATCGTTTGGCTATTTTAAAATACGTCAGAGGAACAAAAAAAACGAGTTGTATGTACGACGAATACGAATTAAGAACATCCATATCGTTTTATGGTTGATTATTTTTCGTAGCATGTTTTACAACTTTCTTTAACTCCTTCATCGTATTTCATAGTTTTAAAAGCTTCTCGGTTGAGCCATGACTAATTTCGATAATAACCCTCGTTCTTTAGGGAAATAGTCTGACTTTCCTAGCCTCTAGCGGGTAGCCATGTCAACACCATTAGTCCTTCGTCACAAGTGAATTCCATTCATAACAGTCACAACTATATAGCTTTACAATACAGGGGTGAAATTTATGGAGAAATTTAGACGTAAGAAAAAGGCTTTAGTTTTGCGGTTAAGTAAATTCCTGCTGTTTTCCTACGTCTATTGTTTTAATTCATATCTATATAATTGTATCTTAAAATTACCATGTAACAAATTATTTTAATTTTTATTTACATTTACTTTGAGAAATGGTGGCATATTTTGCAATATTCTTAAAGCCGAATAAGAGACTGAAAAATATGTCCCTTTACAATTTAAATACAGAGTGGTTTTGGTTTCTGAAAGAACCAATATTATAGGGGTTGTTGAGAATTGCACGACTCCAATTTCAAACCCCTCTTCCTAGTGTGATTTTTAATTTTTATGGTTAGATTGTTTTAAAGTTTATATTGTAGGTTTAAGTGTTTTAATGTTTGAATTTCCGCTTTAAAATGTCAATATCTATTAATCTCGGGGAACTACTTTTCACTTTTTAATTAAAGCATCACTGACTAAAGGATTTACTCTCCGTGCAGGGTTATTTCTCTTATTAAAGATCAGTTTTCGATCAGATCTGTCATAACCTAAAAAATAAATAATTATGAAATGCACACAGACCATAACCCTATTAAGCTACAAGGTAACATTTACTAGTGATGGAAACCTTCCTTAAAGCCATGCGTGATTGGCACTAAAATATGTAAACTACCAAGGATCTGACACTTCGGATCAAGGGCATTATCCGGGGATTTGCATTTTAAAAGCAAAAGTGTGAGAATTTGCAATATCGATGGTATCTGCCACCAACCAGACCGCGACCCCTGCTTTCTCTCACGAGTCTCATTTTTACACGGATTTTACATTAGCTGTTTGAAACAACTAGGCTGAGTGAACGGCTTTATTATTTGGTTAAGTTAGTTATTGCTGCATAAAATAAAAACTAAAGAGTGGTTGTGATTTCTAAATCAACCGCTAACATAATTTACCTACAATTATAGCTGATTGAGGAAAAAATTAATCTTTTAGATACTAAAATTTCTCATTTGGGTCAAACGTATAAAAACTAGTTAAAATTAAAAGGCTAAGGTAGCCTACATGTGTGGAGCTACAAATGGGAAATTTAATACACAATACTGCACTTTTTTTATACAATTTTATCAAAGTTCTATTTCAATTAAGAACAAATGTATTGCACTAGTAATTTATTCATTAATAAGTCAGTCAACAATCATCCTTAAAGAGTTACTGCTTTGCTTGTGTAAACACGAATTGAATATAACGTATATTTTAATTTGCCAACCTCATAAAAAGTGGTCAGAGATTATTACTTCACAAAATAATATACCTATAGAACTCCATGTTAAGAGTCAGATGATGTTTTTTGTAGACAAATAATAAATATAAAGTTTTTCTATACTTTTTCTTGTCTCACAATAAATCTAACTGTTTTTTTATGTAGTACATATAGGACTAAGTTGTTACTTGAATGACATCACTGCATTAAACAAAACGTGCTTACCTATAAGGATCGGGTGGTAAAACTGATAGTTTTTAAAACTTGTTTGACTAGTTGCATTGCTTTACTGAAAATTGATGATCGATTACAATTGTATCTCCCATTTTAACCCCGGCTAGTCAATTATGATAACCACAATTTACAGTGCGCTTCCCTTCGTTTATTAGCCTTGCCTTAGTTTAACTAATATACGTTGTCAGTAGTAAACATTTGATAAACATAATTGTTAAATCTCACATAAATAAAATTTTTCAATCTGTTACATCAACGTTGGGACTTGTAACGCTAACCTTGTAAGGCTAATCCTATTTTTTAATAGAAGTAGGCTAAAGTATTCTGAATGTGTATTGTTTGCTCATTTTATTCACAGTTCTCACCCAATTTACTTGATATTGTAGATCTCCCAATATTAGCATTCTGAGCTGTGGTCGTCATATTGATTTGGCCTTTTTTCTTGCTTTCAAAGAATTCTCTAAGGCTTCAAAAAATAATCCTTCAGTTTGTTTGTTTTTTCAAAAACATCTATGCTCCTGTTTTCTGTTAATATAATGTTGTATATTATCCCACATATACAAACAAATCTCAGGCCTTTTGCTAGTTTGGTAATTTATCAATACCTCCAGGCTCCATATTATCTTTGCAGTAAATAATACGTTGTAATGGGGAGGAAGAGGCACACGGGTGGTCTGACCATCATCGCTGGTTCCCACCATCACCAGAGCCTCTGCCCTACTGCCAGGGGGCTACGATCATCTCACAAGTTTCACTAAGACTGACCCCCTCACACCTCGACATGCCTTGCGTAATACACGTGCCAACTCTCCCGATAATGTCCTCTGTGTCACCTAGAGTGCGCATTAATCACTTTCTTTTTTCAAGATTTATCGCTTGTAAACATCATAAGGGAAAATGTCCTTGATTACTTTCTTGTACAAGATTATAAATCAGAGAATATTGTCCTGGTGTAGTGGAAATAATAGTATATTTCACTGATAGTCTCGAAATAGGACTTTTGTTACGAGTAGTGAACGATACTTTCTGATCTGATATTTCATAGTCTAGTAATTTTGTATGAGTAAACACAACACGGTTTTACTATTCATTTTAGTGTTAAAGTCAGCTGTTTGAATGCAGAATCGTCAAAAATAACGAAATCACACTGGTGCTCCTGTTGAGCTAAATGGGAACTTCAATTGTTTAGGACAGGTAAAGTTTTGTTTGGGACAGGTAAAGGATTGTTTGGGACAGGTCAAGTAATATTTAGGACAGGTAAAGTCAGCTGATCATTATTTATTTTGGAGAATGGAAATCGATGATTTTCGAAGATCTCAGCTGTATGATGATGGGCTATTTTCGAATACAGAGTGATGAAAAACTATTTATCTTCTTGAGGGATAAGGCGTTTTAGAAAAGTTATAAGTCACTAGTGTTATTGCAGCGATGAGAGATTGATGGGTCGGAGATAGGTTTTTAAAGACATTTGTTATTTTAAAATCCAAATCAATAAAATATGGAGTGGATACCATCATATATTTTAAATCAAAGTTTTTACTTTAACATTAAGAGTAAATTAGTCTTATTCATAATAATAAGTTTAAAAGCAAACATGCTTGAAATTAATATAGTTTTATATGTTAACCCCAAGTTGGAAAGTCGTATTTTAAGTAAATACTTATTTTTTCTGTATTTTATTCCAAGGACTATTTTCCAGATACTTCATTCTCCTTAAGAGGCGTTTTTAAAAAGCTCTATCCTTCGTACTTTGCAAGTGTAATAGAGTATCTTATTGAATTATCTTATTCAGCTAATTTATTTCTGAAACACGTGCTAAACCAGTAGGTTATTAGTATACAACATTCATTGTAAATCTTTAAAAATTGTTTGTATATTGTAACAGATTAACGTCAAAGCCATCAATGTCGTTTGCTCGGTCACTTTAGTAGAACTGAATACAACCAGACAACGCTACTATAATATTACAAGGATGTGTTTAATGCTTCATCATGCATAAACTACAGAGCCAATAAAGCACATTAATTCATATTAGTGAATTTCCTTTGGAAAGTGAACTATTAGCATGACCCGCACGGTGAAACTTAAGCCCGGGACCACCATAGCAGTTCCTAACGTGACCCCCTGAACACGTTTTGGAGGGTCGTTCAAAATTGTATATGTGTGTGTGTGTGTGTGTGTGTGTGTGTGTGTGTGTGTGTGTGTGTGTGTGTGGGGGGGGGGTGTATTTTCACTCTAGCGGTCACATTTTTGTCCGATTTACTTAAAATTTGGTAGGGTTCCTTTCTATAATCAGTTAGGCAAGTTCGTTGGGCAAAACAATCGGAAAACTCTAACCCTCTTTTTTGAGGATCAATCTTTCAAATTTCGAGTTTTTGGGCTCAAAAAGGGTCAGAAAAGCCCCGGATGTACAAGTAATGCATGTAAAAAGATGGGATTTAGTGAGGCAAAAGTTTTAAGCCCTCTCTCGTAATTCTAGCATAAATATTTACCGAGTTATTAAAGAAAATGTGTTTCGACTAACACCGTACGTTGTCTTATGGGGGTTTACACTAGAAAAGCCTGTTATTCCTTTGTTAGAGTACTTTTATCATCCCTAGCAACTCACACCTACTTTCAAGCCTGTCTGGGCCTTATCCTAACATTATAATGCGCAAAATTGTATTCCCAGCTTTTCATGTAAATGAAACCAGGAGCATCAGAACTGCCAAAAAATCAATATTTTCAGATTTCATTAAAAATTTGGATAAATTTATGTTTTTAGACTGATTTTGAGTTTTAAAAGTTGTTATGTTTAAATTCACTTCCATCACGTCAGCGTGCTGCGTGCGAACTCGTTTTATTTTCAAATGCTAGTTCACAAACATTGTTTCTAATAGTTTACCGTTAGACGAATATTCAATTTAAAATTTAAAACTGTTTTTAAATGTTCTAGACCTTGCCTATAAGATTCTTAACCTAAAGAACATAGAAACTACTTTAACTCCCTTTGAAATCGCCCCTTAAATACATTTATACTGTGCTTACCGTAAGTTTAGCTCTAGAATATACTATACATCCAAACTTCTATACTTAATTACACTTATTCGATTCCTCCTTTACAAGTGATTAAAATTTTGTGGAATTATCTTTAAAATCGTTACTTAAGATAAGGAATTTATCATCATAGGGTGCCGTCTATAAGGGTTGGTTGTAAATGACAATAACTGATCAAAAAATTAAATTTCAGAGAAAGTATGAATTATTTTATTTATGTTAAGTGTTGATAGCACCACGAGAATGTGTCAGACCTAGAGTTTACTTTCGCCCCTCGAGCAGTTTATCTTTGGCAATTACATTCACCTGCCACTGCGAACAGCCCCCAATTATTTCAGTTTCCAGGCTTGACATTGTTCACTTTCCCGGATATTTTGGTGCGTTATGTGTTTGGTTAGTTGAAGTGGTAATCTTTGTGTGTGTATCTTCAATTTCACCTCTCCGAAGGTAAAAAGTGAACATTTTTGTAAATAGATTAAACTTAACGCATCCAGGAACCAAGGGGCTGATTGTAATGGGCAGCCAAGAGACTGGCCACTTGCGATGACAGTTGCTTAATCTAGAACCAACTCCAGATTTACCATGGAATAGAAAAAATCTTATGTATGATAAAACCAGCTCAATTTTTCAGATTGCTTTTACGTAATACCTAATTATAAATTTGCATAAAAAAGTTTTAGTAAGTTATTTCGGGCGGTTATTTGTGAATAATCCCAAAATAATTAATTCAATCTATACTTGTTAAGGCTAAATATGTTTCTTATTAAAAATTTATTGTAATTGTATTTTATTTTGATATATCACTGGAAACAAATTATCGCTTGTTTTAATACTCAGTGTTACCAGTCGTTACCTAAATCATAAGAAATAAACTATTCGAACAAGAGTAGAACAAAATGTATAAGTAGAATGTACAAAAGCCACAAGTGGATCAGGATATCATATTTCTCAGTATTATAATTTTCAGAGAATCATATGTAGAAAAACGAGTTCGCACGCAGCACGCTGACGTGAGGGAAGTGAATTTCCACATAACAACTTTTAAAACTCAAAATCAGTGTAAAAACATACATTTATTCCAATTTTTATTGAAATCTGAAAACAATGATTTTTTTTGTTTATTCTGATACTCCTGGTTCATTTAACTGCAAAGCTGGGAATACAATTTTGCGCATTATAATGTTAGGAGAAGGAGCAGTCAGGCTTAAAAGTAGGTGTTAGGTTGCTGGGGATAATAAAAGTACTCTAACAAAGGAATAACAGGCCCCATAAGAGAACGTACTGTGTATGGTCGATACAAATTTTTTTTAATAACTTGGTAAATATGTATGCTATAATGACGATAGAGGGCTTAAAACGTTTGCCTCATTAATTCCCATTTTTTTACATGCATTAATTTTACATACGGGGCTATTCTGACCCTTTTTGGGCCCAAAAACTCGAAATTTGAAAGATTAATCCCCAAAAAAGGGGTTTAGAGTTTTCCAATTGTTTAGCCCAACAAACTTGTCCAACTGATTATAGAAAGGAATGGCCTAACAAAATTTGAAGTAAATCGGACAAAAAATGTGACCGCTAGAGTGCAAACACATTTTGAACGACCCCTCAAAACGTGTTCAGGGGGTCACGTTAGGAACTTCTATGGTGGACCGGGCTTAAGTTTCACCGTACGGGTCATGCTAATAGTTCACTTTCCAAAGGAAATTCACTAAAAACAGAAAAAAGTTATCATGAAATATATGATAGTTTACAGATTCAGTAATATAAAATGATGGCACAGGTTAAGACAAATTCTCATCAAGCAAATGTCCCGAAACAAAAGCCATTTCCCACACCTCACTGTAGCCAGTCTAAATATGCAAGGCATCCACTCCTGGAGCTCATCTACAGTAATTACTCCACTTTGAACCGCCGCGCGCCGCGGTGTAGCGGGTAGCGGGTGGATCCATTGGGCCACCTAATTGTAAGGGTTGCCTCACGGGGGCACTTAGTTACAGAACCCCGCATTTCTCCTGGCCCGCTCAAGACTTTCGAAAAAGACCGAAAGTGGTAGCGGCTCTCGGACGTCCTTGCCCCCTCCCCTCCTCCCACCCTCCGGGGTTCTGGACCACTTTCATCGTAGCCGCACCCGCAGTCTCCTAGAGCCAGTCTGGTGTGTGAGTGCGTGCGACGTGCGCCGATCTCTGGACTTAACTGTGATTTACCCCAGTGGTTCAACGGCTGACGGTTGCTCAGGTGGGTTATTGTGTTTTACTGGTTTGGTAGTTTTATCTGGGCATACTGCTTAATTTTGAAAATTCCAACTTTAAAAATGTGTTTTTTAATTTGTTTTTTGGAAAAGGGAAGAGAATAAGTTATTACATTTTTGTTAGTAGTTTATATTATTCGAAATTTTATTTTTCATAAAACCATAACTATAAATAAAAATATCAAGTGGTAAATATAATTATGTTCATTGTTTAAAATATTCTGCACTGCAAAATTGAAGATTTGGGAATACATTGATGGGCGAGAGTTTTTAAGAAGATACTAATTAGAAGATTTTATTGAATACATTTTATATTTACGGTACATATAAAGTTAGAAAAGAATTAGATTAAGTCACAAAATTGCAATTACTTGCTTTTTCCTACTTCAAAAAAATATTCTAAAAGTTTGTACATAAACGGACAACTAATAAAGAACAAAAGTACCACTGACATCATAAACTAATTTGTTGCACATTGTAATGCTACTGAATCGAGTGATATGCAAACATATAGTTAAAGTACGTTGAGATAGGCCTACACTGAGAAACATGACGTAATGACACCAAACGAGTTGAAATTTACTAAGTTTTTATACAGAACGTATGGCAAAAACCCACATGTTTGATGTTAATCTTTTGTATTATAAAATAAAAAAGCATCTCCAATCACTAACAAGTTGCACATCTTTAAACATGGCTCAAAAACTGAAGAAAAAATAAGTTCAACAATAATTAGTAACTCGGTCAGTAATAAATATTTGGTATTAAAAAAGTATGTAGATCATGGTTTTTAAAATATGTAACCTTTCTTATTTAATGTAACCGTTAATTTAAAGGGACTACCTAAATTTTGTAAATTATCTTAGCATTGAAAATATGTTAAAGTGTAACTATGACCCTATATCTTCATTTTTCTTATGAGGTACATTCCAAATAATCATATTTTTACTGATATTCAATTCATAAATGTCTAGTATTCAGTAACGACCTTTGCATTCCCACAATCTTAGATATTCGTAAAACTTGTTTTTAATTACGCAAGGAGTCATTAAGAGATCTTAGTAGCGATTTTACTATAAAAGGCAATTTTTTTCATATTTTGCTTAGTATAGGCAGCACAGTATTTGCAAAAAAATCCAATACTACATATTGAATTGTATCCAATCCCATGAACTGTAATTGTATCCATACATGTTACAGAGAAATTACCCATATTCCATGTATAGGATTTAAATATTCAACAACAAATGTTAACATTCCCTTGGTACAGTTTATGAATACAAATGTTATTTAAATTTAACGTACATCAGACCATTCATCAGATTTTCACCACTTACTTAGTTCCGCTTGCAACTATCATTAGTTTGCCAAGCGGAACTAGAGCGGCGTTTCTGTCTGACCCCCCATTAACGTCTCCAGTCACCACGAACTACAGATGGGCTAAACGATTTCTTTTCTATATCGAGTATCCTATTTCAATACTGTGAGTACTCAATGCCAGTTACTTTTTACTTACGATCACTAGCCATTTAGTAATAAGACACTTATTATTCGATTGTTAGTCGATACTGTCAGTACCTGTGAGTACTATGTATGTGGTTCTCGGTTATGCGACTATTTAGATATTTTTATGATTGCGATAAACTTCCGATACTAAGTACGGATACCGATACTTTGCTGCTCATCAGCGACTCTTACGGCGAGTCACATGCGACGTTCTGTCATACAATCATGTCGTTACTCTGGGTCTAATGACAACCTAGACACAATGAGGTCTTGGCCCCTCATTAGACATATGCTGCATGAGTGGGGCATTAGCATTGTCTGGTTCAACTACATTTTCTGGCTGATCAACTGGTAGAGCCTTCTTCCCCAAGGCTCCTTTTAGATTTTGTTCTTATGTGGATAATAGGGAAGTTGTGTTAAATGAGTGTCTCGTCAGATCAAACCTGGTTCTACCTTGATGATGGTGTATTTATTATAACACGATTTTGTTTGTATTTCCGTTTTATCACAATAAAACTACAACTTTCCGAAGACAAGTATATTTCGCAGAAACTACATCTCACATAGGTCACTTAGTTCAATACATACATAGTCAATATCCAATACATCACCCAATACATCTCATACGTAGTCACAATCACATACTCATTCAATACATACATAGTCAATATCCAATACATCACCCAATACATCTCATACGTAGTCACAATCACATACTCATTCAATACATACATAGTTAATATCCAATACATCACCCAATACATCTCATACGTAGTCACAATCACATACTCATTCAATACATACATAGTCAATATCCAATACATCACCCAATACATCTCATACGTAGTCACAATCACATACTCATTCAATACATACATGGTCAATATCCAATACATCACCCAATACATCTCATACGTAGTCACAATCACATACTCATTCAATACATACATGGTCAATATCCAATACATCACCCAATACATCTCATACGTAGTCACAATCACATACTAATTCAATACATGCATAGTCAATATCCAATACATCACCCAATACATCTCATACGTAGTCACAATCACATACTCATCCAATACATAGATAGTCAATATCCAATACATCCATCCAATACATCTCATGCATAGTCATCCAATACATACATGGTCAATATCCAATACATCCATCCAATACGTCTCATACACAGTCACATACTCATCCAATACATCCATCCAATACATCTCATGCATAGTCATCCAATACATACATGGTCAATATCCGATACATCCATCCGATATATCTCATACATAATCACATAGTTATTTAACTTTTAGGAAAATTCGTTTCTAACATAAGTGAAATTAAAAGTAAGAATTCAAAATTGAGGTTATTCTGGAGTTGTATTAACAATAAAAGTTGAAAATTATAAATGTATCACAAAATTATGCCTTATACTTAACAGTAATAGTAGTAACAATCAATTACCTTAACGAATTATGACATTTAAACAGTATTTTGTTTGAACATAAAAAGCAAGATACTTCTAAAAGGGTTGTAAAATTTTGATGAAGGGCAGACAGAATAAACCTCTGCTCGTATGTAAGGAGATAAAACTCCGAATTGCGGTTTTATTGGGGTGTTAGAACATTTACTACTCCATTTCACTTACTAGTGTAGTTATCGTCTTGATAGCATTTAAACACATATATCACAATTATATTAGATTTATATTTGTATGTATGAAGTAGCAGAAAAAAATGTTTAGAACATAAGCAGTCCTAGAAAACTGAAACTAGTGAATTAAACTTCACCTCAAACTATTACTGAAATTTATATGTACTTAATTTGGGGAAAAGTAAAGAAATACATTCACAACTATGAACACTAGCCATAGGATGGTTCTTAGGAGTGTGTATATCCTGTCTCTTATCTTTAACTACGTAAATAAAAACCTCGAGGAGGACACAATCCTCTAATCTTTAAATAACAAAAATGTTTTCGAGTATTAACATACCAGCTCTCTGAATGATTTTCTTTTCTGAAATAATATGTAAACCTTACTCCCACATGTATAATAGTCTCAGTTGAAAAGTTCGATCATAAAATGTATAAATACAAGTCCAACGTATAGACTCTACTATACTGATATAGGCTCTACTCGCTTACCAATATATTTAATAACAAAAAAACTTTAAAAACTTAAACAACGGTTATTAAAAGTAAAATTTCTAAATCCTAACCCAGGTCACTGAAGGTATTTTTATCCCGTACCCTTTTACTTATAAAAACTACTCCTAACAGATATCAGGCTCATACCCAAAATCATCACTGGGAAAATTAGTTTACATATACACAATACGTCTGGGAGATTAAACGTCCCGTTGACCTGCATAAAGACTGGAGCAATATAATAATACAATATAACAAAGGTCTCAAATCAAAAAAAATACTCCTTTAAAAATAATAAATTGAAACAATTTCAGTCGTATTTCACGTAATATCGTATTCCGGAACGGTACATTAGTGTAAAAACTACTCACTTGCCAATCTTTGTCAATTTCAATCGGTTACAACGTTTTGGCCTCACCAAAGTTCGTCAAACATTAGATATAGTGTTGTTACATTTCATTGAACCATTAATAAATTACAACTTGAATCTATCACTAACAAACTATACAAGTACTTTCCAACTGAACAAAGCTTTAAACTCTATGTTTTCAAAACTTGGAAACTCATTTGTGTATAGAAAGCCCATTATCCGTTCGTTAACACCTGTAAGCGATTTTCTGCCGGATACAAACTGTACCGTTTCCAGCGAGTGTTTCCGACCATATGCATGACAAAGAAACGGACGTGACTGAAGTGGCAGATTGCCTGTGACCTCCTCCCAGCGAAACACGTGGATTTAAACGCATCAAATTTGTTTTTAACATGAATTTTTCTATTACATTCATACTTCAGCTCTAAATTGAGCATCATTAGTTTGAGCTTCATTAGTTAAATTATTTTATCTGGGGGTTTTATCTGAAAGTCATCAAGCACCTTTCACTTTCTAAGAAAGTATTTCCATGTTTGTCATCCACTGGGTTTAGTGATAGTGAAACCTTTGCTTTCATTTACTTTTTATAGACGCACTGAACATAGCTTTTACAGTTCATTAACGGTTTGTTGCCACGAGCATTTTCAAGGTAATATAAATAGCAAACTCTAAGAAGAGTTGGTTATGTGTATGTGATATCCTTCTAAGGAGGATATTTTCTAGTAAGAGATTAATTCACCTTAATATAATTGTCACCTTAATTAATTAGAAAAATCAGGATAAATTATAACAAAAGGTTTTTTTTGCACGTTTCTGAAGCTGTCGTATGTCCAATCAAATTCAAAAACTTTAAATGAACTAATGGTTGGCTGTGATTATTTATAAGTACCTGGGGGGCCGAGCTTGCTCGGGGAAGGCTCAGTTTGTTTAGATGACTTGGAGTAATATTTCACCACTTCCCCCAACTGATAATTAGATTTGTATAGATCATTTTCTTCTTTTCTGTATTTTTAAGGTCACTACAGTTGTTATTTATAGCTCGATGTCCCTTTGAACTATTTCAAATATTACCACTATATATGTGCAATCTTCACTCAACAGTTGTAGTCACTGCTCTCAGGAAACCATATGTTAACAATTATAAACAACATGACTATTACTTTGACAGTTCCCTGGTTGATTATGAACAGCTGATACAATTCTTTTGTTTTGATTTTAAACTCCATAAGCTCAATGTTAATTTCTTTAACTTTTAATTTTCGTTGTTTTACATTATTTGTTTTTTGCTGGGGATGAGACCTGTCTAAAACTTATATTAGTTATTCCCAACATTTGAAGGAAATCTTTGGAGTCGTTTTTGAGATCAGAGTTACAAGCAAGCAAGCAAACCTTACTCATATTAGAGTACAGGATGTGATTCAAGCTTCTGCTCTGTTTACGTGTTGTTTACGTGTTAACAGATGTTCATAATTCCCTTATGATTTTCATTAGCATAAAACCGTAAGCAAATCTGCCACTTACATGAAAACCAAATTTTAGGGGGGACAAGCCACTTTCTTGCTATAAAATAACATTTTTCAAGTACAAAAACAATTAAGGCTGTGGCCAACAATATACAACTTTATGCCTCTCTATCAGTATATTTCAACTAAATATTTTAAATGTACACAGCAAAGGAATACAACAACGTCAACTGGCCCATAATTACACTAATATAAGTGAAAGACACTAAAATGTGAACTAAACCTAACTCTTTCAACTTATATACCAATTTCGCCCTTCAATTGCCATTCAGGTGATGCTAATACAATTCATCTAATCAAACTGGCCACCCAATCACAGAGTACTAAATGGAGTGGGATTACCAAACAGAATTAACTCCTCTCGAAACCCTAGCCACAAATTGCCAATGATCAGTGAGAGATTGTATGGGCTGTAGCTGATTGGAGAAATTGTAAAACTAGGACAGTATGACGTTCATTTCTGTCTTTGAGCTAATCTGGAGCAGCCAATTCCTTTGGAGACACTTTCTGGGCCGTTTAACCATTCACCATTGTCAACTGCGGCGTCCTCTACTTTCTTCTGCTAATGATATTCAAGGTTGCAGCTTCAGAAGTCTTTTTGTGTTTTTTTTTTCTGCGAGTAAATGGAGAAAAGGCGTTCCAATTTCTGATTGATTCGTGATAAATGTTTTGTGCTTATCAAGGGTTTGGTGTCCGAAGGCATTAAATTGGAATAAAACAAGTGCAACCAAGCGGATAATTCAATTTAATAATTTTACAGATTAAGGGAAATATAATTAAATAGTACGTTTATGTCGGGGAAAAGCCGGGAATCAGTAATACAAAAAGTCACTCTTGGTCGAGGTTTTATTTTTAATTTGCTAGCCAAATTGATGTACAAGGACGACTTTAATTTAATGTTCCTAATGAACAATGTTCCTAAGGTGAAGAGTCTTAGTTGAATAAAAACCCTCCGATGTAAAATTTATTCTAAATATCTAAATTAAAACAACACACAATCCATTATCCATCAATATATGGTTGGATACAAATTGTGGGAGACGGTAATTTTCTGTTGAAACTTCCTTAAATGAGCTTCTTAGTAGTCCATCTTACCCTCTCCAAACAGTAGCCTACCTGTGTTCTCCCCAATCATTATTTTGTTAACCAAAATTACTTTGAATTAAATAACACTTAATAACATTTCTTAGGGATTTTCAAATAGCTAATAAAGCAAGCGATAACTAAATATTTCACTTTCCGTCTTAACGTTCTGTTAAATGAAACTATATCGCTTATTAATGCCACATCATGTTCCTTTATCTCCAATATAAACCTTCCCCAACAGCGGAACCCTCTACCGTGCCTTATCAGGTCCAAAAGATGCCGTTAGTGTTCTCCGTTTTAATTGTTTTGCAATTAAATATTAATTTGATTCAACTAATTATATTATAGCAGCGAACACGAAACCAGTAACGGATCATATTAAAACGATTAGTATCTCTCTACTAGTGTCTTTAATCGTCGTAAGTATAGTCTAATAGATTTTTAACAGTTTGGTTGATTTAGTTCTTCTGAATGAAGGTATTTATAAATGTAAAGACGTAATATTTATTTCAATTGCTTACGAAAAACTGTTTACAATAAATGTTGTGTCACAGTAAAATCAAACACAAAATGTAAGTGGTATAGCTCAATAATGCATACATATGTTTACAAAATACATCACAAAGGTCACAAATAGACTAAATGCAATTAATTAAATAATGATCCAAAAACACATTTATACAACGAAAATAAAAATTAATGAAATATAAAATATTCCGAGTTTTTTTAGTAAAGTGAACAATGTACCGTACAAGAAGATTATTAGTGAACAACACTATTCTGTTATACGTATAAAATATAAATTAAATAAATGTTGGGTTGGATCATTTCATTGTTGCTTGGCCTCCAAACCACTGATTAAATATACAAAGGTTTGTGTTGCCTGTACTCAGTCGAGTCTTTAACATATTACAAGTCTTATTATTATAATCTCAAGTAATTTTACATTTTTTCAATCAGTTTTACTAACTACATATTAAAATAAATACATTTTTAATATTAATTTAGAATGTTAAACTTATAAAGGTTTATTATAATTCAATTATTATCTCAAGAATTTTTTGCTAGTGGATATGTTTACATTTGCGAGTCGTGTGAGTAAATAAGATGCTATGCTTCAAATTCATCACTCTAAAAAAAGAATCCATTTTAAAGTATTTTAGCTATGAAAACAGTTCTAAATATTTAGTTATTTCATTAACTGACGTTTCAGGAACGTATCAATATTCGTTGTCTCTGTTTTTACGTATTTCCCCAACAAGGTGACCCCCTCATTATGATTGTCACCTTGGCACATTTTTCCATCTAATTCTTCTCACTCAAACCTATCTTCAAGTTCCTCTATCTCAGGGCCCGATCCACAGGCCTTCCCATGCCCATTACCCTGCCTTGTTCTCAATGCTTATTTCCTGTTAAGTAACACACGGACAGTTTTTTCAATAACCTTATCACATCCTGATACCATCTGATACAACTGAAGTTTGCTTTGTTCCCAGTGTTTATCTTCGTACAAACATTTATGTTGGGAGTTTTCAGATAAGGTTCGTAACGTATAAATTTTAGTTGCTGTATTCATTATGAAACTGATGCTTATCCATATATTCCCAGTGTATTAGCATTTTTATTCAATCTATGGTTTGGAATCACATCTCATCTAAGGCGTCAGTCCATTAGGATAAATTGGCGTTGCATAAAGCGCCTTTGCAAGAGATGATACAGCCTACTGCAAGTTGTTGAAATGGGAACACCTTAGAGGCAAGTTTCGTCACAAGCGACGACTCAAATCTGCCCCGGGTTACTGTCACAAGAGTCTCGGGTTAAGAGGGCTCTAAACCTTCGCCAAACGGCTGAAAAACACACCTTCGTATTACTCAAATTCTGAGGTTATTAAAGCACCTAGCGACCTCCAGTGAACGATAAAATGTTTCTCATGAAATTAACTAGGTTAACAAAGTTATTTTAAGGTTTTAAGTTATTGTTATACATATTTTATTCGGGGTTAAACTCAGAGAAAATTGACCATTTTCTACTACGTAAATGTCAAACAGTTAAGATCAAATTAGAAAGTTTTTCTGTTTTAAAACCCTTATTAGTTATTCAAGATAATTTCCCGCTAGGCAGGATTTCATAAAAACCAATATTTATCTCATAAATCGAGTAATTTGCGAGGGTTGTTTCTGAAAAGCGCTTCGCAAAACACCCCCGTACAGAGGACGCTCTGGCGAGCGGCGATGGAACTACCACCGCCAATGAGACATTCGACAGTGTCGCCAACCTCTGTTTCTCTACCTATTGGGACATCGGACGGACGTAATTCCCCAGAAAGGTCCTCTGTGTCCTTGCTTCAAACTACTCTAAAGACACAATATTTGCCCGTCGTACCATTCCGTCATTCTTGATGATATAGCTAAATCAAATTTCAAATGACATTATCTGGGCTTTTTACCGTTCAAGAATGTGATCAATATCATTCAATATGATTAAATTATTAAACCTAATATACTGTATGTAATACACCAAAAATTTGAATAAAATTAATCCTTCCTTAAACAATATTTTTTCTACAAAAATTAAGATTGTTCTAGTTATTAATGTTTACAGTTGATACAAATAGTAACAATTATATTTAACGTTACCAAGTGCAATCCGTTTTATATTGCTTTTCGAACCGTATAGTAAGAAGTTTCTCATTAACAATCATAACTGTAACTCGGCGTAGGTACAACGTGGCTTTAGCCAACTTCATCACAATCTGTTTCATGTCATTTTCAAAGTGTGGGTGGTTTTAAAATACTTGTTTAACGCGGCGCGGCGGCCGCGCCGATTTCCAAGAGCACTGAGCCGAGAGGTGACGAGGCGCCCCTCGACCAAGGGTGGGAGCGCATCACCTCACTTCCTGGAAGATCATCCCCTACAGCATTTTCCTTGTCCGCAAACCATCATCAGTTGATCTTTGTGACAGTGAAAATACCCCCAGTGTGTACAAAGGCAGAAATATTGCCATTTCGTCATGTGGAAACCTCAAGGAATGAGGATGGAAGCGTTTGGATAGTGATTATTATAACAGATGATAATAATAGTAAACCATAGTCTGTTATCATACTCAAGATGTTTTATTTCTGTTTACTAGTGATAATAATGCGGAAGCGGATTGCAGACGATGATATGAATCATATTGTCATACTTTATCCCTTTTATCATATTATCTATGTTTTACTTCTCCCCTCGCATGTATAGACATAGTGTAATATGAAAAAAGAGTCCCTGGACCAAAAATACTAAATAATTTTGTCTGGTCAAAAGAATGTTTTTTCATTCTCGCAAAACCGTAGACCTTACAAGTAACGATCGAAAGGGGCGCCAAAATCGGATGGGGGCGCATCATATTTTCTCCCTTATTACATATAATAGCAATATTAAACTCGAATCATTACAACTTCAATTAAAGATTAAACCCCAGTTGAATACTCTCCAATCCCCAAACCATATTTTTCCTCATCTAGGAAGTACGTTAAAATAATCGAAGAGAGCCGGTTAAAACAATTAGTTTCATCATGTAACTTGATATTTTAACATTGCAATTTTCTTTCAAAGTATTGCAAGTTTTATCCAGCACACTCTCAATACGGTACCAATCAGAATACCCTGAAGTTGTCACAAATCGATAAAGGTCAAAACAACTTCTCAATTTGGAATTGAGGGGAGCGGAGGATTTGTTATCTGATATGTAAATTTAATGTTTAAATATAATGAAGGTGCAACATGGTGAATACACAACTTTCTTTCCAATAATGCCTTTCATAAACTTAAAAATACTAATATACAAAAAATTAACAAAATCAGCCGGGTTAATATTACATATTTACAATTTATTTATTTTACAACTACTTATTACGCACTCCACCCGCACCCCGCGACCCGTCATGAGCGCCTAGCGTTTCCCCCCACCCCCCAAAAAAAATGTGCCGCGCCGTGCTGGAGCACGGCTCGCACTGCCCTAAAGCCGGTACTGATTATTACCATTTTAGCGAATTTCCCCTATGGGGATGAAGCTATTACCGTAGGTCTCATGGTAAGACTTAAGCCCGAGACCATGATAACTTTTCGTTTTGAGGTCCCCAGATGCCAAAAACACCATTCGTTCAAATTTTTATATATGTATAAAATTCGTGAACTCAAGTAAAATATCAATATATATATATATATATATATATATATATATATATATATATGTGTGTCCGTAAGCACGATAACTCTCGTAAAAAAAGTCCAATCTTAATAAAATTTGGTACAAATATGTAAAGTAACATTTATTTGAACGAGTTCGAAAACCAGACAAATCGCACCATCCGAAGGTTTTTTTTGGGGGTTTCACATGTAATTGTTATTTAAATCAAATTTTAATTTATACCATTGAATTCAAATTAAAAAAACAAACAATTTGGTATTTTGATCATTGCTCTACGTCAATTGGTTACTGAGAAATTACAAGTGCTAAACACAGTACGTTGTCCAATGTTATTCTTATGGAGAAAGAGACAAATTTTATAACTCGGTTATTTATGAACATAAACTGACGAAACTTGGTATATCGCTTCATCTGGTTGTGGTTTGTTGTTGTTTGAACAAAAAACCAATTTTTCGCCTATCGTTCCCGAAGCAGCAAACCTAAGTACTCGGCCCCCATGTTTTTCTTATGGAGAATAATAAAAATGTTATATATCGCTTATTTATGAATGTATATGGACGAAACTTGGTATGTGACTTCACTTAGATGAGTTCTATTGATATTTGTATAAAAATCCATTATTTTGTGTTCCTTGTTGCAGCAAACCTGCGTACTCATCCCTAATGTTATTCTTATGGAGAATAATGAATATTTTAAATATCGCTTATTTATGAATATATTTCTTATGAATTCTGGTAAGAGGCTTAATGTAATATTAAGACATATATATTCTTTGGAAATTCGCTGAGTACGCAGGTTTGCTGCGACGGGGGTATTATTTTAATTGATATAATTTTTCTTTTTATTACTGAAATGTTTTTAATTCCAAACGAAGTATTTTTTTATTTTAGTGCCAATTTTTTATCTTTAAAACCATAAACTATAACCAATTCAATGTTTATTAGTGATTGTTACATCGGGCTACTTTTCAGTTTTTTTATTAACAGTTAAAATGTTGCAGTCTAACCTAATCCCAGAAATTCTGTAGCATATTACAGTACACTGTATACAAAACCTATGTGCAATACAGTCGGGTTTTTACTTTACATCTTGTTTTTCTTCATCCCTTATGCAACGTGATTGATAACTATTTATCTGAGTAACGATTCCATAATATTACACAATTGCAACGTTTAAATGTTGTGTACTATTCCGAAATTAAGTTATATAATATCTTAAGTTTTTACAACTATTATTTATATACCGTAATCGAATTTCACAATTATTATTTTTGTTCTTGAATCTATTCTTAATCTTTAAATAATCTCACATGTTTTATCATAGAGGGTACATTTGATATTCTACGGACATTTTTATTGACAACTACGTAAGAACTACATGAATTTTCTATGCATTCATACATTTTAATGTTTATACATTTGTTATTCATGCAAAATGGTCGTGACAAACATTTTGAGTTCGGGGCTAAATCCAAAGTGAGATTCTCAAAGAGAATTTTAAAAGAATATAGAAGCAGTGAGGTGACAGCCAAGACATCAGCCTACCTCCTGCCACTGGCGGCATCGGGAGTTACCGTTGTTCGTTCAACTTCCCCACGAATCCATGGATTCCCTTTCGGTTGGCAGTAATGCGAAAAACCAGTTTAGAGGGTGGCTCGCCTAGCGCGGCCACTTGTGAAAATTGAAACTACGTGGAGCTTTGTGGGACACAGATCGTTGTACTCCACTGTGGCCACGGACCTTTAGAGCCACCTTAAGAGACGGACCTTTCTGGGGAATTACGTCCGTCCGATAGCCCAATAGGTAGAGAAACAGAGGTTGGCGACACTGACGAATGTCTCATTGGCGGTGGTAGTTCCATCGCCGCTCGCCAGAGCGTCCTCTGTACGGGGGTGTTTTGCGAAGCGCTTTTCAGAAACAACCCTCACAAATTACTCGATTTATGAGATAAATATTGGTTTTTATGAAATCCTGGCTAGCGGGGAATGATCTTGAATAACTAATACGGGTTTTAAAACAGAAAAACTTTCTAATTTGATCTTAACTGTTTGACATTTACGTAGTAGAAAATGGTCAATTTTCACTGAGTTTAACCCCGAATAAAATATGTATAACAATAACTTAAAACCTTAAAATAACTTTGTTAACCTAGTTAATTTCATGAGAAACATTTTATCGTTCACTGGAGGTCGCTAGGTGCTTTAATAACCTCAGAATTTGAGTAATACGAAGGTGTGTTTTTCAGCCGTTTGGTGAAGGTTTAGAGCCCTCTTAATGGAAACATCCTGCAACCCATTCCGGAGCAACATTGTCTACAAATAGCCCAAAACCATCTTACCTTGTATTTAAAAGAACACTATTGCGATATCTGTTTACATGTAATTATATCATTGCGTTTGACTTGCTATTGATTGAACGAATAAATATCAATATATTAGTAGAATTTACAGAAGCAAGAAAATAATTCTAATTTTAAGTTAAAAATGTTTAGAATGTTCTCATCCTAAACTTAACAGATTTTCTTTGTAATTGATTTTGGGTTTTATTTTTTGTTATTCGTTATTTGTCTATCTCACACACTTCACGCGGAATATCTTGAGCTGTGGCTTACTGCACTGCCGGAGTGACTGAGATAACCAGCTCTCGAGTTCAGTTGTGCCATTGACGGCTGTATTATTTTGTTTACATAACAACAATATATATATATTTATTATTTTTTTGTCTATTTTATTTAAAATCTGTTCAAAATATACCCGGAACAATAAGTAAATAGGTCATTTGTATTTTATCATATTTACTTATTGTTCTGGATATATTTTTAACAGATTGTAAATAAAATAGGCAACGAAAAAAATATATATATTGTTGTTATGTAAACAAAATAATTCAGCCGTCATACCGATTAATTGACTGAAAAAATTATGAAAATAATAGATGACAGATTTTAGACCGATGTCGCTCTACTCCAACTGTTTGAACTGAAAACAGTTCCCACAGGCCAAGATATTCTAGAGAGTGAAAATGTATTTAACTTTTTAAAACAGTACAAAAACTTAGAAATTTTTTGAAATTTATTGTTTTTGAGGAATCAAAATGTTACAATGTGGATTAAAATTGACATTGTGCCCTGAGAGTGATTGCAGTGTAAGATTCAATATTTGTTATAATCGTTTTGATCTTTTTTATTTGTATCCCTTCTTGGAAATTACTTCACATTAATTTAATTTAATTTGGATTTGTCTTGATTTAATTTGGATAAGTGAAAATAAAAAAAAAATAAAACAAACATTTTTCACCAGGACTTGGGAGGATTTAGTGTTGAGTTCATGGGTTGAAAAATTGTAATCGCACAAGCAACTTCTCAATTTGTTTCTATTTAATCCGCATACTAATTATAACATTAATTAACTGTTGAATGCGTATAAATTAATTAATAATCCCACGGACGGATTAATAGTATCACGTACTCGGATTTTTTGGCCGAAGATGTAAAGTTATCTTGTTTTCTCTCTTCTTGAATGAATAGTTATTCCTTGTAAAACAAAATACAGAACGATTTTTCGTGATTTCCTGTAACTTTTCAAAACATCTTGTAACTACAGCTAATTTATTCTATATGAAACAGGTTTATATTCCAAGTCCGTGGAGATAAATTATGATTATATAGCAAACCGACATTCCTTGAGAAAATTCTGGCCCCCGGGTACTCCCACAGATAAGAGGTATAGTTAAAAAGAAACTTGTTAAAATAGCAAAATAGAAAAAGGTTTACAGGTTAACAAAACAATAAAAGAGCAACGCTCCAGACGAAACCCAGACGAATTTTTTGAGAAGTGAAAGGTGCTTGATGACTTGAACCCTCAGATCAAATAATTTAACTAATGAATCTAATGAATTTTTTTGAGAATTTAAATTGGGCTTATTGGAGGTTGACTTAAAATTAGTTACATCCCCATTCTAAACCAACCATTCCGGAAGCCAATGCTTATTCAGTTTAGTTTCATAATCTTTGTGGTTGTGATAAACGGTTCTTTCAGTTTTGAGACTTGATCGTTAATCGTCACGCGATTAATAGAATGTTCCCAACATCAATATGTAGTTCAATATTACGGAAGATTTACCACAACCGCAGCCAGGACTGTGGTCGAAACATGAGATAATCGGGCAGAACCATCAATTAAGGACACTTCTCCTTTACCGAAGTTTGTTTATATGGTGGTTGATGTTAAGTATATGCTGTGAACATGTGCCCATGTGTTAGGTAATATTGTGTTTTATTAATGCAAAACATAAGTCAATCGAGTGTTCAAATGTATTCTCAACTGTTCTAAATATTAATGTGTTAACCCTGTAAAGGGACCCCACACGTCCCTGAGACAAATTTAATATGTTAATGAAAATAAAGACTTAAAGCTTAGAGGAAGCGAAATGTTTCTGCTAAATTCTAAACCGTAAAATGTTCTTACTATGCGGATTTTCTACAAAATCTCGTCGTGAAACATGTTTTCCATTGAGTTTTAACGGAAATCATTATTTATACTGGGTGTGTTTTGACTTAAATATTTTATCTCATTCGAGTTACAAATTCCAACATTTTAATTTGGTTTGAACCGTGTCCTAATGTGTTTACTAGAGGTTTTTTTATGAGATATTGCGATGAGCACACAAACCAATATTGAACTGGAATCTTAACATTATCTGGAAAACATTAATTTAATATTTTTAAATGATCCTTTCTAACTTTTCCTTTTTATATGCAAACAAACACGCTTAAAACAAAGATGCATTTACCCTCTTAGTGCACAGTGCTCTTTGTGAGCCAGTTTGTGACATTGTTGTCATTCATTTTGTCCGCTCATCAATTACTCTGCAAAATGTTTCAACAATATCTTAAAAACTGAATATTACCGCAATTTTAATATGTTACAAACTAAATATATTACTTGTTAGATCATGTATTTTCTCAAATAAATAATGGCTAAGAAAATAATAAAATAAACGTATACATATGGTAACATTTATTCAGTTGGAGTTAGATATCTTCATTATTTCTCAAT
Source organism: Allygus modestus (assembly GCA_963675035.1). NCBI lineage: Eukaryota > Metazoa > Arthropoda > Insecta > Hemiptera > Cicadellidae > Allygus > Allygus modestus. Next base: position 473,911,143 of record OY776112.1, read on the forward strand.
GTGTATTTTGATTTAGTATATTTAATATATATCGTATTATTTATTTGATGTTAATGTGCAATTTTATTTCCCAGAAGGAGTTTGGGGTATGAAGAGCGGTTAGTCCAACTTCAGAAAAACACGCAACCAAGACTAGTAAGTGTCTGCAACACATTTATTAGAATTATATGGGAAACAAGATTACATAAATGGAAAAACTGCAAATAAACTGGTTTTATGTTTTATGGTTTATCATTATAACTTACATCTTTAATGATTGGTATTGTAAGCTTAATAAATATTGAAAATGTATTTAATGCTAGAGGTAGTTTATATAAATTGATGTAAAGACGAACTTAACAGAATTGATGTAAAAACCAGAACTCAAAGAAAACTTTAAAGTGAAGCCTTATAACTCTCCATTAAAGCTCCCTGCTTCATATGTGCTTCCATCTTCAGGTTCTTTGTCTTCCTTAGCAACTTAGACAGACTTCTGAACTTTTTGGGTTTTCTGTACATTTGTTGGGTCACTATTATTCTTAGACTTTTCAGAATGTTTAAAGCAACGTCTTTTACATCCAAAACTATTTGTTATGGTATTTTTGATTTTACATTATTTATGAAGGTACGTTTTAAAATCCCTAAAACTTGCGCTTTGTAATCAACAAACGTATATGGAAAAAATATTGCAATAGTGAAACATGTGAAATAGTATATTTTGGGGTGGTGGCCAATTAATTTGACCTTTAAGTAATAATCCTTTATTCAATTAGAAGCATACACGGTTGGGATCTGTAAAATTCAATTTAATAAGGTTCTCAAGGATTTATCCACAAAAATTATGGTTTTACAACAAAATGTACAAAAATCTCCAATGGTAAAAAATAAACAACAGGAAAATCAACAGGTTTAAGTTGCTAGTCACTGGTTCCATTATTTCTGACTCTGTTGATCATCAAGGCCGTAAAAATAAATGGCGAGCGGACTTGCTAAACTCAACCTTGAAGATGTCACAGTAAACATAAACAAAGACTGGAAGATCACTACCTGCGCAAAGGTCAGTTGTTAAGCAACAAGTTATTTTTGGCTTTACAAAATGCCAATGGTGTTTATTTTAATAGAGTAAAGGGTAGATTTGAATCATAAACCGGATTGGAACGAGGGAATTGGAGAAGGGACAAAGATCAGTGAAGGCCGCCGGGTTGGGCCGTTGGCTGCTTCCGAACCAAGACACTATAGTCACACTAGACTTGTTCATGGCGATTTGGATAGTGTAGACACACGATGATTCATTAAAACCACGACTAGTTCGTGTTTAAGGATTATCTAGAAACTCTGTTTTGAAGAATTGGTGGGAATAAATTAAAATACGGCCACTGGTTCTCGTGCCGTTAAGACCCCTTGCAATCTCGTTGCAACATACTTCAACACTTTCTGCTTCGTTTGATCTACTGGTTGATGTAGTGCTGAACATGTTATATATATATTAAATATCTTCTATGTATTTAAATATCGCTAATTTTGAGAGAAAGCAAACCGATACTTCTACATATATATGATTTTTGTATTTATTTAATAAATTCAAAGATTTAATGCTTTGATGTTTTTAACCTTCAATTGGAGATCTTTCCAATTTACTAATATCGAGCCGCCTTCAACATGCAACTCTTACGGACAACTAATTAGTTTGACCAAAACGCTTTGTCCTTATGACAACCAAAACGGTAGGATGCATGCCTTGTTGTAATGCAAAAGTGCCACGCATTATCTTATGTTCTGTCACCTCAAACACGAAGTATCTTTTACCGTCCAGCATGGAATATAAAACTTATTATTCGCTTAACTTTATAACTTAATAATTGTTTGAAATATGTTCATTGAAGTCAATTAAATATGTCTAACAAAACTGGTATCTGTACATATATAATCTTTCAGTAAAATTCTATCAATATAACGTTTAATGTAAAGAAATTATTTCAGCCTGATTATTTTCACATCAGTTTCATTAAGTATAGATTTTGTAATTATAAAAGGTAAAATAAATGCATATATTAAATATACAATAATGAGCCGTAAAAACATTTGACATAAATTAATTTACTCTTGTGAAATGCCTCTTCATTGCTCTGAATAACATAATATATGGTGGACTGTAACACAATTGTTTTAAATTATCTAGACATGAACCTCTAATGTGCACAGTCATTTGACGGCATATTATGGTATCCGTTGCTCTTGCACCTTTAGTATGAAAAACAACACAAATTGAAGCTGAACACAGTGACTGGAAAAGAATTTACGAACTATGGTGAAATTCTATATAACTACTTATACATTACATGAAATTGACATGGAACTGGAGCGAGTCGTTAAACTGTCCTGTCTCACACACATTATGCGTTGCACCGGCTCTTCATCGAGAATCCCAACGTTCAGCTGTCGTTATGTAACCAGAGAAGTAAACCCAATCTCGTTCTTAAGCCACTCTTTGCATTATTTGCATATTTAATTATATTAATTAGAATAAGTGATCAGTTTCACAAAAACAATTTTGCTTAATTAAACAAAAAATACTTAGAGGGTTGACGGTTTTTCATTTTCTATTCATTAACTTAATCCCAATTATCAAGAATCTCTTTTTAGAACCTAGCTTATAAAATTTATCAGTATAATAATGAAGTTGGAAATATGGTCACCTTTTGAATTGAAAACGTATCACCATTTCTACTCGTTTTAGCTTTTTTCAATATCGATGACACTTCACTTATTTAAAGCCAACGGTTTAGTTTGTAGAACTATAATAATGCTTTAACATTCAAATGACAAATTAAACTAACGCGTCATCAATAATTCAATGAAGTTTGCAATAATTTACAGCGCTAAGAAAATTAAACGTAAAAACTAACGAATTAAACTGTGGTTATTTGATAAAGTCAACCTAGCCCCGAATTTGACGAATTTGACAACCGGAGCGGCAGCGGCGGGCAGAATTGCCCCAACTTCCGATGTTGACCAACCAGTCCTTCGGATCGGACGCGGTGCGGACGTTGCAACAAGACCGGTGACAGACGTGGAATCAGAGCAAACACCGGGCGGAGGTTAAATGGCTGCGTGGGCACTACCGACACAGGATAAGAGGGCTTGGAAGTCCACCAGGGGTTATGGCTGTGCAGGGCAGTGACACTACCGACACAAGATAAGAGGACTTGGAAGTCCACCAGGGGTTATGGCTGTGCAGGGCAGTGACACTACCGACACAGGATAAGAGGACTTGGAAGTCCACCAGGGGTTATGGCTGTGCAGGGCAGTGACACTACCGACACAAGATAAGAGGACTTGGAAGTCCACCAGGGGTTATGGCTGTGCAGGGCAGTGACACTACCGACACAGGATAAGAGGGCTTGGAAGTCCACCAGGGGTTATGGCTGTGCAGGGCAGTGACACTACCGACACAGGATAAGAGGACTTGGAAGTCCACCAGGGGTTATGGCTGTGCAGGGCAGTGACACTACCGACACAGGATAGAGGGCTTGGAAGTCCACCAGGGGTTATGGCTGTGCAGGGCAGTGACACTACCGACACAGGATAGAAGGCTTGGAAGTCCACCAGGGGTTATGGCTGTGCAGGGCAGTGACACTACCGACACAGGATAGAGGGCTTGGAAGTCCACCAGGGGTTATGACTGTGCAGGGCAGTGACACTACCGACACAGGATAGAAGGCTTGGAAGTCCACCAGGGGTTATGGCTGTGCAGGGCAGTGACACTACCGACACATGATAGAGGGCTTGAAAGTCTACTAGGGGTTATGGCTGTGCAGGGCACTGACACTACCGACACAGGATAGAGGGCTTGGAGGTCTACCAGGAGATTTATTTTCAAATCAAGTTATTTTATTAGAACTATAAACGTAATATTGTACCTAAATGAGCGTGGTGCCCGATTAATTGATAATGTCTTGGACTTTGTTTCAAAAGGTAGCGAGTTTAGTTCTCGGGTGGCCCCAACTCGTATAGCAATGGAAAGGGTTTTGAAATATCGTTAAAAAATGTCACTCACTGACGTATAACAAATGGAAACCGATTACGAATCAGAAGACAGACTGTGCAGCTGTAACCTTTTTATCTTAAATAAAATCGTATTTACAGACCTCTAAAAAATGTGTACAGTTATTTTGTGGAGTGATCTTGAAATCTCTTGTCCCAACCCCTACAATTCTCTGCGTACGTAAATAAAGGATAGTGGCGGTGCCGTACTCGTATGGATTTTAGAGAAGGTGATTCTCAAGTCAGAAGATAATTCTTATTCCTCGAATCCTTATCCATTATTTATAGGGGTTCGCTCAAACTAGTTGGTGTTAATGTACGTCCAATAATCATAAATTGCATTTATGTGCAATTGGACAGAATTCAAATAGAGAACATGATTAATTAATCTTACATATTTAAATTTCATTTATTTTTTTTGAAAATTTCCTTAAGAGAGAGGAATCAAGTTTATTTATATAAATTTTACATCTGTCAGGAAAATGTACAAGGGACCATAATTGATAAATATAGGATGATACAGAAGATATTTAAATTTAAATCTTGTTGTTCTGAGGACTAAAGTAAGTGGCGCAAACCATCATGGACTCCCACGCTTTATTCGTTACAAATTGGTATATGAAACTACCACATATGGCAACTATTTTTTTTTGGTTGACTAACGAAAAAACTTGGGTTTTCATTCAAAAAATATTTACACATACATATGGATTAATTAAATTACAAAAAGCAATGGTCTGACGAAAATACTAAAACATTCCACTATTGTTGTCTTACTCTACAATATTAATGACATTTTGTTTAGTATGTTTTTATAATGTAGAATGTTGTGAGTCTGAAGAAGATTTGTATCGAAATAAAATACCGTTTTATGAAATGTAAGTTTTCGTCTCTTTTATGTGTTTTATGTTTTTCGTCTCTTTCGTATTTTTATGCTACGTTGGAGACACAGGTGCTGCTGTCAGGCGTAATTTACGGTGAAACTCGAATCCAATCAAGTAATATGTTGCACCTCCGAGTATTTAACACACTAGAACAGTTCTAAAATAGTAGTTGCGTTCCCAGCGTGGTCAGGCTTGGATTTTAATATAGAATTATACTTACATAATTCTACTTGGGTGAGAATAGGGCGGTCGCTAGAATAATACGTGTGAATACTGTATTTTGTATTTATTAATTTCATTTGATGCGCCCGCCAAAAGTGGGTGAACCTACGCGCGGGAATAATCAGTTTTCGTAACAGGTCAGCTGACCGCAGGCTAACCGCAGTGACAATTTCACAGTCGATTTTCGCTCGTTTTTTTAACCGACTTGAAAAAAGGAGGTTATCAATTCGACCCGTCGGTATCTTTTGTGTATGTTCGCGCATAACTTTGTTGTTTTTCAACGGATTTTGATGATTTTGGTCTTGTTTTATAGGTCTTTAATTCAGGGTGGTCCCAAATCAATTTCAAGATAATCTAACATCAGGGCTTCGCCCTGTAGAGATTTAAAGTTCCAATGTAAATCTTATGGAGGAATTATGTTCGATTGAATTGTGCATATTAATCAGCTGTTGTCATAAAATCAGATGTTAGTCATGATGTAAATAAAATAACGATACTAATGGAATGGCAACACAATTTTTAAACAGAGTATGGGAGTAAACGTAGGTCTCATCTCAGAATGTAGAAGACGATATTGTTTTGCCAATATCCTATCCATATCTGTGAGTATAATTATAAAAGGAAAAAAAGATAAACAAGTTAAAATTATTTATAGAAATTCTAAACTAAAATCCCAGTACCTTACATTTCTGAGACCGAATGGCTGTGGTTAGTCACCGTGAGGATTATCACTAAATATAACGACGAATATTTACATATAATATAATTCTAGTACACTTACATTTATCAAAGGGAATTAAAAGGGTTTAATTAAATTTTATTTAAAATGTAATTTGAGTTAACTTGATTTAAAATTGTTTATTTTATCGTGGAATAGACCTTAGTTTAGAGTTTAGGTACACCTGGGACTGACCTGTTGGCAAGCGACTTGCTGAAAAATTTGCTTGACTCAATTTCCATTTTTACCCTGCTCAGAGCTACGTACGATTGGTCTTAAGCAAAGGCCTTCTTTAGCAGGTCTACGACAACCCTCTCGATTACCCTGGTACAGACCCTGCATGTCATGGACTGTTTCCAAAGGATTAAGGGCAGCAGCATATGTGTCACTCAGTCGATGTCTCGTATCCTTTGGACGCTTAGAATATGGTACTAACAGGGGTGATGGCAACATATATGTATGCGTTCTTGAATATGATTCCTATGGATCAATTATGTCTAAGACTGCCTTAAGCAGCTTCACAATCCCCTAGTTCGATGTCGGGCCGGTCATAACAATTTGTTCTTGATTCCCGTAGTTCCTATGTTGACCGTCCCTCCATCACCCCTATCCCTCCCTCCGTCATGTTTTGGCGCAGCATGTCCCTTGGAGCCTAAGAGTGGCCGAAGTTGTTATAAGTTTAAACTAGCAAATCCAGCTGCTCAAATTCAATCAAATATGGTCCTGTTAGTTAAATTGTGGTGCTATTCCAGAAGTTAGCTTAAAACAACTGATGTTTATGTTCTGTGTTTTGTTACCTTCAACAGCTGTCAAATGCTCAACTTCAATTTATTGTTCTTCCATAAGATTAACATTGCAGCTTTTAAGGCATGTGGGGCGTAGCCCTGTGGTCGATGTAAATTTTAATGATTTCCTGCAAACCTGCGCATCGAGACCTTTCCATAGATACTTCAATAAAAAGATCGGTCCAGTAGTTTCTGAGTATAAAGCGTGACACAAAATCTGCTTGTGTATTAAATACTAGGATATGCCACCTCAGTAATTAGCTTCACTAGATTCCACGTTTACTGGGAATGTTTTGTTGCTTCCTGAGATTTATCGATAAACGTTAATAATAATACGGTGTGAAAATTAAGTATTGAAACAAATGTGCAAAAAACAGTGTTTTTTTTTGTTTGCAAAAACATTAATTTAAGTCTTTATACGAAATTTAATGACGAACAATAGTATTTATTTGTAATTCATTGTAACATTTAATCACATTTGTACATAGGTTCATTAATTGTTACTAGGTGTCTCTGATAGAGCCTGATCATGTTATTCACAATTAATTGTTACCATTTCTGTGTGTAGTGTATATAACATTGATCCAGAATAAAAAATGTAAAAAAACGAAATGTAAAAATATATTGGATATTGGCTTATGGAGTTTAAATAAAACAATGACTTAAAAACAGCTAGTAAAAACAACCAGTCAATTTTAATACCTTCACTCAATACAGTGCTCAACCAGGTTATACCATGAATAGCTATGCAAATCTTAACTGCATTACTTTAGATTCTTTTCAGTCACTACAAATAATGAAATAAACTATTTTTTACGAAAAATATAACCGGCTCCAATAATTATTACAAAGCGCTAAAAAGCTTTAAATAAATAATTACGTGTTTCTTTAAATATAACGTTTATCAAATGTTGTGTTACAAAAACAGCACCAACTCCAAATCAAAACAAACAGTTATACAATTAGGCCTTGTTAATTTCCAGCTCTAATTTAAGAGAATTGCTATGTATTTATTTATGTTACGCTTCTGACACTGGTATATTTAAAACACGTAATTATTGATTTCACACTTTTTTGTGCGTTTTAATAATTATTGTGGTCGGTTTTTTTTTGTAAAAAAGAGTTTATTTTCTCTAAATTCAATATGTGTGGATAAAATTTGACTAAATGTTTTAAAAGCAATTTTTTAGAATCATTTTGTATTTTGTTGTCAAAATTGTTGAGTGCGTCATAAAATTATAAAAAATTAATACCAAGTTGTTTTTAATTATTTTAGGAAATATACTTATTTAATGGAAAACTTCGACCGCTCACCAACCAAATATTCATGAGTTTGATATAGTTCTCATAGTTTTATGATAGTCAACCGAGATATCATACATTCCATCATTGTTTTACGGAGTATAAATCCAACATGTCTGCCTCCAACGACCTCATAATTTACAAACGCAGAGGCGAGATTGGCTGAAGGAAAGCTCTCGTAATGCCACCTTTCACGGCGGCGTGGAGCAATAAACTTAATCATCGGACACTCACAACCCCAGAGAGAATCGAGTTTAAAACGCCATTAGAAGAAATGGTGACCGGAATGTTCGCTTTCTACTGTACTTCCTCCCTGACATTGATAAGTAAGAATCGCGGGAGAAAGAGAAAAGATGAAAGGTCAATGAAGCACTACTCCACGCACGCCCACGCGCGAGCCACGCGCCATATTCGGCTTGTAAATCTGAACACTAGGCTCAGGACTAGGGTTCTCAATCCCGGGATTCGGGATCCCGGGATCCCGGGATCCCGATCGCTTTTGGGTACCTGATAATTCCGGGATTAGAGCCTCTCAATCCCGGGATTAACGGGATTGCAAACAAATAATTGTTTCACAATTTTTGCGTGATTTGAATGTTTTAACTACTGCAAAAGTCGTCTTAACAAACATATAAACATAGAAATGTTTTAGGTAATTAATATTACAATATTAATAATTCATAGCAAAGTTGTTTATTTTTTTAATTCACGTCCCTTAAGACTGTTATTTACCTTTCCCAAAGTTGACTTTGTCCTAAACCAAAATTCAATTCAACAATGACAACCTATTTCTGGAATATAATGGGACAGCAGTGAGACAGCACTGAATAGTTTCCTTATCGCTCCGAGCTTCCGTTGCAGTTAATTCCCCCAAATCGAGGTATCCCACGGCCACACGACACAGGCACAGGTGACTTTATTTTGATATTTTTTATCTTACTGAATTTTGTTTATCTTAGTTGCTATCGGGCTTTCGTGAAGCGAACATCTGTGCGAGTTGTTATTTTTATTAAACAATATATTATATTGTTAAAAAATATGTTTAATGGTTTTTTTTAATTAATTGTATTAAATAATTTGAAAAAATATGATGTTTCAGTTATTTTTCACCTGTTGTTCAGTATTATTTTAACTTTTAAGCAAACACTATTTCTATAGCATTGGTGAAAACGATAAACTAATTATAATAATACTGTATGAAGCCAAAATCATCTGAGGTTTTTATCTCTCTTTATTTGGGCTAAAATAAATAGTTTATCTAAGGAACTAAATACAAAAGGAGCAGAATGATGTCTTATCTTCCCCAGGATTGGAGACACGTGAGGTACACAGTCAAAAGTGCACTGCCGACATGGTATTCGGCAAAACCGACAATATCTGATAGCTGCAGCCTTCAAGACAATAGTCTAAAATACGTCAAGCTACCCAGATTTGACGAGTTTGTAAGATAAAATTATAGTTAGTTTAAAATGTTAATAAAAAATTCTGTTAGCGTTGTCATCACACAACAATATATTCTAGATATGTATAAAACGGGAATCCCGGGACTGGTCCCGGGATCCCGGGATCGGCTTTTGTCAATCCCGAAATCCCGGGATTGAAATTTAGGTCTGGGATTGAGACCCCTACTCAGGACTTTCTCTGACGGATAGCCTTGGGTTGATCGTGCTTGTGCCACGTCTAGTGTCTGGAATGGGTTCGAGACTGCAGCAGCTGATTGGATCAGGATGAGTCGTGAACCGGCGTCATCGGGATGGTTAGGTGCGAATATAGAAGGATGGCGCGGATAAGTTGTGTACAGTGCAAGCCTTTAGACGCAGCGGTTCCCTAACTATGGGTCGCGACCCACTAGTGGTCGCGGGTGCAATTTGGATGGGTCGGGGGAACAGATTGAACACTTTTGACGTGTTTTCTCTGCTGAAATGTAAACTAAATTGGACATATCTCATGACATATGTTTTTTTCACTTCAAACTTTAAGATGAACTGCTCTAGATAAGAAATCCGTTTTATACTGGGGGAGTATCCAGTTTTTTCAAACTTAGCCTTAAAATAGCAGATGAGTTTTACATCCACGTATTTGTGTGAGATGGTACTCTTCACTTTGTTGTATTTAAAAAATAAATGCAGAAATAGGCTTTGCATGGGAAACTACTGCATTCAGAGCTGTCAACATTCAATATAATATAGGGTCTTGTAAATAGTAATCATCAGCTTCACTAGTCTCATTAATTTATTTCTCTGAAATAAAAGTGTTTTTTTAACTAAATATTGAGTCTTCAACTACCCCACCGTCTCCATTTGCATTTAGAGGTGTATTTATCAGTAGAACATTTAACGATAGTAATAATACAAATATTAATAATTATTATTATTATTAACATATAATATTATTATTTTAACATAATTATTTAATATGTTGGTCCCGAAAAAAACACAATGCAGGTGGGTCCCCAGACAAAAAGGTTTGGGAACCGCTGCTTTAGAGTGGGAGAATTACGGTGGCAAAAGAGTAGTATGATTAAATTGTTAAATACACCAACCGTATAAGTAGTTAATACAATGAATTGTTACTATGCATTTGAAGAAGTTGCTACTAATTTAATTTTTTATTTAAAGCGTTATCTCTCTTTATAAGAGTGATTGCACTTGGATAAAAACAATAATTTGTGTAACTTTGAGTGTTAAGTGTAGGCCTAACCATATCAAAAACGGAGAACAGTAAATGGTTAAATATGGGGAAAGTATCAACATGTTTTATTTTACTTAGTGAAAAGTTAACACGTCAGGACCAATAAAAAAACGATTCTGTTTTCCTAAAGTAATTAAGATCATACATATTCTGAAGTTTGTCGTACAAAATGTGGGGTTTTCACTGAGCTACAGCTCTTGCTCTCTACACTCGAGAAATGAGAGTACAGCCCAGTTTGTGCCGGATTGAGAGCGGCGTACAAGTGGTATAGGTCAGTGCCATAGTTGCCTGACCACTTTGCTCTGCTCCGGTCGCCGCGCCGTGCACCGCCCTGCCAGCCAACTGTCGCCGCAGCCGCTCGGCTGTTGGTCTTATTTTGTAACCGATAGCAACACAATTCCAACAAACGCTACTGCGTGTTCTTAGCATAGTTTGCATCTCACGTGGTAAAACCAACGAGGCTAATACATCTAGAGAACTCGTGGAAAAAAGTGTAGCCTACACGGTTGACCATTTGCCCCTTAGGCCACCCTGCTCCCTTGGCAACCATCATCGTGACCAATCGAATCCTCTCTTCACAAGTATATGTTTGTCAGCTGACAAACACTTAACTGGTGAACAGAGGATTTGATTGGTTACCTTAATGAAAAGGTGTTTAGCACATAAGCTACACTTTTTTACCTCAGACGAGACCTCTAGATATATTAACCTCGTTGGGTAAAACGCACGAGTGGTAAATCCGTTATTAAATTGCGATTAAGATGTGAATTCTTCTAAGAGTAAAGCTTAGCAGTGTGTAACTACAGGTTTGCTTTTCTCAGTGATAAAGAATACATGGCACCAGAATTAAGAGAATGAAACTTACACCTTCTCCATTTGCAGTTTTGTTGCTTAGATTACTTTTAAATGTTTTAAATCTCAGTTTTTGTATCAACTAAGTTAACACCCTGTAAATAAATAACAAGAATTTCAACAGCTCGGTTATTTATTACTCCTTCCAATTATTTAAGTAGATTAGATTTGTCACAAGATTCCCTAAAGGAAGTTATTCCTGTAAATATCTCGTAAAATGGCTGGTTTTCGAACCATTTAAGATAGACAATTTTAAATTGTGAAGAGACAATTACACAAAACCTTGTGTTCATTGACCCTATTACTACAAACAGTTGACTCAAGTGTGGTTGAATTTGGTACTGCAGTTTTTAAAATATGAACCTCAAAAGTGAAAAACACATACAGACAGAACAAACAGACAAAAGAAAAAATAGTTATTGGAGACCCACGTTCATATTGTATTATATATATATTCTTAAATTATTATTAGTGTTTATATTGATCCAAGAAATAATACTATATACCTTTGTCCAGAGAGCTACGGGACTCTGTACTTGAAGTATATTTTTAGGTTATATTAACGATACCTATTGCATGTATTTGCAGTGCAAAATAATCTTTCTATTTCTCATTTTCTCTCATTCCTCTCATTATTGGATTATATGAAGGCGATATTTCACGGCACGTTACACTAATAGTGGATACCATCAAACGCTACAACTTGTCCTGTCGTGTTGCAGATACCGAGGGTCTACACAGCTGGGCGGTCGGCGACAACGCCCCCTTTCACCAAGGTAACTTACGAAACTCACCCTTCTTTCCCAACCGGAATGGCCACTTTGGCACTGCCCGCTTGTTTTCTTATACTTCCGTGCCTTCAGGCACACAAGAGCTTTACCTTGTGGAATTGTTTGTGTACTTTGTGTTGGGAAATTCTTCGTGACTCACCAAGCTATTTAAGTTTCCCATAGAACTTTGGCTTATTTTGGGGTTTGTGTGGCGTAGTAGTTTTGTTCTTAAAATACCCGCCATTAAGTGTTTTTCTGTGTGCTCCCTCTTAAACCTATCTTAAGACAACGTTACAGTTGCTCCCTTTTTACAACGTATTTAAATCTACTCTTTCTTCTAAATTACTGTTTTAGATTTAAATGCCAACGGAATTTTTGTTAAGGGAACACAAATCTCTTTTAGGGAAGCGGTCCAAAAACCCCAATGGTTTTGGATACCCAGGGATTTTAACCTGTGCTGTGACGCCTTGAATCGAAGTCCCAAGACGCTAACTGTTAGGCTAGCGAGACGTCCAGGAACCTAGGTTTCTAGGGAAATGGAGGTATGAGTAGTATTCAATACTATACGGAAATGTGCGGATATTGCGTCAGGGACAATAATGAACAATCATCCTCCAAGAATGTCATAACGCCCGTGTAACTCTTCTCATGTGGGTGCCATCGGAATGAACTAACACAATTGTTTGCGGAAACTCGAAAGTGTTTGTATTAAACATGAATGTGCTCGACATGCGCTTCTCAGAAACAATGCGGGCACTAAACTTTCCATGAAATAATTATGTGATTTGGTTAATACAATTTTATAAACCAATAAGTATGATAATACTTTCTCCATGTTGTAATTCCACCGTGCAATTGTTTATTGAGAACGTTTATCAATTAAAATTGAGGGAGATAGTTGTTACGGTATCTACAAAAAATATATAACAAATTGCAGCACTACAAGTTAAATATACATGTTCAATACACTCACATACAGCAATATGTAGTATATAATATTTGCTAAAACACAATTGATTTTTATCGCCCACACAAACATTGTTCAGTACAAGAGAGATCATGTGTAAAGATGGCTATTGTGAGTGTCAAAAGAATTCTCCAAACTGCAATAATATTGAACATCTTGATGGGTAAATAGTAACATATATTGTAGGGCGTTTGGTTGAAACAATGTTAATACAAAGCTAATAAGAAGTTTGTTTCTGTTAATTAACTGTTATATCGGAAAACGAGAGCTCATCAGTGTACAGGTTGTTTGAAAAAGAACGCCATATTTTCGTGAACAATTTTAATTCTGAAACATAAATATCTTATTATTTTTGAAAACATAGTGTGAAAGACAATATCTTCAAGTTTTGGATTTGCCCTATTAAACTTCGACGTGCGCTCCATTAGTTGCTCTACACAGATCAATACGATTTTCCACTTCTTTCCATTAAAATTATTCACGAAAATAGGGAGTTCTTTTTCAAACACCCTGTATATTAAGATCTGGGATTATTCTGATTCCCATAAAAGATTTTTTTCCGGGCATTATGTGAAAATACTGGTTCATTTTTTGATCTATGGCATATAAGTGCACCAGGAATGTTGGCAGTAAATAAGACTATTTTGTAAGAGTGATTCAACTGAGAAATGTCAGTCGAATTAGATGTCAACTTAAAACTCAAGAGCATCGTATTCGTGCAAAGAGGTTTTTAAAATACCTTTACTTTGTTACCTTTTTATGAATCTACATATTTTAAAACTGTTACCCACTATCAGTACAAAAATTCTCAAATTCTTAACTGTGCTTTCAGTACGATTCTGTGCTACACGTACGAGAACCATAGAAATGATAGCCTTTCGGTCAACTTAAAAGAAAATTATAATGTTAAAAAATACTCCGTTAAGTTTTAATTTGCCTGCTTATCACCTTAAAATTGTCAAATTAAGGACATATTTAATTATTACAGATTTCCTTGACACGTATTCGACTTCATTATTTTGCTTACTCGGTATTGGAGTCCGCCAGTGGAGAAAGCTAATTCCGAAACACACGTGCAGACGTGACAACTTAAACAGGCTGCAGCATTTACAAGACACAGGATTTACTACTATGAAGGAAATTTGCAAGGATTAACAGCTTCGTTCATATGATTCTCTATATGTTCGTATGTGATTGCGTGTTTAAATACCCCCGTGCCGCAAACCTGCATACTCAGCGAATTTAAAATTGTATACTTCACTAAGTCATGAAGCTACTTACCAACTTTCATCAAAGCATATTCATAAATAAGGAAGATATGAAATTGTATTTATTCTCCATAAGAATAACTGAGTTTGCAGGTTTGCTGCATCAAGGACCACAACAATTGGGTTTTTATGCAAATACCAATGGGCCATAACTAGATAAAGCAACATACCAAGTTTTACCAATTTATGTTCATAAACAAGTAAGGTATCATATGTTTATTATTCTCCATAAGAATAAAATTATAACTGCCGAGTACGCAGGCTTGCTTTTTAAAAAATGTTACAGTTTATTTTATTTTCATAGTTTATGTTAGTTTCATTTCTAAGCAACACGATCAAGACATTTTTGGAAGCTCTGCCTACCATACGAGAAAAATGCGTACATTTATGAGCCATTGGGATTCAAATACCTTAATTTTTGCACTATATATTTCCCTAAGATGTTATAGATACATGCCAAATCAATATTTCGTTTGGCAGAAAGACCTTATACTGCCAAACGACATATTTGACAAGCTTAAGTTCAAAACCTAAACCTCCTTCAAGTACTGTAACCGCACGCCAATTCTCAAGAGACAATTGCGTAGGTAATACCCGACGCGGCGGTTGTATAGTAATAGTAACAGTACACTGCGTGCGCTCTAACACAAAAGGTGATTGTTGGCAGTCAACTATAATGAGTGAACGGCCGGCCGGCGCCAAGGCAACCAAATGTCGCAACATTGCCCTGACTGGACACACGCCCTGGGTTTTTACCGCCGCCGGCCCTAAAACACTTTATACGACTTTTCTGCTTTTTATTAGGCTGCAGAACGAGTAAATCTGGTTTGCCAGGTTTAACTTGTTTAATCATAATGATACACTTGGCATTTGCAGCAATAGGACGACTGTCTTTGAAAAATCTCTATAAGTCTGCTATCGAAGACCGAGAAAATGGAAACTCCATTTGATAATTGCCAACATAATGCATGGGAATAATGTGGCCAAAATGAAACATTATAAATTGAAAAGAACTCTGTCAAAATTCATTAATTTTAAGTATATAGATGTAAAAAATCTAAATAAATCCGTAAGGTTCTTTATTAAAAATACCCCTTTAGCAGCAAACCTGCGTACTCAGCAAATTTCCATTGCACATATATGTAATTTAGTACCACATAAAGCCACATAACAAGTTTCATCAATATACATTCATAAACAAACGATTTATGACATTTTAATTATTCTCCATAAGAATAACACAGCAGCTGAGTAGCAGGTTTGCTGAAGCAAGGAACACAAAAAATGGGGTTTTATACAAATGTTAATGTAACTCAAGTAGGTTATGAAATTTTATTAATTTATGTTCATAATTAAGTCACGTTACTTGTTCTCCATAAGAATAACATGGGGGATGAGTACGCAGGTTTGCTGCTACGGGAACTATCGGCCAAAAAATGTTTTTTAGTGCCAAGTTTCATCAGGATAAGTTGATAAATAAGCGAGATATACAATTTTTCTTATTCTCCATGAGAATAAATTTGAACAACGTACTGTGTTTAGTACTTTCAATATCTCTGTAACCATTTGACGTATAGCAATGATCAAACCACCAAATTGTGCGTCTTATTAAGCTTATTTGAATGGAAAAACCTAACAAAATACCCCTTCGGATAGGTCGATATGTCTGGTTTTTGAACATAAAGTCATAAATGCTGCTTTACACGTTTACATCAAATTTCTTCAAAATCGGATTATTTTTACGAGAGTTATCGTGCTTGTTTCCCGAAAGTGTTTTTGCTGATTCTCAAAATATGTATACAGTTTAGCAAGACTTGAACGAGAAGATTTTAAATCTTAGAGTGAAATTTGGGGATTGCGTGTGAATCGTGGGATTACGATTGGACTAAATATTGGCAACTTTCAAATCAATTTTTGACCCGGGATCTCTTCTTGGCAATTCAGCCGTAATGCCCCACAATCCCTCACGCTCTGGAAGAAACATCGGGTCCAGTAATGGCCGAGTTGCGTGCTGAAACAAAATTTAGAAATTCAGAAATCAATTGCCGGCTTTTCCTGGTCCAAGTGGAACGGTGAAGGCAGGTGGAGACTTTCTCTGGTCCCTCGGGCAAGACAACTCACAGCCTCCACCTCCAGGGGTCCCTCCCATCCCTCGGGAGCTCCGACCTTGACCTTGGACCCGGGCCACTCCCACTTTCCCTGACTCTCTCCATTAGGCACGACCTTGCGCCTTCTCGTGGGCTTCTGGACACTTTCCTCAGTAGCACCCGGGTGCGAGTTGAACAGAGGTTTCTCCAAACAAAGAACACCCACTGTTTATCGTCTCCGTCCCATGGATATGTTTAGCTGATGGTTTCAATGTTGATGTTTAATGGTGCTGGCTTATCAAATTTGTTTATTATTACAGTATAAGCTTTCTTGATCTTTACTATTATCAAAGAATTCCACGCGTCATATTTTTACTATCAGGACCCAATTTATTTAGGAAGAATAAATCAAAAAACCTAAAAAGGGCTTCTTTAAAGAGCTTCCTAAAGAGTTTCTTTAGGAAGAGTTTGACCCAAACTCTTTTATCAAAATACACAACTCTGAATTCACTGCCAAAGATTTTAACCGATGCCAACCTTCTTCCTCTTTTTCTAAGCAATTGCTACGAACTAACATATTACAAAACAAATGTAAGTTTAACTTAGTATGTCTTAAAAAACGGTCTCCTTTAGGACAACGCTTTTCAAAAATACATACTGATGGAGGAAATTACATCGCTAAGGCACTCAGTATAACTTATACCTTTCTTAATAATTGATTTGGATACCAACATATTCTGCTTTCGCTTTCCCTAACAGCCTACTCAACTCACTTAATACCACAAACCCCTTCAGTTCAGCATCAGAATTAGGAGAAATCAATTTTGAGATGAAAACACAGGAATTATCTTTTCGTTCTCCATTTAGAACAAATTCAGAACAATATGACAAAGCGCATTCAATTCAACTAGCCCTGATGATTGTTCAGTATTAAAATCATTCTCACTCGCCCACTCTCACTGAAATTATCCTTACATTGAGAGAATTCTGGACAGACGAATTAACAAACGAAAGCACCTGACTGAGGCAGACCAGGAAACGATCAAACGCTGAAAGGCCGAAAGTGGAGCATGACCGGTGAACGTGAGGCAATAATGAGTTACTGTTTCTTTTGCACCAAATCGCTTTGTAGCAGCGCGGTCGCGCACACGCTCACGCAGCTTGACACGCGTTGGTTGTAACGCGACGTGAGTTCTGGTCTCCCCAGTGTCTCTGGGTTGGCCTGACAATTTTATTGATGTTGAACGGTCCTAATTTTCATCGGATTTATTTCTCGTGGAAAATTAACGGTGAACCCGTAATTATTTTCTACCACTATTGTAAAAGCTGTTGGAATGACTAAACTGGTTTAGATGGGTAGAATGTCTCTAGGAGATTTATCTAACACTATGTAAAACCCTAAGACTTTATCACTCTTCAGTTTAAAGCAGCGGTCACTAAACCCGTGAATCTGGAGCTTAACCGTTTATAAAGTTATTGTTTCGTATTTTATTTTATTTAATATTTACCAAATAGTATGAACTGCGCTCTCTTCTTTAATTTTCCCTTCTGTATTTGTTCTTGTTTAGATTTCCTCTTGTTTCGGGTTACCTCTTGTTAATGCTGTAGGTGAAATATTTCGTCGAATCCCATTTGAAACATTTAAAACAAAATAACTCAGCCAGAAACATCATAGGAATATTTAATTTGCCATTATTTAAAATTATGTAAGAAATCGCATTTCGAACCAAATTCAATTTTACATATGAATATTGGAATATATATTCATATAAATATGGGAATATATTTTAGGCCTATAAGTTTAGTTTTAAAATTAGTGTTTGTTAATTTTTTAGAGTTTAAAGTTATTGTTTCCCGGTTGAGCGTAGTTCATTGAACTTCCCTAAATCATCTAAATCAGTAGAATTATTCTGTTAAAGTAATAATTTTAGTTTTTGATGATTTATATTGTATTTCAGCTGCAATAATAAGTATGTGGTTGTTCCCTAATCAATATTTGATCCGTTCGCTAGTCAATAGTTGATCCGTTCGCTAGTCCATAGTTGATCCGTTCGCTAGTCCATAGTTGATCCGTTTGCTAGTCCATAGTTGATCCGTTCACTAGTCCATAGTTTATCCGTTCGCTAGTCCATAGTTGATCCATTCCCTAATCAATCGTTGATCCGTTCCCTAATCAATAGTTGATCCATTCCCTAATCGATCGTTGATCCGTTCCCTAATCAATAGTTCCGTTGATCCGTTCCTTTGTATAAAAAACTTTTATCGATAATACGAAATGTTACACTAGTACTGTAGTAACTTAAAAAGTGAAACTAATCTAATAAAAAATCTTAAATATAGTATCAGACGCATCAAATATGTCTATTTACAACAGTCGTTAATATAGAAATTAAATATTTCGTTGTGAAATTCGTGCAATAAACACATCAACGATTTTATCAGGCGTAGAATCTATGGTGTAACGGATGTGCAATATGGTCATAAACACACTTTCTCTTTATTACAATCTTGCCGGTCATATAGCAAAGAAAATTGATTCTAATAATTGATAAAATCAGTCTCACTCTCCTATTTCATCTACTTTTAACCTGCTACATTACACGCAAATATACTGTTATTAAAGTGTTTATAAAGGATATAACAATTGCAAGACACATTTCACTGCATAACGGTGCCGAAAAGCTTAACAGATTTAGTCCCAAAGGTGAAATACAGTTCATGACCTCGATAAAATCCAGCCGTCACATTAAATGACACGAACAGCCGCTTTATTTGCATGCAACAGTCGCGCATGTTCAATGTGCGCTAATCCCCGGTATAAAACCAACACTGACGCGAATTCCACATGCAAACAAATCTCAGTAGTGTTCTGAGCCAACGCTGAGATTACTCATGGTTACAATGCTGGTAGAGAAGTGTTCTGAGCCAACGCTGAGATTACTCATGGTTACAATGCTGGTAGAGAAGTGTTCTGAGCCAACGCTGAGATTACTCATGGTTACAATGCTGGTAGAGAAGTGTTCTGAGCCAACGCTGAGATTACTCATGGTTACAATGCTGGTAGAGAAGTGTTCTGAGCCAACGCTGAGATTACTCATGGTTACAATGCTGGTAGAGAAGTGTTCTGAGCCAACGCTGAGATTACTCATGGTTACAATGCTGGTAGAGAAGTGTTCTGAGCCAACGCTGAGATTACTCATGGTTACAATGCTGGTAGAGAAGTGTTCTGAGCCAACGCTGAGATTACTCATGGTTACAATGCTGGTAGAGAAGTGTTCTGAGCCAACGCTGAGATTACTCATGGTTACAATGCTGGTAGAGAAGTGTTCTGAGCCAACGCTGAGATTACTCATGGTTACAATGCTGGTAGAGAAGTGTTCTGAGCCAACGCTGAGATTACTCATGGTTACAATGCTGGTAGAGAAGTGTTCTGAGCCAACGCTGAGATTACTCATGGTTACAATGCTGGTAGAGAAGTGTTCTGAGCCAACGCTGAGATTACTCATGGTTACAATGCTGGTAGAGAAGTGTTCTGAGCCAACGCTGAGATTACTCATGGTTACAATGCTGGTAGAGAAGTGTTCTGAGCCAACGCTGAGATTACTCATGGTTACAATGCTGGTAGAGAAGTGTTCTGAGCCAACGCTGAGATTACTCATGGTTACAATGCTGGTAGAGAAGTGTTCTGAGCCAACGCTGAGATTACTCATGGTTACAATGCTGGTAGAGAAGTCGATTTGTAATTACTTATGTAACCGTGTGTACCTGTATCATGGCAACATTAGGTAATGCAATCAATTAGTATGTTGCAAATCGTAATTACGTTCTGAGAGATCGTGAGTGGATTAAATATGCAAACATGCTCATTATCGTTGCACTGAGAAAATATTGTGAGAGTTCGAAACTGGATCAAGCTGCCGTTGGTCATTGGGCTATTTAATGGTCCTGACTAAAGAATCAGTCGGTCTTAGTCAGTAACAAGGCTACACAAGGCATCTCACCCATTCAACACTCATCATTCATGTCGCATCTTAAAACGTGATTAAGTGATTAGTAAAGATTTGGCCTACATAATAAAAAAGGTTAACATTATACGTCAATGGATATTTCAAAAGAAATTATAATCCGCAACAACCGAAGTGTTTTTGGAAATGGCTTTGAAAGAAAATACGATTTTTTACTTTCTCAAAATGCTGCAAGTAATAAAAAACTATCATAATGCTGGAAAAAGAACTTTCCTATTACAAACTTAGCTGTCTCCAGTCCTGTCGTAAAATTAAACGGCAAACCACAAACCGGCCACTATATTTTTATGACGACCCTTTCATTAAAACCCGTTGTAGCTCTATAAACCTGCATAACTACCACTACCCTGTTCCGTCGAGACGATTCTTGTGAACAGTTCCACCTCGGTTCGCGCGATTCATTATGGCAAACCGCGACTTCGTTCGACTCCGATAATCGTGACGGCGAAACTCGCATTTCTTCTTGCATGACGATCCCTCATCTCGCGAGGAGTACTTCGCTAATTTAGTGGTAGAATTAATTGTTATCATCGAGCTTTCTCGCCTAACAAACTGGTCTTGTAACCCAGAAACGCGCGGGGAGAACGGGCCCGCCCACCTGCGAGCGTCTGATGAGGAATTAACTTGTGGTGGGTTTTAGGAAAGAGTTTACTTATAAGATTCCGTGGAAAATTCCCCGGCAGAAAGTGCGGTTTAGCCAATACTTTATCTAAGAGTTTCCTTATATTCTACAGATTCCGTGGAAAATTCCCCGGTAGAAAGTGCGGTTTAGCCAATATTTTATCTAAGAGTTTCCTTATATTTTACAGGTTTAGCCAATATTTTATCTAAGAGTTTCCTTATATTTTACAGGTTTAGCCAATATTTTATCTAAGAGTTTCCTTATATTTTACAGATTCCGTGGAAAATTCCCCGGTAGAAAGTGCGGTTTAGCCAATATTTTATCTAAGAGTTTCCTTATATTTTACAGATTCTGTAGGAAATACCCCGAAAGAAAGTGTGGAGTTTTAGCCAAGATTTTATTTAGAGAGTTTCCTTATATTTTACAGATTCTGTAGGAAATACCCCGAAAGAGTGTGGCGTTAACCAAGATTTTATCCAAGAGTTTCCTTATATTTTACAGATTCTGTAGGAAATACCCCGAAAGAGTGTGGCGTTAACCAAGATTTTATCCAAGAGTTTCCTTATATTTTACAGATTCTGTAGGAAATACCCCGAAAGAGTGTGGCGTTTTAACCAAGATTTTATCCAAGAGTTTCCTTATATTTTACAGATTCTGTAGGAAATACCCCGAAAGAAAGTGTGGAGTTTTAGCCAAGATTTTTTCCAAGAGTTTCCTTATATTTTACAGAATCTATTAAGATTATATTTCCTTTTAATTCTTCCAACAGAAAACTCAACGTGAACAATTAGTTTAATTACAATATGTTTATTAAATTAGTAAACCGATTTAATTGGATGAGCTATGGCGAAACTAAGCGATTAAGAGGGGGCACCAGTAAATCCAGGTAGATTTCTAAATACATAGGCCTAAGAATAATTTTATCTTTCAAGTTCCATCCAGCCTAAACTAATCGTATCATTTTGATTCATGGGCTGTTTTAAAGAGGACAAAATAACGAAGCGATTTCAGTTAGCAAAGTTTCAAATTTATTTTCATTTATTTTCGCCTCAAAAATACTCAAAATTAAATTATTTTTTACTGGATTTCAAACCGTAAATCGAACATTCACTGAAACCGCTAGATAATCACCAGTACAACATTCCTACCAAATGTTAAAACTATATAATAACAAATAACTACTGGACGGAGATTGAAAGTTAACATTGGCCTTATGGGAGATGCAGGCAGAAACACCTCAAGTCTCGTGACTGGTGTCCCCTCTTAACGCCTATAATAGATGTGCCTTTTTGTTTTTGTTTTTTATTGGAACATTGCATTTTGTTCAATTAATTTAGTGACTGTGTCAAATTTACTACTATATTAATTTAATTAATTGGCTGAACTTTCCCGATTTTGTCATTTGTTAGACACCGTGTTATAGGTTGTAAAATGTTAAGGGCTTTCAACAGTAAAATCCAGTTACGTATTATATCCTCTTGATTTTTTGTTACGCAATTTATTTTCTTCACTCTTTTGTCGTTAATGATTTAATAGGCATTTAAGTTTTTAGTGTGCATTAAGGCAAGCAACGAGGAAATGTAAACTATTAATCAACCATGGTTTAACACTAACGAAAATAAAATCTGTTTACATAAAATTCATAAAAACTGGATATATAGTCACACTTGAATTTTGCTTTTAAATTTAATTATATTTTGTCGTTTGATTCTGCAAATACTAATTATATAAAATCTATCAAAGTTACGTAAACTGTCAGTGGATTATCTTGTATATACTGGCCGCAAATTTACACAGCTGAATACATAGAGTTACCGCAAATTAATGCAGATTTGTTTTTCAATATTTGCTGTAGTAATTCTTATGCTACATAAAGCATAATAATTATTTATCCTTAATGTACTATGAGCTAATTATTGAAAATTAATTTATATTTTAAACTGTGATACTTTCATTTAACAGTTTAAAATTTAAATTATTTATCCTGATACATAAAGCATAAATTATTAATTATTTAAAGTACAGTCTACAGCATTTCTCCAACAGTTTTCTCATACAATAGTTTAACTATCTATCGTATATTTGGTCGCTGACTAATTCTACACAGTTTTCTAAGAAACAATACTTCCAAAAAAAATCCATAACTTGAATAATATATTAACCACAACAGTCTCGAGACATAAAATGTTTTCATGACAAAAAACAGTGGTCATACTTCATACAACTATATTTATTCCGTAGAAAATAACCACATTTCTATCCGATATTTAATATCGTATTCCATTTGCAGTGAAGAAGTGTATGACAATTCCTTATTAAAGGCCAAAAATCGAGTTAGCAATCTCAAATATCTTACAAACTCGGACAAACATACAATGTTTCCACCTACACTCTTGCAACAACCCACACCTCTTAAGAATTGGGAAATACCGCAAAATAAGCCACCGCGAACAAACAAGACGACATGCACTGAGAGTGAAGGCGAGCGAGGACAGGGCCTCAATTAAGCGAGTTTGGGGCGATTACTGTCCCGCGGGGGTCAAAGGTCACTCGGTGCCCACCTGGGGCAACAGACCTGCGCAGTGGAGCGAGGCGATGTGTTGCGCCACTGAGGGGCATTGTCTTCGGTCTGCGTGTCGTGTGCCGGGGTTTAGCATTACACGCTACAGTAGAGCTGCGGCTAGTTACCCATTACTGCGGTCGGTGGTCGCAACTGGCTGACGGTTGACCGCACCACTCGGTATAGTATTTGGTATCGATTGGATGTATCGAAAAAATCGATATTCGATATGTAATATCGATAATATAAATGTTATATATTCTAACAGATATTTTGACTCGATTTCGCACTTACCGTAATAGATAATTACCTTTTTACAAGATAAGGTGATTTTTGTAAGCGGGCAACCGGCAAAACTACTATCTTAAAATTGTTTATGTGTTAGTTTCTGATATTTTATACATTTTTTTAACTTTTTGGTGTGGTTTGTGGCATTCGCCTTTGCTTGTCCAGTCCTAATTGGTGATCAACCTATGCTTACATTTAAGATTATGTACTAACTCCTCGTGGGCAGTCCCCTACTGGAGGTAAAAGGTTGGCAAGAACCTTAGAAAATAGTTGTTTAGCTTCCGAGTGGATGTCTTCTAACCATTATTATTAAAGACATATTAAGACATTCCCAGACTCTTTTGACACCCTGTATATAGAGCCAAAATAAGAGGGTAGTTATCACTAAACAACTATTTAAGATGCCGAAACACACGCTTGCATTTTGAGTGGAGTGAGTGAGACAGTCTTGCTACTGACTGAGACCGATGTTTCCTTAGCCAGTATTATCATTAGAATCCTAATTACTGATGACAATGGAGGGACCTCCAGTTCACGGGCACTAATCACTCCGCATTTAGGTTTTACAATAGTGGGGTTCTGATTTGATCATCAAATTTCACATCTCGTGAATAGCAGTGGCAGCCACAACTGAGTGGCCTGAGTACTGGAACACCACCAAAAGACCCTCGGGTTCCATTCCCGGTGAAATATGCATATGCCTTTTGAAACTCAATATTGGAGATTTTTAGAACAATGGATGAAAATTAAATTATTTTCATAACAAATATCTCTCAAATGTATCTCGTAAGGACTGCTGATTGCTGATCGCAAACGTCTGTGATGCAAAAGTCCATAAAAAACTGCCAGGAGTTCTTCATACACTTAAATTCATATAGTATTAAGTTTAATTGTTTTATTGTACTTGACATTTCTATATCGGTAGCAGTCGTAGATATGGAACACAATGGAGATGATTTTACTTCAAGATATTAATAATATTAAAAACAACAATTTAGTTTAACTTAGAGTGGATGGATGGAGTGGGTTGTTGGGTCATTTTAACTGAAGATAAACTAACTTGTGTTTTTGCTTTAACAACTTTATAAATAATATATTAATGTAATTTATAAAACAAGGAAGTATTACTCTCTTTCATGAACAGTCTGGGTTACATATAAACCAACAGAGCTTTTACAACTTTTTGTATAAATATTTACAACTTTTGTGGTGCAATTGAAACACATTAGTAACAAATACTACCCTCCAGAATATTTGAGATTTTATAACTTAGTCGGACAATATACAAATACTTCTTGTGTTCAGTATAAGTTCTTGTGTTGCTTGATTGATTTGTATTTGTATCCAAACATCACACAATTAAATGATGTTGCTTCTCATGCACTTATGTGTTTCCTATGGGACAGTGGATTCCTACTTAATTCTATAAATAAGGAGAAAACAACAATTCTATAAATAGCTCTTCCAAGGATGTGTCTTGAATTCGCGTTAAATTTTCTTTCAGATGAGATGTGTTTTAATATGTTCACATGTTTCTGTGTCTTGAAAGTTAAACACCCCCATCGCAGCAAACCTGCATACTCAGCGAATTTCCAATGGAGATATAAATTTCTTAATACTATATAAAGCCACTTACCAAGTTTTTTAAAAATATATTAACAAATAAGCGATATATACAATTTTAATTATTCTCCATAAGAATAACAATTGGGCTGAGTACGCAGGTTTGCTGCATCAAGGAACACAAAAAATGGGTTTTTATGCTAATATCAATATAACTCAACTAGGTGAAGTCATATACCAGTTTTTATTCATTTATGATTATAATTAAGGGAGACATAGCATTTAGTTATTATCGGTAAGAATAACATGGGGCTTAGTACGCAGGTTTGCTGCTACGGGAGCCTTTGGCAAAAAATTATTTATTTGAGAAATATCAATAGACCACAACAAGATGAAGCCGTATACCAAGTTTCGTCAGTATATGTTCATAAATAAGCGAGATAATTGTTTTTCTTTTCCTCCATAAGAATAACACTAGACAATGTTATTACTGTGTTTAGCACTTTCAAGATCTCGCTAACCAACTGACGTAGAGAAATTATCAGAATACCAAATTGTGTGTTTTTTAAGCTGAATCCAATGGTAAAACTAAAATTTGACTATTTCAAACATTATATGTAAAAAATAAAAAAATTAAATTTTGGGGTACAAAACCCCCTCAAAATACCCCTTTGGATGGAGCGATCTGGCTGGTTTTCGAACTTAAGTCATAAATGTTGCTTTACACGTTTATACCAAATTTCATCAAAATCGGATCATATTTACGAGTTATCGTGCTCACGGACACACACAAGGTATACCCCCGTAGCAGCAAACCATATATATACAGTTTCGAACGAATGGTGTTTTTGGGGTCTGGGGACCTCAAAACGAAAAGTTATCATGGTCCCGGACCTAGGTCTTACCATGCCGACTACGGTAATAGCTTCTTCCCTATAGGGGAAATTCGCTAAAATGAGTCCGCCAATCAAAAGTTGAGAGTATAAATGACTCATTAGTTACAATTTAACTGTCATCTGCCATGTTGAACCCTTATTTAGTGTTTAACTTAAAACAACCTAATCAATCATCGAACAACGTTAACCATTATTACAATAAATTTGTAAACAGTTTTTGGCGAATGTATCCAAATTAGGTATTTTAATATTCAAATTTGTTTGAAAAATAAATAATCTTGTACAAATTTGGAAAACTGCTATTTATCGTAAAAGGTATACATATAAAAATTTTTATGTAAAAAGGAACTTGTAAAGAAAGCAAAGTTTACCTATATTGGACCTCTATTAATTAAGTTATGACAGAATCTATCATTTTAATGGCCGCCATTTTGGTGTCCTTATCTTAAAACTTACCTTTTGGCATCAATTATAAAGCTACAGAAAGTGTCATACTGCAATAAAAAGCACCCGTTTTAGGTATGTACGACTATTAGGTTCGGAACTGGATTTAGTAACATCTATTATTTATTGGGCTTTTGGATACTGGCTAAATAATCAGTCGTTCTAGCCACTAACAAAGTTGCTCAATGCACTAAACTCATTCTAACTCCAGTTGCATTCTTATTCATCTTATATACAAACTATTGAGGCTCGATCTCTCAAAATGGTAACGAGTGCTAATCTTTGCGCGGGATCAACAGCTGATTACTCTGCTCTAATTGTTTACACTGGTAACATCTCAATTCAGCGTGAAACCGCGCGACGGACGAGCGTGAGCAGTAAATTGAGCGTGACCGCCACTCGAGCATGACACCAAGGAAGTAGCCAGTGGTCCGGCAATGCAAAAGGTCAAGCTTATGTCACATGTTACGCGGCTGGTAATTATGCACGGAAAATGTGCCAGCCATAACTTTGAGTGACACCTAATCAATATCTCTGTGTTGCAACAGCGCCGTGCTTGAAGGCGAGGTGCATAGTAGCTGTTTACTTTTGTGCTGGTCTCTATGTTATTTACTGACAAATTATAACACAATGGCGCTGTACAAGAATGTTTCACTTAAAATCATTTTATCATCGATCTTTATTCAAAAATGGTAGGAAAGGAGTGGAATTAAAATGTCTGAGCCCTTGTTTAAATTATGGGCCTTTAAACCACAATATTAATTGTTCATACGTTATAAGTTACTACAAAGATGCTGAAAACACACGTTTTTAATTAACTATGCTTTGAATACATTTTTAGGTTTTAACCAAGTGAGACCGATCTTGAGCTTTTTTCATATTGTACTGAGGCGAGAGAACGAGACTGCTTCCATTATATTGAATTTGTTTCTGATAGCAGTAAAAATAATACCATTATACTTTTTTACTGAGTAACGTGCATCTCTTTATTTAATATTACTACTATCTCCCCGATTAAATGATTGATGATACGTTTTGCATAACATGTAGAGAAAGCAAGTCCCACAAGTTTTGCATGTTGTGTGGAAAACAAGTTTGATATAATCGTACAATTTTTGTTCTAGAAAGCAACGATGGGCGTCGGCAGGCCGGTGGCGGCACTCTTGCTGCTAGCGGCGACCATCGCCGGAGTGGAGGACGACCGGTGGAGCAGACCGGCCACGGCGGAGCGACGACAGGGCGACTGGGTGCCTCTAACGTGTGCCAACTGTCGGCCCGTGACCCTGGGGGACCAGGGGGCCCAGGGGTCCAACAGCCTGCCTAGTGTGCTTACCCCTCCACCGCGAGTAGAGGAGGCCAGGCTGTTGCCACCCCCACCGCCGGACGGACTCTTCCAGACCGCCGCTACGGGGTTCCTGCAGCAATACACGCAGCAGCAACCTCCGCCACCGCCGAGGAAGCCTCTGCAGTTCCTTCAAGAAACTTCACCCTCCATCAACAGACCTCAAGCTCAGTTTTTGAAGTCCAACGTCCCTTTGAACCAGAAACCACCTCAGGGGCTCTTGCAAGAACCTAGTTCCGAGTTCCAGCCACCTCAGCAACCTCATATTGGACTGCAGCAATCGAACAGACAGCCTCAACTGATCAATTTCAATCAGCAACTCCTCCCTGAACAGCCGTATCTCAACCAGCCTTTGTTCCTTGGACCTCAGTTTGTAGCTGCTCCTTTCTTCCCGCAGACGAGCATTCCTCCGCAGAACATTCAACAGTTAAACCCGGCCCAAGTGCAGCAGCAGAGTCCCCTTTCACCTAATGTCCTTCCCGCTAATAACCAAAACTTCCAAGTCCCTGCTGACAGACCTGTGTTTGTGCAACAAATCACTGCCGCGAGTCCAGAACCTTCAATTAATGCTCAGCAAGTCGGGAGTCAAACTCCTGCTTCTCAAGAACAATATTCAGTAAATGGAACCGACAGTCAAAATGACGAAGAAAGAGAAGAAGTTCAACTACTGTATGTTCCAGTAGAAACTCTCAACCAGAGGGCAAGAACTCTTGGAAAGCAGAAATCTTTGCCGTCCAACCAAGCTGTTGCTGCACAAACAGTTGGAACAGAAAGTAACACTTTCACCAGCCCTGGGCAAAATTTTGGATTTTCAACAAGAAAACCACATTTTGAAGAACAAAACAATTTTAACACACAACTCCATACATCTAAACATCAACACGTCAAACAGCAATTTCAACAGCAACTTCCTCTAGCAGATCAGGAGAAGTACAATAGTCAAATACACACAGTAAGAGAACAGTTTAACGTAAACCAAGGGGATAAATTTCAGCAACAACCATTATCGAAAAACCAAGAGAGTTTCAGATTGGAAGCTCAAAACCCAAAACAATACAACGTCAAACCGACGAGCCAGCCTCAGTCACAATTTCAACAAGACCAGTCATTCAATATACAATTCATCACAGATCAGCAAAATGCACAATTTCAGCAAGCTCTTAGTGAAGGACTGCAGAATTTTCAGGCTCATCAGCTTCGACAGTCGCAACAACTCCCAAATAATCAAAACCACAATTTAAATCAAAACATTCAACAAGATCAAGCAGAACTATTGAACAGTAACCAGCAGTTTGCTGCCCAATTTCATAATAATAACTTTCAAAGACAACAACAGCAGCAGCAGCAGCAACAGCAACAAAACCACCACCACCACCACCAACACCAGCAACAACAACAGCAACAGCAACATCAACAACAACAACAACAAAAGCCAGCACAGCACCAGCAAGAAAGTATCAGTACCCTTGGGCTGACAATGCAGCAGTTTAACCAACAAATTTCCAATCAGAACCATCCATTCCGTCAACAAGATTCACAAGTAAACCATCAAACAATATTACCAGGAAAAGAACAGCCCTATATAAATCAGCCCATCAAGCTAAACCCTGATCAACCTCAGTTACAACAACAGTTTTCAACACAGCAGACTCAATCACAACAACAATTTGAAGTGCCTGAACTTCAAACCATTGCTCCTGTGACTCAAACTAGACAGCCCATAACACATGTCACTGAACCAGTGACTCAGACAAGGCAGTCTAATTCCTTCGTTTCACAGCCAGTAAAAACACAAAGGTTCAGAACTCCTCAACCTGAAGCTTCTAAGAACACACAGAAAGTACAAGACCAGCAGTTCCGCCGTTTCCCAGAAGACTATAAAAAACAAACAGAAGATGGATCAAACTTTTCTCAAGTATCTAATATCGGGGAAAAAACACAAAATCATGAGTTAAGACAGAATCAGCAACAATTCTGGTCAAACCAAAATATCCCGAATCAACAATTTGAGCAAGAAGCCTCAAAACTTCAGTCGGCTCATCACTCCGTTTCAAGTTTAGCACCACCAGTCACAACTTCACCCCAACCGCAAACCACATTAGCGCCAAATCAACCACCATTGTCAGTTTATATGGAAACAACTGAGGATACTAAAGTAATCGATGTTTTAAGATTGTTGAAGAACGCTAAATCGATTCAAGTCCTTGATACGATTGGGCCAGATTCTCCTCAGGTTTTTGTTGGACCATCAAATTTAAATGCCCCTGCTGGTTACATCAAGTTTGAACTCCCTTACCTAAACTCGTTGGACAGTAACAGAGTAGAGAGGAAAGTAGATAAACTTCCATTTTTTGTTGCACCTCTGAACTTTAACCCACCACCTGGTTATTCTAAAATACCATTCCCGGCTCCTCATATTGGGTCTGTTGTTGTTTCCAATGACACTGTTTTAAGAACAGCTCTACACGACAAGCCGTTTTTTAATGAGCCCGCGCCTGCATCTGCTTCAGAAAAGTACTTGGATCAGTACACACTACCGGCTCAAATAGCCCCAATTAGTCCACAGCTGCCATCATTGATAAACTCTTTACAAGATGAAATTTTCTCTGGATCATCTACACCCACATATTCTTCAACAACCGAACCAACTACAACAACAGCAACTTACACGACTCCTTTGTACCGAGGTAGAGGTACTAGCAGGGGTTCTACCAGAGGTTCGTCCAGCTATACAACATCACCTTCTCCAAGCAGAAGGCCACAGTCTCGTACAAGAAGGCCATACGACGGTCGACCTTACTCTCGCCGCCAACCTGTTACTACACCAACAACGACGCTGGAGCCATCAACAGAAGCTCCAACCCAACAATATACTCCAAACCAAGAGCAGCTAGCTTTCAATAGTGAAGATTATTCAGTTCAGAACACCGCTTCCCCATTACAAGCACAAAATCTGAATAATCCTTCCACATTGCAGCCTGGAAATACAGGAACCTACTATAATGAACATTTTGTTGCCAGTGGTTTGAACGGAGATCAGTTTCCTACACAACAACTAACTGGGCAGCCGATTGGGAACCAAAACATTCAGCAGGTGGCACTTGAAAACAACGGCCCAAATGTTCAACAATATCAGCAACAACCACAAAATTATTACAGTGGCCAAGTAACTGCTCAAACTACTGCAACTCCGACTGTGGCAACTCCAGAGGTCCAAAGTGAAGATCAGGCCTTTAGAAGCCAAAGGCCAACTGGATCTAGAAGAGATTCTTTGAGGCAACACCAGAGATTTAGGGGTAGGCAGAGACTTACCACAACAACTACCACTGAAAACTATAACGAGCCTGCTGAACCAACACAAGACCAATTCAATCAACAGACAAATAGTGGTATTACATATCAAAACGTGCCCAGCAGACACCATTTAAGGAACCATGATCAAAATAGGTTAGTTGAGAACACTCACTTCCAAGCCAATGTGCCGCAACATAACATTCAAACAGAACGAGCTGACGTTGGATTGCAGACCACAGAAAAAGTCTTCCCTATTCAAAGTGAACAACAGTTCATTCAGCAGCCTGTCGCAGCTGATGTTCAGCTCAAATCGCAAATTAGTAATCAGTTTCAAACATCTTCTGTATCTCAAGGAGAAGAGCCAATTATTAACCAAGCCAATATTCAACATCAATTCCAACTAGCACAAGCACAATTTTCTCAACAAAATCCTAACATTCAACAGTCAAGCTCCAAGATCGCCAGTCAAGTAAATGGATTTGATTATGTACCAGCTACACAGCCAAATATTCAATACTCAAATGATAACTTCCAGCAAGGAAGAATTGCGCAACAACCTCAAAATTTCAGAGAATACCAACCACAGGTACATCAAGACAATGTTGATCAAGTTCAACCTGATAGGCAAATTAACAATCCAGTCGGACAAACCTATTATGGCCAACAAGAAACACAACCAGTCGTTCATGATGTTCTTAACCAGCACCAATATAACAAAGACCAAACAATATTATCACAAGTCCAATTAGACCAAAATAGTGGCACAAATATTCAAGCCGAACGGGTATCAACATCTGGTCAATTTGAACAAGATGTTACTGAACTGAGTGCTGCATCTGCCCAGGAAACACCCAATCAAACACAACAAACTGAAACCTCAGTTCCTCAGGTAGACGATTCACAAATTAACCAATACAACCAACAACGACTTATAAAGTACAACAGACCTCATGGAAGGACCCAAGCAGTTGTTGATTCATCTTTGACTGAAGAACAAACATCACCAAGAAGGGGTCAACATAATTTTCAATCATCTGAAAATAATGGGCCCAGCACATCAGAGCCTGCTACAACAAAATCATCTCTTGTGCGAGTCAGAGGAAGGGTGCGAAACAGACAACGGGCTTCTACAAGGGTCACCACAACAGAGACACCAAACTACCCAACAACATATCTGAACAGGCAGAGGAACAATGCAGAAAAAGATGAAACCCAAGAATATGTACCAAAGAAACGTGTCAATTATAACAATAGGCAAACTTTGCCTTCATTGAGAAACAGTAACAATAAAGAGGATGATAACGAACAGAGCTTCACTGAACCAAACTACGCAAGTACTGATAGACAATCGACTGTAGATAGATTTCCTGACTACACAGAGGTTACAACAACTACTACTACCGAAGCCTCAACTACCAAGCCAAGAAGATATCAGCATATCCTCAACAGAAATAAAGTTCGACGAGTAAGGCCAACCAATACCCCATCGACTTCAGGATCCTCAGGTACAACTAAATTTTTGCTTCCAACAACTTCACCTCCAATTACTCGCCTTCCTCCTAGCAGGGGAAGAATAAGAAAGCCAGTCAATTTAAAAACTACTACAACTACTGAATATCCTCAAGCAAACAACTGGAATGAAAGAGATAATTTTGCTCCTTCTGCAGGTAGCAACGAGATATTGGAACCTTTGTATCAAACAAAGGACAAATCACAGCAAACATTTGGCTTCCAGCGTACACCAATAGCACCATTAGTTCAACAAAAAACCACTCCAAGGCCTCAAGTACCAGTTGCTGCAGAGGATGATGATGATTACTGGAACCAAGCTGTTACAATTCAACAGAGTACAAGTTTTGACTTTAAACCAGAAGGCTCGCCTGTAACACCACCTTCATTCCAAGAGAATAGAGCACAAGGAACATTTGCTCCGATTTGGAATGGGCAAATTGAACTCCAAGATGGAAACTATTATGATATTTTTAGCCAACAACAAATAGCAAAGAATGCCCATGATCAGACACCTTTTTCATCCGACCATCAGAAGGTAGTATATAAAGACATCAAAAGTAGAATACCCTTAGGTAAGGAAAACCAGTACAGCGAAAAAACTGAAGTTGAAAAACAAACTGAGACTGAAGAAGAGCATATACAAGATGAAAAAGTATTTCCTGTTTACAGAGAAGCAATCAATCCAGCTGAGACACTAGAAGGGGAGACATCACAAGTTGTGGCTGATATTTATGAAGGGGATGGAAAAGGCTTAGTCCATGAAAAAGATGCCTCTGAACAACCAGAAAATGCCGATGAGAGAAATATTCACTATGAAGACGGTTTGGGAAGTTTGGAACCTGAAAGTGAAACTAAGGAAGGTCCTCTCAAGAGAAAAATTATTGCTTCCCATCCAGGCAAAAAGGTAAAATCATAAATAAATATTCCAGACTGATAGTATTTAGACATAAACTTTAAGAATAAAGTTGTCATAAATACTGTCAAACAACATTTTCATTTTACATATAATTTTTAAAATTGAAATGCTATTCTTCACTCTCCATAGATATGTATATTTGTTTACTTCTTAGATTGTAAAAAAGAATAACTTTAGTTAAAAAATAATAATAATATAACCTGTGAAAGGGACAGATAATTGTAAACTTTAACTATGTTGATCAAGTGGTTTTCTAATTATTGAGAAAGCAAATTAAACAAACTTAGTTTCTAATATAGTGTGCAAGCAGTGGTTGATAGAGCCAATAATTATGTATACAGAATAAATTAATCAAACTTTCGATTTATCTTAAGCTTAGCTTATCTGAAACGTAGAAGATATACAATGAAACCTAGTTTTCCCATATCGAGGGAGACTAGTTTCATTCCCGAGAAATGTTTTCGCATTAACAGGATTTTTGGACCCTCTGAGGAATTAAAATGGGATGTGGGATAAAACCCAATATTACTAATACTAATAATACCGATCATAAAGTGTATATTGATCTACTCAAATAGTATTTATAACAATATTACGCATAATGAATAAGCATTAATAAGAAATAGTTAATTTATGTTTTGTTACTCTATTTACTACTCAAATAATGAATAAATAGGAAAATAATTTGTTTAAAACAATCATTATCATAGTACAGTTCGGTTCGCGGTGCTTAGCACCTAGGAAAGGCGAGAAACTACTGAAATTTCTCGTAAATAAAAGTACACATTAACAAAAACAACCGAAACAAATGTTTTAAAATTAAATAAGTGATTTTTGCTTTCTGTTGACAAAAGTAGACTGTAACGCTAACGGTACTAAGCCAAATAGAGGCAAAAAGTCATTCCAGAACATAATATACCAGATGCCAAGCACTGTGACCCGAACTGTAGGACCATAATAATTTCCTAAAGTTGCAATTATTGTTTGAAAATATAAACAGACAATTAAAAAAGAACAGCTGATAGTAGTACCTTCTCGATGCTGCACTCTAGCGGGGAAAATATTAATGTTGACCAGATAAAACATAACTTTTTGTCTGAAAAACGGGAATGTAATTTTTTCAGCCAGTGGCTGCTAGAGTGGTCTGATGGTCTGTTTTTTCCTGTGTAATTTAATTATCTGTTTGACCAGAAATTGTAAAAAACGTTATATTCTTGTGTATTATTCACTCAAAAGTCCAACAAATACTAAAAAAAACCTTCATTTTAGCCCCCTCTCATAATCCGGCAGTTTGCCAATGTCCATTTATTTTTATTTAAAAATTTTCTTACAGAATCATGTATGATGGATAAAATAGTATTTATTAGTGAATTTCCTATGGAAAGTGAACTATTAGCATGACCCGCACGGTGAAACTTAAGCCCGGGACCACCATAGAAGTTCCTAACATGACCCCCTGAACACGTTTTGGGGGGTCGTTCAAAATTTTATATATATATATATATATGTATATATATAGACATATATATATATATATATATATATATATATATATGTGTATGCACTCTAGCGGTCACATTTTTTGTCCGATTTACTTCAAATTTGGTAGGGACGTTCCTTTCTGTAATCTGTTGGACAAGTTCGTTGGGCAAAACAATCGGAAAACTCTAAACCCATTTTTTGGGGATTAATCTTTCAAATTTCGAGTTTTTGGGCCCAAAAAGGGTCAGAAAAGCCCCAGATGTAAAATTAATGCATGTAAAAAGATGGGATTTAGAGAGGCGAAAGTTTTAAGCCCTTTCTCGTCATTCTAGCATAAATATTTACCGAGTTATTAAAGAAAATGTGTATTGGCTAAACACAGTACGTTGTCTTATGGGGGTTTTACACTAGAAAAGCCTGTTATTCCTTTGTTAGAGTACTTGTATTACCCCCAGCAACCTCACGCCTACTTTCAAGCCTGTCTGGACCTTCTCCTAACCTTATAATGCGCAAAATTGTATTCCCAGCTTTGCAAGTAAATGAAACCAGGAGTATCAGAACAGCCAAAAAAATCAATGTTTTCAGATTTCAATAAAAATTGGATAAATGTATGTTTTTACACTGATTTTGAGTTTTAAGTTTTTATGTAGAAATTCACTTCCCTCACGTCAGCGTGCTGCGTGCAAACTCGTTTATTTATTTTTTCATCACATAACATCTATTTTAGGGAATTTCCTGTAGACAGGTGAATTGTCAATTAACAAAAGGGAATGGATTAATTGGTGTTTTAACATAATTAATTTTACAATTACAGTTAAATAAAAATACTAATACCTATCATCATCATTGTTGCGGATGAGGAAACCCCAGCATAGCTGCTAGTCACATCTTCCACAAGTGGGAATATTGCGCAGGTTACCGGAAAAATAGGATATAGCAGGAAAGGAAAGGGTGGGATGGGACGGCAGCCAAATCGAGCCTTCAGAGGGCCAACTCCCGTGCCCCTGTGACAGCTGGGATGAGGCTCTCAAGCAGGGGACCCGCATTCTGACCTCCAACTGGTCAACTAAACTGACAGGGTATCCATGTACAACAGCCAGGGACCATCCATTCTCAGGTTGGCAGGTGGGGACCAAACCCAGAGATTCTGTCCCTAGCCGCTACAAATGGGGGACCAGAGGTGAAAGGGAAGTTTGTCATAATGGACAGCCAAAAGACTTACCATATGTAATGACAACTTCATTAGCTGGACCTAATGTCAGCCTTACAACTGGTATAGACCAGTTGTAAGGTAGTCCTGGGGCTACTAATACCTAATCATAACAGAAATAGAAAGGCAATTAATGCTTCCAATTATTTCATGGATATATCATACTTTCCTTAACACACATTTCAGCACCTTACTTTGTTAAATAAAATGTTTAACAACCTAAAACTATAACATTATCATCACACATTTCATGTCCTTACTTGGCCAAATAACCTTTGTATCAACCCAAAACTATAACCTTATTGTTGTGCTTTAGGGAGGTCGCAGACGAGGTAGCTGGGTGCGAGTCCGAGTCCGCAAGCCGCAAGATGTGTTTGAGACAGCCGAGTCACAGAATCTAGCGAGTCTATCAGAGAACGCCATCCAAGCAGTGACAAAGTCAGTCGGTGACAAAGTAGCGTGGACACCCGAGCCAGAGCCTGTCACCGAGTCGCCTCAAACAACCACCGCTCCAGAAGCAGTAGAGGAGCCTGTTGAAACCATCAACTTCGAGGACGCTCTCAAAGACATGCTCAAGGAGTTCATCACAAACCCAGAGGAAGACCGCAAGGAAGAAGAGACAGAAGCGAATACTAAGGACGCAAACACAAATGTAACATTGGTGGAAACTGCAGAGTCCAAACACGTAGAAGAAAGCTCGCAGTTCAACAGTGAGGATGTGGATAAAATCACACTTGGTAGTGAGGGGGTGCCAAGTGAAGAAGTGAAAAAGTCAAATCCTGAAGAGGAAAACGACAAGAAAAAAGATGAAGAACCGGTAAAAACAGTTCTGCCAGAATTGACAACAGAGATGTTTACACAAGAACCAACAACGATCTTTCAAGCGGTTGAAAACGCCGAAACGACAATAGAACCCGAAGTTACAACGACTCCTAACGAGCAACCGAACAAAACGAGAGTGTTAGGTACTTCTACGACGACAGAGATCTCTCTAGAGACGGAAATCTGCTACAGAGGGCGCTGTGTGAAGACAAAAAAAGGAGAAACCGACAGTGATTTGTTAACGATGGAATAAAATGTGTCAAAGGCCAAAAATCTACATTAGTCACAACAAATTGTAAAAACGCAATGACATGGACACAAAACAGTGCGAGTGTTGTTGATTTTGTAAAAATTATTTATTATAAGTGAACAACGTTTCAGTCGTGATTTCTAAAGTTGAAGTGCTGAATGTAAAGTGTACCATAGAGAAAATATTTCAAAGTACTTACCCCTGGACATGACTGATTTTGTAATATAAGCTCAAACGTTAGTGTTATTATTTATATTTAACAAATTAAGATATAGCTTTAGTTATTTAATTGTAATGATATTCAAGACAAGTGTGTACTGAATATATGTAAAATAAAGTGATAATTTGTATAAAACAAAGCACAGTAATCTCAGTTCAGCCCTCAAAATTTGGAAAATAAAGGTTTTTTCAAGCTCCAATAGCATCTAGAACTCAGATTCAAACAAGAGCTCATAAATTTGTAACAAGCAAAAAAGTTTGACAACTATTTGTTAACTACCTAAAGGGGGAAAACATGTAATTATAAATAAATTATAAGTTTGGTAAAGTACTAGCTGTGTTCCCGTCCTTCGTACGGGTTGTATGTAGAAATAATAAATAAATTACAGAAAATAACAACCCAAGTAATTTTAAAATATTTAAATTACATTTTACATTGTTACTGTACAGTTAATAAAAGTTAACGAAATATACTGGCAGATAAGTTGACAACATAACTTCAATACAGACGTTTATGACACTACGTTTGGTTTTCAAGAGCATAAGAATACTCCTCAACCCCTTAATCTTCTCCAAAATACATTTTCAAATTTACTGTTAAGTTGAGACGCTCATTGGTCGGCTAAATAAAATATCTTTTTAGAGAGGTGTATATCTCGTCCACCCATGTCTCACGCATGACAAAGGGTCTGTATAAAATCTCCAGAGAACAACACCGTGACTCCCCATTATAGTCATGATGTTGTTTCTAATGTCTTTTAAGGTACCAAATTTCAGGTCTACTGGTTGGTGTGTGATGATTAACACGCTTATATTAAAGGCCAGTGGGGAAAAGCCCTTGAGTATATTTGTATCTGGAGTATGTATATGTCTGCATTGAGCTATTAGCTACATTCCTGCCGAATTTCAGCTCCATCAGTCCATTAGTAGGTGCAATATTGTTTAAATAATTACATTTTGTAATTCGAGGGGCGAAGGCCTTAAACATTGTCGTTATGGGAATAGGCTTGCGTTTTGTTCTGATGTATTAGTTATGTTCCTACCGAATTTCAACTTAAAAGGTCATAAGATAAAAGTAAATTTGGGGAGTTCTATAGGACTTTTTAAACGTATTATATTTTACATCTATAGCGTAAAGACAACCACCATGCTAACTTTAATCTTCATAGACATTGTTATTTTTTAAATAAAGTGATCAATGTCAGTGAGTGAATGAGTCTGACAAATATATATTTACTCTGTTTCCTTACGATATTTATTACCAATCTTCATTCAATGTTTTAAATAAGAATTACAACAGCTGTTTATGGAATAAATATGCTTAAGTCATATCATTGATTTTGAATTCTGTATTCAAAAGCAATGGGCATATCCACACTGTATACTTATATTTATTACCAATCCTCACTTAACATTTTAAATAAGAACTACAACATGTCTATATGGAATAAATATTCTTAAGTCATCATCTGGTTCAATATGAATAAATGCTTTGTCCATAAGAATAACATAAAACCCCATGGGGTGGAGTCCAAATGTAGTCTCAAAAAATCAAATCAGCCTAAAACCTTCTAACGCATATACAGAACATGGAAAAAGTTTCATCAAATCAGTGCAGCCATTTCCTTATAAAAAGCAAACAAAATATGAACAGAACTGCACGAAATCACGTTTTTGAGCGGCTGCCATCCTTTTTTTAAAAAGTGTATGCCAGTTTAAAGTGGCCTAAAACCTTCTCAAGCATGTATAGAACAAAGAAACAAAGTTTCATCAAAGTCAGTGCACCTGTTTTTTCCGTGAATTACAAACAATAACCCATCCTTGAGCGTTACCAACAGACAGACAGAAATTTAGATAAGACTCGTTTTGGCTTCCCTAGGGTGTAAAATGTGAAAATATGCAAACATTCATAATTCCAAGCAATGCACAGACAAAACTCTAATTTTATTTATATAGATAGTCTGATTTATCTGTGAAAATAAATCATGAAAATTGTTTTGTAGTGGCACTAAGTGCTGCCAGGCAGTATATAATTTATACTACTGTGACTCAAATTAACTTTTAAAAACTGTTAAGTCATTGATAGAATTGTGTGGATCTCCATTCACATGATTTATTCCTTAACCCACTGAGGTAGTAATTTTATTCTATTTGCAGTAGCCTATAACGGGAATTGATTGGTGCTGCACTCTAGTAGCAAAATATATAACTAATGACCGCGGGCGTCTATGGTTCTATCCGCTAGGGGCGCGGACTGACTGAAAAACCTTAATATCGCCGCCAGGCCTTTGGTCGTGTTAGCTGAGTTGGCTACGTCGTAGAAACACCTTGGCCAGGTGGTGATACGATGTTCGGGGGTTCGATTCCCGCACACGACCAAAACTGACCAGTTGTGCAACTCTCAATGAGTTAACCGGTCTGTGGCAACGTTGGTGGGAGGGCCCAAGTAAAACAAACAGTGGCAGGCTTGCTTGGAAGTTGTCGGGATCGGTTAATTCTTTGAGACTTGCACATGGTCAACACTGATTTTGCTAATCTTTACTTACGTCTACTGTGTGTGTGCCAATGTGACTCTCTAAACTGAAAGAAACCAATATTTTATTTAAAATACGCCATTAATCCATTTAAAAACACCAATTTTATACTCCAATTTACAGGTTAATAAAATTACAAGTAAGGCACAAGACCAGCTCGTATGTCTACGCCAATGGGTTAATGCCCCATCCTGGTTAAGGCAAGAATCATATTATAAACACCCCCAATCTAACAAACTGCATGCTCAGCAAATATCCCAGGGTGCAAACTAATTTTTTTTAAATTCTACGTTCAATTTCAAACACCTCAACTTTGAGGTTTGTATAGTGGTGACAACTTTCTGGTTTTCAATCTCGTTCTAAGTAATGCTACTTTTACATGTCGTAGGGCCTGTCAAATTTGATAAGGATAAACTTTTTCACATTTCATTTCACTGATACATGTAATACAAATTGAAAACAAATGGTGATTTTGCCATCCAGGGACACCAAAACAAAAACTTATCATGATGCCAGGCCTAGTTCTTACCACAACTACAGTAATAGCTTTTCTCCTAAGGGAGAAATTCACTAAAACTGAATAAGTTCATTAGTAGGATGTATAATTTTCATTTTTATGTTAGATAAGTTCATCACCAATAGGCTGATTAGTAATCAGTTGGTAATGTGAGAACAAAAATTCCTTTCCTGCAAATCATATCCAAAAGTAAAAATATTTAACAGGTCACATTAGAGCCAACTACAAGATATTTGAGTTTTAATGGAGGATTGAATAGCTTCTGTTGTTTTCCTAGCAAGTGACAGCAAATCCACCCTTTTATTTTTTCTGAGGTGTAAGTGCCTTACTCTTCCACTCATTGAACTTTGACCTCACAAGTCAGCAAGGAATTAGAAGAAAATCTCAAATGGGGATTTAAATTTAAGCACTCATCACTGGAAGCTGCTAGAAGCCATCTTGAAGTTCTGTTCCATAAAAGCAAGGTTAACTTTCAGCACCTCCACTCACCCAATCATACTGTAGATGACTGTAGATGATGACCAGCTTGTAAGCAAGGGTTTGAGGGGAAGTTACCCCCGCCATAATCCTTCCTTACTTATACCATTGGACAAAGTGTTATGTTTTTATTGCAAGATTCTCGCCCAGCTGGTCATTAAACACCATTTATGTCCCCCCCGCCAGAATCATTCCTTACTTATACCATTGGACAAAGTGTTATGTTTTTATTGCAAGATTCTCGCCCAGCTGATCATTAAACACCATTTATGTTCCCCCCGCCAGAATCATTCCTTACTTATACCATTGGACAAAGTGTTATGTTTTAATTGCAAGATTCTCACCCAGCTGATCATTAAACACCATTTATGTTCCCCCCGCCAGAATCCTTCCTTACTTATACCATTGGACAAAGTGTTATGTTTTTATTGCAAGATTCTCACCCAGCTGATCATTAAACACCATTTATGTACCCCCCGCCAGAATCCTTCCTTACTTATACCATTGGACAAAGTGTTATGTTTTTATTGCAAGATTCTCGCTCAGCTGATCATTAAACACCATTTATGTTTTATCATTCACAACCTTGCTATTGCTACAAATATTTATCCTAGTGGACCGTTGTCTACTTTAAGAGTTGGTTACTAACTCATCATAATTAAATACTGGGGGATAAAGGCTCTTTTTCACGTTTTAACAACCGGCACACGTCTATTATTCAAGTTGTATATTACTTATATACTACAAATGCCAAACAGGAAAATTACATAACTGTCTCACAACATTAATACATTATAAATATTTTTCACCCCTTTATTACAGTTAACTATATACAAATTCTCATAAATAAAAAAGCACAAGTTATGTTCAACACTCAACACTAAAAATTGGCTTCAACATAACCATAATTTTGGTATAAAAAATTTATTATCAGGTGGAAACAGTATAATATCATAATCATCTCATGTAATGTAACATTCTCGCATAGTGTATAAGTTGATCCTACGGTGGAGGTGTACAATGCACATCGCTCGTGGACTGTCGACTGTCTATCTGGTCGACTTTCGCCCGTCTCCGTATATCTGCTGCAGAGTGCTGATCCCTAATACCGTGACACTGAGCGTGCCGAGATGCTCACCCTCGGTGCTGTACACTGGCACCTGCGAGCTAACCAGGTCTCGGTCCTTCCTGATCATTTCTTCGTTCAGATTAATATCCGCGTGCCTGAAACAATCAAGTATATTTGTCATATTATATCCAACTTATTTTAAAATCTCGACCCGAGTTTCCACTTACAGTCGGTGCCACCAGGGATGGAACATGAGGCAGTTGAGTTGAGTCCTCTAAGGTGCGAGACTTTAGCCTCGTTCCAATTGCTACACCTGTTCTTGGGAATTCCTAGTTATGATAACTGCATTTTGGCCGCTTTTTACCTAGGCTGAGTGAAAAAGTTAAAATTATCCAAAATATAATTTGAATTAACCGAGGATAACATTGTTTGAATATGGACCGAGTGAGGAATTTGAATTAAATAAGATTTAGAATTGTTATGCACCTCAAATCCAGGTTTCAAAATTCATTGTATTTGGTTTATCGTTTAGTACCCAAGTTTGTCTGTGAGCCAATGCTAAGCTTAATCGA
Organism: Allygus modestus; assembly: GCA_963675035.1. Lineage (NCBI taxonomy): Eukaryota > Metazoa > Arthropoda > Insecta > Hemiptera > Cicadellidae > Allygus > Allygus modestus. The sequence continues at coordinate 473,954,326 of OY776112.1, forward strand.
TTTGAATTTAAATTACGTTTCTAGTACCCTGTGCTAATGTTCCCCAAAACTAAGATTTAAAGCTTTTATTGTGCAAAATCTTGGGGCATGACCGAGGAACACCAAATCATGGCTGGACCTCAGTCTTGACACATTTGGTAATCATGCTCAGTAAGTATTGGTCAAATCAACCGAGATATTGTGGTGAAAAATTCCGGTGTATAAACCCATTTGCCGGGGCTGCGCCCAGTAAAAAGAGGATAGTGTAGATGCGAGCAGTCAGGTGACAACGCTGTGATCGCCATCTGTACCGCCCTTTAACGGTAAGTACAGGTTTGCAACTATCCTCTGATATGCACCCCTGGCTAATGATTATATAAATCTAAACCCCTGGCTAATGATTATATAAATCTAAACCCCTGGCTAATGATTATATAAATCTAAATTAAAGATTGTATTTATTAGTCTAAGTATTGCCTAGCTGTTCTGAAATTAATATCGGGTTATTGTAACTTTAACTAATTGGCTATCCTATACTCTAAGAGTAATGTTTGCTTGCTTGGTTGGTTGCTTTTACTTGCTTGTCACTCTGATCTCAAAAACGGTTCCAAACAATTTCCTTCAGATGTTGGAAATAACAAATTTCTGGTCTAAAAATAAGTTCTAGACGGGTCTCATACTAAGGAAAAATCGAATGATATTAAAAAACCAATATTAAAAGTAAATAAATGAACATAGGGCTTATGGAGTTTAAAATTCAAACAAAAAATCATAACAGCTGTTTACAATCTATCAGTGAACTGTCAAAGTAATACTCATGTAATTTAAGTTTTATGTGGTTTCCTGAGAGCAGTGACTAAAACCATTGAATGAAGATTACATATAGAGTGGGCCTATCAGAAATAAATGAAGGGGACATTGAGCTATAATAACAACTGGAGTGACCTTAAACATGCGGAAAAGAGATAATATATAATAACGTTATAGTTTAAAAATGTGATTAAATAACAATTATTTACTTTGCTTTACTTAAAAAATGTAGGTTTGATTTAATTTGTTGCAAATATGTATTAGATGTAAGAAAATACACTTGACACTATTCAATGTATACTCTGTGTACTGCCTATGAATAAAGAATTTTGAATTGAATTGAATTGAATTACCTTGAACGACGTCAAGAGTCAAAACTAATGGTCCAAACATATTTATTGTTTTGTTTCTACCTTTTTATCCCCAGATATACAGTCTATCCGAATAAGTCGGATATGTACTCGACCTTTATCGGATACCGATAAAGCCTTCAGATCGGATTCGGATATCCGATCCGATCCGAAACCGAACCGGCTTTTCGGATATCTGCACACCTCTACTCGTCAGTAAGGGGACGTGGTGAAAAATTACTCCAAGTCATCTATACAAACTGCCTGACCTTCCCCAAGAACTTATGTTTGGTTTGCTTAACTGTAGTATATTCCACTCACCCGACCGTCTCCACCTCCGTGTCCGTGGTCAGACTGCAGGGCTCGGCCAGCACCGTGAACCGCAGGGGCCGCGGGTGGTTGTCATTCAGCATCGACTTGAGGTGCGGTGCATTCTCGTCACTCACTCTCAGCTCTGCAACATTCGTTCCGTTAGTATTAACGTGTTTTAATGTTTTGCCCAAAAGAACGAACAAAGTAAAATCCTCTGAATTCATCTATAATATATTATCCTTGACCAAAACCAAAAGTATTGGTGATGCACCATTCAACACATTTCGGTTGTTGTAGCCATTCAAAATGCAAGATTCAAGATTTATATTAGTCAGCAGACATACAAGTGATGCATTAGACTTTAGACATTGTCAAACTCCCATAATTTTCATTACAAGCATATTCATAACTACATACAAACAGAAATTGTCATAAAATATGCATCTAATTTTAAAGAAAATTACATCAGAAGATGATAAGCTATGCTATCAAAATTTACCAACATTACCAGAATTTTTTAAAATACTTATTCTAGATTAAAAAGACAAATACAAAACAACAGTAAATTACTTTCTGACAGAAATCTACAGATTATTAATTATTAATCTGACATATTATTAACTAAAATAATGGAAAATGATTACTCAGTCAAATAATCCTGACAGTTGAAATGAACACTGTGGGTAACATTGTGTCTAAATTTATATACCTTAAGGGTTACGATTAAGAAAAGTGATTTATCTAAAATGATTACACAAACAGTAATAACATTCAACCACAGGTATAAACTCAGAGTTACAGTTGTTCAGAAAGGCGAATTAATTTATTCGAATACACCATTAAAACCACTCAAAATCAGAAAATTAATATCATTCAAAACGCAACATTTTAGGAAACTTCAACTTCTTACAATCATGCATCCCTACAATTTTTGGGAAAATACATTCAAACAATAATAACGTAATGTGATATGTTGACAGAATAACAACACAATGTAAAGCCTTCATATATTTTTAGTGTAAGGCTTTCTTAGTTCTCAGAGTTGATTAAACAAATAATTCTATAGTAAAAAGCTAAAATTTATTTTAGTACGTTCAATTAATGCTAAATGAGACGCATACAAAATCTTTATCATATTCAAACCTTTTTAAGGCAGTCATAGCATTAATTTTGAAAACTAAGTTTGTCTTCTATATTAATAATGGTTTCTAACTTCTAACAATGCCTCTGCCTTTTTCTTATCCCCTGACTTCAGATTTTATGTTGTTTTTTTTTCAATTTTCTCAATTCTTAGACAACTTATTAAAGCATTATTTTGCATTAATGATTGGCATGTGACCTATAGTTTTGTTTTCAAAATCTTGTAATAAATTATTATTGATATATAAATATAAATAACATTTTCAAGTAAATTCACTTACTCTTGGAGTGGTTGAACTTCATCACTTCTCCTCTCGGCACGCTGTCTGTCTCCAGCTCTGGGCCACAGTGGCCTGTACAAACAAATGTGGTATATAAGTATATATTTTTAGCGAATTTCCTATGGAAAAGTGAGGTACTAACATGACCCGCACGGTGAAACTTAAGCCCGGCACCACCATAGAAGTTCCTAACGTGACCCTCTGAACAAGTTTTGGGGGGTGGATCAAAATTATATATTTACGTGTGTTTGTCTAGCAGTCACATTTTTTGTCCGATTTACTTAAAATTTGGCAGGGACATTTCTTTCTATAATCAGTTGAGTAAATTTGTTGGGAAAAACTATCGGAAAACTCTAACCCTCTTTTTGAGCATTTGAATTTTTCAAATTTCGAGTTTTTGGGCCAAAAAGGGTACGAAAAGCCCCGAATGTAAAATTATAGGACTTAAAAAGCTGAAAATGTTAGCCCTCCCTCATCATTCTAGCACAAATAGTTGTCTAGTAATTAAAGAAAATTAAAATTGACTAAACACAGTACGTCGTCTTATGGGGATTTTACGCTGGAAAAAGCTGTTTTTCATACGGTATATTGAAGAAAGTTTTTATCATCCCATATACCAACTTTAGATCTTGATAGGACCTCCTCCTAACCTTATAATGAACAACATTGTCATCCCAAAATTGCATTTAAATAGAACCAGGTGTATTATTAGAACAGCCAAAAAATCAAATTTTTCCATATTCAACAAAATGGCACCCATGTTTAAACCCATTATTTGATATTTTTAGTTTTTAACAGGGAAATTCCCTTCCCTCTTGTCAGCGTGCTGCATGTGAACTCGTTTTATATCACGGTATATTCCGAATTACTCAAGGTGGTCCTGACCGAGGCTACCTCGAATATTATGGAAATTAACAGAATTTTCTTGTTTTTAATTCAATTGCTTTTAAACTAAAGAATTAACAAACAATTTCGTTGTTGGTTTATCAAGTACATCATGGTAATTAAATAATTTTAAACTACAACAACATACGGCAATAATTCTAGTATACTAATAAAACAATAAATTTCATAAATAAATAAAATGGTCTTTTATTTATAGCCTTTTTCATGAACATTACATGGTTGTCAAAACAACTCGAGTCCCATAAAATTGTTAACACAAAGCTATTTACAAAAAAAATTATCTAATAATAGTCTACAATGTCATATGACTTAAAACTAACAAAATTGACCTGATCAAAAACATCAAAAATCATTTAAATCTGTACACTTAACACGTTCAGTGCGGCGCGCCGGATTTTCCGCGGTTGCCTAAAAAGGAAGCAAATGCAATTATCCTGAATATACACGATTAACGCAGTGAATGCGTTAATAACGCATTTTGCAATCTTTTTTTAAAAGTCTTTTGGCTAACCAATTCATGGCCGATACTGGACGACAGAGAGTTATGGAGCTTTGGGGCAAAATAAGAAAACCCCTTACGAGCGGACTCACAGAGCACACGAGGCATCTTAAGCATGTTGTCCTGCCTGGTACACCGGGAACGCATTTCGGAACGGGTTCTGAGCCTCTCTGTCTCAAATATTGCGGTCTCTCCTCAGTCAGGACTTTACGAACGAGACAAGAAGTGCGGAGAAAGCATAAGTCAGTCATCAGCAATAAGCCAAGGGTTTTCCGCTCAAGTGAAATTTGGTCGAATTTCCTCAGAGCACAAACGTACCTGACACACATGTTCTGCACTCTTTGCACCTTATTTCATGAAGCTCTGGGCATAATGTTTTGGAGGGACACAATGTTTTCGTTACATTGTTTTTTATACATTGTAAATGTTTATTCTGTTTACTGATTTTAAATTACAATTGGTTTTTACTGATAAGAAAAGATACTGATGACTCAGTTTCGTGAATAAATATAGGTCTATTTGAAAACAAGTTTCTATGCGAGCTACAGTAGAGCCTTATGAGGCTTTTGCAGCCATTGTATTCTAAGAAACAACTGTAGAATTTGTTTTGAATAAGCGAAAATAAAAAATATATATAGGCATATAAACTGGCAGAGTAACTTTATTGTAAACTTACACTGTTTTATAGGTTACTTAAACATTTAGGGAAGACAGAATGGCCCAATTCTTAATGTACATCCTTGACGATAAATATAATTATGCAAGTGGACACCACACATAGAGGGTGTGGAAATCTTGGATTTCGGTGCAAAAGGTCCCAGGTTCGAATCCTGGGTGCCCTCATGACTTTTAGATATTTGACAGAACAATATTTTGTTCTCCAACAACGTAATGTGTACGCCACCGGTATAGATAAGCAATCAAAAGTTATTTGCTGTGACTAAAAAGGCAATCATGATAAATGAGTTTTAGTTACACAAATTATAAGAAACTCTGAGACAAACAGCGTAATTAAACCGTAGTAAAAGCACAATACTCACCCAACAGTGCATACTCAATGTAAATATGAGTTGCATGATCAGGCACAACACCACCATCTCGGTTCTTGAGGTACAAAGTTCCGATGGCCACCTCGAGTTGGTCTTTGAACTGTAAGAAAAATATTCGGGTTACACCCACTAACAGGAGGAAGAGTTTTACAACTAATATGTTCAACCACTTTTATATAAACGCAAATAGACTGCTTAAAAGTATACTTTCTCTTTTTAAAATGTTAAAAATATCAAATTACATTAATTGATTACTAGGTTATTTGGTGTGGTAACATAAGCTTTCTTAGAGTTTATGGTTCTCTCACACAAGCTTAACAGAAGTGGAAGACAACTTAAGCAATAATTATCGTAGAGGGCCGTGCCCTGGGGCCTCAGAGCCACACGGGCACCAATTGGAGGAAACAAATAGAATTGCTGCAAAATGTCTAGGTTAAGAATTAAAACAAATCTCAAGGTCTGGAGAGCGTTTTTTGTCAGTTTAGACATATTTTCTGATAAAATAATATAAATCTCTATAAGAAGCAAACTATTCAGATTCGGACCAGTGAAATTGTCAGTTTTCAACTTGGTGTTGTAGACGAATTAAGAGGTGCAATAACAATCATCTTGGATATGAGAAGATCGGCTGATTCTATTTTCATGTTGTCCATTTTTCAGTCCTCTTCTTTTAAACTGATGGGTTAATTTATTTAACCTAAATGTTTATAATAAAATTGTTAGTGACACTAACGTGCGAGAATCCCACAATACAACCTATTTTATATACATACAAAGTTAAAATATATTTCTAAAATAAAAATTACAAATGACCAAAAATATTTTTTATATTTAATTTTATAGCTAGCTCTCTTTCAAGACTATGTACATGATAATTTTCAACCGTTGTATATATTTTATGTGTAATATAAGCTGCTGTATTTTGAAACATTGTGAACCTTATTTTCATCCATTAAAATTTTTTAAATTTACGGTAACTTAAAATTTACAAAACTGTGTCCTGTTAACAAATTATTAATCAAACTAAAAAATTAAAACATAATTTGTTTAAAAATTAATATAAAATTTTCAAACCATATAAATTGAAATCAAACTTTTTAATATTAGAATTTAATATTAGAAAAAATTACTAAAGACAATCTTCTAACCGAATGTAAGGTGGTGAAAAAAATGTAAAAGCCAGGGACCTCAGCGCCAACTTTTGCACCAGGGCCCCCGAGTTACTGCCGAAACTGACCAAATCCATAAAGCAGGCTAAGTGTAGGAATCAGACACAAAGTGTTTTAATATTTAAGCCAGAAAATTTATATTTAATCAAGAAGAATAGACAGTTTGCTGATAATAATAAAATATATTTTAAGTCTACTTTTTACTGGCACTGTAAATACGATGACACTAAATGAATACAGATTATTGATTCTGATTATGAGTATCCTTCAAATAATCCTAAGCTAGAGCTACTTTACATGTTTGCTTTTATTTTTTAATTCTGTACAATATATCCTTCAAGACACCTGACGTCAAAGATGTCCATGAAAATACAAAATACTTTAAATCACGAGAAGCTTAACCTAGTACTTAAACTTAAAAACCAAACCTCTATATACTTTGTACAAATGTTTGATTAATACAAATAAAACTTTGTTTTCTCGATTAAGAAACCTAAAACATTAATTTCAGAGTGATAGTTCCTTTATAATCATACACCATGACTATCACAATCACAACACTTGGCCAAGTTCTACTTAACTGAAACACACGCACGATATGAAACAAAGCTTGTCTACTTACTGGAGGGTCACCAAGGCAGCACTCGTGTAGGATGAAGGAACAATGGATTGTAGCCATGGCCTGGGAACGACAAGAAAAACATACAAGGTTAATTTAGACGATCTAGTGACAAATACAATCAAAACGAGTTTGCATGCAGCTAGCTTGATTGTTAAGGTATTAGTTATTATTATTTTACTAAAATCCATTATGTTCAGTATCAATTTACCAGAAACATTGGGATATTTTAAATTATCACAATATTGGGTCACTTTCGTTTATTTCAATCTTTATTCCTGACAAGGAATAAGATTTAGTATTTTTTTTATGACAGCAACAACACAGAAGGCAAACAGTAGAATGATAGAATATGTCAATTAAAAACTCTACATATTTTATAGGAAGGATATTTTATTCAGGTAATACAAAAACATATTTTCGTCATACTGCTACAAAAACAGCTGTTTTTAATACATGCTTTGCGGGGCTGAAGTAGTCCTTTTTCTCCCTAGGGAGAAAAAGAGTTTTTCGTCATACTGCTTCAAAAACATCTGTTTTTGACAGATGCGTTGAGATTCAAAAGTTCTTCTTTTTAGTCTTTGGATAATAACATATGTTTTGATGATCATTATCGTACTAGTACTAAAAAGATCATTGTTGATGATACTTTTGATTCGAGGTCGTCATAAATCGATTAAAATTCATTAGATTATAAATAATCGAAACATTCATTGTTATTATCGAAACATTCATTGTTGTATTGTTATTTGAAGAACAACCCGATTGATTCGAACCACAATGATTGGTTTGAAGTGATCGACTCAACAACCGATAGATATGAATGAACAGAAATTATGCCTGTGCAACAGCTGATTGTTTCAAGAGACAAGCTGAAAGAAACATTTGAGGTTTGAAGACACAGTACGTAAATTTTACTTTTGTTTTTATTTAAACCTTAAGTTTTTTGGCAGTATGACGAAAAATATAGTTCGTCACTCGGATCAAAAGTGTCTTTTTAATACTCGCTCATTTCCCAGCCTCGGCTTCGCCTCGGCAGTTAAACTGGAGCTCGTATTAAAAAGATCCACTTTTGATCCTAGTGACGAAATATACTATTTTACTCCCTAGGGAGAAAAAGAGTCAGCTGATGTCGAGGTTATCAGCTGTTCGTTATTACAATTTAGAACAGTTGCAAATACGTGCACGTCAGTGGTAAGTTATCGATCGTATCGAGAGTGGCAATCGATTATTAGTATCGATTAGTTCATTGTTGCATTGTTGTCAGTTCAGTTGTATTTTTTGAATGAATGAATAAATATTTAATTTTGCCTCAGTGAGGAGATAAGCTGAGCGATAACTATGTTATCGGTAAGTCTGATTCGTGATTCGAAACAGTTGATTATAATATTCATTGTTGCAATCGATAGTACACAGCGTTCGATATATCAATCGTTATGGTCAGCTGACATAACATCAACACAATTGACAGAGAATCACCTGATTGTTTTAAATAGCTGAAAATGGAAACAACTCTTTCGTCTGTAAAATCTTTGTTTTTTAAAGTAGTTAGCTCAATATTTTATGCAGTATGACAAAAAATATAGTTCATAACACGGGTCTAAAGTGGCCTTTCATTAGTCGCTCAAGTTACGACCTCGCCTGGCGGCTCAGTCGTAAACCTTGACCTCGTACGAAAAGCATCACTTTAGCCCCTTGTAATGAAATATACTATTCTTTTCAGTAGTTCTTCATCACTAGAGGTGGCTCCAATCAACCCTAATATCTCTTACACAGATTGTCTCAAGTTGTTGATCCAAGACTTACGTGACAGCCAGGCAGCAGAGTTTATATAAAACAAAATAGTTAACCCATATGATTACAAATTTACTAACCGGTTGTTATGGGATCAAAATGTTCCCGCTAGGTTTCTTGATATTTTCTACACATTACATCAAGCTGTACATCTGCCAACCTTCTGCTCTGAATCTACTAACCATCCGGAAGGACAAAGGTTTTTAACTATCGTAGTTCTTACAGAGGAAGAAAGAAGTCTTTTTGTAACTGCAGCCCTCTCTGACATCTAGATGAACAAATCAAAAACTAGGCAGGCCTCTTATCTATTCCCTCTTTTCCTATCAGATTGCTATCTGCTACCCAGGCTGCTTATCTATCCCTCTCACCCTATCAGATTGGTATCTGCGACCCAGGTCTTTTATCTTACCCTATCCCCCTCCCAGATTGGTATCTGCTACCCAGGCCTCATATGATATGCCTCTCACCCTATCAGATTGGTACCTGCCACCCAGGTCTCATTTTACCCTATCCCCCTCCCAGGTTGGTATCTGTAACCTAGACCTCTTCTCTTATCCCTCTCACCCTGTCCGACCGGTATCTGCTACCCAGACCTCTTACCTTATCCCTCTCACTCTGTCCGACTGGTATTTGTTACCTAGGCCTCTTATCCCTCTCACCCTGTCCGACTGTTATCTGCTACCCAGATCTCTTATCTTATCCCTCTCACCCTGACCAACTGGTATTTGCTACCCAGACCTCGTATCTTATCCTTCTACCTGTCCAACTGGTATCTGCTACCCAGGCCTCTTATCTTATCCCTCTCACTCTGTCCGACTGGTATTTGCTACCCAGACCTCGTATCTTATCCCTCTCCCTGTCCAACTGGTATCTGCTACCCAGGCCTCTTATCTTATCCCTCTCACTCTGTCCGACTGGTATTTGCTACCCAGACTTCGTATCTTATCCCTCTCCCTGTCCAACTGGTATCTGCTACACAGACCTCTTATCTTATCCCTCTCCCTCTGTCCGACTGGTATCTGCTACCCAAGCCTCTTATATTACCCTCTCACCCTGTCCGACAGGTATCTGCTACACAGACCTCGTATCTTATCCCTCTCACCCTGTCCGACTGGTATCTGCTACACAGACCTCTTATCTTATCCCTCTCCCTCTGTCCGACTGGTGTCTGCTACCCAAGCCTCTTATATTACCCTCTCACCCTGTCTGACTGTATTTGCTACCCAGACCTCTTATCTTATCACTCTCACCCTGTCCGACTGGTATTTGCTACCCAGACCTCGTATCTTATCCCTCTCCCTCTGTCCGACTGGTGTCTGCTACCCAAGCCTCTTATATTACCCTCTCACCCTGTCTGACTGGTATCTGCTACCCAGATCTCTTATCTTATCCCTCTCACCCTGACCGACTGGTATTTGCTACCCAGACCTCGTATCTTATCCTTCTCCCTCTCCAACTGGTATCTGCTACACAGACCTCTTATCTTATCCCTCTCCCTGTCCAACTGGTATCTGCTACACAGACCTCTTATCTTATCCCTCTCCCTGTCCAACTGGTATCTGCTACACAGACCTCTTATCTTATCCCTCTCACCCTGTCTGACTGGTATCTGCTACCCAGACCTCTTATCTTATCCCTCTCCCTGTCCAACTGGTATCTGCTACACAGACCTCTTATCTTATCCCTCTCACCCTGTCCGACTGGTATCTGCTACCCAGACCTCTTATCTTATCCCTCTCCCTGTCCAACTGGTATCTGCTACACAGACCTCTTATCTTATCCCGCTCACCCTGTCCGACTGGTATCTGCTACACAGACCTCGTATCTTATCCCTCTCCCTGTCCAACTGGTATCTGCTACACAGACCTCTTATCTTATCCCTCTCACCCTGTCCGACTGGTATCTGCTACACAGACCTCGTATCCTATCCCTCTCCCTGTCCAACTGGTATCTGCTACACAGACCTCTTATCTTATCCCTCTCACCCTGTCCGACTGGTATCTGCTACACAGACCTCTTATCTTATCCCTCTCCCTGTCCAACTGGTATCTGCTACACAGACCTCTTATCTTATCCCTCTCACCCTGTCCGACTGGTATCTGCTACCCAGACCTCTTATCCTATCCCTCTCCCTGTCCAACTGGTATCTGCTACACAGACCTCTTATCTTATCCCTCTCCCTGTCCAACTGGTATCTGCTACACAGACCTCTTATCTTATCCCTCTCACCCTGTCCGACTGGTATCTGCTACACAGACCTCTTATCTTATCCCTCTCCCTTTGTCCGACTGGTGTCTGCTACCCAAGCCTCTTATATTACCCTCTCACCCTGTCTGACTGTATTTGCTACCCAGACCTCTTATCTTATCACTCTCACCCTGTCCGACTGGTGTCTGCTACCCAAGCCTCTTATATTACCCTCTCACCCTGTCTGAGTTGTATTTGCTGGGCAGGTCCTTCCCCCGGAGGAAGACACTGCGCATGAACCCCCGGTTGGGCTGCTCCATGGCTGGTAGCATGTCCAGTGTGCCCTCCGCCACCTTCATCGGAGCGCCAGACGACCTCACTAGGTACAGGTCGATCGGCATCTCCACCTGTCGACACCTGGAAAACTTACATTCTGGTGCTACAGATGTTGTCGGTGGTGTTTTACACATAGTTCTTAAAAATATAAATACAGTAAGATAATAAAGTAGAGCATCTACAATCTGAATAAGGTATAACCTTTTAATCTAAAATGTTTAGACACTCTAATAATGTTTTCATCATGGTAAAGTTTAAAAGCATTACATTTATTAGACTGGTTTTAATAGTGAATTACTTTACTATATCACCATACAAATAAAAGATCTTCTGATAATCCAAACTGTACCATGAAAGTCGAGACTGATTCTCACAAGAAAACTGAATTTAGTTTACAGTAGCTTAGTTATAAAACTGACCTAGTAAGCATCACCATTTGATTGAATAATAATATTTAAAGGCTGCATACAGAAGTGGAAGACAACTTAAGCAATAATTATCGTAGAGGGCCGTGCCCTGGGGCCTCAGAGCCACACGGGCACCAATCGGAGAAAACAAATAGAATTGCTGCAAAATGTCTAGGTTAAGACTTAAAACAAATCTCAAGGTCTGGAGAGCGTTTTTTGTCAGTTTAGACATAATATTTTCTGATAAAATAATATAAATCTCTATAAGAAGCAAACTATTCTGATTCGGACCAGTGAAATGTTACAGTATAGTCAGTTTTCAACTCGGTGTTGTAGACGACTTAAGAGGTGCAATAACAGTCATCTTGGGTATGAGAAGATCGGCCGATTCTATTTTCATTTTGTCCATTTTCCAATCCTCTTCTTTTAAATTGATGGGTTAATTTATTTAACCTAAATGTTTATAAGAAAATTGTTAGTGACACTAACGTGCGAGAATCCCACCATACAACCTATTTTATATATTTACAAAGTTAAAATATCTTTCTAAAATAAAAATTACAAATGACCAAAAAAATATTGCTTCATTTTACAGCTAGCTCCCTTTCAAGACTATGTATATGATAATTTTGAACCGTTGCATGTATTTTATGTGTAATATAAGCTGTTGTATTTTGAAACATTGTGAACCTTATTTTTCATCCATTTAGTTTTCTTTCAATTTACGGTGACTTAAAATGTACAAAACTGTGCCCTATACATTATAACTGTGTTTGATTATTAATCAAACTAAAAAATTAAAACATAATTGTTTCAAAATAAAATTGTCAAACCATATAAATTGAAATCAAACTTTTTAATATTAGAATTTAATATTAGAAAAAATTACTAAAGCTAAAAATTGCTAAAATTGCTAAAGGCTTTTTTTGAAAAAACGTCTGTAGACATTTTTGTTTGATTTGAAAACCATACTTTGAGCACCCTCAGAAAGTGGTTGTATAGTCTTCACAAATAAGTGGATAAGTAATATTTTGGGACAATGTCTGAAGGTTTTGATTGCTGGGTAGTATACTGAAAAGACTTGTGGCATGAAACTGTTTCCAACATTTTTGTTTTTCCTCCACTGCAATTTAAGTTTTGCAAAGTGGCAATCTATAATTTTATGAAGTTGAGTGAAGTAGAGAGCAGGTGGTATGTACCAATGGATGGTATATACCAAACCATGTTTGCAAAATTGCATTATTGTTGACTGTTTTTATACATACAGTAGAAATCCAATTATCCGAACCCCAATTATCCGAATATCCAATTATCCGAATCGATTTTGAGTGAAAACAATAGAAATATAAAAATCAAGAAATAACAGCACGAGCGTGTGTAGCGATAATGCGCCGTGAGCGCTAAAATAAAAGCCCGCGCTGTTACCTGCCGGACGATATTTTCGCCGGGAACAATGAGTCATACCCCCTTCCCGCCCTTCTCATCATCAGTCGCTACTGTTCTTTCACCGAGATTATCGTTCAAAATGAGTACAAAACGTAAACGTGTTGTCCTTTCGCTTTCGAAATGAGTACAAAACGTAAACATGTTGTCCTTTCGCTAAGTGATAAACTCACTTTGCTCGAGATGTTCAAGTGAAATAACCAACATTGAACAGTGAAATACGTACAGTATGCATTGAAAAGAGCAACTGTATTCAATTTAACTCCTGTAATTTAATTGGTATGATGTATACTCTTGATACAGTTCGCTCACTTTCTGTTCATTACATTTATAATAACTTTGTCAATAAAATTCTTATGTATGGTGATGTGTTTTGCTTAATTCCAGAGGTATATCTGATTATCCGAATTTCTGCATATCCGAATCGGCCCGATCCCCAATTAATTCGGATAATTGGAGTTCTACTGTAACATAAAATGTCATTTAAACAAATTTTTTACTAGCGCAGTACAGACATGTTGTTACAATTATGGGATAAAATTTAAAAACTTCTTACAACACTTCAAAATAGATTTACACTTGCACTATATCTATATATGAGAGAGTACATACACACAAAAGATTATGCAATGCAATCGATTTCGATCGTCACACCGATCATCATCAGCCCCAATCAAACAATCTCCTTCACATCCCTATTTTTTTAAATTTTAAATTCACATCAATCTCTGGAATTTGTATCCTTCATCTAATAAGCGTAAATATATTTTGAGGTGTTGTAAGTCATTTTTCAGTTACATCTTTGATGTAATAACTTTCCATCCACTTTTTACACTCATTTCCAGCTAGAACACTATGAAGCCGACATTACTAGGCAATCGGTGCAGTTCTCTTCGCCACCCACCTTGGTGAGATATTTCTTGACCTCGCTGCTGAGAGGGCCGTAGTAAATGACATTGGTGTAGAACAGTGCCTGTTCCGCCGGCAACGGCGCCGTTCTCTGGTCCAGACCCACAAAACTCCACTCCACGTAGACCTTCGGCTCGGACTGTAAGCTCCTGCATGAATGAGAAAAAGCACAGTCACTCGTTTACATTCTGTTCTCTTAAAATCTTAGCACGTTAAACAATAAGAAGAAAAGCGTACTTTTACATTAAGTAGCACTTCCTATACAAGCTACACTTTATTTGAAACAATATGAAAACCTTAATTGAAGATTTCCAAGTGCATCAAAGTATTAAATTGGGTTGTGTAAAAAGTCTTTTTAATGCAAGTGTGAGTTAACAAATTGTATTCAAGTAAAACTTGCTAACAGATAAATTAATAAATTAATAATATACTGGTGGCTTGAAGGGGCCAAAGCCCCTAACCTTGCTCCGATACTCTACCTTAACCCTTTGCGCTCGGATAGGTTCTTTAGAAATGGTCCCCTGGGGTCGTCTGTCCACACTCTGTGGCCGCAGCCATTTTCTCGCCAGCCAGGATTTTTTTCTGTCACACTTATGCTCAGCGCTCACATGTACACACCCAGTGGACAGAGTTAAATGGCGCATGCGATCGCGAACGCTCGCATGTCCACTGTGTGTGGACAGTGACAACGCATACTTTTAAAACATTTAATATTCTTTCTACTGTATTGTGCTAAAATCTGACGGTGGATTTCGAAACTAGATCAATCCCAGAATGCAACGGGCACAAAATTTCGGCTGTTGCATTCTAATGTAAACAGTAAACAACAACAGTTAGTCAAGCGCTTTTGTCTTACGCTGTGTAGTCTTCGGCTTATATGCCTGATAATTATTATTATACGTAATATCTCAAGTTTTCTTAATTTTTAATATGGAGGAAACATTACGTTCCGACGGAATTCGTAATGCCCTTGAACGTGAAAGTGAGTGTGGCAGTGATTCGGACCATGAAAGTGACATCGACTCTGTTTATGTTATAAGCAGTTTTAATATTATTTCTTAAAATTTTCTTAAATATAATTAACAATAAGTAAATTATGTGATTTTTGATGGTAAATAAATAAGTTTCAAAGTATACAGCGAGTTTTCCTTAGACCTTGAATGTACGCTTCAACTTGACGTTTCAGTATAGAGTGAAGACAATAATTCCGAGCTGGCGACGAAATCTAGTGCGGCCACTGAGTTGGACATGCGAGCTATGGGCGCTGAGCGTCAGAAAATAATTCCCAGCTGACGCAGACTCCATACTGTCCAATAAGTGTGGACATCCGAGCGCAAAGGGTTAACGGATTTTTGTACTTTTTACATTTGAGGAAAATAACGCAATATAAGTAAGGACAATTGCCAATTCGTATACAAAGTAGATACTTAATGACATGTTTTAATGTAAACAATGCAGACGTTTTTAAATCCCCATGCTTTTCTTATGGGGGATGTGTTGCGTTATTTTTCTTTTGCTGGTAACTTTTTGGAAGTACTGATATTTTTCCGGAATCCCTGGGATTGAGACCTTTAATTTGAGCTATCTCCCATCATCCTGCGATTTTCCAAACTCCCACAATTTTGACTTAAAGATTTCCCTTACAGAATTTATATATAAAGATGGTAATATCAAATAATTGCAGGATAACTTTTTACTTTTAATGGTGATATTAATGTTGTTAATAAATTTGTTCACCCAAAAATGTGTTTGCTTATTGGTTGATTCTTACAAGATTTGTTCCCTATTTATTTGTTCCCTTCTGGAACTTTCAATATGTATAACTCACCTTAATCGAAAATACTCTTAAACAAGATGTTGGCATTATATTCAGTATGATCTGTAGTTTATTTTGTTAATTCTGGAATTTTGATGCAATATTTGTTTCAAGTAAACAAGTTTTTCCTGTTGTAGGCTCCACTCTAGACCGGCCTCAGTTGGTTCGGCCATTGGATGGTCCAGCGGAAATCGTGGAATTGAGTCAGCTGCCTGCGGAAGGGGTTTCCACAGCTCAAAATTTACATCAGTAAACTTGTTTGTTTGGTTTCCGATCAAAATATAAATCAATCATCTCAGTACACGGTCTACCTCCTCAGCTGACCCTAATACCTACTACTACTGCTACTACTGCTGCTACTTACGTCAGGTACTCCAGCATCTTAGCCTCAATTTCCAGATCGTACATGCAGATCTCCAGCTTGCAGTTGAGCGTCTGACGCCCATCCACCGGCTCCACCACCTCAACTTCCGCCGAGTATCGCTTCTTCTGCATCAGCACAGTGTCGAAATCGTGTTTCGAGACGATGAGCAAGTTCGCCTTCTGTTCCGGATCGTTGATATCCACCGTCTCCACGCAATGTACGGACGGCAGCGGCGTAACGTGGGAAACGTAATCTGGCCGCGGTGGCGGCGCCTGGTCAAAAAAATCATGTAAAATATCTTCTCTGTTCCGGTGCTTTATCAGCGCTCTTTTTACTCTATCTGACGGGGTGACAGTGACCAGCGGTCTTTTCACTTGACTTGCTCTGTCTGATATTATAGAGGGTTCGTATTGCACACTAGACACCTTGTTGTCGGACAGAGATATTTCTTCTGAATGCGGAATGAATTTGCTGGGGTCTTGGTTGAATAACACTGACCGATGTATAGACTCAGGATTAGCCACATTTGGCACCCCCAGCTTCGGCATTACAGGCCCTTGCTACAACCATAACAGTTACTAAAATGTACAAATATATGCTTTAATTTCCCTCAAATACTATCAAGATAAACTAACTATTAATAGACTATAATTTATGTTGATTTATCATTACAGGTGTGTCCAAAAACATAAATGAGTATGATAAAATGTGTGACGGATGTTTTTCAACTATGGTAAAAAATTATGATTATATTTACAATAAAACACATTATAGACTTTCATCAAATATATATTTTTGAGATCAGTGAAAACTTCTGTATTTTTTAAAGATTTTAATAAAATTATACAAATGAACTCTGCACTTTTTCTATACTTGTTTGCCACTCCTCTTCTACGTGGATAGTTTTTTGATTCTTTTGAACAAACAAACTGAGGTGAGAGACGTGAGTGTGCCATGCCCGGAAGGAAGGGAGATGTACGGCTGTATGAGCGCGAGTGTGATGAGGCGCCCGGTGACTGCCACCCTCTCTCTCTCACTCTTTTCTGATCGTGACGTCACTATTCAACAGCGATGAGCCTGCGCTGTCTGCATGTTCCGAATAGTGTGTATAATATAAAATAAGAACGGTTACCTCACAAGTAACGATCGACGAATGAGTGCCTACATCCAACAACACGTAATACGTTCAATAAAAGTCTACATCTGGAGAGTCGTATAATTGCCGTATTATTTTCAGCCAGACTAATACTTTCTAAATGTAAATAAGGACAATAGGCGACCAAAATGTGTGTAAAACTCAACACAGTATGAATAAATGAGGCTGGGGTTTTAATTTTTTAATGTGTATGGATTTTGTAAAAAAGGACAAACACCTATTTAACTCTTTGATTGGCATGCACAACATTCTTACAAATACTGCAACATTGCAGAAATGGTCATACTCTATATTTTAATATAAAAAGAACATAAAGAATAAAGATCTTCTTGATAAGCATTTTAATCGTACACCTTGGTCTTTTATTACATCGCGGAATAGAATATAAGAAACATATTAAAGTTTTTTAAACAATGAAAAACAAAAACTCACAATGCTATAGGCCTACAATCCTGCAACATACAGCAATACAATTTTAACACATTGTTTAAATATTAAAGAAACGTAAAATAATAATTGTTAAGATCAATTAGCAATTATTTGTTTAAAAACGTATTACAACTGTAGGTATATAGTACGGCAACATTACAGCAATGGTAATGTGAACAACTTTCATAAAAATGAGAAAAAATATAAAAAGATTATTAAGTTGATTTTAAGGTTTTTTAGCTTTAGCAGTACACTAGCACTTCATATGGATGGGATCATGCAGGAACAAGTTGAAATAGTACTGTATCCTGCGTAATGCCTGCTACTTCTTTCATATTATACAGGGTCATGACAGTACCAAGGTTAATGATGAGATTTCACCGGTGGTATACTAGTTTTTGGCTACTTTTTAGCGCTTTGAAAACATTTTTATTACCTCTGCCAACTAATCCGGATAACCAGGGATCTGATGATTCGAGTCCCAATAAATTGAGCTTTACTGAGGCAATAATTTTGCCTCCCTCATTATTTATTTATTTATTTTATATATATAGCCACATGGGTTGGAGGGCTCCCTGTGAGAATAGGTCCTCCCTGGCAGTTAAAAGGTCGTCCAGGTTAGAAAGCGAAACTACATAGTGTTGCCCTGCTGTGGCCCCAGGTGCTGCATAGATTGAGGAGTGATTCTCTTTCTCTTTTGGGGTGATTTTCTATCCGTACCACTTTTCTTATCCCTGCAGATCCCTTGGTACTAATGCATTATACCCACCATCACCTGCAACGGCACGATGCGGCGGTTATGATAGGTGAAGTTACTGTAATTGTGTAGAGTACTCTTTTGTCGATAGAATTTATCATTTGTCGCGTCGCAAAACCCCTCCTCTCCCTTACTCAGTCGAGGTCGGTTGAAAGGTCATTCATCGGCCAGCATGGCGACAGTGATTCACTTAGATTCTTAACTCGCACAATAAATGTAGCAATCAAGAATCGGAGCTGATGGCAGAATTTCATTTCAATCCCACTTCGACGATGTCGTTGTCTTCTTGGAGTCTCAGAAATGTTATGAGTCATTCAATATGCTTGTAGGCTGAAGGCTGAATAAGAAAACGACTCTATTTTTATTCAATATAGTTTGCTTGGTTTTAGCCTCTAGAAAATTCTCTTAAAACTCGGTGGTCGGTTTAATGCATAAGTACCGATCCCTTCCTACCAGTGGCTACTGAATATCCTATAGGGAGCTGTACCTACCCGGCTAATGCAGGGGCCTCAAAATCTCTCAAATCTTATATCTTAACCTATAATAAGGAAACCGCATCCAAAGAACAAAATACATTAGCTCCAGTTATTTTTTAACAAGGGTTATTAATCACATCTTTAATTCTAAGGCAGGAATATGAGAAGAATGAGCAATGTGAGACAAGGATGCAAATTAGTGCCGGATTTGCTGTGCAAATATCTGAGCAACTTCGTGTGGTGTAAAAGTTTGTGGAGGACACATGCACAGAAGCAGAAGTATTAGCATTTACCTGCACGAGTCAGCAACAGCATCGTGAGAATATTTACTCGCTAAGCTGTGCGCATCCTCTCAGAACTCATCCTAGAAATCAAACATTACCATTTATAATTATCAACTTATCTCCAACCACCTGTCAAGACAAAATAAAACCTGACATAGGAGCAAATTTACTATTTAAATACCGATTAAGTTTAAGGAATAAATATCAACAAACACTTGACAAATAAATATTCTGCATGAAAATCATACAAGGGAACCTCTGAGAGAAGATAGCAGTATGCAAATAAACTATTATATGAATGAAAGATGTATAATCTGGGAATAACTTTTATTTACATTTGAAATTAGAAAATAATCTACATATATAATTCTGTAAGCGAAATAACAAATAACAACATAAATTGTAATGGAAAAACACTTTTACAACAAAAAATCATTAGCACTGAATTATTTAATGTAATGAACATTTTCAGCAATGCACTCTGATAAGTTAAATACAAAGCAAATACGTAAATTATTATAACTTCTTTATTGGTAGTCCAAGGGTAATCAAACCGGGTAATCAAAAACCCTGAACACTTTTGAGGCATGATTTTCTTTTCATTTCAATCACATTTTGATAAGGTTTGAAAAATTGCCCATGGCAATAGATATCATACACAGTGGACGCTCTTTTATCCGGCATTCTAAGAGCCAGCACTCCTAACCAACATCGGCCGAGTCACACGATCGGCTTTTCTGGTTATGTTCGGGTGCTCACATTTTCAGTGTTTAAACTTTACAGTATTTTGTACTATGTTGTTTTTGTCACAACCTACCATGCAAAATATGAGTTTTGTTTATTTGGGTATAGTATAGAGTTAATAATCTTCAGTATCCCCTTTAAAAATCGTATATGTTCTATTATCCGGCAAAATCAGTTATCCAGCATGGCCGTGGTCCCAAACATGCCGGCTAAGAGAGCGTCTACTCTTTCTTAATGGCTCTCTTAATGTAAATGTTATATAAAAGGTCATCTTGTCCGAACTTGTGCTCAAGTTAAAAAAAACCTCCAGAACGCAGACACCATTAACGCAGTGTGTCAAATTGGTAATCCACCCGGATACAAATCACAGCTAGTTATCTAGTTAATGTTACTCTGCAAATTTACTTTACTAAGTGCAAGGACTTGCACCATTGTTGAATCAAACCTCTTGGACACCACTGTAAAACTACAAACCTCTTCCTCTTCCGATGGAGGGGATGACTTTCCCAACGAATGAGAGACGGTTGAAGATCGCAGAGGGGCTCTTCGACGCAACAGCCTCTCGACAGTGACTAGAGTCGGAGTCAACGATGACTTCTTTGATTCACCACTTACATCGTCCAACCGAGAATACAAACTTGACTTAACCTCACTCAACATTTCAACATTCTTTAACTGAGATCCTGCTGTTCCTTTTTTTGAATGTCTAACAGTATCACGGTTCTTAAGTTGCAAATCTGAGTTTTCTTCTTTCAACTCATATTTTTTGGGCAGTACAGATTTTTTATCTTTTAAATTTTCATCATCCGTCATTTCCATAATTACGTCGAGTGGTTTCCTGAAAATATAAACAAGAAATAGAATAAGAAAGTGGTTTTAATTCTGTCGTAGAATAAAATGATTGGTAACTAATTTCTCATCACTACCTACCACAAAAATTAAAGGGAAGATTCAAAATAACCATAAACCTAAGTTCCAATCTTTTGAAAGGAAGACTGAAGAAAGCTTTAGTAATTTTAACTATACAGAAAACTACATTATTCACATATAAAATATTTGTACAGTTGTCACATTCAAAACAATAGACAAGAGAATAAAGTTACATTTTCTTTTTTGGACACTCAGAAGTCCTAAATAATTACTCTAATTTGATTGTAGAGTTGAGTTTATTTGAGAAGAACAGCAAACTATGGCCAAGATGATGTCTATTTAATTTACACAGGAAAAATTACTCACCCCTCTGATGATTCTAATTGTATCTCTTCCTTTCTTGCATTTGAAATAACTTTTTTCGCATCAGGCCATTTTTTATTTCTTCTTTCCTTCTTTTCGATACAGAACAAACAAGTAAAAATACAACAAACTAAAACTCAAACATGTTCCAATTCCAACAAAATCTTCTATCAATTTATAACTCATCAGAAATTATTCAAGTTCATCACACACAAACAGTTAAGTGATACAAGTGGTATGAGTGACAATGACAGTGATATGAGTAGGATGGTAAGTTAATATAATATGTTTTTTTTAAATACCTTTTCTGCCTGAGAGAGTTGTTCTAAATGGAAAAGACAAAGACTAATGTACATACTATGGTATGACAGATTTATTTTTACATAGACCATTTAAAATATGTGTTTGCTTATATTAACGTTAAGGTAAAATCTATGTTTTAAACACCCCTCCCTCCTCTAAACGTTTTAAATAGAACATAAGTCTTCTTATATATTTTTATTCATTAGTCTATCAAGGAGTAATTTCAATGGATCGTAGAGAGCATTGACAGGCTAAAATGAGTCGAGTTTTGTTAGAGACAGAGAAAAGGCAGAAGTTTTATATTTCAACAGTCTTGATCACAGGAGTAGAAATTGAAAAATAATAATTTTTATATGGTTACAAAAAGAAACCATACATAGTCAAAAATATTTCTCTATCAGTTTAAGCTTTTTTCTTCAAGAACAAAAACTTTGCAGCATTTTTTGTAAGAATATAAAACCTATTATATTTTACTTAACAATATATAGTACCAACAAACATTTGGTTGCCTCTTTTATTAGGACTACAGTTGAATTTAATAGATTTTTGGTTCAAAGATAAACCTATTATTTGGTTTATCTTTTTAGGCAAAATTATGACCCTTTCTCTTTAAGACACAAATAAGGCCAAATATGGTTTATCTTTGTAGGCAAAATTATAACCTTTCCTCTTTAAGACAGAAATAAGGCCAAGTAATTACAACTAGTCATATTATCAGTGTAACAGATAATATTGTAATGTATCAAATAATATAATTTAATTGAAATTAGTCACTACACCTTATTGTTTTAATGTATTATTTAACTTAATTTTGGACTTAATTAAAAGTTTTATATTTTCATAGCTTACCCTTATTGATACCGATTGGACTGGTGACGCCTGAAAAGGAAAATTCATTAAAAGTTTAGGATCAATGGTTTTTACACACAACTTACAAAGTAAGTTACTTTAAGTTTGTTTTCAGATCTCAAGTTTCTAATATTGTTTATTTTTGGCACTGAAGGGAAAAACAAGTTTCTTCCTTCAACCATATTTCCCCTTATTTTTAAGGTATTCAATTTCATTTGTTGCCGTTTTATCAAAGAAAGAAAATACTTAGAGATAACTAATTGGATTCTTAAATATAGGTTTTCCTTGCCAGTAAAATATTACTTTAAACTAGCCTGTATGGTGGTAGCAAGAGGACTTGAAAGTCAGCAACTAAACAGTTATAATGTTAAATGTGACGGTGTAAAACTGTTAATATGTTTCCAGGATAAATTAAAACTGATAACAATTTAATGTAATTTGAACAAAATTGGATGTTGTTTGTAAACAGTTTTTTATGGAGATGTACTGCCTTTAATTAAATTACATAATCTGGTAAGAGTAAGAATTGCTTGTTTGCTTGTAACTCTTCTCTAAAAGAGCATGAAAAATTCAAAACCTGATGAGAAGAGGTGACTGTGCTTGTTATGAAATGTTGTGAAAAATTACTCTAGCCATATTGAAAACAGTATCTGGTCTTCTCAAAGCTAAGCTCGATCCCCCACGCATGTTACTCTAAAAAAACTGAGTTTCAGCTCAAGTTACACTCAAAAATAAGAATATATAATATTTACACTAGCCTACAGTCAAAGGAAAACATCCCAGGTATTCCAAACCTTTATAGAATTTTGTTTACTTCATTAAAAGTTACTGGGCGCAACCATTTTTTATGTGGAAAGGGAGAGGGGTACAATTTACAGAAGATATTACTCCCATCTGGGAGACATTATTGTGGTATTTAAAGGTTAACATATAGGCTATCAGCCTTATCTATTTATTAAAAAGACCGAATGTTCCGAGCGGGCTACCGGCGAAACTATTAGGTCTTAAATTGTGGTTTATGTGTTATTTTAAAGCCCCAAACGTCTAGATGTGCTTTTCAGAGTTTGGAAAATCTCCACCTTAAGGGCTCTGCCCCATTGGTTTTCAAAGTTCCAACATAAATCTTATGGATGAATAGAAATCAATTTAAGTGAACATTTAATATCAGCTGTTGATACTAACAGAACACAGTAGAGAAGCAAGAATACGTTTCGAGCTAACTTTTGGAATAGCATAACAATATAAACTAATAGAACTGAACTGAGCTGGGGAATCCGTTGCTAAAGAGATATAGTTGCTTGGATTCAGGGCCGTACTCAGGGGAGGAACAACTACCCCGGGGCCCGGGCCTGTCAGGGGGGCCCGGGCTCGTCGAGGGGGGCCCGGCTTGGCCGGTGTCTAAAAAAACTTGGGTCCAGACGCGGCAACAAGGGCCCACACCACCAGGCCTGCCCAGGGGCCCGTGAAAACTGAGTACAGCCCTGCTTGGATTCGAGCAGCTGGATTAGCTCATATTATTAAGCTTATTAGGTTAGTAAGCAAGGAGTGTTAGAAAGGAGGAACTACTGGGGACGTTTTCCTCATGAACTGAACCTCACCACAACTATTGCATTGTAATCATCAACATACCTGGCGAGACGGTGTTCTACTCTTTTCCTTAGTATGTATAGAGTATTCCTTGGGATAATCTGCCACTGACGGTGTTGCTGATTTTTCCTTGGGATATTCTGCAATTGACGGTGCTGCTGATTTTGCCTTGGAATATTCTGCAACTGACGGTGTTGCTGATTTTGCCTTGGAATATTCTGCAATTGACGGTGTTGCTGATTTTTCCTTGGGATATTCTTTGATTGAGGGTTGTGTCGATTCTTCCTTGGGATATTCTGCAATTGATGGTGTTGCTGATTTTTCCTTGGGATATTCTTTGATTGAGGGTTGTGGTGATTGTTCCTTGGGATAATCTGTCACAACATACGCTGAGTGTCCTGGTGATGGTGATGGTGTATCCCTGGGATATTGTTGCATGAATGATCTGGTTTGTTCTGCCTCTTTATGTGGACACTGGAAGATGTATAGGATTATCACTTCTGTTTAGTTACTGGTAATAGACTGAATAAAAACATGACTGCCTCAACATACATTATAACATTTTGGTATAAACCAAATAAAAGTCTAAATATTACTAGGGGTGTGCGAGTATTCGAACTTCGAGCTTTTTTGAGCCGAATACTGCAGTATTCGGCTCGGCTCGAGATTTGCAAAAAAGTTTGAAGTTCGAGCCGAATATTTAAAACGCCAAATAGTGAAAAGAGCCAACTACAAAAGTAAATTTAAAGCAAAAACTTTCCAGAATCAATGCTAGAATTCTCGTGGTTTGCATCGGTATAGCTCCATAACAAATATAATTCAACAATGCTAATGCTTTCGGTCCTTTGTTTAAAAAATAACCAAATACTAAAGTACTGTAATATTTAAACTGCCGACCTCATCAACCAGTACCATGGATCTAGTTTTCCTACGCTCATTCACATCAAGTGGACACACAATTCTGTTTGCAGTGCACTGTTGCCGTTGCCCAGTTGAGTTGTGCAATATATCACGGTTTGACAACTAATACAACAATCGTACTGCCCCAGAAAGAGTACCCCGGCAAAAAACTAAAATCCATGAAAACACTTTTTCTAACTGTTGTAGTCTTTTCTGCAACCTACAACTTCGTACATTACACAACAATTATATCCCCTGGAGTCTGAATTTACGTCTGGAAACACTGTTGGTGTACCCACTTTGCGAACAGTTGCGAACTGCCTTAAGGCGTTGAGTGAAGAAGGTTATAATGTAAATGTAATATGATTTAGCGTGACCAATAGCTAGGGACAAGGTTGTAGGTTATGAACGACAAATAATCAAGACAGCGTTTTAGTGTGCAGCCAAAATAGTACTCTCCAAATATTGGATTGTTAAAAAATAGTCAGTTTACAGTAGAATCTAAAGTACTTTGAGAAAAGCGAATATAAATACAACTGTAATCATACTGTAGTTCTTAGGTTAACAATTAGCTAGTGTCACATCGCTGTTGTAATAATTTACACTTAAATTGCAAGGTTCACAAAATCTAAGGATTTTATCAAAAATTTGAATTGTTACGTCTCACATGTTTATAATACCGGTGGTCATATTATTTAAAAGTTTTATTGTATTCTATGTACTCCTAACCTAGACAAGAGTAAGGCGCGATCAAAATGGGGCAGTGCTTTGTTATGCTACAGCTGTAGCTGTACCATTAAAATCATATTGTTGACTCCACGGGATTGTTTGAATTTGTGACTAAACGTCAGTAGAAACTAGCATATCATATTGTAAATGTATATGTATGCTATCAAATTGTTAAAGCAGTGACGGAAGAAGAATGCATTGACGATCCTCTTCCACCTTCTGCTTCTGAACCCTTCTGTTTCAGAAGCAGATATATTAGGCTTCTGTTTAGAAGCAGATATAATAGGTTAGGTCTATTAGGTAGTAGGTTAGATACAACAAAACCTAGGCCTACGATTATTGGATAACTTATTTCTGTGAGTACAAGACTGGTTTAACTAACTTATATTTATAAAAGGATAACATACAGTTTACTATTTACAAACAGTTGAATGAGAGATAGGTTTTCTGGGTTTTGGCAATTCCTAGGCTAGAGTCTAAGTGTTTGGATACAATGAAGAGTACAAATTGACATATAGTCTGTTTATTATGGCTGTTAATAATTACGGTAATAAATGCATTAGTTAACCTGTGGGCTAATCAGCCTAATTAAACATTTGTAGTTCTCTTCCTTGAGGTTATTTTCTTCCTATGTAAGTACCTACTTTAAATTGAAAGAACAATTTTTTGTTACAAATGGTCTCAATAAATTTTCGTTTTTAGTGTCTATTTTCTCATTTTCCCACGGTAAGTTAGGCCTTTATTTATTGAACGTTGGCCTAATGAATATAGAAGAAGTAAATGAAAGATGACAAATATTTAAAGTATAAACTATTTTACATTACCAAAATGGAACAAATGTTTGTTCTTTTAAACATAATATAAATAAAGAATCCATATGACCTAATCAAAAATGCTAAAGCTCGAGAACTTTGAAAAAATTCGGCTCAGCTTGGCTCGTGTCAGAAAATCACTATCGGTATACTGCACACCCCTAGAGAAAATGCCCATCAAAAAGCTCTGCTTGAGAAAGTTCGAAGCTCGAGAACTTAAGAAAAAGCTCGGCTCGGCTCAGCTCGAGCCAGAAATCCGCACACCCCTAAATATTACTCTTTTGAAGAAAAGGAAAATTTCTAACCGAATCCCAAAGCACGATGTTCCTAAATCTAGAGACACAAAAACCCAGTATCTTTTAAAATTAAATTTGTGATCCCATTAATTAATCAAATTGGGGTATAACTAATTTAAAACAGTTTCCCACCATTTGTTCAGTATGGTAACCAATTAAAATTTTTCTTATGAAATACCCCCATTTTATTCTTAGATTAGGTAGAAAATGTAATTTTAAAAAGTTGTTATTCTTGGTATTTATTTTCTAACCTGTTTAGCCTCCAGAGCTACACATAAGGTAAGCTACTCATTTTCAAAAACAAAAACAATAAAAATCACTTGAATGAGTAGCTCTGGAAGGTGAAGGGTTAAGTTTAGAAAAAAAATACAAAGGCTGAAAACGTTGTAAAACTAAAGTTGGCCACACACAAAGAATCCCCCATCCTGTCAGCTTGGATCTGTGCCGTCCACTGTTTCCTTAAGGTCAGCCCTCCCCTTCAACTCTGACAAAGACAGGTGATCTCACCATGAGTTCCACAGATAAACGTCCGACTGAGATTCAAACCCACAATACAAGCACCCCCCTGGCCCGAGAGATAACGCTTTAGACCTCTATTACACCGAGATAACCGCTTTTGCAGGGTAGTGTACTCACCATTCTGTTGTGCTCCTCCACTATTGGCATCACCTCCCTCAGCTCTCTCAGAGCTTTGGTCAACTCATCCTCCAACTCCTGGTTCTTCCTTTTCAGAGGGTCATCCTATACCCGGGTCAAACATTAATTACATTAAACATTCTAAAACTGATGCGAAGTGTAAGGTGAAAAATAAATAGTGGCATTATTTATTAGTGCTTTGCAGCTATTTCCTTAAACCTAAAAAATGCCCAAAAATAATTATGATCGTACAACAGCCCAATAAATACAAGGGTCATCCAGAAAGTAAAGAACGTTTGCTTGCTGCGTCTAGCACAGCTCCCCCATTACCGCCATTGCGTGTGCGGCAGTCCACTCACCTCTCCACCAAAGTATGAGCCGAGTCTCGTTGCTGTGCGGTCACACGTCTTATTTCTACAGCGATTCAAAATGGCGGCGGCAATCGAAAATCCCGCCAAATATGGGATAAGCAGTTTTATTCGGTTTCTTAATTTTGCCTTGGGTTGACATCAGATGAATGTTAACTGATACCAGTACCAATACCATGAAATTTGGTATTAACGTGTTAAGGCAGCATCTATTTTCTTGAGTTTGAAAACCAGACAGATCGCACCATTATAAGGGGGGTTTTGGAGGGTTTTTGTACCCCAAAAATTTTTTTTTTTTAACTGATTATACATTATAATTTTTAAAGGCAAACTTTAGTTTGCACTATTGAATTCAGCTTAAAAACAACAAGCAATTTGGTATTTTGATCATCGCTCTACGACAATTGGTTGCTGAGATATGGAAAGTGCTAAACACAGTACGTTGTCCAATTTTAATCTTATGGAGAATAATTAAAATTGTATATCTCGCTTATTAATGAACATAAGTAGTGGGTAAACAGCAAAGAGGCATACTATTCGGCGCTTTTTTCCCATGTTATTCTTATGGGGATCAGTTTTTGCACCGACGCCCGATCCTACCCTACACAAATTTTCTTTTTGGCCCCTGCCTTATTTTCCTCCATTTAAAATTTGCATTAATTTTAATACATCCTTTGCAGAAATCCACGAGTTCAAAAATAACTCCACACTAAATAAACAACACATGTAAACAACTTAGAAGTTATTGTGTAGTAGTGGTGAAATGGCGGTTTAACATCACTTCCGGCGCTTTTTCCCCATGTTATTCTTATGGGGATCAGTTTTTGGACCGACGCCAGCTCCCGCCCATAGAGCTCCCGCGCCCTAGCCTATACTATTGTCCAACCCCTGCCTATATTAAATATATTGTCCCCATCCCTCCTCTATATTTTTAAAAATTAATTTTCAAATTCAGGCTAAAAAACTATCTTTGGTGTTTACTGTCCGATTTGTCTGCAATTTGGATATGTTATTGTCCTAGTGTTTTAATAAATTCCCCCAAAAATACTGCCGCCAACTTCTTGATTGTTGTAGTGTTTTAATTCCAACTACGGTCGAACTGCCAACCGATTAAAACATCCGCCGCTTGCACGCGCAACGATCCGCTGCCTGCACACGCTGACATACTAACACACTAAGTCACGGCCTCTCCACCCAGGACTCTGTGTGAGTGTTAGCAGTGGTGTGATGTCTTTAGGGACAACTGTTAATCCATAATTGAAATAGCCTAATATTTGTAAATCTCCAATTCACCATTTCCAAATGTGTATTAATACCTAAAATGTGTATGTAAAAAATAATATTGCACCACCAAATTGGAAATTTTTTTAATTTTTGCAGTAATTAAACTGCAAAAATGTCTTATTTTAGAGTTAAAAAATATGTTTTTATTATTTAAAAAAGATAAAATTTTAAAATTTTCAACCAAGGATATATATAGAAGCCCCAAAATCACCACCCTCATTCCAACAAAAAATGTTGACCTGTGCACAGTGCTCCACGTCTTACTCCAACAGAAGCAATTTATTACGCCATTATCGACTTGTTCACAAAGTTATTCCTAAAATTTGTAAAATATGTCATCAAATATTTGACAATAGCAATTTTAAAATGCATATGCTAGAGAACCACAATACTTGTAATGTGTGTAAGAGAGTCATCACCCGGAACAAACCCCGCCACCACCTACGATGTGACAAGCGACCCTATAATGTGTTTAAGTTTTACGGCGAGTCCGCGGATATATTAGACACTCTCCAATCTTGTCCTCTACCCATCAAATGGATTCTTATTAGGAGAGTAAAATTCATCAAACACTCAGTGGACAATAATGGTGATTTAATCATTGACAAAGAATGTATTGCTGATTTTCGAAGTTTAACTAATTTATCAATTGAGAAAGCACAGCTAAAGACTCAAATTGAAAATTCACTTTTAAAAATCGATACCTCCATGCACAAGTATCAAGCTCAGGGCAGTGGATGGATATATGACCGCACCAAATACTGGCAGTTGCATGTTTACAAATATAAGCCCCTAACTCCCAAATCATACATTCCCACGCCAGAAAATATAAAATCAAAACATGCTGTTTTAAATATTAAAAATAGTGATAATAAATGTTTCATGTGGAGTGTTTTAGCAAGCCTGTATCCAAGGAATCGTAAAGAAAATGCAAATCGAGTATTTTACTACGAACCCCATATAGGCCAGTTAAATATGTCAAACATAAAATATCCAGTAAAAATATCCGACATTGATAAATTTGAAAAACAAAACAACATAAGTGTTAACGTATATGGAATTGAAGGAAAAACAATATATCCACTGAGAATAACTAAACTAAATAGTAACACGCACGTCAACTTGCTTTTTCTACAAGAAGCTCGGAAATCACATTACTGTTTAATTCGTGATTTTGACAAGTTAATGTTGCGGTCTACAAAATATGACCATAAGAAATATTTTTGCAAGTTCTGTTTGCAACATTTTGGCACCAAAGATATATTGGAACGTCACACAACACACTGTAAAACCTTTGATGCTCAAAGAGTACAAATGTCTGAAAAAGATACACTACAATTTACGAATTACAAATATCAACTTAAAGCTCCTTTTGTGATTTATGCAGATTTCGAATGTTTTATAAACTGCGGCAAACACACTCCTTCTGGATTTGCTTATGTTGTGGTGAGAGACTCTAAAATTATTTACGAAGAGTTGTACAGCGGTGAAAATGTAATGGATGTATTTTTCGAAAAGTTATTTAAAACTTATGACTTTATTAAAAGTCAGATGGAAGTATATGTTCCCCTTGTAATGACTGCAGAGCAAGAGGCATCCTTCAAAAACTCTAAATACTGCCACATATGCCAACAGCTGTTACTGGGTGATAAAGTGCGCGACCATTGCCATCTAACAGGCAAATTCCGAGGACCCTCCCACAACGCTTGCAATTTAAACTATAAAGTAACCAAGAAAATTCCAATATTCTTCCACAACCTTAAAAACTATGATGGTCATTTAATAATGCAACACTTGGGAAAACTCAATCGCAAATTGAATTGCATAGCCAAGGACATGGAAAAATATATTTCGTTCTCTGTTGATGATTTGGTATTTTTGGATTCCTACAACTTTCTGTCTCTTCCCTTAAGCAAATTAGCTTCCAATTTAAATACATTTAGATTTATAGACAATCCACTACTACAACGCAAGGGCGAATTTCCATACGAATACATGACAGGACCAGAAAAGTTTTTAGAGACCCTACCACCCATAGAGGCATTTTACAGCAGCCTAACTAAAGAATGTATATCTCCTGCACAATATGAACATGCTAAAAACGTATGGAATCATTTTAATATAAAGAATTTAAAAGAATATCACGATTTATACCTTAAAACAGATGTGTTGTTATTGGCTGATGTGTTTGAGACATTTAGGGACTTGAGTTTAAAGGATTATAAACTCGACCCCGTCCACATGTACTCATTGCCTGGACTAACATGGGAGGCGTGTCTTAGAATGACTGGCATAAAATTACAGTTATTTAGTGACATTGACATGCATTTGTTTATAGAACACGCCATTAGAGGTGGTGTAAGCATGATTTCCACACGCTACGCTAAAGCCAATAATAAGTACATGGGCGAACATTATGACCCAAATCAAGAAAGCACCTATCTTGTATACTTAGACTGCAACTCGCTATACTCTACAGCAATGTGCGAGTCGTTGCCCGTTGATGGCTTTAGATGGACAAACGAGAAAGATTATAAAGCCAATAAAAATGAAAACTTTGGATTTATTTTGGAAGTTGATTTAAAATACGATAAAAGTTTACACGATTTGCATAATGACTACCCGCTCGCACCAGAAAAAATGAATGGAAAATTAATACCAAACTTAAATGACAAAACCAAATATATTTTGCATTATAAAGCACTAAAAAAATACGAAGAATTGGGTTTGGTAGTTACAAAATACCACAGAATCTTAAAATTCAGACAATCGAATTGGCTCGCGCCCTATATTAATTTTAATATTGAAAAGCGACAAAAAGCTGAACATGATTTTGAAAAAGACTTTTACAAACTGTTAAATAACAGTCTCTTTGGTCGAACAATTATGAACCAACGCAAGTTTCGTGATATACATCTTGTAGATGAGTCTATGTTAACAAAGTATGTTACAAAGCCAAGATTTGACTGCAGCAAAATGTTCGATAACAACTTGCATGCTGTGCATTTAAATAAATTAATTGTAAAGTTTGATAAACCAATATATTTAGGAATGACCATTTTGGATATCAGCAAAGTAATCATGTATGATTTCCACTATAATTATATGTCAAAATTTAAGAATAAAAAGTTCTTAATGACAGACACGGATTCTCTGATGTATTCTATAGTAACAGAGGACTTTTACAAGGAAATACAAAGTGACTTGGACCGTTTTGACACCTCTGCATACAGTAAAGATCATTTCTTATACTCTGATAAAAACAAAAAAGTTACGGGCAAGTTTAAAGACGAATTAAATGGTCAAATTATGTATGAATATTGTGGTTTAAGGCCAAAATTATACTCTTTCATTCCTCTACAGTGGTTATACGAAAAAGAAAAGCAGTTAGAGGTTAAGAAGGCAAAAGGAGCTGACGGCGCTACAGTTAAACATCTCTTAAGACACCAACACTACTTACACTGTCTTGCAACCGGAGAAGATTACTACGAGAATGTTACAAGAATTAAATCCACAAACCACCATCTGCAAACATTAACGATGAACAAAAAGGTACTCTCTTTTGATGACGACAAGAGGTTTATTCTAGATGGCATCAACACCCTTGCCCTTGGTCACTATAAAATTGGTCAAACATAAATCTGTATTTGCCATTATTCTTTGGCCTTTCCTTGTCTATTACAAAAAAGCCATATTTAGACCTATCCCAGCATTGATGGCAGAGATTTCTAAATTGGTTAAATGAAAAATCATTTCCCACATGATTGTTATACACATGTTTTAAATTTAAATCGTCTTGTTTAAATAATATTAGGAAATTAACATTGTCACGTAAATGTTTGTTTACTTTACTGTAAGATTGACACAAGTAAAAACTGCTAATATTTTTGTGTCTGCCCATTGAGAAAAATTGTGTGATATTTGGACTATTTATGTCGTCAAATACAACTATTGAGTGTGATTCTACATCATTTGGTGTGATTTCACAGTTTGAATATGTGTGTAATTTAACTTCATCACACAGACGGAATATTTCAATTATTTTTTTATATTTTTCTTGTTCTAAAGATTTGGATATTATATATAAATTTGTAAACTTTAATCCTTGTTTTTTTACAATTAAGTTATAAATTACAACAGTCTTCCCCGAACCACTGGGCCCTATTATAAGACAGCGAATATTATTAGGAAATAGGCCCAACTTCTTTGGTGTATTTTCTTTATGTGCAATTTTAAATTTGTTCTTTTGTTGAATAAATGACATTTTTTATATAATGGTGTATTTTCTTTATGTGTTAAATAATTTTTTATATAATAAAAATGGCAAAGAGAAAGTGTAAGAAGGGTAAGGGATTATTCTTAAAGCCATATAGAGGCCGTGGCTTGTTAAATACCCTTATAAACAACCTTCCTTTCCCACTCCACCTACCTGGAAATTATAAATGGTGCGGGCCCGGAACTAACGTGCGTGAAAATTTAGCCAAAAATGTACCTCCAAAAAATAAGCTAGACTCTTATTGTAAAGAGCACGACATATTCTACATGAATAATCCTGATACAGCCGCCCGGAACAAGGCAGATATGAGATTAGCGGACCAGGCTTGGACTAGGGTTTCGGCAAAGGACGCCAGTCTGGCCGAAAAAGCAGCAGCTTATGCAGTGACAAATTTGATGAAGGCTAAGGCAAAAATGGGAATGGGATTAAAATTTAATAAAAAAGATGGACAACTTTCAGCTGTTAGAGGCAGCAAGAGACGTGCCTCACTTTCGAGGGGTGTACCTAAAAAACGAGCTAAGAAAACAGAGACCAAAAGTAAGAGAATGTGGAATTATTAATTTAGACAGTGACAGGGGCACACATTGGACAGCATATCGTAAAAATAAAGATATTGTAATATATTTTGACCCTTTCGGAATACAGCCTCCAAAAGAGGTAATTGAATATTTTGTACCATCTAAAATTTACTATACAACTGATCAAATACAAGATTTAAACAGTTCCATTTGTGGAATTTTATGTTTATCATTTCTGAAAAATTTTAGTTTATAAAAATGGATTCATTTACTATAACATTCACAGGTACAGAGCCAGAGTTAAAGTCGGTGTTCTTTCCTCCTATAGAATTAAATGGTGATTATGTAATTGGGCTGGTAGATTTTCAAAGTTATAATTCTATATTTAATGTTAAAAAACCTCTAAATACTTTGACATATTACAAAATGCACAAAATTACAACTCCAAAAGGGGAGGTTACAATTGACGAATTAAACCGGGCATTAGATGGTAAAGTTGAAGTTATTATACAAAATAAAGTAGCATTAATTAATACAAAAGTCAAACTTATATTTTACAAAGGCCTAGTTCCAAAATTAAATAAACTTAAAGACACAAAATTAACTATAGACGAGGGTGAGGATGTGTATTATTACGATCACAAAGCTCCAAATGTAATTGAAATTGCTGAAGGTACATACGAAGTGTTTGAGCTTGCGAAGGAAATTCAAAAGCAACTCCCAGATTTTGTACTTATAGCCGATAATAAAACTATGAAAGCCACATTACATTCTGGCCATGTGTTTGATTTTACAAAACCGTGTTTAGGGTCTGAATTATTGGGATTTAAAGGATTTTCTACTCCAGATATTGCGTTTAAATCCGTAAATAAAATCAACATAAATAATGTAAATGTGATTAGAGTAAAATGTAATATTGCGAATGGGTCTTATTTAAATGGTGACAAATCACACACCATACACAGTTTTTACCCAGAAGCTCCTCCGGGCTACAAGATTATTGAGGTCCCCAGAAATATTATATACTTCCCTGTAAATAAGAGAAGTTTAGATGTTGTTAGCATTACATTTGCAGATCAACACGACAAGCCAATTGACTTTAATAAAGAAGAAACTACAATTACTTGTCATATAAAAAAGATATGAGAATTTACAAGAACGGGCTGAGTGTGCAAAATGCCAGGTTTCTGCGATCAATTGGGTTGAAGTTAAAATTTTCTATTAATAAAAATGGAAGATTTTCTAGACGTTGCAGGAAAATTCCAATACGATGATAGCCTGGTTAAAATTACAAATCACTCCTATGTTCCACACAACACTTTAGCAATAAATAATTCCGATGAAATTCGAATATGCATAAATAATCAAGATTTACTAACACTCCCATGTAGGAGTTATTTGTATATTAAAGGAGAAATAGAGAATCATGATAAAGGACATTTTATAAATAATGCGTTTGCATTCTTATTTGACGAAATTAGATACGAAGTTGCTGGTAAAGAAATAGATATTGTAAGAAATCCGGGAATTTCCAGTCTTATGAAAATATTGTGCTCTTACAATAAAACAACTAAATTGTCAAATGTAGCATTTGATTCTGATGAAAATTTAAAGGAGTTCCATAAAAGCGGCAAGTTTAGTACTTGTGTCCCGTTAGAGCTGTTAATGGGTGTGTTTGAGGATTTTAATAAGGTTTTAGTAAATGTTAAACAAGAATTGGTGTTGAAAAGATCCAAAAACGACTTAAATTGTATATTAACAACATCTAATGCTCCAACTGGTGTCGATCCTATTCCTAAAATTACACTTAAATCGATTCAGTGGGTGATGCCGCACGTGGTACCATCTGATGGGGAGAAGCTTCAATTACAAAAGATGTTATTGCAAAATAAAAATTTGCAAATTGCATTTAGAAGTTTGGAGCTACACGAACTCCCATCATACCCCGAAACCAAGAGACACACATGGTCAGTTAAGACGTCTTCGAGTTTGGAGAAGCCCAGGTATGTTATATTTGGTTTCCAAACAGGTAGGGACAACAGTGCACGAAAAAGAACTGATGAATTTGATCACTGTAAATTGAAAAATCTCAAAGTGTTTTTAAACTCTGAATATTATCCTTATAGTGATTTAAATCTCGACTTTGAAAATGGAGATGCCTCTAAAGCTTATGAGATGTTTGTGAGGTTTAGGGAGAGTTACTACAACACCGTCCCCGATCCTATGATTAACAGAGCTGACTTTATAAATAAATATCCTCTAATTGTAATAGATTGTTCTAGACAGAATGAATCAATCAAAGAGGGGGTTGTAGATATTAAATTAGAAATTGAAACTGCAGAAAACGTCCCTTCAAACACATCTGCATATTGCCTAATAATACACGATAAGGTGTTTGAGTATAATCCATTGACAAATGAGATAAATAAAATGTAAATAAAATGAAAACAAATATTCAACAAGAATTGGTAGAGTCTGCAAAACAAATAAGAGAAAAATATAGGGCGTTAAAACGTGGTAAATTTCTAGAGGCTGAAGAGAGGTTCCAAACATTCCAACCGTTAATAGAGCCTTTGCAAGAATTAAAAAATTTAGCCACAAAAACAGAGAGGCCAGTTCTCCCAATGATTTTAGAAAAGACCCCGTCTAGAATACCAAGAATAACACAGATAACACCACACAAATTAGATTTTGGTCTTTTAGCATCAGACTATTTAGGAAATTACCTTAGTAGAAGTAGTATGACAGACACCACATATGGTATTAGGCGAGAAGGAAATAAATTTTTTATTGGGAATCAGGAAGTTCAAATTGCCAATGATGATGTTACAGTTGGAGAAAAAATTTATAAAGGGACAAGGGGATTGTGGGAATTGTTAACTTTAAAAGAACCCGTAAACTATAGTCAGGCTGATTTGCAAAATTATAAAGAGATTTTGGAAGCTACAAATGCACATTTAAAGGGTTATAAACCAGGTGCGGCGATGTCAAGCAATAAACACACTAAATATCTTAATATAATTAAACCCCTGTTTAAGACTGTTGGTGAAGGTTTAAGGCAGGTAACTGCTAATAAAATAGACTATGTTTATTGGGACGATCCTAATGAGCTTGTAGATAGGTTAAGACTGCTTTGGTTAAGCCGATTGGCGGGAAATTCTGGAGTGGATAATGAGATAGATTCTATCATAGAAGAATTGAGGGAAAGTGGAATTGTTTATTAAATAAAAATATGATAGATAAATTTTATCGCGTATATAACCCGTATAGTAAACCAGAAGCTAGAAGTTTTAAAGAAACTACTTTAAATCTAAAAGATGATGGTTGGAATGCTTTAAATTATAAAATTAGTAATGTTAAAGGTGGGGAGTTTACTGACGATGTATCGACTTTGGGGCAGACGTTAACCAGGAAAGGTGATGTTTTTGTACAAGGTAATACTAAATATAAGTTTTTAGAATCCAAGAATAATAATTGGAACGCTAATAAACGCAAAATTACTAATGTTAAACGAGGTGAAAGCTCAACCGATGTGCCCACATTAGAGCAAACTTTAATAAGAAAAGATGGTGTCTTTGTACAAGACAAAAATAATTATGAATTTTTGGAATCGGAGAATGGTATTTGGAATGCCAAAAAGCGAAAAATAAGTAATTTGTTGGCTGGTAAAGAAAGCGATGATGTTGTAAACGTCTCTCAAGTACCAAAAATGGATCTAAACTTTTGGGATTTTAATAATAAAAGGCTAGTTCGTGTTAAACCCGCTGTTGATGAGAACGATTGTGTTACAAAACATCAGACTGTGACTTTAGACGGTCTTAAATTTGATGGTAAAAATAAGCAATTAACAAACATTTTACCTGGGACATTGCCAAATGATGTGGCTGTTGTTAAGCAAATATTAACAAAAGGTGAGAAAAGCATAATAAAACAGGGGGATAAATATTATAATGTATTAACATTAGATGGTGATATGTGGGATGCAGAGGACAAATTAATAAAGAATATACCTGAAGGCAAAGATAGGAGTGATATTTGTTTAATGTCGCAGGTTTTGAGGTATGACGATAATATTAAAACTTTTAGACAAGACAATATTAAATTTGATATTTGTTTAAAATCACACGCATTAAGGTTTAACAATAAAACTAATAAATTTATGCAAGACAATAATGAAATCGATTTGATGATGTACAATCCTAAATTGTTGGTTGCAGACCCTACATCTTTAAGCGGATTTAAGACTTTAGATGGAGGGGCATATTTGCCAAAAAACTATGTATATCAAAGAATGAGTGATGGTATGTTAGTTGGTAGCAATGGAGGTGTTTTTGAAACGACAGAGACTGGCAGATACGTTAACATTAAAAATAAAGAATAAAAAATGGAAAAAATTGCTTACGAATTGCATAAGCCCGCGAGAAAGAACTTTGTTAGAAGGTCTTTTAAGGTGTTGGGTATAAACGAAACTGTTCAAATAGATTTAATAGATATGCGGAATTATGCTAGAGAGAATTCTGGAAATAAATATATTTTAACTTTAATAGACACATTTTCTAAAAAAGCTTATGCTGCTCCACTAAAGAATAAAACTGGATTAGTAGTCACAGAAGCTATAAAAACTATTCTCCCAAAGGGAGTTAAAAATATTCAATCTGATAACGGAAAAGAATTTTTTAATGAACATTTTACCAAACTAATGAAAATTCTAAATATTAATCACTACCACACTTACTCTACAACTAAGGCGGCTATTGTGGAAAGGTTCCAGAGAACTTTAAAGAATTGGTTGTATAGAGAGTTTAGTGCACAAGGAAGTTACAAGTGGTTGGATTTACTTCCAAAGTTAATAAGGATATATAATAATAAAGTACATAGATCCATAGGCATGAAGCCTAACCAAGTAAGTGCTAAGAACTCTAAAGACGTACACGAAAGGTTGGCATCTAAAGTACAAGTTAAAAAGCCAAAATATAAGGTGGGGGATAGTGTAAGGATATCTAAATATAAACATGTATTTAGTAAAGGATATACCCCTAACTGGACGGGAGAGCTTTTTACAATAGCAGAAGTTAAGAAAACAAAGCCTGTGACTTATATTTTGAAAGATGAGAATGGCAATATAATCAAAGGAGGATTTTATACAGAAGAATTGTTAAAGACTAAATATAAAGACATGTATTTGGTAGAGAAGGTAATTAGGAGGAAGGGTGATTTATTATATGTCAAATGGCTCGGGTTCCCAAGTAGCCAGAACTCGTGGATTTCTGCAAAGGATGTCTTAAAATGAATTTTAGGGTCAAAATTGGCAGTTCGGAATTTGGGGGAATTTATTAAAACACCAATAACATATCCAAATTGCAGACAAATCGGACAGTAAATAAAGAAGGTGGCGGCAGTATTTTTCAAAATTTTTTGACTGTTATAGTGAATTTGGGAAATGTAAGTGAAATTTATTAAAACACTTGCCTAGGACAATAACATATCCAAATTGCAGACAAATCGGACAGTAAACACCAAAGATAGTTTTTTAGCCTGAATTTGAAAATTAATTTTTAAAAATATAGAGGAGGGATGGGGACAATATATTTAATATAGGCAGGGGTTGGACAATAGTATAGGCTAGGGCGCGGGAGCTCTATGGGCGGGAGCTGGCGTCGGTCCAAAAACTGATCCCCATAAGAATAACATGGGGAAAAAGCGCCGGAAGTGATGTTAAACCGCCATTTCACCACTACTACACAATAACTTCTAAGTTGTTTACATGTGTTGTTTATTTAGTGTGGAGTTATTTTTGAACTCGTGGATTTCTGCAAAGGATGTATTAAAATTAATGCAAATTTTAAATGGAGGAAAATAAGGCAGGGGCCAAAAAGAAAATTTGTGTAGGGTAGGATCGGGCGTCGGTGCAAAAACTGATCCCCATAAGAATAACATGGGAAAAAAGCGCCGAATAGTATGCCTCTTTGCTGTTTACCCACTACTAACATATATTAAGGAAACTTGGTATGTGGCTCCATATGGTTGGGGTTTATTGATATTTGCATAAAATACCCATTTCTTGTCGCCCCCATAACAGCAAACCTGCAAATTCAGCAGCTATAATGTTATTCTTATGGAGAATAAGAAACATACGATATCTTGCTTGGTTATGAACAAATTGATAAAACTTGGCATGTTGATTCATCTAATGGTGATCCATTGGTTTTTGCATAAAAACCAGATTTCTGTGGTCCTTGATGCAGCAAACCTGCATACTCAGTCCTAATGTTTTTTTATGGAGAATAAATAAAATGTCATATCTCACTTTTTTTTAATATGCTTTGATGAAACTAAGTGACTTTAAAAAGTCGTGAAGGACCATTTGAAATTTGCTGAGTATGCAGGTTTGCTGCAACAGAGACATTTTACTTAATAATTAAGACCTTAATGATTAAATGAACGACATTACATACATCATCACGCTCTGCAAGCTCCTTTTTAAGTCTTTCGTTCTCCCATAAAGCTTCCTGCAGCTGTTTGCTAAGTGCTGTGTATCTTTCGCTGTCTATTGTCTTCTTTGAGTGTACCTGTTAAAACAAATACAGTTACATGAACACTAATTCAAAAATAGTATTTTAAAACAAATTAGGCTGCTAAGAAAAATATTCGTTCATTACAGTATTTTGAATTGCAAAATATGTTGTTCAGACGTAAAACTAACAATTTTAAATCGATTAACCGTTTTAATCAAAAATAAAATTCCTGTTTTCTTCTCAATGGAAAAAGGTTCTGTTAATGTTTAAAGAGCAATCTGCTACCTGCAGTAACTTAATTACTGCGTCAGCGTACAGATGTGAATAACATTAAGTTACTGCAGGTAGCAGATTGCTCTTTAATCCTTAAATCTATGACCTTAAATCTATGACCTTAAATCTATGGAATAATATGTTTTTATCAAATTTAAATGTATCCGACAAAGGCAGTATATCTGTCATACTGCACTTTTCCCAAAGTTGCTT
Source organism: Allygus modestus (assembly GCA_963675035.1). Classification (NCBI taxonomy): domain Eukaryota; kingdom Metazoa; phylum Arthropoda; class Insecta; order Hemiptera; family Cicadellidae; genus Allygus; species Allygus modestus. Next base: position 473,995,334 of record OY776112.1, read on the forward strand.
AGTCCGAAGGACCACACATTGCTTTCATGGGTGCATGGGCATCCTTGTTTGTTTAAAGTGTATTTGTTCCTATATAAGTACAAGTTACTATTAATTGCACATGTTGCTAGTGTTATCCTGTAGTACTAATTATTTAACAACAAGGGTGGTGTAATTTTTCTATTTTATCATTTTGTCATATTTTCAAAATAAACACAAATTCTATAATAATAAGAGTTAACTACTAACTAAAGAGTTAAACTATAACCATTAACCACATACACTGTAGAATAATCTACTGAATAAATTCAAGGTTAAATTTAACAGTTTCTTGAGTGTTAGCTGTCATAGCAACAAAATAACATACATCTCAAAATTTTCCACATCAATTAAGAAAAGGTTACTCAATAAATGAGTAGTCCTAAGCTTGACCCACTACTCACAAATATCACCCGAATATTCGCCAGAACATTCGTCACTGCTTATCAACAACGTTAAAATTTGGTGTTCAGTGTTCATGCAGCTTCCAAACTATTTGCGTGTACACCAGATATTCAGTATTTGACCAAATATTCGGGTGTATTCAGTGTGGGATAGGGATATGTGATGAAACTAAAAGTGCAAGCTCCCTAAAAGTTCTAAACTGACCCAAGCAATTTCACAAGCATTCTTATGAATCAGAGTTTAATTTACTCAATTTAAATATGACTATAGAATTTTATAAATTATTAAATTCAAACGACATTGAAGCAATCTACAAACCATGATTATATGTGTCGGGTAGACTCAAAACTGAAAATTTTGCCTTGGGTTGACATCAGATGAATGTTAACTGATACCAGTACCAATACTCATTTGTTCAGTGTTACCACAGAAACTAAATGTTTAAATTCAAAACTGACCAGTGAAAGCTACATCATTCATCACAATCTTGTCGATTTATGAATGGTAAAAAATTATGCTAACCCAGGTATTGGAAGTAGAAAACATCTCTAGTTATCAAACATAGTGCCCCGTTCATTGTTCACCCTCTAACATTTATATTGAATAATTCATTTTTATCAGGCATTTTTCCAGAAAAATTGAAGCTCTCTAAAATAGTCCCAATAATAACAAACAAAAAAGAAGGATTTAAAATTAATAATATACGTCCAATTGCTTTGACCACAATTTTTTCTAAAATATTTGAAAAAAATGTTCATAACCAAATGACGAACTATATTATAGAAAACTCAATAATAACCCCAAATAAATTTGGATTTCAAAGAAACAAATCTACAATTGATGCGATACACAAACTAGTAACAAGTGTAATGCATCGAGGTAAAACTACTGGAGAGATCGCTAAGTGAGCTAAAAACAGTCCGCGTGGGACTGAGCGGAACAGAAATGGTGGGCCACTGTGTGCTCAGAGCTGTTACTGGCGTTGAACACGCTGTCGTTTACACGCTCCTGGACTTCACTGCCATGTTTGAATTGTAATGAAATTTATATATCCTTTGTGTACGTGAACTACGGAATCCGAAAGTATAAATATTGTTTGATTTTACCGTGTTTTAAGATTTTTAATAATTAAAAACTCTTACGTGTTATTAAAGAGGGACATGAAAAAGTTACTCCGCGAGGAAGTTTTTTATTTTTAGGTTAGAAACAAACTTCCAGCGGGAAAGTTGTAGATAATTAGTTTCTCTAAAACTTTTATTTCAAACTTTTTTCAGTAAAGTTGTTGGTTTGCTTACAATTTGTTTGGAAAGATGCTGAAACCTTTCGCCGCGCTCTATCCAAGACGTGGCCTAGTTTTTTGATAAAATACATAGTTATACGACTTTTGTTTTAGTCGTCGAATTCGGGTTACGTTTTAGTATCGCTTTTACCCTTCCCAATTAACTAAGTAAATTAACAAACCAACTTTCAATTTAATCACATTTGATCAACAAAATTTAGTTATAGATCTAATAGTAACGTTTAACATTGGTAACCATGTTGGTAATTAATGTTTATTAAGAATACATTTGCTATTAAAAAGTATTTATCTTGTATGTTATTCATTCATCAACAAAATTGTATGATATAGGCCAATTAACTTTCATGCAATCTACAACTTTTGGCGAACGTCGAAGTTTATATGCTAAAATTCAAAGTTTCACAAGTCCAAAGAACGATATTACTGCTCATAAAAAATGCATTCCAGTACCAAAAACTTCAAAACATCATTATTGGACAACACCTAAAGCCTAGTGGATCTTACATAAATTTATATGACTGGAAATATGAAAGATTCAGTCATCGAGGAGATTATTTTACAAAACTCCCAACTTTCTGTTCTTTTTACGCAACTAACCCTGGTCGAATATAGTTAATTTTGGTATTAAAAATTCGAGAAACTATTCAGGAATACGTATAAGAAGGCCATTCAACCAAAAAAAATTTTCCCTGGCTGCAAATTCAATCCAAGTTAATTGCGCACGTTGTGTTTTTCCCTATATCCCCCACGCTAAGTGCTGCCGCGGTGGCCCACCATTTGCGGCACGACCTTGAACGCGGCTGGACCGAAATTTGGTTCGCTTCACCACGGGCGTGAGCGGTCCAGTAGTTTTAAGTCTTTGGTGTAATGACAAACATTGATGCAGATCTTCCATCTCTTAGTATATTTCTTAATTTACCCCGTGCTTTTGATAGTGTTAATCATAATAGACTCCTTGATAAACTTCAATTGATGGGATTTAACAGGTCAGCGCTTGGATGGGTAAAATCAGGAGGAAAGCATTTCACAGAACTAAAGAATAAAAACATCCAACAAAATCAAGAATATCATCTGATATCATGTGACTCATGGAGTAACACAAGGTTCTACTTTAGGGCCATTATTTTTCATTATCTACATGAATGATCTACCATCCGTCGTAGATAAAGGAGAAGTAATACTATTTGCAGATGATACAACTCTCAATATTACTGAAAGTTCAAACAAACAATTAGAGATTTCTTCTTTCGTTCAAATTTCCAAAATGGAACAATGATTTACAGATAACAGTTTGATAGTAAATGATTTAAAATCCTCAGCTTTACAATATAATAAAAATGTAATAATGAAACAATTCAACTTGTTCAACTTGCCAAATCTACAATACCACTGGCAACTGAGTATAAATTTCTTGGTTTAACATTACAACCAAATCTTTCATGGTTATCTCACATTGATAAAATTTGCAAAAAAATCTGTTCAGGAATCTTTTTGATAAAATGTTTTTCTAAATGCTGCACTTAAGACATAAATAAAATGGTATATTAAGCTTGTACCCATTCACATATATCATACGGACTGATTATATGGGGTTCAAGCCCAAATTCCACCATTGTATTTAAAATGCAGAAAAAAACTATAAGTACACTTTGTCAAGTCTCAAGAAGAACATTGAGCAAACAACTATTCAAACAATTAAATATTCTAACATTATGGTCAATTTTTATATTACAAGCAGCAAGTTTTGTACATTTGAACCTGATAAATTTTCCTTCAGAAGACAAATTCATAATTATAACACGAGAAATCTCAACCATATAGACTTGCCACATCCAAACTCAACATTCCGACAAAGATGCCCAGACTACAATCAATCAAAATTTACAATAAAATTCCTTCAGAAACGAGTTTGCACGCAGCACGCTGACGTGAGGGAAGTGACTTTCCAGATACAAAACTTTTAAAACTCAAAACCAGTTTAAAAACATACATTTAATCCAATTTTATTGAAATCTGAAAACATTGATTTTTTGCCTGTTCTGATGCTCCTGGTAAATATCTGCAATGCTAGGAATACAATTTTGCGCATTATAAGGTTGGGAGAAGGTCCAGTCAGGCTTGAAAGTAGGTGCGAGGTTACTGGGAATGATACAAATACACCAACTAATGAATAAAATGTTTTCTAATGTAAAAACCCCGAAAGACAACATACTGTGTATAGCCGATATACATTTTCTTTAATAACTCAGTAAATATTTATGCTACAATGACGAGAGTGGGCTTCAAACTTTTGCTTCAATAATTCCCATCTTAATATAAGCATTAATTTTACGTCCGGGGCTTTTCTGACTCTTTTTGGGCCCAAAAACTCAAAATTTGAAAGAATAATCCCTAAAAAAGGAGTTTTCCGATTGTTATGCCCAACGAACTTGTCCAACTGATTATAGAAAAGAACATCCCTATCAAATTTGAAGTAAATCTGATAAAAAATGTGACCGCTAGAGTGCATACACATATATTATATATATATATATATATATAATATATTATATATATATATATATATATATATTTATATTTATATTATTAGATTGAAAACAACATTTCCAGAGTACCCTTTTTTAAACATTTTATTACATAACGCGTTTCGGCTATAATGCCATTTTCAAAGTGTATAAAAAGTATAACCTTAAAATAAAATAGTAAAATTTAAAATGAATAAACATATGTTAAAATGTAGATAAAGTAAAAAATAAATAAAAGGTATACAGACAAATAGGGTTATTAAGGTAGATAGCGTTCATCAAGCTATTATTTTTTTCTTGATTCTTCAATTTTTTTCAAATATTGGATTTTGGATTTCATTCTTTATATTGCGAACAACACAGAAATCTGCATTTGCTGAACATATTCTTGAAACTCAGCATAGTTACAAAAATATCTCAGAAAATATGGAAATTCTAAATATTGCACAAAAAGGTGAAAAGATGAACATATTAGAAGAATACCAAATCTATAAGAACAAAAAACATGACCCTAATAATATTCTAAATGTGATAAAGAATGAAATCCAAAATCCAATATTTGAAAAAATTGAAGAATTAAGAAACAAATAATAGCTTGATGAACGCTATCTACCTTAATAACCCTATTTGTCTGTATACCTTTTATTTATTTTTTACTTTATCTATATTTTAACATATGTTTATTCATTTTAAATTTTACTATTTTATTTTAAGGTTATACTTTTTATACACTTTGAAAATTGCATTATAGCCGAAACGCGTAGTGTAATAAAATGTTTAAAAAAGGGTACTCTGGAAATTTTGTTTTCAATCTAATAATATTATTAGTAGCCCTATTCGTGAAATCAAGTAAAATATCAATATATATATATATATATATATATACATATATATAAAATTTTGAACGACCCCCCAAAACGTGTTCAGGGGGTCACGTTAGGAACTTCTATGGTGGTCCCGGGCTTAAGATTCACTGTGCGGGTCATGCTAATAGTTCACTTTTCCACAGGAAATTCACTAATAAAATCTTTAAATAACATAAGACAATACAAAAATAAATTAAAGCAATACCTTATCGTTAAATGTCCATACAAAATTGAAGATTTTTTTAAATGAAAACAACAATGAAAGTATAATATAAATTTAAAATCAAAATGTTGTGGTACCAAGATTGGATGAAGATTATTTTTTAATATTCAAAGATTTAAAAAATCAAAATTCTATCAGTTATTATTAGCATTACATACTCTGTCAATTTAATTTAGTCTTAACCATAATTTAACTATGGCAATTAAGATGTTTACCAACAAAGAAATAAAAGCTGACATTTTGATGGTAGTTTTTATAGTTACAAGAAGTTGAAGGCAAGGGTATACTTATACATTTATGTGTACATTTTTATTGTAATTTTATTATTGAGAGCTAATGTACCTCAGACTACTTGAATGAGAGCTTCCATTCGAGCCCACTGAGGATTCATATCCTTTTACTCTTAATAAGTATTGTAAGTAAATTTGACGTATTTGTATTAATAATTTCTTAAGTACATTAAGCTGGGTTTTCCTAGGCGCGGAACTTTTCAGCAGCAGAGTGCGGAATGCGGAGGATCTCCGCTCGCACTATCAGCTCAGCGGAATTCTATTTTCCGAGCCGTGGACTTTTTCGGCGACCGACTACGGAATAACCTAGCACATTTTGGTTAAGCTGAGTTTTCCTAGGCGCGGAACTTGTCAGCAGCGGAGTGCGGGACGCGGAGATTCTCCTCTCGTAGTATCAGCTCAGCGGATTTTCCTAGACGCGGACATTTTCGGCGACCGACTACAGAATAACCTAGTACATTTTGGTTATGACTGTTGAGGGGATAACACCAAGGGCAATAAAATAAAATAATATGTTCTTGAACGTAGGTCTATACCAACACACAACGTATTGTGTTTAGTATTTTCAATATCTCCTCAACCAATTGTCATATGGCAATAATATGTAAAAGAACAGAAATAAAAAGTTATAATTTGTTTTTTAGATTTAAACAATTGAGATTGTACTTTTAAAACACAATTAAACTGCTTATTGTTTAAGCTAGCTAAAACAACAGTACATAGCAAATTGTATATTATTTTGAGAGTACGATTTTTTATGATTTAATTATCTGTTGGTTATTATACCTGCCGTACTCCAGATAATTGGATGGCCTTGTATTCATTCAACAAGTTTCTCGTCATCTGACGCACTAAATTTAACCAAACTCATTTTGTAACAACATAAAATCACAGAACACCAGTATAACCTCAATACTATTCTGCGGCAAAGAGGGGACTCCTCTGCTCTGAAAGGGGACAAAGTTATTCCGCGGCGTGGCGCGGGATAATTCTGCTGTCTAGGAAAACAGCACCATTTGATTACATGATGAGGAGAGGCCTGCGTTCTCCACTCTCCGCGTTCCGCGCTCCGCTGCCGAAAAGTTCCGTGCCTAGGAAAACCCAGCTTTTGGAATAATTGTGATATTTCTAAGGAACAAAGTTGATAGAGTCATTCACTACAAAGTGTTGAGTCATATCAGACAGCTGTTTCAAAAATAAAACTTGTATTTACAACTAATCCTATACGTCAAATTCTTATCCATGATTAAAATTATAATCATGTACCAAACAGGTACCAACACTTGCAACTAAAGGCATGTAAATTAAACAAATGACGACCTTAAGACACTGTGAGAGCAGATAAAGCCAACTAAGGTTGGCAATCTGATGACACTCTGACTGGGGCTGGATGAGGTAACAACTGGTAAGAACAGATAGAGCCAACTAAGGTTGGCCACTTGTAACTCTGACTTGGGCTGGATGAGGTAACAGCTGGTGAGAACAGATAGAGCCAACTAAGGTTGGCCACTTGTAACTCTGACTTGGGCTGGATGAGGTAACAGCTGGTGAGGAGAACAGATAGAGCCAACTAAGGTTGGCAATCTGATGACACTCTGACTGGGGCTGGATGAGGTAACAACTGGTGAGAACAGATAGAGCCAACTAAGGTTGGCAATCTGATGACACTCTGACTGGGGCTGGATGAGGTAACAATTGGTAAGAACAGATAGAGCCAACTAAGGTTGGCAATCTGATGACACTCCGACTGGGGCTGGATGAGGTAACAACTGGTGAGAACAGATAGAGCCAACTAAGGTTGGCAATCTGATGACACTCTGACTGGGGCTGGATGAGGTAACAACTGGTAAGAACAGATAGAGCCAACTAAGGTTGGCAATCTGATGACACTCTGACTGGGGCTGGATGAGGTAACAACTGGTGAGAACAGATAGAGCCAACTAAGGTTGGCAATCTGATGACACTCTGACTGGGGCTGGATGAGGTAACAACTGGTGAGAACAGATAGAGCCAACTAAGGTTGGCAATCTGATGACACTCTGACTGGGGCTGGATGAGGTAACAACTGGTAAGAACAGATAGAGCCAACTAAGGTTGGCAATCTGATGACACTCCGGCCGGGGGATGGATGAGGTAACAACTGGTGAGAACAGATAGAGCCAACTAAGGTTGGCAATCTGATGACACTCTGACTGGGGCTGGATGAGGTAACAACTGGTAAGAACAGATAGAGCCAACTAAGGTTGGCAATCTGATGACACTCTGACTGGGGCTGGATGAGGTAACAACTGGTAAGAACAGATAGAGCCAACTAAGGTTGGCAATCTGATGACACTCTGACTGGGGCTGGATGAGGTAACAACTGGTGAGAACAGATAGAGCCAACTAAGGTTGGCAATCTGATGACACTCTGACTGGGGCTGGATGAGGTAACAACTGGTAAGAACAGATAGAGCCAACTAAGGTTGGCAATCTGATGACACTCTGACTGGGGCTGGATGAGGTAACAACTGGTGAGAACAGATAGAGCCAACTAAGGTTAGCAATCTGATGACACTCTGACTGGGGCTGGATGAGGTAACAACTGGTGAGAACAGATAGAGCCAACTAAGGTTGGCAATCTGATGACACTCTGACTGGGGCTGGATGAGGTAACAACTGGTAAGAACAGATAGAGCCAACTAAGGTTGGCCACTTGTAACTCTGACATGGGCTGGATGAGGTAACAGCTGGTGAGAACAGATAGAGCCAACTAAGGTTGGCCACTTGTAACTCTGACTTGGGCTGGATGAGGTAACAGCTGGTGAGGAGAACAGATAGAGCCAACTAAGGTTGGCAATCTGATGACACTCTGACTGGGGCTGGATGAGGTAACAACTGGTGAGAACCGATAGAGCCAACTAAGGTTGGCCACTTGTAACTCTGACTTGGGCTGGATGAGGTAACAGCTGGTGAGGAGAACAGATAGAGCCAACTAAGGTTGGCAATCTGATGACACTCTGACTGGGGCTGGATGAGGTAACAACTGGTGAGAACAGATAGAGCCAACTAAGGTTGGCCACTTGTAACTCTGACTTGGGCTGGATGAGGTAACAGCTGGTGAGGAGAACAGATAGAGCCAACTAAGGTTGGCAATCTGATGACACTCTGACTGGGGCTGGATGAGGTAACAACTGGTAAGAACAGATAGAGCCAACTAAGGTTGGCCACTTGTAACTCTGACTTGGGCTGGATGAGGTAACAGCTGGTGAGGAGAACAGATAGAGCCAACTAAGTTTGGCAACTTGTAACTTTGACTTGGGCTGGATGAGGTAACAGCTGGTGAGGAGAACAGATAGAGCCAACCAAGTTTGGCAATTTGTAACTTTGACTTGGGCTGGATGAGGTAACAGCTGATGAGGAGAACAGATAGAGCCAACTAAGTTTGGCAACTTGTAACTTTGACTTGGGGTGGATGAAGTAATAGCTGGTGAGGAGTACAAATAGAGCCAACTATTCACACAAGCAAGAGAGAAGACAGTTACGGGCGTGGTTTACAGGGCTATCAACAAAGATCCAGCTATAGTAGACGTGCTGTGTTGCCAAACTTCACACCAGCTGGACAGCATAACACTGGGAGTGATATTTTTCAACACCAAAATAGCAACAGTAAAAGCGTGAACCTTGTTATTGACTGGAGCCCAAATGTCATCTTTCCTGCTCCTGATAATAAATTAGGCAACCTGCTGACACTGAGATGCAGGCTGGAGGAGGTAAAAGCTGGTGAAGGGAAGAGCTGATACAACCCTAGAATGAGTGGCCAATGCAAGGTCCTCGCACTGCTTCCCCTGTTACATCAGGCAGTTACATCAAGTGTCTAGCGCAAGCATTGACAGGTTCCTTGAAAAGGGAGACGAATTTCAGACACGCCCTTGCAGTCCACTGCCGTTCATACTAGTCGGTACCATCCGTACATCTGACTCCCCTCTGGAGATGATTATTGACAAGTTTCAGCAGCTACTATGTGCTCTGGACTTTGACATGTTCTGAACCACACTTAAGGGGAGTGCAAAATTCATCAGTTGACCTACCGAGGGCTCTGCAATAACATAAAAAGTTACCACTGCAGCTAAATAGTTAGATACAGGCCTCAAATGGGGTCACTACCGACTCAAACTGTAAAGCACAGATAAGTAAGTAATTTAGTCTCGACACTTTCAAAGATAACTTAGTGTGCTATGCAAATTGTTTTGATGATATTGTTTTTGTGTCCAAGAATACAACATATTTCATTATTTTAGTCAAATTTCCATCTTTCTTTAACCTACAACAAATAGACTAAAAATCTATAATAGGTGATAGATAATATTTTATAATATTTAAGGTAAATCTAAATCTAGCAAATATGGGAGTTAAAATGTTTACTGACTTACAGAATCTTCAGACGTAATTGAGGATGATCCTTGCTGAAAACAGAATTAATTTACTTGTTTATGAAACACAGTAAGTAAACTCCAAAACTGTTGTACTTTGTTTGGTGCTATGTACTAAGATAGCTTTATGTAACTTTTACTTATTATTATTTGCAGGGTAACTATTTTTCTAAGTACTGGTACTTATTATATAACAAAATGCAATATATAAATCAAAACAAAAAACCATAAATATTGTTATATTTATGATTTATTTTGATAGAATTAAAGTTATTAGAGACCGCCCAATGGTCAAAATTCGACCAAATATTTTTTGACTATCAAATCTACCAATATGAGACAAGAAGTTTAATATCTTATCTTATATTGCACTCATCTCTCTCTCCCTCTTTCTTCCCTCTATCTCTCACTCACCCTTTCCCTCCCCCATCCTCACCTCCAGGTAATTTGTTTAACGTGGAGTTAAAACGGATGGCCGAAGGGTGTTACCATTCCAGTAATCAGTAGCCTTTTTAGTTATGCCTAAAAACCTCTCCATCTCATCATCTCCCCGTCCCTTTTCCTCCTCCCCTCACTGTGGAGTTAAAACGGAAAAGGAGTTAAAGAGAAGGGTGTTACAGTAGTTAGTAATATTTTTTATTTATGAATCGATCTGTTCTTGCTGTTGGGCTACATATTTATTTGAATAACGTAGCTGTTTATCAAATGAAAATCATAACAAAAAGTAAAAGTTCCCATAAAGATATCTGTTGTGTAATTATTTTCTATAAAACATATGGTTTTGTTAACTAGATATTTTGTTATAGTTTTTCTTGGTTATCCTAAAAATGTTTCTAACACGTCACTGTTAATATCTTAATAAATAATTACTTAACATACTGTACATCTCATTTACTTAAGATGACAGAAGATGGTGGCAGCAGCGATGATCTTATAAACAATAAATCAACACTTTGCATGTTTAATCCACCAAATCAGTTTGATTTCAAGAAGCCCTCCACTTGGGAAAAATGGATAAAAAGATTTGAAAGGTACAGAACTGTATCAGGACTAAATAAGACTTCAGATGAAAACCAAGTAACAACACTGATCTACTGCATGGGAGATGAAGCTGAGGACATCCTGCCAGCCAGCAGATTAACTAATTCCAAGAAGGAAGACTACAAGCTTGTTAAATCCACGTTTGATGAGGTCTTCATTGGTAAACGGAATACAATATTCGAGAGGGCTAAATTCAACTCAGCAATCCAAGAGGTAGGCGAATCTGCTGATGAATATATAACAAGGTTGCATAATTTAGCTGAATACTGCCAATAAGGTATTTTAAAATACCCCTGTAGCAGCGAACCTGCATACTAAGCGAATTTCCAATGCATATATATATATATATATATATATACCACATAAAGCCACAAACAATATACAAGCTTCATCAAAATGCAATCAGAAATAAACGATTTATGACATTTTAATTATTATCCATAAGAATAATATGGCGGTTGACTATGCAGGTTTGCTGCACAAGGAACGAAAAAAATAGGTGTTTAGGCAAAAATCAATATAACTCAACTAGGTGAAGTCATATACAAGGTTTTATTAATTTATGTTCATAATTAAGGGAGACATAGCATTTAAATTTTTCTCCATAAGAATAACATGGGGACTGAGCACGCAGGTTTGATGCTACGGGAACCTTTAGCAAAATATTATTTTTTGAGCAAATATCAATAGACCACAACCAGATAAAGCCGCATTCCAAGTTTCGTCAGTATACGTTCATAAAGAAAGGAGATATAATTTTTTTCTTATTCTCCATAAGAATAACATTAGACAACGTACTGTGCTTAGCACTTTCAATATCTCGGTAACCGATTGACGTAGAGGAACGATCAAAATACCAAATTGTGTGTTTTTTAAGCTGAATCCAGCGATAAAAACTAAAATTTGACAATTTTGAAAACTTGAAGTAAAATGTTCAAAACACCAGTTTTTGGGGTACAAAACCCCCCAAAACACCCCTTTAGATAGAGTGATATAGCTGGTTTTCAAAATTATAGTCATAAATGTTGGTTTACACGTTTATGCCAAATTTCATAATTTCATAATGACCTTTTTTACGAGAGTTATCGCACCCACGGACACACATATATATATATATATAAATACAGTTTCGAACGAATGGTGTTTTTGGGGTTTGGGGACCTCAAAACGAAAAGTTATCATGGTCCCGGGCCTCGGTCTTACCATGACGACTACGGTAATATCTTCTTCCCTATAGGGGAAATTCGCTAACATGAAATGATTAGGGATAGGATTGTAATTGGAATTTTGGACAGTTTTCCGAATCACTGCAGCTTGATTCCAAATTTACCCTGGAATCAGTCATAACTAAAGTAAAACAAAAATATTCCATCACAAAACAACAAGAACTTCTGAATCAGATAAACAGCCATCTTGACTAGCAAAAAATGTTAGGTGTAAATTGTGTTTCAATATAGGACATTTTGCAAATTTCTGTAGATCTGTTAACAAAAATAAGGTAGACTATATTCAAGAGGAAATCTTCAAGAGGGCTATATACAATGAGCAATCTTTCGTCTTTCTTGGACAGGTAAAACAGTCAACCGATAATGAAAGCTACCACATTAAACTTACTTTGAATAACAGCTCTATTGATTGCGGAGCTGATGTAACCGTAATTCCGAGACTTAGCCTACACAAAACGCTCAACTGGTGAAAACAAATAAAATATTAGTTAGCGCTGGTAAGAATAAACTGAATGTCTTAGGGAAATTTGATGCAGATTTAGTTTCAAAAATAAATGTGTTAGGGAAACAGTTTATGTAACTGAAGACTTGGAAGAAGCATTGCTAGGAAAACCTGCAATACAAAGTTTAGATCTAATCAAACTAAATATTCTAAACGTGAGTCAATCTTTAAATTTAAATGAAATAATGACTCAATACAAACATCTGTACAGTGGACTGGGTAGCATTTCTGGTGAGTATAAAATAGATGTAGAGGATAATGTACATCCAGTAGCACTTTCTACCCCTAGAAATGTACCACTACCATTATGTGATAAAGTCAAACAAGAACTTGAACACATGGTTAAATTAGATGTAATCAGTCCTGTAGAAGAACCAACAGCTTGGTGCTCACCAATGGTGCCAAAACCCAACGGTGATGAAAGACTCTGTGTTGATTTAACAAATCTAAATAAGAGCGTATAAAGGCAACATTTTTTATTGCCAGACATTGAGTAAACTCTTGATCAAATTGGGAGAGTGTTTAGCAAATTGGATGCCAACTCAGGGTTCTGGCAAATCTGATTAGATCTTGAATCAGCTAAGTTGACAACATTTATTACACCTTTCGAAAGATTTTTTTTCAAAAGATTACCATTCGGAATCTCATCCGCTAGTGAATATTTCCAGCGACGTATGATTCAACTTCGCGATGGCTTAGACGGCGTGTTATGTCATATGGATGACATACTTGTCCATGGGGTTACTCAATCTGAACTTGATAAGAACTTACACAAGGTACTAAGACGTCTTCAACAATCAGGCATGACTTTAAATAGCAGAAAATGTGAAGTATCAAAAGAAAAAAGAAAATTCCTTGGCCATATCAAAAACGATGGCGAAGTAAAACCGGACTCGGAACGTGTCGATGCTTTGGTAAATCACCTCCTTCTACTACCAAGGGTGTCAGACAATTTCTAGGCATGGTCAATCAGTTTGGAAAATTTATTCCTAATCTAGCAGACAAAACTAAACCTTTAAGAGATTTGCTAAGAACAAACAATGTATTTTGCTGGGATCACACTCGGCAAAATGCGTTTGATCAGATAGTAAGTGCTATAAGAGACCCCGTAAGTTTAAATTTATACAATCCAAACTGGGAAACTATCGTATCAGCTGATGCATCATCTTATGGAATTGGAGCGTTAATCCTCCAAAGAGCCCCTAACGATACAACATTCAAACCGGTAAGTTTTGCGTCCAAGAGTTTGAGTGGAACTGAAATGCGCTATGCGCAAATAGAAAAAAAGCTTTAGCTATAACATGGGCATGTGAGCGGTTCAGCAAATTGTGTATAGGCAAATCATTTCACATTGAGACCGACCACAAGCCACTAGTCCCACTATTGAGCAAAAAAGATTTGTCAGGTATCCCTCTTCGTATTCAACATTTCAAGATGATATTAATGAGGTTTGATTTCACCATATCACATACAGCTGGCAAGAATTTGCATGCAGCAGAGTGGAAAGCGAATTAAATGTTGAAGCATATGTAAATTGTGTTTTGAACAGTCTACCAGCAACAAATCAGCGTTTGAAACAAAGTTTAGAAAAGCAAAAGAAATGTAGAGGATGGAAGTTGTTGTTCAAGTTGGTAAAATATGGCTGTCCTCAGTATAAGGAAGATATTCCTCCTGAGGTAGCAAAGTGGAGGTCGACACAGGGGGAACTAACAATGGTCAAAGAAATCCTTTGTAAAGGAGATCAAATCATCATTCCCTAATCCCTTCGCAAAGACATGCTCAACAAAATCCATGATGGACATCTTGGAATTGTAAAGTGTTTAAATCGAGCTAAAGTCAGCATTTTTTGGCCTGGCATTACAAATGGTACTACTTTTCAAGATATATTGAGCTCGCAAAATTAAGCAACATAACTTCTAATCAAGTTATTCAACAAACCAAATCGATTTTCGCTAGACATGGAATACCAGAAGTTGTATTCTCCAACTCTGGAACGCAGTTTGTGAAATCTATAGAATGGGCCCAGTTTGCAAACACTTGGGAATTTTACAAATATCCAGCAGCCCTTATTACCACCAAAGCAATGGGGAAGCAGAAAGAGCTGTCCAAACAATGAAAAACATGTTGAACAAATGTGATTATCCTTATCTTGGGTTGTTGACCTACAGAGCAACACCAAACAGTTCAGGATACAGCCCTGCTGAATTGCTTATGGGAAGAAAAGTTCATGCAAGACTTCCTATATCAGGATAATGTTTAGAACCATTTAGATACCAGGACATGAAATAAAAAGAAATGCAAAGGAGAAATTATAATTCAAAATTTCGAACAAAAGATGACAATGAGCTAAATAAAGATGGCAATATCTATATAACAGACGGAAACACATTTGGAAAGGTTAAACAGAAAGTTGCCCCTCGGTCGTACATTGTTCAAACACCATCAGTATGTTTCCGTCGGAATGCATAAATAATGCATATAATACTTAAATAAAAATTGTGTACAAAATATTGATCAGGCAATTCAAAATTGAGTCCATTAGTATGCCACACATGACCAACAATCGATATCATCTAGGTCGTGTATTTCTCTTATCCACTAATAAACACAACACAATATTTTTCTAGATCATTTTCTTTACAATCCTGCCATATCAAGTTTTGTTTCTTTAAATTTTTGAAAAGTTTGATTTTGAGAGGTTATTATAAATGGCGAAATTTAAAAGACGAAAAAATACAAAAGTGGTTAGTAAATTGAACTGTGAAAACAGTGAAAAAAATGTAACAACTTGTAACAATCAGAAAGCTTTCAATGAAAAGTGTGCTGATAATTTTGGAACAAGAACTAGATTATGTGTTAGTTGATGGTAACCAGGGTGTCTTGGTTGACTTCTGGCCTTCTGGGAGTGCTTGGCTTGGAGCTTTCACTAGCACTTGAGAGTATGATAAGTGGACCGGGAGCTGGGAGGTCAAAAATTTCATCATAAGATCCACAGGAAAAACCTGTGCCATTTCGAAGGGGCATCTTTGGAGATGAGGAAAATGTGTTTATGAACCTCAATCTGGGGCCAGATGGACAATATCAAAAGTTCAAAAAAAGTCTAATTTTACGTCATAAGGTCCACGGATTTAACATATGCCATTTTGTTGTATACGTTTTGGGAATCACAAAAACACCTAGGTGGACAAGATTTTTGGGGGCATTACCCCAGGTGGACAAACTTGAAAAATAAAAAAAATCCAAAATTTTACATCATAAGGTCCACAAATAAAATAGGCGGTATTTCATTCCTCCGGTATTCTGGGACCAAAAACCACTTAGGCGGCTAAGATTTTCGGGGGCTTTACCCAAGGTGTACAAGATTGAAAATTTCATGTTTGGAATTTTGGATTTCTTTTTATGTGCCTAAAACACATCATATCAAACCAATTTCAATGAAAATTTGTTTGAGGGGTCATAGCGTAAAAACAAAACTAATTATTTTTAAAAAAAAGTTTTTTGCTAAAAAGTTCATTTTTTGATTTTTGCTTATTTTGCCTCAAGAAAAGCCTAACAGGGGCAACAACAGGTTGTAACCGTCTATAAATGATTAAATACACTGTCTAAAGCTAAGGATAAAATACCCCCGTCGCAGCAAACCTGCGTACTCAGCGAATTTTCAATGCATAACATTTGTCTTAATACCACATAAAGCCACATACCAAGTTTCATAAAAATATATTCACATATAAGCGATTTTAATTATTCTCCATAAGAATAACATTGGTAATGAGTACGTAGGTTTGGTGAAACAAGGAACCCAAACAATTGGTTTTTATGCAAATATAAATATAATTTAACTAGGCGAAGCCACATACCAAGTTTCATCAATATTCAATCATAAATAAGCACTGTACAAAATTTTAGTTATTCCCCATAAGAATAACATGGGGGCTAGGTAAGCAGGTTTGCTGCAACAAGGGAAAAATGGGTTTTTATGCAATTATCAATATAACTCAACCAAGTGAAGCTACATACCAAGTTTTATTAATTTATGTTCATAATTAAGGGAATCATTATATTTTACTTATTCTCAATAAGAATAACATGGGGCTGAGTATGCAGGTTTGCTGCTACGGGAATAATAAAAAAAAAATCAATTTGCTGTGCAAATATCAATATACCAATACTACGTAAAGCCACATACCAAGTTTCATCAACATACATTCATAAATAACCGAGATATCAAATTTTATTTATTCTATATAAGGATAACTTTAGACAACGTAGGCTACTGTGTTTAGCACTTTGAATAATTCAGCAACGGTTGGGCGTAGAATCACAATTTAAAAACCAAAATGATTGTTTTATGGAACTGAACAGATTGGTAAAAGCAAAATGTGAAGTTTACATTAAAATAACCTTAGGAAAAGCCAAAAACCTTTTTCCCATAAGATTAACATGGAAGATTTTATGAGTAGGTTTTTTGGATTTTCTCCGCAACTACTTAACCTAGGTTAACATTTCAAAATACTATATTATTTGTTTTTTTAAGCTCTACAACACGGTCAAAACCAAAATTAAGCTTTTACAAAATTTTAGGGTGAAAAACGCAAAAAAACTGATTTTTGGAAAATTTTAAACCCCCATAAACCCCCTTTCTCATGGTCCGAGTTTTCTGGTTTTCGAACTTAAAGTCATGAATGTCATTTTACACATTTGAGCCAAATTTCATTGAAATTGGACGTTTTTTACTCAAGTTATCGCAATCACGGACACACATATATATATATATGTGTCCGTGATTGCGATAACTTGAGTAAAAAACGTTCATCCATATATCCATATATATATGGATATGTATATGTATATATATAGATATATATATATATATACATATATATAAATTTGAACGAACATTGTTTCTGTCATCTGGAGACCTCAAAACAAAAAATTGTCATGGTCTCGGGCTTAAGTCTTACCATGAGACCTACGGTAATAGCTTCTTCCCTATAGGGGAAATTCACTAAAATTATCAAATACCAATTTTCCATTTCAAAATGGCGTCCAATTTATCTTATTTTTATTTTTTTAAATACCCCCATCGCAGCAAACCGGAGTACTCAGTGAATTTCTAATGCATGTATATGTTTATCACAAACACATAAAGCCACTTATCAAGTTTCATAAAAATACTTTTACAAATAAGTGATATATGCATTTAATTATTTATTCTCTATAAGAATAATATTAGGTTTGCTGCGACAAGAAAGATATCAAACGTGTTTTCATGCAATTATTAATATAACTTATCCAGGTGAAGCTACATACCAAGTTTTAACGAATTTCCCCTAGAGGGAAGAAGCTATTACCGTAGTTGGCATGGTAAGACCTAGGCCCGGGACCATGATACCTTTTCGTTTTGAGGTCCCCAGACCCCAAAAACACCATTCGTTCGATACTGTATATATATATATGTGTCCGTGAGCACGATAACTCTCGTAAAAATGATCCGGTTTTGACGAAATTTGGAATAAACATAATAAACATGTAAAGCAGCATTTATGACTTTAAGTTCGAAAACTAGACAGATCGACTTATCCGAAGGGGTATTTTGGGGGGGCTTTGTACCCCAAAAATGGGTTTTTTGAATTTTTTACATATAATTTTTGAAAAAGTCAAATTTTAGTTTTGACCATTCGATTCAGCTTAAAAAAACACACAATTTGGTATTTCGATCATTCCTCTACGTCAATTGGTACCGAGATATTGAAAGTGCTAAACACAGTACGTTGTCTAATGTTATTCTTACGGAGGAAAAGAAAATTTTTTTATCTCGCTTATTTATGAACGTATACTGACGAAACTTGATATACAGCTTCATCTCATTGATGTTTGCTCCAAAAAATCTTTTGCATAAGTCTCCCGTAGCAGCAAACCAGCGTGCTCAGCCCCCATGTTATTCTTATGGATAATAATTAAATGCTCTCTCTCCCTTAATTATGAACATAAATAAATAAAAACTGGTATACGACTTCACCTAGTTGAGTTATATTGATATTAGCATAAAAACCCATTTTTGTGTTCCTTGTTGCAGCAAACCTGCGTACTCAGCCCCAATGTTATTCTTATGGAGAATAATTAAAATTATATATATTGCTTATTTGTGAATATATTTTATGAAACTTGGTAAGTGGCTTTATGTAGTATTAAGACATTTATATCTCCATTAGAAATTCGCTGAGTATGCAGGTTTGCTGCGACGGAGGTATTATTAATTTATGTTCATAATTAAGGGAGATTTAAAACTTTACTTATTCTCCATAAGGATAACATTAGACGACATACTGTGCTTAGCACTTTGAATATCTCTGCAACAGTTGGATGTAGAATCATAATTTAAACACCAAAATTTGTGGGGATGAACTTATTGGTAAAAAGAAATTAGAAGTTTTCAGTAAAATTAACTGAGGAAAAATAAAAACCTTTTTCCTATAAGATGAACATGGGAAATTTTATGATCACATTTTTTGGGATTTTCTATGCAACCACTTAACCTAGGTTAATAATTCAAAGAACTATATTATTTGTTTTTTTAAGCTCTATAAAATGGTCAAAAACCAAATGTACTGTTTTGTAAATCTGTGGGTAAAAAAACCAAAAATCTGATTTTTGGAACATTTTGAACCCCCATAAAACTCCATTCCCATGGTTCGATATTTCTGGATTTCGAACTTATAGTCATATGTAAAGGTACAAATGTGTAAAGCAACATTTATGACTTTAAGTTCGGAATCAAGAAATATAGGACCATGAGAATGGAGTTTTATGGGGTTTCAAAATGTTCCAAAAAATTATAGTTTTGAATTTTTTACCCACAAATTTATAAAACAGTACATTTTGGTTCTGACCATTTTATAGAGCTTATAAAAACAAATAATAAAGTTTTTTGAATTAGTAACCTAAGTTAAGTGGTTGCATGTAAAATCCCAAAAAATTTGATCATAAAATTTGCCATGTTCATCTTATGGGAAAAAGGTTTTTAGCTTTTCCTCAGTTAATTTTACTGAAAACTTCAAATTTATTTTTACCAATAAGATCATCCCCACAAATTAATCATTTTGGTGTTTAAATTGTGATTCTATGTCCAACCGTTGCAGAGATATTCAAAGTGCTAAACACAGTACGTTGTCAAATGTTATCCTTATGGATAATTAAAAAAAGTTGATATCTCTATTATTTATGAAGGTATATTTATGAAACTTTGTATGTGGCTTCATCTTACTAGTATATTGATGATTGCACTAAAAAAAGTTTTTATGTTGATTGTCCCCGTTGCAGCAAACCTGCATACTCAGTGAATTTCCAATGGAGATATAAATGTCTTAATACAACATAAAATCACTTACCAAGATTCATAAAAAATATATTCACAAATAAGCAATATGTGCAATTTTAATTATTCCCCATAAGAATAACATTGGGGCTGAGTACACAGGTTTGCTGCATCAAGGAACAAAACAAATTTCTTTTCATGCTAATATCAATATAGCTCAACTAGGTGAAATCATATATCAGTTTTTATTCATTTATGTTCATAATTAAGGGAGACATAGCATTTAATTATTATCTATAAGAATAACATGGGCTGAGTATTCTGGTTTGCTGCTACAAGAGCCTTTGACAAAAAATTTTTGTTTTTTTTAGCAAATACCAATGCACCATAACTAGATGAAGCCGTATACCAAGTTTCATCAGTGTACGTTCATAAATAAACGAGATATAACATTTTTCTTTTCCTCCATAAGAATAAAATTAGACAACGTACTGTGTTTAGCACTTTCAATATCTCGGTAACCAATTGACGTAGAGGAATGATCAAAATACCAAATTGTGTGTTTTTTTAAGCTGAATACAATGGTAAAACTAAAATTTGACTATTTCCAAAATTATTTGTAAAAATTTCAAAAAAAAAAAACATTTTTGGGGTACAAAACCCCCCAAAAATACCTTTTCGGATAAAGGGATCTCGCTGGTTTTCGAACTTAAAGTCATAAATGTTGCTTTACACGTTTATACCAAATTTCATCAAAATCGGATTATTTTTACGAGAGTTATCGTGCTCACGGACATACACATATATATATATATATATATATATATATATATATATATATACAGTTTCAAACGAATGGTGTTTTTGGGGTCTGGGGACCTCAAAACGAAAAGTTATCAAGGTCCCGGGCCTAGGTATTACCAAGCCGACTACGGTAATAGCTTCTTCCATATAGGGGAAATTCGCAACAAAATAAAAAACAAGATAAATTGGGCACCATTTTGAAATGGAAAATTGGTTTTTGATAATTTTTTATCCTTAGATTTAGACAGTGTGTTTAATCATTTATAGATGGTTACAACCTATTTTTGCCCCTTTTAGGCTTTTTTGGGGCAAAATAAGCAAAAATTAAAAAAATGAACATTTAGCAAAAACATTTGTTTAAATAATTAGTTTTGTTTTTACGCTATGACCACTCAAAAAAAATTGCATTGATATTGGTTTGATATGATGGGTTTTAGGCACATAAAAATAAATCCAAAATTCCAAACATGAAATTTTCAATCTTGTCCACCTTGGGTAAAGCCCCCGAAAATCGTGTCCACCTAAATGGTTTTGGGTCCCTGAATACCTGAGGAATGAAATGCCACCTATTTTATTTGTGGACCTTATAACGTAAAATTTTTGATTTTTTTGATTTTTCAAGTTTGTCCACCTGGGGTAAGGCCCCCAAAAATCTTGTCCACCTAGGTGTTTTTGTGATCCCTAAAACGTATATAACGAAATGGCATATGTCAAATCCGTGGACCTTAAAATAGTAGCCAAGCAATAGCAAATAGCTTCTTCCCCACAGGGAAATTTGCTAAAAACTAATAAAAATAATCAAGTGTGAGTACTTACACTGACAGCTGATGTGTGGGTTGATGGTGCCTTTACTGACTGCAACAGAACATTGTACTTGTAAATCAGGAAAATAACAGGTAAATCATGTTCTCTAACTAGAAAAACTATTTTCATTCTAGAATAGCTTCTTCCCCACGAGGAATTAGCTAAAAATTAATAAAAATAATAAATTATGAGTGATTACACTGACATGTGATGTGTGTGTCGATTGCGTATGTACTGACTGCAACAGAAAATATTTTTTTTTTTTTTTAATTTTATAACTTTTTCCAGTCCGTCAGAACGTTCTACTAGGCCAATTTTCATGATTATTTTGTTAACTGATAGGTAATTATGTCTAGATATGTCATCACCCATCCAAACTAACATATCGTCAATGGGCTTCGCCCCAGTGGCTCCTAAAGTTCCCATGTTAATCTTATGGAGGAAGATTGTTTACATCAGATGATTACTTAAAACATATGTTCATTAAGTAAGAGAGTTCATTTGGTTTGCCAAAGAATAATGCAGAACAAATTACAATTTTTTTTCTTTTTCTTCTTTTTACAGGTGTTTATATACAGGGAGGTCCAAAAAAACTGACACATTTTAACATAAATTTTTATTTACACCATTTTAACTACATGGTAACATTTACATTTGTACAGATAGAAAAACTCAAAAAGTTTTTGGTGGTACTCTATAAATCTCAATATGGCCACCGTTTAAGGCTCTGCAGGTGTCAAATCGAAATTCAATCTCCCGCCAAAAATTTCTCATCATTTCTGGAGTAACATGTGCAATAGCATCTCTTATCCGCTCTCGCAGGTGGTTCAGGTTAATTGCTTAGTTGAGCTACGCGAAGGAGAGTAATTAACACCATACTCAAGTCTAAAATGTCTTTGAACTGAGACTACTGATCTAAATTCTGTAAACCACAAGACACACTGAGCTTTTTGCTGAGGAGCAGACATAGCTCTGATGAATTGATATTAATCAATGTAAACAACAATGAATTACCAACAAACAACTGTTTGACCACTAATTTAAAAACAGCTGATTGAACAATTAAATTTAAGAACTGAAAATAACAGCTGGCAATAACATTAATTACCCATGCAATGTTAATTCCATCTCCAATAAATGCAGCAAAGGTGTGCAATGTGCTAAATTTTGATTTAACGCTTGCAGAGCCTTAAACAGTGGCCATATTGAGATTTATTGAGTACCACCAAAAACCTTTTGAGTTTTTCTATCTGTACATATATAAATGTTACCATATAGTTAAAAGATTGCAAATAAAAATTGTTGTTAAAATGTGTCAGTTCTTTTTGGACCTCCCTGCATTTCAAAATTTACATGTAATTTAGTTATTTTTGTATGAATAAGATAAATTGAGAAAATAGCTGCTTTCTTAATGGGCGTTTGTACATTCAATAATATACATGAAATCCAGTTATTATTTCACAATGATAAATTGAGAAAAAGCTGCTACATAAAAGAAATAGGCAAGCTAAATGTTTATGGATGGGTAAGTTTTATTTTTTGAGGTTTTAGTGTTAACTTACGGCTCTTTCGAAAACCTTTGACCCATTAGAGCTTTACTTTTAGAGTTATCAAAAACTCACGCATGATCATCGAATTCCTAATCGTTTCGTAATGGGCATCTGTTTCTTAATCAGCAAACTCTCCCCGGAAACTTCAAGAATTCTTCCTATGGGTTAAAAAAGTGACATAAACCCAGATTCTTTAGAAAAATCTTCTGCGTATGTTTGTTTGTTCTTTTTTTAAATTTGCATTATATACCTTAGGAATCAGTTGAGATATTGATGTTAAACTTGACTTAAGAATTGTATATGGTTCAGTCTAAGTTTGTTTTGAAATTATTTTTCCAATTTTTAGTGTTCTCAAATGGAAAGAAAAAGTTTAGCAGAATTGTATATTTGAAAAGATACAGGGCAAATACATCAATCGTGCACCAACAAACTTAAATCCTTTGATGATCACCCATCATCACCCCATTTGGGTCCGGGTTAGAAATGAGTAATATCAATATCCCCTGCTTGTCATAAAAGTCAACTAAAATGGGATGACCAGCACACACTAAGAATCCCTGCGGGGGGGGGGGGGCAACCACACCGAGATTCTACCAAAACCAAAAAAATTATACAGACACAGATAATGATAATGGTGACAATGAAAAAACACCTTAGTTATATATTAGGTTAGGTTATATATATTAGGTAGATTATCTACTGTACTACCTACAGTTCATTTCACGCAAAAATCTTTCCTCTGGAACAGCCGACAAAAACCATTCAGACGATTGTCGAGGGGAGAGCAGGGGTCATTAAACAACATTAAATTAGCATTACAGAAAACATAAACCTAAAAAACAGTAACGTGTTTTTTTGCTATTAGGCTATTGTTTGTTATTTGTTGGTAAAAAAATCGAATGTGCTGTAGTAAGATTGTTTTGAATAATCAAAACTGATTTCTCAATTAATTCATTATACATTATTTTTAGCGTTTGTTTGGATTTAGAGTTATGCATTTTTAGAAAATATATAATCTTGGATTAAATGTTAAAACGTTCCGTCATAACCATGAAATTAATTCCTGGACGAAACTGAAAGGTTGGCTACTGCTTGTGGACTTGGCTTGACTTGACTTTGGCTTGACTTGACTTTGGCTTGTGAACTTATGATACAGAAAAACTGTGGGTAATTTTCGTGCCTATAAAAAAAAAACTTTGGACGCTCATTTCAGAAGAAGCAAGAAGCATATAGCTAATTTTCAACTTTGGAAAAGGGAGACCAAGGTCAAGAAGACATTATTCTAAAATATTTGTGAGGAGACATTATTATATTTTACTAAACGATTTTCAAAACAGTATATTTATAAAATGAAGACTGTATGTGTATAGTAAAATAATTATGGGAGAAATTGTGTGAGGTGGCAAAATAAAATTGATACCCCAAAAAGAACATATTTCTTCGAGAAAGTAGACAGTTTAATTGAAGGGATTATAGTTAGGCCGGAGCTACTAGATTGACGAATGATTTTACTGACAGTGATAACGCACTCTCAAGAGACTGATGAAGAAAATCCTAGGCTTTTTAAATAAGCCGTTTTCCATGAAACTGTTATTTTTGTTACATAATTCTTAAATACAAAATTAATACAAAATATTGGTCACGCAATTAAAAATTGAGTCCATTAGTATGCCACACATGTCCAACAATCGATATCGTCTTGGTCGTGTATTTCTCTTATCCACTAATAAACACAACACAATATTTTTCTAGATTATTTTCTTAACAATCCTGCCACATCAAGTTTTGTTTCTTTAAATTTTTGAAAAGTTTGATTTTGAGAGGTTATTATAAATGTTACACTAGGCGAAATTTAAAAGACGAAAAAATACAAAAGTGGTTAGTAAATTGAACTGTGAAAACAGTGAAAAAAATGTAACAACTTGTAACAATCAGAAAGCTTTCAATGAAAAGTGTGCTGGTAAATTTGGAACAAGAACTAGATTATGTGTTAGTTGATGGTAACCAAGGTGTCTTGGTTGACTTCTGGCCTTCTGGGAGTGCTTGGCTTGGAGCTTTCACCAGCACTTGAGAGTATGATAAGTGGACCGGGAGCTGGGAGTTCAAAAATTACATCATAAGGTCCACAGGAAAAACCTGGGCAACTTCGGAGATAAGGAAAATGTGTTTGTGAACCGTCAATCTGGGGGCTTTCTCCCAGGTGGACAAAATCAAAAGTTCAAAAAAAGTCTAATTTTACGTCATAAGGTCCACGGATTTGACATATGCCATTTTGTTGTATACGTTTTGAAGATGACAAAAACACCTAGGTGGACAAGTTTTTTGGGGGCTTTACCCCAGGTGACTTGAAAAATCAAAAAAATCCAAAATTTTACGTCATAAGGCCCACAAATAAAATAGGCGGCATTTCATTCCTCAGGTATTCAGGGACCCAAAACCATTTAGGTGGACAAGATTTACGGGGGCTTTACCCAAGGTGGACTAGATTGAAAATTTCATGTTTGGAATTTTGGATTTCTTTTTATGTGCCTAAAACCCACCATATCAAACCAATTTCAATGACATTTTTTTGAGGGGTCATAGCGTAAAAACAAAACTAATTATTTTAAAAAATAAAATTTTTGTTTATAAAAAGTTCAATTTTTGATTTTTGCTTATTTTGCTCCAAAAAAAGCCTAAAAGGGGAAACAATAGGTTGTAACCGTCTATAAATGATTAAATGCACTGTCTAAAGCTAAGGATAAAAAATTATCAAATACCAAATTTCCATTTCAAAATCGCGCCCAATTTCTCTTATTTTTATTTGTTTAAATACCCCCGTCGCAGCAAACCCGCGTACTCAGCGAATTTCTAATGCTTGTATATGTTTATCACTAACACATAAAGCCACTTACCAAGTTTCATAAAAATACATTTATAAATAAGTGATATATGCATTTTATTATTTACTCCATAAGAATAACATTAGGGCTGAGTACGCAGGTTTGCTGCGACAAGAAAGATATCAAACGTGTTTTCATGCAATTATCAATATAACTGAACCAGGTGAAGCTACATACCAAGTTTTATTAATTTATGTTCATAATTAAGGGAGATTTAAAACTTTACTTATTCTCTATAAGAATAACATTAGGGCTGAGTATCCAGGTTTGCTGCAACGGGGACAATCAACTAAAAATCCTTTTTTAGTGCAAACATACCAGTACTAGATGAAGCCACATACCAAGTTTCATAAATATACCTTCATAAATAATAGAGATATCAACTTTTTTAATTATCCATAAGGATAACATTAGACAACGTACTGTGTTCAGCACTTTGAAACGGTTTAATTTGTACTTTGTTTACCTCTGCAACGGTTAGCCTCTACAAATTGTGATTCTACGTAGATTCACAATTGTGATTGGACGTAGAATCACAATTTAAACACCAAAATGATTGATTTGTGGGGATGAACTTATTGGTAAAAATAAATTAGAAGTTTTCAGTAAAATTAACGGAGGAAAGGCTAAAAACCTTTTTCCCATAAGATGAACATGGGAAATTTTATGATCACATTTTTTGGGATGTTCTATGCAACCACTTAACCTAGGTTAATAATTCAAAGAACTATATTATTTGTTTTTTTAAGCTCTATAACATGGTCAAAACCCAAATGTACTGTTTTGTAAATCTGTGGGTAAAAAAAACAAAAATCTGATTTTTGGAACATTTTGAACCCCATTAAAACTCCATTCCCATGGTACGATATTTCTGGATTTCGAACTTAAAGTCATATGTAAAGGTACAAATGTGTAAAGCAACATTTATGACTTTGAGTTCGGAATCCAGAAATATAAGACCATGAGAATAGAGTTTTATGGGGTTTCAAAATGATCCAAAATATCATATTTTTGAATTTTTTACCCAAGAATTTATAAAACAGTACATTTTGGTTCTGACCATTTCATAGAGCTTATAAAAACAAATAATATTGTATTTTGAATCATTAACCTAGGTTAAGTGGTTGCGGAGAAAATCCCAAAAAATGTAGCTTTTCCTCAATTAATTTTACAGAAAAATTCTAATTTATTTTTACCAATAAGTTCATCCCCACGAATCAATCATTTTGGTTTTTAAATTGTGATTCTACGTCCAACCATTGCAGAGATATTCAAAGTGCTAAACACAGTATGTTGTCTAATGTTATTCTTATGGATAATTAAAAAAGTTGTTATCTCTATTATTTATGAAGGTATATTTATGAATCTTGGTACGTGGCTTCATCTAGTACTGGTATATTGATGTTTGCACTAAAAAAGATTCTATGTTGATCGTCCCTGTTGCAGCAAACCTGGATACTCAGCCCTAATGTTATTCTTATGGAGAATAAGTTAAGTTTTAAATCTCCCTTAATTACGAACATAAATTAATAAAACTTGGTATATTGCTTCACCTGGTTGACTTGTATTGATAATTGCATAAAAACACGTTTGATATCTTTCTTGTCGCAGCAAACCTGCGTACTCAGCCCTAATGTTATTCTTATGGAGTAAATAATAAAATGCATATATCACTTATTTATAAATGTATTGTTATAAAACTTGGTAAGTGGCTTTATGTGTTAGTGATAAACATATCATGCATTAGAAATTCGCTGATTACGCGAGTTTGCTGCGACAGGGGTATTTAAAAAAATAAAAAACAAGATAAATTGGGCACAATTTTGAAATGGAAAATTATTTTTTGATAATTTGTTATCCTTAGCTTTGGACAGTGTATATTAATCATTTATAGATCGTTACAACATATTTTTGCCCCTTTCAGGTTTTTAGGGGCAAAATAAGCAAAAATAAAAAGAACTTATAGCAAAAAAATTTTTTTTAATAATTAGTTTTGTTTTTACGCTATGACCCCTAAAAAAAGTCATTGAAATTGGTTTGATATGATGGGTTTTAGGCACATAAAAAGAAATCCAAAATTCCAAACATGAAATTTTCAATCTTGTCTTTGTCTTGTCTTGTCTTGTCTTGTCTTGTCTTGTGTGTTGGGTAAAGCCCCCGAAAAGCTTGTCCTGCTAAGTGGTTTTCAGTCCCTGAATACCTGAGGAATGAAATGCTGCCTATTTTATTCGTGGACCTTATGACGTAAAATTTTGGATTTTTTTGATTTTTCAAGTTTGTCCACCTGGGGTAAAGCCCCCAAAAATCTTGTCCACCTAGGTGTTTTTTTGATCCTCAAAACGTATATAACGAAATAGCATATGTCAAATCCGTGGACCTTATGACGTAAACTTTGTCCACCTGGGAGGCCCCCAGATTGACGGTTCACAAACACATTTTCCTCATCCCCGAAGATGCCCCTTCGAAATGGCACAGGTTTTTCCTGTGGACCTTATGATGTAATTTTTTATCTCCCAGCTCCCGGTCCAAAGTATTTCTCAGTCTAGTTTGCATGGTGCTTTGCATGTATAATGTTATGTAGTCACTATTTGGAATATCTAGTTGCAACATTTTCACAGCCACACAAAAAACACCTCAGGAATTGGTAACTAGTGACAACTGCAGCACTTGAATATACTGCTTACATTTTGTTCGAATAATACGTTATGTTTCATGTTTGACAGTTTCTTGAGCTAAAAACAAATTAACACTAAGGTAAAAATAGTATCCAAGTAATAGCAAATAGCTTCTTCCCCACAGGGAAATTTGCTTAAATCTAATAAAAATAATCAACTGTGAGTACTTACACTGATAGTTGATGTTGTCTTTACTGACTGCAACAGAACATTATACTTGTAAATCAGGAAAATAACAGGTAAATCATGTTCCCTAACTAGAAAACCATTTTCATTCTAGAATAGCTTCTTCCCCACGAGGAATTAGCTAAAAATTAATAAAAATAATCCATTTTGAGTAATTACACTGACATGTGATGTGTGTGTCGATTGCGCATGTACTGACTGCAACAGAAAATATATTTTTAAAATTTTTATAACTTTGTCCAGTCCGTCATAACGTTCTAATAGGCCAATTTTCATGATTATTTTGTTAACTGATAGGTAATTATGTCTAGATATGTCATCCCCCATCCAAACTAACATATCGTCAGTGAGCTTTGCCCCAGTGGCTCCTAAAGTTCCTAATCTTATGGAGGAAGATTGTTTACATCAGATGATTACTTAAAACATATGTTCATTAGGTAAGAGAGTTCATTTGGTTTGCCAAAGAATAATGCAGAAAAAAAATTATGTTTCATGTTTGACAGTTTCTTGAGCTAAAAACAAATTAACCCTAAGGTAAAAATAGTATCCAAGTAATAGCAAATAGCTTCTTCCCCACAGGGAAATTTGGTAAGAACTAATAAAAATAATCAAGTGTGAGTACTTACACTGGCAGTTGACGTTGCCTTTACTGACTGCAACAGAACATTATACTATTAAATCAGGAAAATAACAGGTAAATCATGTTCCCTAACTAGAAAACCATTTTCATTCTAGAATAGCTTCTTCCCCACGAGGAATTAGCTAAAAATTAATAAAAATAATAAATGTTGAGTAATGTGTGTGTCGGTTGTACATGTACTGACTGCAACAGAAAATTTTTTTTTTAAATGTTATAACTTTGTCCAGTCCGTCAGAGCGTTCTACTGGGCCAATTTTCATGATATGTAATTAACTGATAGGTAATTATGTCTAGATATGTCATCATTTTACTAAGACCTAAACATTTTTTTCTTTATCTCCTTTTTACAGGTGTTTATATATTTCAAAATTTACATGTAATCTAGTTATCTTTGCATCAATAAGATAAATTGAGAAAATAGCTGCTTTCTTTATGGGTGTTTCTACATTCAATAATATACATGAAATCCAGTTATTATTTCACCATGATAAATTAAGAAAAAGCATAAGAGAAATAGGCAAGCTAAATGTTTATGGATGGGTAAGTTTTATTTTTTGAGGTTTTGGTGTTAACTTAGGGCTATTCAAAAACCTTTAACCCATTAGAACTTTACGTTTAGAGCTATCAAAAACTCACGCATGATCATCAAATTCCTAATCGTTTCCTAAGGAGCATCTGTTTCGTAATCGGCAAACTCTCCCCGGAAACTTCAAGAATTCTTCCTATGGGTTAAAAAAGTGACATAAACCCACAGATTTTTTAGAAAAAACCTCCACATATGTTTGTTTTTTATTTTTTTTTATTTGTGTTATATACCTTAGGAATCAGTTAAGATATTGATGTTAAACTTGACTTAAGAATTGTATATGGTTCAGTCTAAGTTTGTTTTGAAATTAGTTTTCGAATTTTTAGTGTTCTCAAATGGTGGTTTTAGCACTATGGTATCATTTTTACTCCCGAAGTTAGTATAGTATAAAAGAATCAAACTTAAGGCTTATTTGACATGACATCACAAAACGAGTGTCAAAGCCAAAATGGTGACTTTATTGGTTAATTCGAGGTAACTCTTAAAATTGTTTTAGATGTTATAAGTTATACCGTGCGATTAGTTTTTTCTGTAGTTACTCTCTGTCAAGTTTGTCAGCATTGCTATGCGCTGTACTAAAAACAAATAAAGAACCTTGCAAAACGCTTCACTATTAGCTGTCATGAAGGTAAAAGAATAATTGATTAAAGGTTTAATCTTTTATCATGTAATGGGATGAGCTTACAAACGACACTATAAGGAAATTTTGGTTTCTTCTTACTATAGGACACAACACTGATAGGAAAATATATGCATAATCAACCAGCCCCGGGAAAGAAGGCCTGAGAATATTAGTGTTAACCTAAGTTTATTCATATAAAAAATATATTATGTACTTTTTCTTAAAACAATCAAGATGGTCATATGTTATCTCCGTATAACTGTTTTAAGCAGATAAACTGGTAATAAAACAAAACAGCTGTTACATTACACTTAAAACCCTTTGGAGCTGCACTCTAGCGGAGAAAATATTAGGACTAACGACTTCAAGGTTAAAGAGAATGGTATCTTTATTTATAAACACCCTGGTTAATGTTTTAACGCAACAATTATAACCATTACACATCATTTTCACAAAACTTTTGAAAGAATTGCCGTTAAACGAAACGTTGCTACTTTTTTTATTTTGCAAATAAACATAGTATAAATCTGAAGTTATTTTCTTTAATTTTAAAACAATTTTTATTTAAAAGCTGTTTCTATAACAATAATTTTGTTTTGTTTGTTGCCTTACAGAGTTTATAATTTACAATTACATTATGTTTTTATTGTTTTGAAATTATGTGATATTTCAACTGTTAACGAGATGTGGAGTGGAACAATTTACGTAAATACAATCCATGGGAAGATAAACTGCAATAATATTTTAACTTTACAATACACATCAATACTCATCCATTATGTCACTTTCAAATTTCAACAATTTGACTGATGCTGCAGAGCAGCATGGGTTCTCTAGTTATACTTGTAAATCAGTAAAATAGCAGATAAATCAAACATTCCCTAACTGTAAGACTCAGTTTCATTTTCAAATATCTTCTTACCAACAGGGGAATTAGCTAACAACTAATAAAAATAATACATTTTGAGTACTTACACTGAAATGTGATGTGTGTGATGGCACCTGTACTGACTGCAACAGAAAATTATATTGTAAATCAGGAAAATAACAGATAACTAAAATATTTCCTAACTCCTAACTGTAAGACCCAATTTCATTCATAAAAAATCTAATAAAATAAACAATTTTAATCAACAAGTAAATACGGAATTCGTTTGGGTTGTTTTTAGTACTGCTGTGGAAATAAGAAAAGCTACCATCACATTTGCGTTAAGGTATCGGATTTATTAAAAAACCATAGAACATAGAAGTTTAATATATTTTTGAACAGTTCGGGGATGACTTTGTTTTAGTTTATGTAGGTATTTAATTTAACACTAAACTGTGTAATTCTAAGTGTTAGTTCATATCTAAAAAATAAAATAAAACTTCTGTCATTAAAACGCTTGAGCTTTACTTAAAGCAAAACCTCAAAAAGATTTCAATATAATTTTTTTTTCTTCTAAAAAAAGTATGAAGTAAAAATGAAGATATAGGAAAAAAATTATTAAAATAAATTAATCCTTACTTTTGAAGAAGTAGGTGTAGGATCGTTGTGGCGCTGGAAAAGTTCATTGATAGTTAGTCTGAAGTTGATTTAAAAAATAAACATACAAAATGTAGAACATAAATTTACAAAATACACAAGCAGGATTTGTATAAGAGTGAGATCTATGAAACTACTGAACCGACTTTTATGCTTCATGTGTCAATTAAAAGAGGAGGTCTTGGTTCCTGTGAATTTGTTTATAGTGTGCATTTGTCTTTTGGGTTTTGCTCTACAGGCTGTCAAAGCCTCAATTTACATCTTGTGAAGGAGTAGAAATCAACTGAATTGTAAATTCAATAGCTGATGGCACATTAATAAAACACAGCATAGCAGAAAAACAGACGTTAGAGTCATCGTATAAATAATGACTATTGGAATGACAGCGCAGTCAAAAACACGTTATGAGGGATAGAGTAAATTAAGAAGTATGAGAAGAACGAGGTTAGAGTCATCGTATAAATAATGACTATTGGAATGACAGCGCACTCAACAACACGTTATGAGGGATAGTGTAAATTAAGAAGTATGAGAAGAACGACGTTCGAGTCATCGTATAAATAATGATTATTGGAATGACAGCGCAGTCAACAACACGTTATGAGGGATAGTGTAAATTAAGAAGTATGAGAAGAACGACGTTCGAGTCATCGTATAAATAATGACTATTGGAATGACAGCGCAGTCAACAACACGTTATGAGGGATAGTGTAAATTAAGAAGTATGAGAAGAACGACGTTCGCGTCATCGTATAAATAATGACTATTGGAATGACAGCGCAGTCAGTCAGCAACACGTTATGAGGGATAGTGTAAATTAAGAAGTATGAGAAGAACGACGTTCGCGTCATCATATAAATAATGACTATTGGAATGACAGCGCAGTCAGTCAACAACACGTTATGAGGGATAGTGTAAATTAAGAAGTATGAGAAGAACGACGTTAGAGTCATCATATAAATAATGACTATTGGAATGACAGCGCAGTCAAAAACACGTTATGAGGGATAGAGTAAATTAAGAAGTATGAGAAGAACGACGTTAGAGTCATCGTATAAATAATGATTATTGGAATGACAGCGCAGTCAAAAACACGTTATGAGGGATAGTGTAAATGAAGAAGTATGAGAAGAACGACGTTCGAGTCATCGTATAAATAATGACTATTGGAATGACAGCGCAGTCAACAACACGTTATGAGGGATAGTGTAAATTAAGAAGTATGAGAAGAACGACGTTCGCGTCATCATATAAATAATGACTATTGGAATGACAGCGCAGTCAGTCAACAACACGTTATGAGGGATAGTGTAAATTAAGAAGTATGTAAAAGAACGACGTTCGCGTCATCATATAAATAATGAGTATTGGAATGACAGCGCAGTCAGTCAACAACACGTTATGAGGGATAGTGTCAATTAAGAAGTATGAGAAGAACGACGTTAGAGTCATCGTATAAATAATGACTATTGGAATGACAGCGCAGTCAACAACACGTTATGAGGGATAGTGTAAATTAAGAAGTATGAGAAGAACGACGTTCGCGTCATCATATAAATAATGACTATTGGAATGACAGCGCAGTCAGTCAACAACACGTTATGAGGGATAGTGTAAATTAAGAAGTATGAGAAGAACGACGTTCGAGTCATCGTATAAATAATGACTATTGGAATGACAGCGCACTCAACAACACGTTATGAGGGATAGTGTAAATTAAGAAGTATGAGAAGAACGACGTTCGCGTCATCATATAAATAATGACTATTGGAATGACAGCGCAGTCAGTCAACAACACGTTATGAGGGATAGTGTAAATTAAGAAGTATGAGAAGAACGACGTTAGAGTCATCGTATAAATAATGACTATTGGAATGACAGCGCAGTCAAAAACACGTTATGAGGGATAGTGTAAAATAAGAAGTATGAGAAGAACGACGTTCGCGTCATCATATAAATAATGACTATTGGAATGACAGCGCAGTCAACAACACGTTATGAGGGATAGTGTAAATTAAGAAGTATGAGAAGAATGACGTTTGAGTCATCGTATAAATAATGACTATTGGAATGACAGTTCACTCAACAACACGTTATGAGGGATAGTGTAAATTAAGAAGTATGAGAAGAACGACGTTCGAGTCATCGTATAAATAATGACTATTGGAATGACAGCGCAGTCAGTCAACAACACGTTATGAGGGATAGTGTAAATTAAGAAGTATGAGAAGAACGTTAGAGTCATTGTATAAATAATGACTATTGGAATGACAGCGCAGTCAACAACACGTTATGAGGGATAGTGTAAATTAAGAAGTATGAGAAGAACGACGTTAGAGTCATCGTATAAATAATGACTATTGGAATGACAGCGCAGTCAAAAACACGATATGAGGGATAGTGTAAATTAAGAAGTATGAGAAGAACGTTAGAGTCATCGTATAAATAATGACTATTGGAATGACAGCGCAGTCAACAACACGTTATGAGGGATAGAGTAAATTAAGAAGTATGAGAAGAACGACATTAGAGTCATCGTATAAATAATGACTATTGGAATGACAGCGCAGTCAAAAACACGTTATGAGGGATAGTGTAAATTAAGAAGTATGAGAAGAACGTTAGAGTCATTGTATAAATAATGAATATTGGAATGACAGCGCAGTCAACAACACGTTATGAGGGATAGTGTAAATTAAGAAGTATGAGAAGAACGACGTTAGAGTCATCGTATAAATAATGACTATTGGAATGACAGCGCAGTCAAAAACACGTTATGAGGGATAGTGTAAATTAAGAAGTATGAAAAGAACGACGTTCGAGTCATCATATAAATAACGACTATTGGAATGACAGCGCAGTCAACAACACGTTATGAGGGATAGTGTAAATGAAGAAGTATGAGAAGAACGATGTTAGATTCATCGTATAAATAATGACTATTGGAATGACAGCGCAGTCAACAACATGTTATGAGGGATAGTGGAAATTAAGAAGTATGAGAAGAACGACGTTAGAGTCATTGTATAAATAATGACAATTGGAATGACAGCGCAGTCAGTCAACAACACCTTATGAGGGATAGTGTAAATTAAGAAGTATGACAAGAACGACGTTCGCGTCATCATATAAATAATGACTATTGGAATGACAGCGCAGTCAACAACACGTTATGAGGGATAGTGTAAATTAAGAAGTATGAGAAGAATGACGTTCGAGTCATCGTATAAATAATGACTATTGGAATGACAGCGCACTCAACAACACGTTATGAGGGATAGTGTAAATTAAGAAGTATGAGAAGAACGACGTTAGAGTCATCGTATAAATAATGACTATTGGAATGACAGCGCAGTCAAAAACACGTAATGAGGGATAGTGTAAATTAAGAAGTATGAGAAGAACGACGTTCGCGTCATCATATAAATAATGACTATTGGAATGACAGCGCAGTCAACAACACGTTATAAAGGATAGTGTAAATTAAGAAGTATGAGAAGAATGACGTTCGAGTCATCGTATAAATAATGACTATTGGAATGACAGCGCACTCAACAACACGTTATGAGGGATAGTGTAATTAAGAAGTATGAGAAGAACGAAGTTCGAGTGATCGTATAAATAATGACTATTGGAATGACAGCGCAGTCAAAAACACGTTATGAGGGATAGTGTAAATTAAGAAGTATGAGAAGAACGACGTTCGAGTCATCGTATAAATAATGACTATTGGAATGACAGCGCAGTCAGTCAACAACACGTTATGAGGGATAGTGTAAATTAAGAAGTATGAGATGAACGTTAGAGTCATTGTATAAATAATGACTATTGGAATGACAGCGCAGTCAACAACACGTTATGAGGGATAGTGTAAATTAAGAAGTATGAGAAGAACGACGTTAGAGTCATCGTATAAATAATGACTATTGGAATGACAGCGCAGTCAAAAACACGATATGAGGGATAGTGTAAATTAAGAAGTATGAGAAGAACGTTAGAGTCATCGTATAAATAATGACTATTGGAATGACAGCGCAGTCAACAACACGTTATGAGGGATAGAGTAAATTAAGAAGTATGAGAAGAACGACATTAGAGTCATCGTATAAATAATGACTATTGGAATGACAGCGCAGTCAAAAACACGCTATGAGGGATAGTGTAAATTAAGAAGTATGAGAAGAACGTTAGAGTCATTGTATAAATAATGACTATTGGAATGACAGCGCAGTCAACAACACGTTATGAGGGATAGTGTAAATTAAGAAGTATGAGAAGAACGACGTTAGAGTCATCGTATAAATAATGACTATTGGAATGACAGCGCAGTCAGTCAACAACACGTTATGAGGGATAGTGTAAATTAAGAAGTATGAGAAGAACAAGGTCAGAGTCATCGTATAAATAATGACTATTGGAATGACAGCGCAGTCAAAAACACGTTATGAGGGATAGTGTAAATGAAGAAGTATGAGAAGAACGACGTTAGAGTCATCGTATAAATAATGACTATTGGAATGACAGCGCAGTCAAAAACACGTTATGAGGGATAGTGTAAATTAAGAAGTATGAGAAGAACGACGTTCGAGTCATCATATAAATAACGACTATTGTCGGTCAACAACACGTTATGAGGGATAGTGTAAATTAAGAAGTATGAGAAGAACGACGTTAGAGTCATCGTATAAATAATGACTATTGGAATGACAGCGCAGTCAAAAACACGTTATGAGGGATAGAGTAAATTAAGAAGTATGAGAAGAACGACGTTAGAGTCATCGTATAAATAATGATTATTAGAATGACAGCGCAGTCAAAAACACGTTATGAGGGATAGAGTAAATTAAGAAGTATGAGAAGAACGACGTTAGAGTCATCGTATAAATAATGACTATTGGAATGACAGCGCAGTCAAAAACACGTTATGAGGGATAGAGTAAATTAAGAAGTATGAGAAGAACGACGTTAGAGTCATCGTATAAATAATGACTATTGGAATGACAGCGCAGTCAAAAACACGTTATGAGGGATAGAGTAAATTAAGAAGTATGAGAAGAACGACGTTAGAGTCATCGTATATATAATGATTATTGGAATGACAGCGCAGTCAACAACACGTTATGAGGGATAGTGTAAATTAAGAAGTATGAGAAGAACGACGTTCGCGTCATCATATAAATAATGACTATTGGAATGACAGCGCAGTCAACAACACGTTATGAGGGATAGTGTAAATTAAGAAGTATGAGAAGAATGACGTTCGAGTCATCGTATAAATAATGACTATTGGAATGACAGCGCACTCAACAACACGTTATGAGGGATAGTGTAAATTAAAAAGTATGAGAAGAACGACGTTAGAGTCATCATATAAATAACGACTATTGTCGGTCAACAACACGTTATGAGGGATAGTGTAAATTAAGAAGTATGAGAAGAACGACGTTAGAGTCATCGTATAAATAATGACTATTGGAATGACAGCGCAGTCAAAAACACGTTATGAGGGATAGAGTAAATTAAGAAGTATGAGAAGAACGACGTTAGAGTCATCGTATAAATAATGACTATTGGAATGACAGCGCAGTCAAAAACACGTTATGAGGGATAGAGTAAATTAAGAAGTATGAGAAGAACGACGTTAGAGTCATCGTATATATAATGATTATTGGAATGACAGCGCAGTCAACAACACGTTATGAGGGATAGTGTAAATTAAGAAGTATGAGAAGAACGACGTTCGCGTCATCATATAAATAATGACTATTGGAATGACAGCGCAGTCAACAACACGTTATGAGGGATAGTGTAAATTAAGAAGTATGAGAAGAATGACGTTCGAGTCATCGTATAAATAATGACTATTGGAATGACAGCGCACTCAACAACACGTTATGAGGGATAGTGTAAATTAAGAAGTATGAGAAGAACGACGTTAGAGTCATCGTATAAATAATGACTATTGGAATGACAGCGCAGTCAAAAACACGTAATGAGGGATAGTGTAAATTAAGAAGTATGAGAAGAACGACGTTCGCGTCATCATATAAATAATGACTATTGGAATGACAGCGCAGTCAACAACACGGTATGAGGGATAGTGTAAATTAAGAAGTATGAGAAGAATGACGTTCGAGTCATCGTATAAATAATGACTATTGGAATGACAGCGCACTTAACAACACGTTATGAGGGATAGTGTAAATTAAGAAGTATGAGAAGAACGATGTTTGAGTCATTGTATAAATAATGACTATTGGAATGACAGCGCAGTCAAAAACACGTTATGAGGGATAGTGTAAATTAAGAAGTATGAGAAGAACGACGTTCGAGTCATCGTATAAATAATGACTATTGGAATGACAGCGCAGTCAGTCAACAACACGTTATGAGGGATAGTGTAAATTAAGAAGTATGAGAAGAACGTTAGAGTCATTGTATAAACAATGACTATTGGAATGACAGCGCAGTCAACAACACGTTATGAGGGATAGTGTAAATTAAGAAGTATGAGAAGAACAACGTTAGAGTCATCGTATAAATAATGACTATTGGAATGACAGCGCAGTCAAAAACACGATATGAGGGATAGTGTAAATTAAGAAGTATGAGAAGAACGTTAGAGTCATCGTATAAATAATGACTATTGGAATGACAGCGCAGTCAACAACACGTTATGAGGGATAGAGTAAATTAAGAAGTATGAGAAGAACGACATTAGAGTCATCGTATAAATAATGACTATTGGAATGACAGCGCAGTCAAAAACACGTTATGAGGGATAGTGTAAATTAAGAAGTATGAGAAGAACGTTAGAGTCATTGTATAAATAATGACTATTGGAATGACAGCGCAGTCAACAACACGTTATGAGGGATAGTGTAAATTAAGAAGTATGAGAAGAACAACGTTAGAGTCATCGTATAAATAATGACTATTGGAATGACAGCGCAATCAGTCAACAACACGTTATGAGGGATAGTGTAAATTAAGAAGTATGAGAAGAACGAGGTCAGAGTCATCGTATAAATAATGACTATTGGAATGACAGCCCAGTCAAAAACACGTTATGAGGGATAGTGTAAATGAAGAAGTATGAGAAGAACGACGTTAGAGTCATCGTATAAATAATGACTATTGGAATGACAGCGCAGTCAAAAACACGTTATGAGGGATAGTGTAAATTAAGAAGTATGAGAAGAACGACGTTCGAGTCATCATATAAATAACGACTATTGGAATGACAGCGCAGTCAACAACACGTTATGAGGGATAGTGTAAATGAAGAAGTATGAGAAGAACGATGTTAGAGTCATCGTATAAATAATGACTATTGGAATGACAGCGCAGTCAACAACATGTTATGAGGGATAGTGTAAATTAAGAAGTATGAGAAGAACGATGTTAGAGTCATTGTATAAATAATGACAATTGGAATGACAGCGCAGTCAGTCAACAACACCTTATGAGGGATAGTGTAAATTAAGAAGTATGACAAGAACATTGGCTAGAGTTGGAGTAGCAGGTCCTACTAGTCAAAACAAATAATTTATTAACACAAAGAGTGTTCATTTATTATCTTTACATAAAGTGCTTACAGCAGCAACTGGTGTTTCACCACTAGAAATTACGTCTATCTTAAAATGTTAATTTTTGAATGCATGTAATCAAATAAGAAAAGCTGTGCCAAATTTTAAGATGTTATCGCTAAATTGAAAAAAAATATCCAACAGCAATAACAGCATAAAAGAAATTTTTATTCCTTGATGTGCCAAAATTCATAAAATATTCAAAAACACTTCAGGGCCCCCACTGACCTTTAAAGTTATCATGTTTATCAGTTGCAGGTGATTGTACGACATATGCTTATATTTAAATCTTCCGGTGTAGCTCAGATAGTCAGGCCAAGTATATTATAATAAATATGAATAGATCAGTTCCAGGATTTGCTGCGGGCTGCAACTGATGCTTAGTGTGAGTCAGCTTGTTATAAGAACTGATTGGATCAGCATGTTAGATTTTTAAACCCCGCCTAAACTATGGCAGTAGCAATACATACATTATTATACTAGGAGTACGCTCAAATATTCGCATATTGGAATGACCGAACTCAGAAGTGGTAGATGAAAATTACTGCTTTTAACATAAGTTCTAACCGAAATTTCATCACGAAATATTAAATAAATAGTGTTGATCCTGAGGACTCGGTAGGAAAATGTTGTTAATGGTGTATTAATTGTCCAACACACCCATATCTAGTTTTTTAGTCATGAATTTTCACAAATTTATACCTTATTTTGTTGTTTTTTAGTCTTAGTTTTGTATGAAAATATTAACAAATTTATTTTGTAAACCTCTGGTTAATGTAAACAGATTAATAACAGAAAATATAATATGTTGAAATGAATTAAAATACATAGAGAAAATATGTATACTTCTCCTAGTAGCGTACTCCTAGTATATGTATACTAGGAGTACGCTCAAATATTCGCATATTGGAATGACCGAACTCAGAAGTGGTAGATGAAAATTACTGCTTTTAACATAAGTTCTAACCGAAATTTCATCACGAAATATTAAATAAATAGTGTTGATCCTGAGGACTCGGTAGGAAAATGTTGTTAATGGTGTATTAATTGTCCAACACACCCATATCTAGTTTTTTAGTCATGAATTTTCACAAATTTATACCTTATTTTGATGTTTTTTAGTCTTAGTTTTGTATGAAAATATTAACAAATTTATTTTGTAAACCTCTGGTTAATGTAAACAGATTAATAACAGAAAATATAATATGTTGAAATGAATTAAAATACATAGAGAAAATATGTATACTTCTCCTAGTAGCGTACTCCTAGTATATGTATACTAGGAGTACGCTCAAATATTCGCATATTGGAATGACCGAACTCAGAAGTGGTAGATGAAAATTACTGCTTTTAACATAAGTTCTAACCGAAATTTCATCACGAAATATTAAATAAATAGTGTTGATCCTGAGGACTCGGTAGGAAAATGTTGTTAATGGTGTATTAATTGTCCAACACACCCATATCTAGTTTTTTAGTCATGAATTTTCACAAATTTATACCTTATTTTGTTGTTTTTTAGTCTTAGTTTTGTATGAAAATATTAACAAATTTATTTTGTAAACCTCTGGTTAATGTAAACAGATTAATAACAGAAAATATAATATGTTGAAATGAATTAAAATACATAGAGAAAATATGACAAAGAAATAAACAGGTGAGGCATAAAAAATCATTTAGGCAAATATTCAATAAACCGTGACAAATGTAACAAAGGTTAGGTAAGTCTTAAGTTACATCAGACTGGTTTCACAATTTACAAATTCTAGGCCCATAGGCGTACTTGTATGTATAACTACAAGTTTCATAGATTTTTCGTAGGTGGTAGCCTATTGAAAAACGTTGCCAATAATTTATTGGAAAATTCTCACAAATCATTTAGTAACTAATGGCCTTGGCCTAGGTACAGATTATAAAAGAATTAAACTCGATATATATCTTCATATTTCATGTCATCGTCAATTTTTATTTTACTTGCCATAATATATTAAGCAAAATAAAAACAGAAAACGAAGTACCCTTTGAAATATGATTTATGTATAGTAAATGCAGCCTACATTCACATGTTAGTTTATATCAACTTTTTAACTTTGCAAAAGGATAAGGTCAGAGATTAAGGTTATTTTATGGTTATGATGTTTGAGTTTGAAACAACGAGGTATATCTCGTTGGTTTGAAGTGCCTGGTTGCAGTGGATTGAAAAAAAAAACTGTTGAATATAAAAGCTAAAATAACAGAAACAGCTGTAACTATATAAATGATTGCAGTAAAAATTTTCAATTAGTAATGAAACTTTTGTACTCGGGTCAGTTTGTTATTAATAAAAGTAACGTATGTATACATAATTACATCAAGATTGTAAAAGTAGTGAAAAAAGTAGCTACATAATCCGCTACACCTACTCTAAAAATGTAGGGCGCTACAGCTAAAGCTATTTTTTTCCAAAGTAGCGGAGCTACAGCTGACGCTACTAAAAAAGTAGCTCACTACTCCCCAACACTGCTCCTTAGTGGGACCTGAGTGTAAAATATGGAGCCAAACGTCTCCAAATGGAGATAAACAGGTCCAACTAATGCCTAGGTGCCAGCTAATGCCAACTAATGTTGATTGGAATGTGCCGCAGCGGAAGTTTTGATACGTTCTTGATAAAGTTGCTGTAAGATAAAATGGACAAACATCTCAGAACACCTCTACGTGATAATATCTGTACCCTTGAACAAATATAAGGCCCACGATATGTTCATCTGCATTTTAAAATCTACTAGAATGGTCATCATAATACTTTTGATGAACACCTATTTCTACTCCAAATATTTCACTGTTGAGAATAAATGTGACACAAACAACAAAATTTACAATTTACAATATTGCAGTGGAAAACTTAGATTGCTGCAAAGTTTTTTAAGTGAGGTTGCCTGATAATATTAGTAATTCTTTGCTTATTCATTGTTGGTGATGGTGAGTTTATGTTATTTAAGAAATTATTGGTGATATTTTCCACCAGCGATTAGTAAAACAAAGTTTCACGATGTTTCGGGGTCTAAAATCTTAATGAATCCGAGTTGGACTTTTTTGTATTTTAATTTTACTATTTTGCCTGCTTTTACAGTTCTCTATTTTAGCTTTTCTGTGATTTTGCTTTTCCTGATTTTGTTATGTTTTAAGTATTCCTTTCACCTGAAGGCGGGATCAGATTCCAGATCCTCAAAGGTTGTGAAACGTTTGTTTTACTAATAAGTGATGGAAAATGTCCTTAATAATTTCTTAAGTATTAATATTAAATTACTTTTTAAAATGTTTAGGAACAATTTGGCTATATATGATATTTTATAGATATAACCTTTCATGTAACCAAAGCACTTGATCCTCATTAAAATACCATTTACAACTTACGATGCTCTTGTGCTCCTCTACAATTGGTCTCAACGCACTCAGCTCTGTCCACGCCCGGTTCAGTTCACCTTCCATCTTCATGTTCTGTCTTTTCAGAGCATCGTCCTATATTTTGATCAAACATGAATTATTAAAAATATTTTGGAATTGATGCAATGTGTGAGAGCAAAACATTACAGGTTATTAGCAATTGGTAGACAATGTATAGTTGATTATTCTAATCTAAAAGGTATTAATTAAGTTTAAATAGATTGTAATAGTCCGGTGGGCTTATGACAACCAGTGCCTGTGACTATTAATCATACTGTTTCAAATGTCAAGATAGACTATACAGAAATTAACTTCAGTTGCTAAGTTAGTAGGCCTACTGCAAAAGCCAATTTTACCAGCCTGTAACCAATGGTAAACCAATTTGTTACTATTGCATAAAAACCTCATCATTTTTTTTTATATTTCAAACAAGATGTTAGCACCAAAATTCCTGTTCCTACAGATAAAAAAAGGGTTGATACTAAATTTGTGAGTGGTTCCTGATTTGTCCACGGCAAACCTTGAAATTTGGATAGGATCATAACTATTTTAACCTAAAAAAGTAAAACCCCCAAAATAATAACAATCAATAAAACTTACTTTCGAAGAGGCACTAGGTAATGGGGTCTTTCGGCACTGGAAACAAATGGTAATTTATATTAGTTTGAAACACTTGGTGTTATAACGGTTGATCATGAAAAATGTTTATCTGTACGTAAAAGGCTCCTTAACATTATTCCATTATCAAATTTAACTAATCTTAATTAAAAAATATTTTGAAACCTAAAATCAGCAGGCCTGACTTTGTAACTGCCTGATAAATATAAGGATGTATCTCAAGATAAAATAGGCAACATACCTTTTCTGCCGTCAATCCCAAATGATTTACTAGCAGCTGACTAGTTTCAAGACTGCGTTCACATTGTCAAACCTGTGTGTCAGAAATTAAAAGTTGTACATATAGTTTATTTAAACTGTTGGTTAACAATTGCAAACTATGTGTCTACTTTTAATTTCTGACATACAGATTCAATAACGGGATAGCAGTCTGGAAAAGAGTAAATTATTAAGAACTGATAACGGATAAGGTATGTAACCGATTTTGATTTGAGTCCAGTACTAATCCTGGTGA
This sequence comes from Allygus modestus, assembly GCA_963675035.1. NCBI lineage: Eukaryota > Metazoa > Arthropoda > Insecta > Hemiptera > Cicadellidae > Allygus > Allygus modestus. The sequence goes on from OY776112.1 coordinate 474,039,875, forward strand.
CGAATATGAATACAGTAAAAGCCCGCTAAACCGGCATCCGATGGTTCGGCACTTTCAATAATCTGGCATCAGTCAAAGGGTTATAAATATATGTTTGTACTCTGTATCATTTTTTCGGGCACGTTCGGTAGAGTTCGGGCACAATCGGCAGAGTTCGGGCACGATCGGCAGAGTTCGGGCACGTTCGGTAGAGTTCGGGCACGATCGGCAGAGTTCGGGCACAATCGGCAGAGTTCGCGGGCAATCGGAAGGAGTAACTGTAATGTTTGAATTAAAATGTAACACAGTAGAACCTCACTACGACGACCCTCGATAAGACAAAAACCTCGATAATGAGTCTGATTTTCTAATCCCCGTGAATCTCCCATAACTCTCAATGTTATAAATACCTTTATAACACGACTCATTTTCAAATAAATACCTCGATAGCACGTCTTTTTGTAATTTCATATTACTAATAAATAAACCTCTATAGCGCGTCTTTTCAAATAACTGAACCTCTATAGCACGACACCCACCTCAATAACACGCTTCTTTGAGCAAGTGAACCTTTATTACACGACTCTAACCTCAATAGCACGCCGTTTTGCGTTACGGAACCTTTATAGCACGACTAAACCTTTCTCACGCATAGTTAGCTCTCACGGTTAGAACGGATGTTTTGAAGTAAACAACGTCTTGGGCTCAGGTCTCAACAGAAAAACCCCTTCCCCAACCCCTTCCCATTCCGGCCTTTCCTTGTCTATCACGGGTCAGTCGCATCATCGCATGCTCTCCATTATAAAAAACGTAACGTTTAAGTAGAACACTGTCTATACAGTGTATACAAGTTTATGAGAAAACTTGATTTTGTGTTGTATTTTTAGTTGAAACAATATGTATTTAACATTACATTATGTATTTAACATCTGTTTAACATTACAGTATTTTATTGCGTATTTCACAATAGGTTAAGGTTTACTGTATTTCGAGCTTATTAACTCTATAGAGTACTTTAGTGAACTGAGTCTGTTGATTTCTTTCTTACTGTCGCAATAATAAAGAAGTTTGTTTTACTTGTACGTTTGTTCTTTTATTTATGACTGATTTATACAGTACTTTTCTACTTAAAACACAACTTATTAGAAATGTTTCATAAAAAATGTGCTTGGTATAGCAAAAAGTCTGTGACCTCGATAACACGTCTTGTTGTGAAACCCACCTTGATAGCACGACCCTCAATTACAAGTGCACCTCGATAAGAAGACTATTTTAGAGATCCCCTTGAGAGTTGTGTTATCGAGGTTCTACTGTACTGTAAATCCATTTTCTGGTTGAAATGTTGTTTTGTTTTTAACATTTTCCATTATTACTGAAATCAGGTAAAGCTCAATAAAACACAGAATAATGACTCGCTAACCAATGATTTCTTTTTGCCTCTCTATTTTTAGCGGTATTTCCGCTATTCTGTCAATAACAGCTAATTTTAGACGGCGCTCAGTGATCCAGCATTCTCGGTAATTTGGCACTGCCAAAGTCCTGAACGTGCCGGATTAGCGAGCGTCTACTGTATATAATAATTTATTCCATCCCTCTATCATTTACGATTTTAGCTAACATACTGCACAATGGGGATCTACCGATCATACTTTACAGATCACTTCCTACAAGACACCCAAGATGACAGGATTTTATCATAAATGTATCACCTTCTGATAGTAGTACTACCTCTAGGCGAGGAAGGTCGTAAACTGAAAACAAATCACTATAAGTAAGGGTTACAATGCAACACTACTTCTCATATATTAAAAAGTAAAGGTGACTTTTTTAACCCCTTAACTGCCACAAAAGTAATATAATGGACAACCTCGCTTTATAGAGTTCAACTGCTATGCCCGTGTTGTCACGTTATGCCATGGTCAGTTGGTTTAATTGTTTTGAACAACTTCCATACTGTAGTTCACTCTCCGAGTGATTTTGCAAACAAGGTGTAAGCTAATGCTATATGCAAAAATACACACTCAGCTTGTTTAATGTGCTATCTGATGGTTTTTTTTTAAATATCTAGTGGCACTTTTTAATAACGCTTGTGAGAACTTTTCAGGGAGAATATGTCGAATCTTGCTTATGTTTCCTAGTAAATGCAGCGTTTGTGTTGTGTCCTAGTAAATAACGCCAATATACAGTGTTTGTGTTGTGTCCAAGTAAATAGCGCCAATATACAGTATTTGTGTTGTGTCCTAGTCAATAGCACCAATATAGAGTGTTTGTGTTGTTTCCTAGTACATAGCGCCAATATACAGTATTTGTGTTGTGTCCTAGTCAATAGCACCAATATAGAGTGTTTGTGTTGTTTCCTAGTACATAGCGCCAATATACAGTATTTGTGTTGTGTCCTAGTCAATAGCACCAATATAGAGTGTTTGTGTTGTTTCCTAGTACATAGCGCCAATATACAGTGTTTGTGTTGTGTTCAAGTAAATAGCGCCAATATACAGTATTTGTGTTTATTTATGTGAATGTTATTATGGCGGGTAATAATGATGAAAAAGAAAAAAATCATGTTTTAGCGAATTTCCCCTATAGCGAAGGAGCTATTATCGTAGGTGGCATGGTAAGACTTAACCCGAGACCATGATAACTTTTTGTTTGCATCTTTTCTTTTGCATCTTTTCATCTTTGTTTTTTATCTTTTTGCAGCAAACCTGCATACTCAGCCTTAATGTTAGTCATTTGGACAATAAATAAAATGCTCTATATTACTTATTAGAAATGTATTTTTATTAAAACTTGGTAAGTGGCTTTATGTAGTACTGAGAAATATGTAAACGCATTGGAAATTCGCTGAGTACACAGGTTAGCTGCAATGTGGGTATTGTGAGTTATTAGCTCAGAATTGGGAGTACAGACCACAAATAAATCAGAATATGACAATGTTTATTTATTATTATTACTGTTACCATTATTATTATTATTAGTTATTAATTTATACTTATTCAAATTAATTATAAAAATTATTAATCATTTTATATAAAATAAAAAAAGTTATGAACTGGTTTAAACAATTATTAGGTGAAAAACAAATTTCATAATTTGTGGATGTGTATAGGTAAGTGGTTTAAAAATTCAAAATTTTAATACTGAAGTGCACGTGTCACCCTCAAAGTTTGATTTTGTCTATAATATTAGGATCGGGATCAACCGCTGTTGAATTGCAGCTGTTGATACAGAAAAAACTGATTATAGCAGTGACAGATGTTACACACAGAACATATTTTGAGGCCATAAGATGAGGTTAAAGACTGATTAATAAAGATCCTGAGAGTAAAAACCGTACCATGCCTGTTGAAAAAAGACTAATCCTACAGACATTAAAATATACACATCACTATGAGTAACATTGCTCAGATTCAAACAACAGGTCTTTCTCCACTCTCATATCCACGAATAGTGTTATACTGCAGCTAAAAGCACTTGACAAACGTGCACAGAAAGTTAATACTTACTTTTTCATGTTCGGCCGCTGTACGTCGCAATTTGTCGAGCTCCTTGAGAAGGTCGTTCAGTTCATCTTCCAACCTCTCGTTTTCATTTTTCAAAGCTTCTGCCTATATTTTGGCCAAATATTTATTATTTAAATGTTTTGAAATGGATACAATGTGTGTAGAAAATAAAGGGGGAGCTTTCAAAAATTTGTATTGCTACTCATGTATTAGCTAGAACCATGTTTAGATTATAAAATCTGGAGTGTTATCCGAATCCCATTACACTACTTGAAACAACCAACTGATTGTAAATACTCGTTCAAAAACACTCAAAACTCAAAAATAATTGGCACTACTCGACTCGATTAAAAAAATCAGTACTCGCACACCCCTACTTTAAATAATAACAAACAGTTATAAAAGATGGTGCAATGTTCTGATGATGAATCTACAGTACAGTCAACTCCCGATTATCCGGGGTAATGACCGGTTGGAGGGTCACGGATAACCCAAAACCACGGTTAAAACAAAGGGATCCAATAAATTGAATATTACAAATATAATTAAGGTTTATTAACATTTTTATACTACAATATTGTGTTTTAATGTCATTTAAGATATATTTATATAAATTAAATACTTTTGAAAATCTTTAAACTGTGATAAAAACTACAATCAAGATAATAGTAGTTAATACTAGCAATGGCTGATAGCAGTAAATACTATCCAAAACACCGAATTATATTTAATAGGTTAAAGATCTCTTAAACACCGACCTCCCTAAACTACACCGAACAGTATGCTAATTACTTCCACACTGGAGGAAAAACCCCGTGAGGGTGCGGCGGGAAGGGGGATGGTTTGGAGATGTTTCTATTTTTAGTCGTCCGCATCCGACCGTCCGTCCGTCCGTCTGTCGCTCTGCCCAGCGTGGCTAGAGCAGTGTCAAGGTCATCGCTCCCCATCACGCACCCACGGCTCATTAGCGAGATAACAGACTCTCAGATTATGTTGTGTTTACTAAATTGTTTGTATTGTATTTATTCTGATAAATAAAGTAAATTACATACGATTCTGGAGATAATTTAGCATAATAAATCAATATTATTGCCCTATTTGTGTTTAGAAGGGAAAAATAAAAATAAACCTTTCGTGTCCCCGGTTAAACCGCAACCTGATTAACCCGCTCCCGGATAATCGGGAGTTGACTGTATCGCTAAATGTCAAACAAACAGAATTTTTCTCCTTCAATAGCAGACTGGACTACGTGGAGGAAACTGTTTATAAGGAGTGTTTCCCTAAGTATAGTAAATAGTGCAACAGGTAAAAAACAAGTTGATATCCTCATTTCCTGTATGGAAGAGAAGGGAGAACAAACTCTAGAGTCTTTCAATCTAAATGTATCAGATATAACAACTACGATATTGTTTTGAACAAATTTGAACGGTATTTTGTTCCTAAGAAAAGTCTTATATTTAAACGAGCTAGATTTCTTAAACACATGCAAGGCACATTTGAATCTGTAGAAAACTTTGTTACTGCTCTTCGTAATCGTGCACAACATTGTGAATGGAGACAGGTTGAGGAACAGATAATTTTAATGGTTCTAATAATAGGAATGCGCGATGAAACACTTAGCGACCGTCTTCAATAAGAGAGCGACATAAAACTAGAAATAGCCATTAAAACTGTTCGTAGTCAGAAGAATTAGATAGACAAAAACAATAAATAAAACTTTCTGATGTAGATGCTTTCAGGAAAGTCGATTCTATTCCTTCTCATTCTAAATTTGACTCTACTAACAGTAACCAGATAAATAACTATTCTTACAGACCTAATAACAATACGAAATACATACCAAAAACCTCTGACTCTGGTTCTTAGTGACTCAAGTTAACAACAAGTAGTCCAGGACTCCATCAAAGCAATGTAACTGCAGAAGCTGGGGTGAAAATTGCTAATAGTGTCTTGAGAAAAAACAAAGAAGATCCTTACCTAGCCTTACTCTGATACCTCGCTGATAACTAATGGCTTTTGCCCAGCTCAACTTTTGTTTAACAGGACCCGTGACAATCTACCAACTCTTCCGAAGAAACTTGATGAGAAACCAGACTTATCTAATCTGAAGAAAAAGGAGAAAACATACAGGGATTCTTACAAGAACCAATATGACGAACATCACGGCACAAGAAACTTACCTTAACTACAAATCGGATAAAATGTATCGGGTCAGGATCTCTAACGTGACAGGGTAGATAGCAACATTGCGAAAGAGCCACGATATTATTGCGTTAGAACAGGCAAAAGCACACTATGCAGAGAGCCACGATATTATTGCGTTAGAACAGGCAAAAGCACACTATGCAGAAATTGGTACCATTTGATCCCATACAAAGAACTATCTCAATCAAACCCAGTAATAACCATTCTCCTTAATATAACTAACAGTGACACACACCCTTCTCTATCTTCCAGGAGCATACGAAGTGAACGAAGATTACCAAACTTGTCGAGATAGTCAGATTAATACTAAACATCAACGAATACCTCCATCTTATGCTGCAGTACTACCACAACAACATATATATCAAGATCATTCACAAGTTCAAACAGGCAAATCGACTCTGAAGAATCTATGCCTCAAAAGTCCTGATAAAAATATTTCAAGACACAGAACTAAGTCCGGAAGATTAGTAAAGCCAGTGAAGAGCGGTATAAATATAACTAGAGAAGTGAGGTGTTATAAGACACCTGAATTATTATTTATGATTTGATTTTACAATGTATGTTTTTTTTAGTTAAAACAAATGCATGTGCTCCTTAAGTCTACGTAACAAATAATTATGAATATACTTTATTTACTGCATATAGTTATAAAAGACAATCTAATCCCTATATAAGTAATGGTTAGAATAAGAATATTATGCCTCTTGAATTAAAACTTACTCGTTTTTTGTCAAGAGAACTCCCTGAAAAGAGCTTTTTGTAATTTCAGAACTGGTTTAAACAAGTTTGTCCTAATTGGTAGCATATTTGTTGTGTATGAATCTTTTCAAATGCCAATATTTACATCCTGCAGGACACGGGGCACCCTCAAAATTTGTTTTTTTATCCGTGGCATTAAAATGGGGAAAAACTGTTGTTGAATTGTGGCTGTCGATAAAGAGAAAACTGTTCATTAGCAGTGACAGATGTTACACGCAGAATATAAATAGATTCTGATGCCGGAAGGTTTAAAGACTGATTAATAAAGATCTTGAGGGTAAAACCCGTGATAAAAAGGTCAGGTGTTGTGTATGACTAGTGCCTACAAACATTATAATACAAACAACATCATTATAAGTATGTAACTTTGCTCAGATTCGAAACAGCAGGTCCACTCGTCTCACCATGACTGAAATTACACTATAGCTACAACCACTTGACAAAAGTGCACAGCAATACAATACTTACTTTTTCATTTTCGGCTTGCAATTTCTCAATCTCCTTGAGAAGGTCGTTCAGTTCATCTTCCAGCCTCTTTTTTTCTGCTTTCAGAGCATCTGCCTATATTTTGGTCAAACATTTAAGATTTTAATATTTTGAAATGGATGCAATGTGTGTAGAAAATAAAGGAGGGGGGGAGTTATTGGTAAATATATTATTGGAGTGATTGCTACACAATGGATTATGCTAATCTCCAAGGTATTCGTGTAAGTTAAAATAGAACATCAGAGGCCATCCTCAGGCTTTTTTACAAATGGCATGATAGCCAATACAGAAATTAACTGAACCCCTGAGTGCCAAAAGCTAGTGAATGGAGTAGTTGAATCTTTGTTGTTTTATTGATTTTTTAAATATGAGGTGTGTTTTAGCAAATTTCCCCTATAGGGAAGAAGCTATTACCGTAGTCGGTATGGTAAGACCTAGGCCCGGGACCATGATAACTTTTTGTTTTGTTTTGAAAAACTTCTTGACGCTAGAGGTGTCAAGCACTTCACCACACACTTTGCTACTCTACCAGTAAATGTCAGCTGTTTTCACAACGTTAACACTTAGAAATTAATCACAACGCGAACCTCACAAATGGTGAGATTCTCAATCGGCGGCGCCATTTTGAATGCTCACACACAAACTTAAACATTGTCGATTTCTGCTGTGGGGGTGACCCCAGCCTGGCCAATAGATGCAGGAACACAGCGCAGGATGCAGAATGCCAACCTCAGCACTGCAACGGCAGCATTTAAAAATGGTACCAACTTTAAAAACACACCTCATACATTGAATGTCTTGACACTTGACACTGTAAAAAACATGCTTCCGGTGGACAAACACACAGTAAGGTGCTACGTAAAAAGTATCAAAACACCTGATCAGATGTGCAACTCACAAAGACTTCACCCATCTCATTAGCTTGGACGTGTGCCGTCTACTGTTTCCTTTAGGTCTGCCCTCCTTTCAGCTCTGTCACAGACGATGAGCTCGCCATGAGTTGCATATAAAAACGACTGACTGAGACGGGATTCGAACCCTCAACACAAGCACTACTCCCTGACCGGGGGAGTAGCGCCTCAGACCACTCAGCCAACCTGATCAGCTCACAGTTGTATCGGATCAAACTGTTTGTACCAGGATACACCACAAGTCAGATGCAGACTGTAGACAGAGCACCCAAGAGTGCAATTGCTTATACTGTGATTAACATTTATTTTATGTTTTTCACAAGGTCAACCAATCTTTTCACCATGACATAAAACTCCACAAAAATTTCTCTTTTGTACCAGATATTAGCATTAAAACCCATGTTCCCTCGCATACATAATAGTTATTACCAAAATTCTTGGTCAAAATATGAAAATAATTCAAGGCTTTTCCATTGCAAAACTTTGAAATTTCTGGTATGTTTTCCCACAGTTTTATACTACATACAAAAAAAATAAATATCCAGACTAAAAAGAAAACCTGAAATAATCACAGTAAATTAAAAGTTACTTTTGAAGAGGCAGGTTAGGTCTTGTGTATAACTAACGTCAGCGTCACATCATTGCAAACTTCAACGCCAAGTACCTTTCCACTTTCCTCAACCCCACTTGCCAAGCGATGTTTCTGTTTGGTGTATCCCTGCTATCCGTATTAAAATATTTTGTTTAAAGTTTGCTCCTCAAAATTAAGTAAACAAATTGGCACAAACTGGCAACACAGGGATGAAACCCAAGGTTGCAATGATATGAAGCTGACTATAGTGCCTACAGACATTATAATATAAACAACATCATTATGTGTATGTAACGTTGCTCAGATTCGAAACAGCAGGTCCACTCGTCTCACCATTACTGATATTACACCACAGCTACAACCACTTGACAAACGTGCGCAGCAATACAATACTTACATTTTCATTTTGGGCTCGCAGTTTTTCAATCTCCTTGAGAAGGTTGTTCAGTTCATCTTCCAACCTCTCTTTTTCTTTTTTCAGAGCATCTTCCTATATTTTGGTCAAACATTTAATATTTCAATATTTTGAAATTAATTAAATGTGTGTAGAAAAAAAGGGGGGTTTACTTGTACAATATATTATTGGAGTTATTGCTAGATTATGAAATTTTGATTGTTCTAATCGCAAAGGTATCGGTTAAAACAAATACTATCAACTCCCGATTATCCGGGGTGATAACCGGTTGGAGGGTCACGGATAATCCAAAACCACGGTTAAAACAAAGGGATTCAATAAATTGAATATTACAAATATAATGAAGGTTTATTAAAAATTGTATACTACAATATTGTGTTTTAATGTCATTTAAGATATATTTATGTAAATTAAATACTTGTAAAAATACTGAAATTGTGATAAAATCTACAAACACGATAATAATACAGTATTTGATAATAGCAGTGGCTGATAGCAGTAAATACTATCCAAAACGCCGAATTATATTTAATAGGTTAAAGATCTCTAAACACCGAACTCTCTAAACTACACCGAACAGTATGCTAATTAATTTTGCACTGAGGGAAAACCCCATGAGGGTGACCAGCGGCAGGAAGGGTGATTGTTTTGAGATGTTTATATTTTTAGACGACGCGTCTGACCATCCGTCTGTCCGTCCTTCCGTCGCTGAGGGTGAACAGTGCCGGGAAGGGTGATTGTTTTGAGATGTTTCTATTTTAGACGTCCGCATCCGTCTGTCACACTGCCTAGCCAGCTAGCCAGGTGCAGTGTCTAGAGCAGTGTCAAGGTCATCGCTCTCCATCACACGCTCACGGCTCATTAGCGAGATGACAGACTCTGAGAGATTATGTTGTGTTTACTAAATTGTTTGTATAATATTTATTCTGATAAATAAAGTAAATGAAGTACGATTCTGGAGATATTTTAGCAAAATAAAATATTATTATTGCTCTATTTATGTTTAGAAGGGGTTAAATAAAAATAATAAAAATAAACCTTTCGTGACCTCGGTTAAACCGCAACCCGATTAACCCGCTCCCGGATTGTCGGGAGTTGACTGTAATAATAAAAAACTAAAGTTTGAACAGAACATCATAGGCAAACCACAGGCCCTGTTATAAATGGAATGATCGCCTATAGAAAAGTTAATAATTTGATAGGTTAGTGATACCACAAAGATACAAAATCCGATATCATCAGTGAATGACACTAAATGGGTCAACCAATCTTTTGACTATGACATAAAATCTCACAAACTTCTCTTTTGTACCAGATGTTAGCACTTAACCCCATGTCCCCTCATATAAAAAAGGGTTAACAACAACATTTACGCATAATTAAAGTGTTTAACATGGCAAAATCTTGACATTTCAGGCTTTCAGGTATATTTACTCACAGTTTTCCATACAAGAAACATAAATATCTACATTATAAATAACAAAATAACAATCAAAATAAATTAAAACTTACTTTTGAAGAAGAACTACGTAATGGAGTCTTATAGAGACACTGAAAAAAATGATAAATGTAAACTAATTTAACACATACTGGTTGAATATTTTTCTGTAAATAAAATATTTTCCTCCATTAAAATTTTCCAGTATCATATTAAATTTATTTTCATTTTAAAATGTTTATGGGACCTAAAATAAGCAAAGTCTGGCTTTCACACTGGTTAATTAGCCTTTAAATTTATCTCAAAATAAAAATAGTTTAAATAACTTTTCTGTTATCAATCTTTAAAATCATCAAACAAATCAGTAAATATATTGGTTATGATTGCAATAGAATATCTTACCAAAAATTAAAAGTGACTCTCGTTAACCCCTTAACTGCTGCAGACTTTAAACAAATTTAGCAGGCCTTTTTGAAAACGCTTTTGTAAATTAGTCGTGAAGCAAGTCCAATCTGCTTACATTTCCTAGTAAATAATGCAAACATATAGTGTCTGTATTTATTTATCAATACTGAATATTGCTATGATGGGTAGAAAAGATGATTAATAACCAATGATAATGTTATTAGAGCTTCCCAGCTCAGAAGCGAGAGTACGGGCCACCAATTAATCATAATATGGGGACTAATTATTACCATTATTACTACTACAACGAGCAACTTGATTTGTTATTATTACTATTACCATTATTATAAATTAATTAGTTTATTAATTCATTGTTGTGTAATGACTACGCATCACTGGCGTGCAGTGGAGTCGATGACAGCTGGTGCCATCTTCTGTCAAGGACACAAACTACACCAGTGAGTGCAGTATGACGGAAGACAATGCCAGCGAAGTTACTTTGTTAATTAGTACTTAGACTGAGCGCCTTTCGTCGCTCCAAGATCAATATACAGGGTGTCAAAAAAATGCGTAGCGCGCTATGCAGAACCGGATTCTACATACAAAAACAAGTCGAAAAAGAACAGTAACATTTTTGCGATTTCGGATTAGTTTAGTCGTAATCCGCCATTTTGTATTTTTTTAAATAATTAATAATTCAAAAACCCTTCGAGATTTTTTTTGAAACTTGGTATAAACTTTAAGTTTCTGGTTTTTAACATTTTCCAAAAACCATTTTTATTTAACTTATCAAATTTCAAAATGGCGGCCATTTAAATATTTTAAAGTCAAATTCCATGAAAAATAGCAACTAAAACAACATTTTACAAGACATAAAATTTAAAGCACTTTGTAATCCAAATCTAATGACATTTTTACTGTAAAAATCGGTTAATAAATAAAAAAGTTATGCTAATTTTTTTATAATAAATTTCAAAATGGCGGCCATATACAAATTTAAAAGTCAAATTCCTGGAAAACTAACAACTAAAACAAAATTTTACAAGACATAAAATTTAAAGGACTTGGTCAAATGCACTAAGGAATTTGACTTTGAAAATTTTATATGGCCGCCATTTTGAAATTTATTATAAAAAATTGCCATAACTTTTTGTTTATTAACCGATTTTTACAGTAAAAATGTCATTGGATTTGGATTACAAAGTGCTTTAAATTGTATGTCTTGTAAAATTTTGTTTCAGTTGCTAGTTTTCATGGAATTTGACTTTGAAATATTTAAATGGCCGCCATTTTAAAATTTGATAAGTTTAATAAAAATTATTTTTGGAAAATGTTAAAAACCAGAAACTTAATGTTTATACCACGTTTCAAAAAAATATCTCGAAGGGTTTTTGAATTATTAATTATTTTCAAAAAAATACAAAATGGCAGATTACGCCTAAACTAAGCCGAAATCGAACAAATTTTACTCTACATTTTCAACTTGTTTTTGTATTTAGAATATGGTTCTGCATAGCGCGCTACACATTTTTGTGACACTCTGTATTCACCATAGCATAACAACTTTTTAAGGCCAAACGGGCGGAGTTCTAAGGTTGGAAAAACGTATCCATACTAACACAGTGGTATGCTCCATGAGCAGGTTTGAGGGCCTGTTTTAGAGCCTTTTGGGTATTGTGTTTTCTCCGAAAGTATAAAATGGCCCCTTTTGAGGCCATTGGAATGGAGCCCTGAGACCTGGGGAGTGACTTGGTGGGGAACGTATTCAAAATATTGTTGGTCCCCTAGAACGTGGTATGATGTGTAAGTAGTTGTGAGGAGCCTTTTCGCATTCAACTGGGATAATACTTATTTTGTACGGTATAGATCTTTTCCCCGTGAGAAAAAATAGCAACATTTTAGGCAGTGGGGTGGAGTCCTAAGTTCAGGGTTATAAAAAAAGGTATCCAAATGTTTAAAATAAAAAAAATGTCTGAAATCAGCAACGAAATTGATATAATAATACAGCAAATTTACTAGGAGGTGGAGCCCTAAGGTTGCTGGGGGGATGTATCCAACGTTTGCGATTTTTGACACAAGAGATGCGAGTTTTTTAAACAAATCCAAATAACCATCACATGTCAAAATCGGAAGTTTGGAAGTAATAGAAAAAGCCAGTAGGGTTAAGTTAATACTTACTTGTTCATGTTCGGCAGCTATAGGTCGCAATTTGTCAAGCTCCTTGAGAAGGTCGTTCAGTTCATCTTCCAGCCTCTCTTTTTCTCTTTTCAGAGCATCTGCCTGTATTTTGGTCAAACATTTAATATTTCAATATTTTGAAATGGATGCAATGTGTGTAGAAAATGAAGGGGGGAGGGTCATTGGTATGATGTATTATCGGAGTAATTGCTAGACAATGGATTATTCTAATCTCAAAGGAATTGATGTAAGTTTAAATAAATCAACAGAGCCAAACCTCAGGCTTTTTTACAAATGGCATGATAAAACTCAACCTCTGAGTGTCAAGCTAGTGAATGCAGTGGTTGAATCTTTTTTATTTTATTGATTATTTAAATAAGAGGTGTGTTTTTAAACTAAGTACCGTTTTTAAATCCTGCCGTTGCAGCGCTGCAGTTGGCATTCTTGCATTCTATTACCAAGGCTGGGGACACCACTACCGCAAAAGTCGACCATGTTTATGTTTGTCGCTGAGTATTCTAAATAGTGCTGCCGATTGATGACTCCGCCTGTGAAGTACACCCTGCGATTCCATTTCTAATGGTTCTAATTTGTTAATGGTGTGAAAGCAGCTCAAATTCATTGGCAGATAAGCGAATTGTATGGCAAGAACATGAGCAATGGAATGTCACGCAAATGGATTAGAACATTTAAAGGTACCCCACGAACAAGTGGGTAACCTTCTGTCATTACTGAAAATTTGGTGCAAAAAGTTTATCAAAACGCGAGAGAGCACAGACGGTTTACGATTTTCTTGTTATTTTATAAGTTTCCTATAGTGTCAAGAACTGTTCTATATGTAATCGTGATCAAAGAAAATTATCAAAATTTGTGCTGACGCTTAATTTAATATAAATATTGACTGAGGTGCACAAATCCAAGAATTTGGGAAATGTGTTCTCTTTTGTTGAGCCGTACGAGGTAGAAGATACTATTTTTTCAAACCAATTTGTAACAAGCACAAAACACTTCTTGACGCTAGTGGTGTCAAGCACTTCACCACACACTTTGCTACTCTACCAGTAAATGTCAGCTGTTTTCACAACGTTAACACTTAGAAATTAATCACAACGCAAATCTCACAAATGGTGGGATTCTCAATCGGTGGCGCCATTTTGAATGCTCTCACAGAAACTTAAACATTGTCGAATTCTGCTGTAGGGGTGAACCCAGCCTGGCCAATAGATGCAAGAACACAGCGCAGGATGCAGAATGCCAACCTCAGCACTGCAACGGCGGCATTTAAAAATGGTACCAACACTAAAAATAATACCCCCGTAGCAGCAAACCTGCGTACTCAGCGAATTTCCAATGCATATAGATGTATCTTAATACCACATAAAGCCACATACCAAGTTTCATCAATATATATTCATAAATAAACGATTTATGACATTTTAATTATTCTCCATAAGAATAACATGGCGGCTGAGTATGCAGGTTTGCTGAAGCAAGGAACACAAAAAATGGAGTTTTATACAAATATCAATATAACTCATGAAGGTAAAGCCACATACCAAATTTCATTAATTTATTTTCATAATGAAGGGAGATAACACTTACTTATTCTCCATAAGAATAACATGGGGCTGAGTACGCAGGTTTGCTGCTACGGGAGTCTTTGGTAAAAATTTGTTTTTTTGAGCCAATATCAATGGTCCACAACCAGATGAAGCCGTATACCAAGTTTCGTCAGTATACGTTCATAAATAAGCGAGATATAAAATTTTTATTTTCCTCCATAAGAATAACATTAGACAACGTACTGTGTTTAGCACTTTCAATATCTCGGTAACCAATTGACGTAGAGAAATGATCAAAATACCAAATTGTGTGTTTTTTTAAGCTGAATCCAATGGAAAAAAATAAAATTTGACTATTTCCAAAATTACATGTAAAAAATTTAAAAAACCCATTTTTGGGGTACAAAACCCCCCCAAAATACCCCTTCGGATAGGCCGATCGGGCTGGTTTTCGAACTTAAAGTCATAAATGTTGCTTTACACGTTTATACCAAATTTCATCAAAATCGGATAATTTTTACGAGAGTTATCGTGCTCACAGACACATATATATATATATATATATATATATATATATATACAGTTTCGAACGAATGGTGTTTTTGGGGTCTGGGGACCTCAAAACGAAAAGTTATCATGGTCCCGGGCCTAGGTCTTACCATGCCGACTACGGTAATAGCTTCTTCCCTATAGGGGAAATTCGCTAACACACTTCACACTTGCACTTCACTTTACATTGAATGTCTTGACACTTGAAACTGTAAAAAAACATGCTTCCGGTGGACAGACACACAGTAAGGTGCTACGTAAAAAGTAGCAAAACACCTGATCAGATGTGCAACTCACAAAGAATTCACCTATCCATCAGCTTGAACCTGTGCCGTCCACTGTTTGAGGTCCTCCACAGTCAGGTGAAATTCCCGGTATGTTTACTCACAGTTTTATATAAATATTAGGAAAATTAATACCTAGATTAAAAAGGAAAAAGTAAAATAATCACAATAAATTAAAACTTACTTTTGAAGAGGTACTACTAGGCAGTGGAGTCTTTCGACAGTGGAACACAATTTTTAATATATATTAATTTTAAACATGTTAAAATCTTAAGAAATAAATCAAACTTTCAAAGAAAAGTCATTTATACTTAATCATTTCTATATCTGTAAATTTTGCAAAAAGTCTTGGGATAAAGTAACAAAAATAATTGGGTCAAAAACCAGAACAGTGAAATAACTGAACTCATTATGAATCATTCTGTTATAAAAAATCCTTACTTATTGTCAAATCTTCATTAATTCTTTAGCAAACTGTGTTCAAAATATTATCAAATATTTTCCTTTATAAAACTGTTAATATTATTAAGTTTAAATCTCTTGACTGTTCATCTGATTTTAAATTACTATGTGAGAGTAACGTTTTAGAAGCCTTAATATACACTAAAAAATAAGTACTCTACCAGGAGGGATGAAATTTCTGCTCCTATAATTAAAGCGACATCATTTTTCATTGATACATTCCCTAGAATATTCCGTAATAACACCTTTTTTTAAGAAAGCAGACAGAAAGTCTATGCACAATATCACTTCTTATCAATGTTACCTGTACTACCAAAAATATTTGAGGACATAGTGTTAACAGAGATTGTTCCATTTGTTAAAAGCATATGCTACATTCCACTCAGTTTGGATTTAGACAAAATAATTTAAAAACACAATTTTTTAATTAATTACAATGTTTGGAATGCCTTGGATGGGTTGCAGAGCATTGCTGATGTGTTCTGTGATCTGTCCAAGGCCTTTGATAGTGTCAGACATGACATTTTACTAAACATAGGTCATTCTGTGGTTTTCAAGTCGTCTGCACGATAGGTTTCAACAAGTAAAAATTAATACCTCAGAAGGCAGATTTTTTTAAATTAAAAAAGTCAGATTGAAAAAGCTATTAGAGTAATATTGAAAGCTGGATTTAGAGACCATTTTAAGGCTCTGTATGTTAAATTAGAGATCCAGACTGTTATTAATCTTTACATTTATGATGTAACTGTATATGCCTTGAATAATTCTCAATTTCTAAAAACAAAGTCACACTCATACAATGTAAGGAATAAATACTGAACAACAATTGTTTTTCATAGGTTAAGCAAATCTCTCAATAGCCACAGTGATTTCATTGAAACTATACAATAAACTGGAACATCTAATTACAAAGTACCCTGCAATTAAGTTTAAGAAGATGTTGTAACATTGGATTTTGAGATTTCCTCTCTATTCTCTAGATGAATTTCTAAACTTTAATGGTATTGAATTTTAATTTATAATTGCTCATATCTGAAACTGTTATCTCTATCAGAGTTTTATTTGTTTGACATGTTAATAGTTTATATATTTGTTATGTAATATTATAAATATTTTATTGACTGTATTATATTTGTTTAATTTTATATATTTATTACCGTTAGTTTATATCTAATATTATAAACTAGCTAGCCCGACAGACGTCGTCCTGTCCTAATGTCATTGAATTTGTTTTATGTCAAATACTCGTTCATTTGTAAGATGAGCTCGTTCGCTTTCGCTCACTCGTCTCCCGGAAGAGTTTGAGTTGCCAATCAAGTAGATTTGTTATTTCTGTAATGAAAATATGTTTATGCCTTTCAAGTATGTTTAGATATAATCCTTGTTAACAGCTGTTTGGTGTAACTAAATCAAATCAATGGGAACTTTAAAGGCCAGTGGGACAGAGCCCTTAGGTCGGATTAAAAATTTTCTTTTATAAGAACCTTGTCCTGACATTAACGAAAACAACAAAAAGGAATTGTTCAATTTGGTGCACTCATTCTCAAGTTATGGCGTGATATAGGGAAATAGGGATTCATTTGTATATATTAAGATGTTGTGTTGTTATGTCATCTAATCATTTGAATTTATATTTATAGCTTACATAGTGTACCTCATATTTCTTTATACCTCAGGCCTGTTTATTCAAGAGACTGGCTGTTTTTTGTTGTTGTCTTTTTTTTCCTGTTACTTTTTCTAGTAATACCACGTAATACCTTGTAAAGTAGGGGGGCTAAGTTTATTTATGGACTATTGGCTCTGTGAATCATTATATCCTAAGACATTGTCAATACTTTATAAGTCCATGACAAATAAACTTGATTTGATTTGATTAATATAAACAACATCATTATGTGTATGCAACGTTGCTCAGATTCGAGACAGCAGGTCCACTCGTCTCACCATTACTGATATTACACCACAGCTACAACCACTTGACAAACGTGCGCAGCAATACAATACTTACATTTTCATTTTGGGCTCGCAGTTTTTCAATCTCCTTGAGAAGTTCGTTCAGTTCATCTTCCAACCTCTCTTTTTCTTTTTTCAGAGCATCTTCCTATATTTTGGACAAATAATTAATTTTTAAATATTTTGAAATTAATTAAATGTGTGTACAAAAAAGGGGGGGGTTATTTGTATAATATATTATTGGAGTGATTGCTAGAGAATGGAGTTTTGATTATTCTAATCTCAAAGGTATTGGTGTTAGTTTCAATGAAACATCATACGCAAACCACGGCCACTGTTATAAATGGAATGATAGCCATGGTTACAAATACATGGTTCACACTTTTACTTGGTAAATAATTTCTCTGACTTTCCCTGACCAAAAAAGTTCAGTTTCCCTGACTTTCTCTAACCAAAAACGTTAATTTTCCCTAACTCGCAATTCAGAGTGTGCACTTTTTTCTAATGAGTTTTGATTTTTGCACAGTGATTCTTTTCGTTTACGATTAAAATCAAAATTTTCCCTGACTTTTGGCATTTTTCCAACTTTTTCCCTGACAATTTTCAAATTTCCTAACTTTCCAGAAAGTGTGAACCATGCTATACAAAAATTAACACTTTGTTAGGTTAGTGATGCCACAAAGATACAAAATCCGATATTATCAGCGTATGTTTGGTATGTTTGGTGTATGTTTTGGTAAACTCTAGGCACACAAATGATTTTAAAAACTTGGGTACTTTGGTATTATACGGATGCCACCCTTATGCAGCGCGCTGCGGCAGTTATGTTAGGATGGGTTATCATAAAAATGATTGTAGGACTTTCCTTGTTTTGTTACGAATCGAATGATACCTGATGAGTATCACCTCCGACCGCCAAACACCCTCCAAATAGGCCAAGGTCAGGTCGTTGACCGGAGCGCGCGCATCACCTGTCACCGCCTGTAATCTGGGTCCTGGGTCAGTGTCATGAGTTATTTATTGCCGTGCACTACGTTACATTTGTTTTCATAATGAGTGACATTCTTTTCTTGTTGGATTTACCTCGAAATGAAGAGGAAACCGTACGCATTTTTATGATAACCCATCCTAACATAACTGCCACAGCGCGCGATGTATATTTGGCGGCGTACCTGTGGCGATTGGGTCTGGCTGCTAGCGGCGGCGACGCATTCAACACGATCCTAGCAGACATCGCTGCCTTTTGGGAGGCACAACACAAAGACTGCTCATCAGAATGATGTGAAATTTGTACATTAAGTCAATAAAAGTACGTTTTTTCGAATTATGTAGTTATCCTTTGTATCTGGTAAAAATTTAACCTCCAAAAATAGTGGCATCCGTATAATACCAAAGTACCAAAACTTGTTAAGAAGTTGCGGTTTGAGATTTTTGGTAGAGTTTCCAACAAGGATCTGTGCAACTACTGCCACTGCAATTGACAACTTCCTAACTAACTTGGCTCAAGATTATTTAAAGCTTCAAGGTATAGTTACAAATATCTCCGATCACGATGCACAGGTCCTTGAAATAACTAATAAAGTAGGATTGGCTAAGAGGAAAAATGGTACAACATACAAAGGAAATACACAGATGAAAATAAATTGCTATTTCTGAAAATTTTGTCCGATGAAAGTTAGTGTGATGTATACAATGCTGCTGATGGTGACAAGTTTGAAAAATTCTTTAACATTTTTTATTATTATTTTGATTATTGTTTTGCAAAATTTAAAACTAGAATCAAAAGCTATAAAGATAATTGGTTTAACCCTCATTTGATGAATACAAAAGCAGAAATAACCAATCTTGAAAAATTATACAGAGTTAAAAAAGATCAACAGCTTAGAGCAGAGATCAAGAATAAAACAAAAGAATTCAATGGTAATGTTAATAAAGCTAAATATGACTATTATGGTAATCAAATAAATAACTCCAGTAATGTTTGTAAGATAATATGGAATGTTGTTAACAAAGAAATTAATCTTAAGCATACCTCTGATTTTCTTAATATAAGCTTAAATCATGACAATAAGTTACTCAATGATCCTGAAGCAATTTGTAATATATTCTGTAATTATTACATGAGTATGGTTGAATCTCAGATAATTCCAAAGTTGGAACTAATTAAAATACCTTTGATCAATCAATTCTCTGTCCAATAAAATTATACTAATATAATTTTCAACGCAAATCTGATTACTTGTGGTGAATTGGATAAAATAATTCAAAATTTTAAAAATACTTTTCTGCTGGATATGATGATATTCCAATGCCTATAATTAAGCTTAGTAGTAAACATCTACTTAAACCATTGACCCATGTAATAAATTCTTCTTTTATTTTCAGAATTTTCCAGAACGACTAAAAATTTCTAAAATCAGGCCATTTTTTAAGACTAATAATCCTCATAAAGTAGAAAATTACCGACCCTTTCGTTAATTTCTTCTTTCTACAAAATTTTTGAAAAAGTAATGACTAACCAGTTAATATCCTTTTTGGAAAAAATGGACTCTCAGATAATGACCAGCATGGCTTTAGGCCTAGTAAGTCTGTCATTAGTGCAGGCATTGAGTTTATTGAATCAATTATTGAATCTCTAGATAAAGGGGAAAAAGTAATAGGGGTGTTCATGGACCTAACCAAAGCCTTTGATAGTGTCTGCCACACTGAATTACTCAAAACCCTTTTCAAGTGGGGGGGGGTAAAAAACATAACACTCTCATGGTTTAAGTCCTATCTAATTAATAGAAAGAGCTTTGTAGAGATAGATTTTTTGAATGACTACAATCAGTTAATGCCGATCCGTTCACAAGTAGGTTCTGTAAAGTTTGGAATTCCCCAGGGTTCTATATTAGGACCGTTGTTGTTTCTGTGTTATATTAAAGGTTTGCCAAATTTAGCTCAATTCGACAAAATAACCTTATATGCAGATGACATCAATTTAAAAGTGTCTGGACAAAATTATAATCAAATTGAAGTATCTAGTTTTTGTGAACTAACAGTAGTCCAACAGTTTTTGGCATATAAAAATCTTTTGCTCAACACTAACAAAACCAAATATGTTGAATTTTCCTTAAGACAAAATAACAATTCTACCCCAGATACTAATACAGTAATTAATGATTATGTTCTCGATAAACAAGGTGAATCAACATTTTAAGGTCTAATAGTAGATAAGCATCTTAATTGGGACTCCCATGTGGACCAGATATGTAATAAGCTGGCATCTGGTTAAAAAATTATCATCAATTTGAGATTTAAAAACTTTAAAATCAGTTTATTTTTCCATAATTCAATCACATATCTCCTTTGGAATCATTTTGTATGGCAGTACCTCAAACATAAATTTGAGCAGGATTTTGATGATCCAAAAACGGGCAATAAGAATTATATTAAAGATGGGATGGTCAGATTGAACCAAACACCTTTTCCCAGAGTTAGGTATACTGACAGTATTTAGTTTATACATTTTTGAGCTAATTTTATGGATAAAGGATAACGTTAGTAGTCTGGGTACTCTGGGTGATTACCATAAGATTGATACTAGACATAGGAGTGAGATTTCTTATTGCAAGCATAAACGGAAAATATTTGAAAAAAAGCCTAGTTATGCTGGTATAAAATATTTTAACTTTTTACCCGCTGAAATAAAAGAAATTAATGACAATGTTGAATTTAAAAAGAAACTAAAGGAATACATGTTAACTAAACCACTCTATTCATTGGACAAATGTTTTGTGTGTCAATAATAGTTATTTGATTTGATAAGGAAGTTAAGTTAGATTTGTAAAATATGTTTTGCTACAATATGTATGTATATGTGATTGACTCCATTCTGAACAATGCATGTACTCATTGAATAAAGCATGTTTGACTATGACACTCAATGGGTCAACCAATCTTTTGACTACGACATAAAATTGCGTGCGACTTTTAGGGGAGAAACGATGGACGAGAGTAGTTTCTTAAATCACTGCCAGAAAGCGCTGACATATCGCCAACATAAAAAAAGTGGGTTTCTACGAATTAAGTGACAAATACCCGACCATAAGTCATATTTAGTTATGATAACCCAACCAAACCTAACCTAATTAGGGGTATGGGTTTGTGTAAAAATATCAAAGTGACATTAACAAAATATTTTTCAAACAAAAAGAAGTAAATAACCGTAATAGGTTTCGAACCCACGATCTCATGATCAGAAGTTTAAACCGATATCCACTCAGATATCACGACACACTGTAGCGCAAGAGAGTTGCTAGTCCATAAGCAATGAACAACTAAGAAGTGCATTCTAGCAGTGATTCAAGAGGCTACTCCCCTGAGCCGCTCAACATAAAATTACACAAAACTTCTCTTTTTTACCAGATGTTAGCACTTAAACCCATGTCCCCTAATATAAAAAAGGGTTAACAACAACATTTACGCATAATTAAAGTGTTTAACATGGCAAAATCTAGACATTTCAGGCTTTCAGGTATATTTACTCATAGTTTTGCATACAAGAAACATAAATATCTAGACTATAAATAAAAGATAAATAATTATAATAATTACGATAAATTAAAACTTACTCTTGAAGAAGTACTAGGTAATGGAGTCTTATTTAGACACTGAAAACAAGATTTAATTCATATTAATTTAACACATAATAGTTGAGTGTTTATCAGAAAAATATTTTCTGTAAATAAAATATTTGCCTCCTTTAACATTTTTCAATGTAAAATTGAATTCATTTTCAAAACTATTGTTAACCCCTTATCAGTCGCAGACTTAAAAAAATTTAGCAGGCCTTTTTAAAAATGCCTTTTTGAATGCTTTTACTAAACTGCTTATATTTCTTAGGAAATAATGCATATATATAGTGTTTGTATTTAATTACCAATTGTAAATGTTGCTATGACGGGGTAAAAAGACGATTAATAACCAATGATAAGGTTTTTAGAGCTTCCCAGCTCAGAAACGAGAGTACAGGCCACTAATTAATCAGAATATAAGGACTAATTATTATCATTGTTATTACTACGAGCAACTGGATTTGTTATTATTACTATTCCCATTATTATTAGTGAATTTCCTATGGAAAAGTGAACTCTTAGCATGACCCACACGGTGAAACTTAAGCCCGGGACCACCATAGAGGTTCCTAACGTGACCCCCTGACCAGGTTTTGGGGTGCCGATAAAAAAAAAATTGTGTGTGTGTGTGTGTGTGTGTGTGTGTGTGTGTGTGTGTGTGTGTGTGTGTGTGTGTGAGTGTTTGCACTCTAGCGGTCACAATTTTTTTCCTGATTTACTTAAAATTTGATAGAGACATTCCTTTCTGTAAACAGTTGGACAAGTTCATTGGGAAAATCAATCGGAAAACTCCTACCCCATCTTTTGGGATTTAATTTTTCATATTTTGAGTTTTTGGGCCCAAAAAGGGTCAGAAAAGGCCCGGATGTAGAATTAATGCATGTAAAAAGATGAAAATTACTGATGCGTACAACTTTCAATCCTGACTGGACCTTCTCCTAACCTTATAATGCGCAATATTGTTATCTTGTAAATGTATTATTGTTTTCCCAGCATTGCAGGTACATAGCACCGGGAGCATCAGAATAGCCAACAAATTGAATTTTTTCAGATCTCCATAAAAACTGGAATAAATGTATGTTTTCACCACGATTTTGATTTTTGATAAAGTTATTTTTGGAAATTTACTTCCCTAACGTCAGCGTACTGTGTGTAAACTCGTTAATTAATTAGTTTATTAATACATTGTTGTGTTGGGCTGTGCAGTGGAGTCGATGACTTAGCTGAAACCATCTTCTACCAAAGACAAACTACACCAGTGAGTGTAGTATGATGGAAGACAGTGCCGGCAAAGTTAGTTTATTAATTAGCACCAAGGCCGAACGCCTTTTGTCGCTCCAAGATCAATATATTCATCATAACATAACAACTTTTTAAGGCCACTGGGAGACCTAAGGTTGGAAAAACGTATCCATACTAACAAAGAGGTATGGTCCATGAGCAGGTTTGAGGGGCCGTTTTCCAGCCTTTTAGGTATTGTATTTTCTCCGTTAGTATAACTGGCCACATTTGAGGCCATTGGAATGGAGCCCTGAGACTTGGTGAGTGACTTTGTGGGGAACGTATTCAAAATATTGTTGGTCCCATACTACAATATACAATATAACAGTGGTAGGGTGTGTGAGTATTTGTGAGTAGCCTTTTCACAATCAACTGGAGTACTACTTTATTAGTACTGTATAGATATTTTCCCCATAAGGAAAACATGACAATGTTTTAGCCAGTAAGGTGGAGTCCTAAGTTAAGGGTTATAAAAGAAAGGTATCCAAATGTTTTTGATCAATAACAAATGGCTGGAATCAGCAACAAATTTTAAGAATAACATAGCAACTTTGCTAGGGGCAGAGCCCTATGGTTGCTGGGGGGGAATGTATCCAACGTTGGGGGGTTCATTCAAGAGATGTGGTTTTTAAAATAAGTCCAAATAACCATCAAATGTCAAAATCAGAGGTCTGGAAGTGATAGAAGAAGCCAGCAGGGCTAAGTTAATACTTACTTTTTCATGTTCGGCCGCTATAGGTCGCAGTTTGTCAATCTCCTTGACAAGGTCGTCCAGTTCATCTTGCAACCTCTCTTTTTCTTTTTTCAGAGCCTCTTCCTATATTTTGATAAAATATTTATTATTTAAATACTTTGGAACAGATGCAATGCGTGTGGGAGATTATTAGTGATTAATAGACAATGAAGAGTTGCTTATTCTAATCTCAAAAGTATTGTTTAACATTTAAATAGAATTTTAGAGGCAAACCACAAACAATGTTTCAAATAGCGTGTTATCCTATATAGAAATTACTTAAAATTTGTAAAGTTAGTAATAACACAAAACTACAAGAGCCGATATTATCACTCAGGGGGTCAACCAGTCTTCTGACTGTGACATTCAACTTTTTTTTAAGTTTTCTCTTGTATCAGACATTAGCACTAAAATATGTCTTCCTTTACATAAAAAAGGGTTAATACCAACATTCTTGAACAAAATTTGTGCATGAGTCAAGGCTTTTCCATGACAAAACCTTGCAGTTTCTAGTATGTTTATACACGGTTTTACATACAAGGAGCATAAAATCTAGACTAAAAAAAGGAAAATTATATAATAAAATAATAAATTAATCTAAAAAAAATCACAATAAATTAAGACTTACATTAGGAGAAGTGGTAGGTAATTGAACCTTACTGCACTGGAAAACAAATTATAATTTATAATAGTTTGAAATAACAATCAGTTTGAACTCTCAGTTGAATTTAAAAACTTTACGAAACCTAATGTCAGTCAGTCTGGCTTTCTAACTGAACCAACCCAAGAACTTATCTCATGTACCTAATTGTTTATTTACGATTCACCTAATGTATTGCATAACATCCACCGACCATGTATACATCACCTCCTATGGCAGGGAATTTAATAGTAATTGGATACATTTTCACAATAATCTAGGTGTTGTAATGTATACAGAAAAAAGTAATTTTAAAAGAGCAACAACTGAATAACCAGGACGAATTATGATTGCGTTGCCGCGTTTGATACCTAGAAGCATCAGTCCACCTTACCTAGCATTCGTCAACTTAAAAATTAATAAATAACCACTATTGTGAATCTAGATGGTGGACAATTAACATTGGAAAATTTGCCTTATCTACTACAATGGTATTTAAACTAATGGGTATATATTCTCAAAACGGTTTCGTTAGTTAGGTTAGAGTATAAGGTGACAGCCAGGTCACTATCAACAGGGTCAAGCCACCATTACAATACACACAATAAAAAAATGGCAATTCTTGGATTTTATTGGAAGTTTACTGTACACAGCCAAGCAGAGCTGGCATAGAATACCAAGACAAACATCGTGTCTTCCTATCACTTCCTAATAATTCTATTTTCAATTGATATTTTAACAACTTGTTAATAAAAAAGTTTGTTATTCAATTCAAGAGCTTAGGAAAAGTGTCTATAAGAAAGTATTGTTATGAGAAAAAAAAATGAGTTTGATGTGTACTGAATGCTCATGATACACATAAAGAGTAAAACTTAAATATTGTTGTCCTGTATACTTGTACAAATTACTTGAGAGAAGTTTTATTTGAAATGAATGAGTCTCAAGACCAAGTTAGGTCTTGGGTATGACTAATGCCTGCAGACATTGAGGTAAAAGCAATATTGGGCAATATTGGTCAGATTTACTTTGGTCGGATTCGAACATGTTCCCAGAGTATCACCATGAATGATATATACTACAGCTACTACAACTTGTCAAACGTGCACAGCAAGTTATTACTTACACCTTCATGTTCGACCGCTATAGGTCGCAATGTGTCCAGCTCGTTGGAAGCATCAGACAGCTGATTTTTCACATCAGTCAGTTTATTTTCCAAATCCGACTCCTTGTCTCTCAGGCGCTCTATCTCACGATTCAAATCATCCACTTTTTCTCTCAGTGATTGCACTTCATCTCTCAAGCGGCCCAGCTCTGAGTTCTGTTTGCCAACAAATTATAAATACTGTGATGAGAAACATTCTGACTACATCTATTTAGTACAGTGGATGGATAATTTGAATCTCAAGGGACCAGTAAAAAAATTTGAACTATCCAATAATTGTAATTAACAAAGTGTTTTAAAATATTTCTTATACAGTACTAAGGCCCAAGCCGAAATTTCAATTAAAACAGACTAGTAGCCTGTCGCGGCTTCGCTCGCGATCACAACGTAATATTATATTATAATAATATAATACATAACAATATAACATAATAAACATAATAATATAATACGGCTGACATTCCCGTATAAATATTGTGTTACCGTTCCAAAGCCAACATGGACTGCTGATTAACTGTGTTTACTCTTTCCAGCTGATTGCTTAAAACTTATAGTTATTTCCCAATGTTAAGCTTATGAGAAAAAACTCAACTTCAAGGAGCCCCAGGGCCTCACTCACAAATTATTTCTCTGTAAAAAACATTTCCTGCACAACTTCACGTTAGGCTCTTTCCAATGGCACCAAAAACATGAAAATCGGTTCAGTAGTTTATGAGGAGTGATTGTCACAAAAAACCTGCTTGCCTATTAAATAAGTATAGATTATGAATTATAGAGGTTTGAATTATCCAAGTTCCACTGTAAACATAAAATATTATTTGAATATTATATTATGATTTGAGTAATAAATGTTCTCGGTGATTTATCTTTGTGGCTAAGCTGTGCCAAACAGGAACTATCCCAATTTTCAAGGAACCCATCACTGGAGGACGCAAACTTCATCGAATTACACTTGCACAGAGACTTCTTGAGAGCTAAAAATGAGCCAGGAAGGCGAAATCAACCACACAAACACTGCAGAACAACCACACACAGGCTGCAGAGCAACCACACACAGGCTGCAGAACAAGCAAACACAGACTGCAGAACAATCTCACACAGGCTGCAGAACAACTACATACAGACTGCAGAACATCCACATACAGATTGCAGTACAACCTCACACAGGCTGCAGATCAACCTCACACAGGCTGCAGAACAACCACATACAGACTGCAGAGCAACCAAACACAGATTGCAGTACAACCTCACACAGGCTGCAGATCAACCTCACACAGGCTGCAGAACAACCACATACAGACTGCAGAACAACCACATACAGATTGCAGAACAACCTCACACAGGCTGCAGAGCAACCAAACACAGACTGCAGAACAACCTCACACAGGCTGCAGAACAACCTCACACAGGCTGCAGATCAACCTCACACAGACTGCAGAACAACCTCACACAGGCTGCAGAGCAACCACACACAGGCTGCAGAACAAGCAAACACAGACTGCAGAATACCCTCACACAGGCTACAGAACAACCACATACAGATTGCAGTACAACCTCACACAGGCTGCAGATCAACCTCACACAGGCTGCAGAACAACCTCACACAGGCTGCAGATCAACCTCACACAGACTGCAGAATAACCTCACACAGGCTGCAGAACAACCACATACAGACTGCAGAACAACCACATACAGATTGCAGAACAACCTTACACAGGCCGCAGATCAAATCTCAACCAGGAAATCGGCAGGAGTGGGAAACTCAGGAATGATGTGAACTCGGTTCCATGAGATTGTAAGTTTGTATGGCAGAAACTTTACTTCATTTACGCTAGACAGAGAGGATTCGCGCAGCTCTATTCCACATCCACTGCAGCCAAGTATGTGAAAGTTAGTTTTTGGTAAGTGGAGAAGTAGATAATGTCCCTCCTACAGTCATTTAAGAGCTGTAAGCAGCTGTACCAACATCCCCCTAGTAGGGCCTTTTGTGGCTCAACGAGGAGATTCCTTACCATGATAGAATTTTCAATGATGCTTTCTGTTGTATTTTCCAATATATTATGTGTACAGTTTTTTTTTTTTTTTTTTTTTTTTTTTTTTTTTTTTTTTTTTACCAACCTACACCCTTTTATGTGTTTCTTCCCCAGCGAAGATGTAACTAAATAGAAGAATTATTAAAAGACTAGAACAATTTTTCCATCTATAACCGTAAATCAGAAACTCAGTCTAGTTCAGCCTGTTAGTTTCTTGAAGGTTCCCGAGTTCATGTCTATTTACAGAGAGACATAACCAATATCTCGCATTTTGGTGAAATTATTGAGCTCCTAGGCTCGGTATTACTGGTTAGACTAGATAGCGGACGAGAGCTAAAACACCATTGATTAAATGGTTTCAACTGAAGTAACTCCTCCTTCCTTGTGATCCTTGTAGTCCTTGCAATTGACCAACGTGGGTCCTTGTGATCAACAATTGATACCATGGCAGAAGTACAAAACTTCATGATCTCCACCATGACATGTGCCAAGATCTATAATCACTAGACTTCCTAGTTAGTGTTCCTTATCACGCTTGATGCAAAGGACACATTTATCTCAGTATTGTGTCTTTGCACTGTAGCAACCTGATGAGGTTCTGAGAAGATGTTACTATTTGCACTGACCTACTAAGTAATTATCACGGAATATGAATGGTTTATATTTTGTAAAGTATGCTCAAAGAAGGGCTGAGATGATTTTAGCAGGGTATATGTATGCCGATGGCCCTTTAGCTGATGCTGAGCTAAGATGATTTTAGCAGGGTATATGTATGCCGATGGCCCTTTAGCTGATGTTAGGCTGAGATGATTTTAGCAGGGTATATGTATGCCGATGGTCCTTTAGCTGATGTTGGGCTGAGATGATTTTAACAGGGTATATGTATGCCGATGGTCCTTTAGCTGATGTTGGGCTGAGATGATTTTAACAGGGTATATGTATGCCGATGGTCCTTTAGCTGATGTTAGGCTGAGATGATTTTAGCAGGGTATATGTATGCCGATGGCCCTTTAGCTGATGTTAGGCTGAGATGATTTTAGCAGGGTATATGTATGCCGATGGCCCTTTAGCTGATGCTGGGCTGAGATGATTTTAACAGGGTATATGTATGCTGATGGTCCTTTAGCTGATGCTGGGCTGAGATGAGTTTAACAGGGTATACGTATGCCGATGGTCCTTTAGCTGAGATTCAAGCATCGTTCATGCTCTCTCTGTCGCTAGCCTTTAGCAAATCAGAGTGTGCCTTTAAGGATCAGATAAGAACGGAAGGATTATATCAAACAAATTGGCACTATCGTTCTACTTCAGTTGGGATATATAGTATTCCAAGAACATGCATGCTATCAAGTATTTCAGGATCATGGTGGACTCCAAATCAAACTAGAGGGACTAAATCTGTTATACTGACACCCAGTATACCAAGGGTGTCATAAAAAAACACCTTCCAAAACAGTAACACTAACTCTAACAATAATAGCATGGTACACAAAGGTAAATGAAACTTACAGTTTCTGAAAATTTGGGTGATGTAGGCTCCTTTGGCTTCTGAAAATAAAATTAGTTCAGGTTACAGATTACAGAATCGTTTGTATTCACTACTGTTCATGCACAAAATTTATAATTTTGACCAACCAAATAAAACAACAAATGTATCAAACAATTGTTTATGAAGCTAAAAATGTATACATTTAAAAATTAATGTAATATTTTATTGAGTTTTAAATGGATTAGCCTAAAAAATTTGTAATTTTTATTTTTTAATTCATGTTTGTTGAATCAAATCACAATCAAACAATGATATCAAATGAGATTGGACAAATCTGTATTTATACAGAATTGAATGTTTTCTATTTATAATATCACAAACTTAAATTTATTTTAGAGTATTGAATATGCTAGTATAACACATCTTGAACACTGTGTTAGTCTATTTAAGGTTATTAATAAATATTTCAAGCCCACTAAAATTAGATTGTAACATAACAATATGTTACATCATATTCATATTTGTGTAGCATCTGAACTTTGATTTATCTCAGTTCCAAGTTCAATTCAAGTCGACTAATTCAGCCTCATTAAAAATATTAGGAAACCCTAATCCCTATCTAGTGGAACTGGTACAACTCAAATCTCAAGTGACCAGTAAAAAAGTTCGAACTATCAAAAAATTTGAATTGTAGAAGTTTCTTGAATAGGGCTTAAAACCTTCATTCATAAATCCCATTTCCAGAGAAAATGTATCATTGAATAAATAGTTTGATAAACAACTTTTACTTTTGGACAGGCAAGTCACACAAAACTGTTAAACATTAGGGATGGATTGGAAGTGGGGGGAAGGGTGGGTGCAATAACCTTGAATGTAACATCACAGGGTTAGAGATGTGCCACTCAGTTACCTGCGAAGCAGTTATGGCCACTTTTTTATCCAGCCTATATAAAAATATTTGTATCACCCAAAATAACATTTGAATCAACCAAGTTTTTTTAACATTGTTTATATATAAAATGTTAGGGACCAAAGTTAATAATTTGAATTTAATAAGATTTTGAGTTATAGAAGTTCTAATTATCCATGTTTCACTGCGATAGATTAGGAGACAGCCACAGACCCTCTACCTACGTTCGAGACTCGCCTAATAATATTATCAACAACCTTAGCTTCTTCCAGCCGTGCCTTCAGTTTGGCTACTTCCATGAGTGCGGCACACAGCTGCTTACTCAAGTCGACGCAATTTTCACATTCTTTCTTGGAAGCGCAAGTCTGTGAAAACCAAACAAATTGTATAACTACTCCCAGTGTTAGTAAATAGAAAAAAAATCATGAGTAATATTTCATTTTAAAATAGAAAACTCAATGTCAATTCTCTAACAGTCCTACATAACATTCGTGATCACCAATAACTTAATTCTATACAAATAATAGTAATGGAAAACACTTAATTTTATCCTTAACGCTACATTGCTGTCAGTATTCTAAACTTAATTATATAATAAAAAGTAAAGGATTCGTTAATTAGTATTTCTTAAGAATACTATAAAAATTGTACAAACATAAATTAAACATAATAATGAAAAAACTATAAAGTTTTAATTTCACTATAACAGATTGTGTAGTAAATTCATTAGTTTGTATTTTTTTATTTGTCTTGTAATATATGTTAAATGCAGTAAAACTGTATTTAACTGCACGACTTAAGTATCGAAAATTGAAAACCAAATTGCACATCTACATACCGAGGTAATTTGTGTTATACCTCAATTATCTAAATCGGTTAAGATATAATGGAGGGATTCTGTTTACAACAATCTAATTAGTATTATATTCATAGAAGATTGACTCATAAAAAATATGTCTTCCATTCGCCGGTGAGTGTACAAGATGGGTCTAAAAATTCCTCTAGGGTAAATACACCTAAAACAAAAGCACCATTAGTGAAATATAAAATCCAATAAAAGTTATTTCACTTATATAGTACATTATTCTGTAATAAAATAACAAAAACATTCAATATAAAGATACAATTGTCTCTTATTTACATAACAGAATGTTTAGAAAACAATATTTTGAGCATAAGATACGGTAAGCTCTGTTATGTCACTGTGTGTTATAGTGATGGTTACAGAATCCCAACCTCTATGAGACTGGCTCTCTTTTCACTGTGATTGACAAATTACAGATCAACCTGTGAAGCTACTAGCAGTAGCACAGTATTGTCGGAAGTGATTTTCTTCGCTAAGAGTGATTTTTCGTGACCAGTTCACTCATTCACCTGTTCACACCTGTTTACACAGTCCTGCACAGGTCAACTGGTTGATATTCTGTGTTCAGTTCATGCTGCTCTTCCGTTCATCTTCTCATTCTGCTTACCATTCTCTGACAGCATTACTTTGGCGAAATCAGGGTTAATCACAGGGTGCCGAGATGAACAGGAATGGGTTCCACTATTCATCAAAAAGAGCAGGTATGCCCAACACTTTTGGGATATGATGTGCACGCAAAGACTGTTTTGTCAGCTAGTTATTAGTTAAATCATTTTGCACATTATCTTTACTATGTTTAATTTTAATGGTTAGTTTATAACTAATGTAATATTTTATACATTTGTATGACGACTTGTTTGTTTATGAACTGTAAACGTTATATTACAATGAAACAAGTATCAAAGTGCCTAACAAACCTCTTTAGTACTGCATTCCCAGACATTAGCAATAAAGTTAGTTACAGCGACAGTAATTTTATTCGCATGGTACGTAACAGACATAGTGTGCAGAATAAATTGTAACTATAGATCATTTCAACCTTTTAGATTTTTCTTCAACACTGGAAATTCAATTACGTAGGTAACTCCGTTTAAGACAGCTAAATCATTGAGTAATACAAAAGTATAAACAAGTTTTACATATTATTATCACAACTAGGATAAAACCAAAGACGCATCAGACTGAAAGGAAAAACATTTTGAAATTAAAAAATGTAAATGCTTACCTGCACTAAATGCCTGTTAATATCAACTAAAGCTTCATAGATCTTGACATTCTGCCAATACTTCTGAACAGCGAAATTCTAAAACATTTATTTATCACAGTACTTTTAATTATTTAATTACAGTATATTTTAATTGTAGGACGCAAAACTAATACCACAGATAATACCGCTGATACCATAGATCCATCTTGTAGTGTTTTCATTAAATGTTATTAATCACCCACCATTTCTTCATTGAAACACTTGCAAATATGCTTAACATCAAAATCAAATAGCAATGTTTAAACAGTTTGTGGAAATGGAAATAGTAATTTTTAAAAGCGGTTATGAGTTACCTATCTAACATGTATTCTATTTACTCAACACAAGTTTTTGTTTAAAAATACAAATATTTTCTTTTACTATAATCTGCCAGAAATTATGTTTGCTACTTAATTATCTAGTTAATTTCCCAATCTAGAATAGGTAAGTTTTCAATATTTCTAGTATTTTACTCTTGGAAATAAAGTAAAGAAGAGTAAAATGTAAAGCTGAAATAATGAAATGTTTTTTTTTAGTGCCAGTTGTATTTATTTCACTATGGATAGAAGCATTTTTTCATAGTTTATACACAACTAGGTAAGAGATAAACAGAACTACAACCGTTTGGTTATCACTTTATGCACATACGATTTTCACTTTACCAGTGGCAATGAAGCTTTGCCCAAACCTTCATTTTAATTTTAAACAAGATCCAGCTTAATCTGGCATTTATCATTTCTACATAATCTAGTTCTTAATCCCCTAAGCAATTGATTATGTAATCAGCTAAAGAAATGTATGTTTCCCTAGGACATTAGGACTACGCCCCACTGGCCCTCCAAGTTCCTACGTTATTCTAATGGAGACAAAATACTTGATTGGGTCTTTGTCTCTTGTGTTTGATCGTAATTAGTTCAATTTAAATAAGCAGCTGTTTGTTTTAAGGAAACCGTCACTGTGCTGTCTCCCTTTCATTTACAGCAACTGTGCTGTTTACTAAATTGTATGTAATGTCTGCAGGGCTGCCTCTACATGTTGAGGCACATGGGGCGAATAATTCTTGGTGCCCCCCCCCCCCCCAGACTTTTAACCCTTTCAACTATCATTACTAAAGGAGACAAGGACAAAGTCAATTCCCGCAAATAAGTATAGGGTTCAGAGCCTATGTATGTTAAATATACTCTGTTGTCTTTGTTTACATCTTTCTTCCAATGCAGGCTGCACAGTCATGTCAATGTTAGACGGCGGGCTCAGTGGATAACAGACGTGATGAGCACGTGATGCACTCGCACCACGCAGCGGACAGTCTAATAGCAAACCAGGGTTTCCAATTCTATTCTTTCACTACTCAACAAATTATCTGGAATACTTTTATTTACAATTTTCAGTTTCTTATTAGTTACTTACGATATTAGATTCTTATTGAAGAGGATAATTTATTGAATTATAAGTCACAAGTAATTACTAATAAAAAGATTTAAAAAGTTGTATTCCATAAAATCAAGTGGCGGCATGGTGGCGCCCGGGGCAGGTAGCCCCAGTTGCCCCCCCTTCGGACGGCCCTGAATGTCTGCAAGATGCGAGATCCTCATGAGGAGAACTGGATACCAAGTATTTTTATATGAAGTAAAATAGTACTAAATAAGTTTATTATTTACCAAAAGAGAACTATGGCGGCGCCGACCTTCAATCACTACAAGCAACTCAAGTTGTGGTCGTGCCTCACCTAGAAGACTGCTTGCTGAATGCTGCTGCTGAACCACACAGTTTAGTCACATTACAAATTAACACCATTTTTTAATATTTCTGTAATTATTAATTCTTAAACTGTTAACTAAGAGGATTGTTATACAAAATTATCTGTAGGTCACCACAATGTATCTCAACAACAAACTTTTAGAGATTCTAGTGCAATAACAGCTTCTGTATTTATAAAGGGGCTCCAGTGACGAGACTTTTTGCGTTTCCACCGGCTTCTCCCATAAGGCCAATGTTAACTTTCAAAGCCCGTCCATTGTCAACGGATTATACAATATCATTGATTTGCAGCTCATTTTAAAGGGCGAAAAAATCTAGTGATTTCACTGAGCAAAATTTTGATATCATCAATAATAATGGTTCAAATAAATTTCAAAATGTCTAATATTTATGATTTTTATGGGTGAACTGTTTGTGATATTGAAATTTTGCCCAATGAAATTGCTAGGTATTTTTGATGTTATAAAAAAATAACATAAAATATGCTCCTTAATAATAATTATGTTCCTTGGGGACAGTTATGATTATCTTTAAAACTAATCATAAATCCACAATTTTGGATAACCCGTTGAGGAGAGACGACCTTTGAAAGTTAACATTGGTCTTATAGAAGCAAGTAGAAGCCAATGACTGGAGCCCCCTCTTAAGACCACCCAACATCAAATGGGAATGTTTAGTTTTCCTAAATGATTATTGAAATAGATAATATTTTTACATCACAATATACAGTATTTTAGGGTTTTCTACGGATGAACCAATTACACAAATTTAGTAACCTATTCCCAAAAACTAGGCCGTTTGCACCATAGGCGTGCGCACAATAATAAATGTAATTAAGGTATATTCAAAAAATTAAGTTTAATGTATGAAATAAGCACAACATAATATGTATGTTTTTGATTAAATAGTAAGTAATACTGGGACTGGGAGTATTATTGTAACACAGTTAGGTGTAGTATTTACAAATTTAAATTCAATTAAAATCAACATATAAAACATGAACTGTCATCTAACTTTTCCCGTGACGATCGAGAGATTTCTTGGAAACCGAGTTCCGGATGTAAGTACAATACTAATACCAATACCAATACCCCTTCGCCCAGGGCCAGGTTAGAAGGGGGTTACGGCGGCAACATTCCGAGAACAAAGAAATGTCATAGCCCTTCTTACCTGGCCCTGCCTTCGCCGTCCTTTCATTCACTAATAGGCGGAGATTTATAGGAAAAGTAAATGCCATAATTTTAAAAAATGCCATAAATTTGGAGTATATATAGAAATAGTACTTTTATATCGCTGTTTATTTGAACTTTACTTTTCACTTTGAGTGCAATGGGAAAATTAAAACAATATAAAAATATCAATATAAATGATAATTTCATCGTTATCATCAGTTTATCAGATTTAGTACAACCAAGTACATTTTTCTGAGAAAAGATAAATTCTGTGATGATATCTTCTTGTATTAAAGTTTTTTAAGTGCTTTGTACCATTGATTATACATCCAACAGATTCCGTTGGATGTATAATCAATGTTGGTACCATATTTCAGTTGATTGCTAATTGTTATATTATTTTAAAAATCTTTTAAGATACACTCTTTTACCGAGAAATCGGAGTGACGTGCAGCCACCCGGCCTCAGCGTAATCTAGATTTTTTATAAGATAATACAAAACCATTACATTACGATACATTATGATATTTTGTAAACTAAATATATCTATGCAGATACAATATTTATTGCATCGAATAGGATTAGTACATATTTGTGTCAAGGAAGATTACATACAATAATTTACATATTCAATTATTTGGCAGATAAATAGGTTCTTTGACCCAGCAAGATTGGGGGGGGCGCATTTGTGGGTTCCGGCACCCACGCTGACCGGACTCTGCGCACGCCTATGGTTTGTACCAAAAATGAATATTTTATTGTCATCAACGCTATACGGGCTATAGACAAAGTCTAAATTAAATACTATACAAAAAATATAACAGTCCTCAAATTCTACATTCAGATCAGATGTTTGTATGATATTATTTTAAGAAAAACACTTTAATTTTAACAATGTGGTATATCTTATCATAGTCTCAAAATCAAATGTTAAATAGTCATTTTTTTCGTATTAGTCTCCTTCGCCCAATATCTTCAAGGTCCTTGAGTCTTCTTGATAAATCAAAATGCTTTTAGATTTTTGAAGGGTTCCAGAGAAAATCAAATCAAACTTTCTCCCACCATTCCACATCACAACTGCAGCAACAACAAGAGTACAGAAGCAACGAGTAAAGAAGCATTGGTTTCCTTGGACATTATCAGCTCCAAACAAAGAAAGTAACGTGAAAGACAGCATTTTCCAGATCAAATTATGAAGTTAACCGATCCATTAGAGGTCACTAATCAAAATTGTCATTTATGCAAAATGTAAGTTATATAGAATTGCAAATGTTACACAGCTGTGAACACTTTAAGCGAAAAATGATTCAAATTTAGCATAAGCAAAAGATTCAGTCTCAGAGACTTTCATTATTTCTATACATTATAAATAAGAATATAGATTAAACTATTTTCGGATAACAAAAATATCTAAACAAATCTTCTTAGTGTTGCAGTGTGGTAATAAAATTATACTGATATAGGCCTATATATAGAATACTAATAGGCAAGCACAAAACTATCCCTCCTTTTTTCTCAGCTTGTTTTGCATCATAGGAGAAATTCATGCATACCGTTAGAAAGGTATTTTTCTGTAGATGAGCAGAAACCCACCATAATTTACTTCGGCCCTCAGGGCTACGACCAACTAGCTTTCAAAGTTTTAATGTAAATCTTATGAAAGAACCGTAACTGATTGAATAATTCTATGTTTGACGGATGTTGATATAGAAAATGCTAGCAAAACAGCAAAAACAGATGTTTCAGGACTAATTTAAATAAAAAATACTACTGACTTCTGGAATGGTAAAATCCTTTTCTTATCTGTTTAAACTACACATTAAAAAAATTAAACCTATGTGTGTGAGGAGAGAGGGTGATAGAGGGGGAGAGGAAGAGAGGGAAAGAGTAGTTATTATTCGTGGAGTTCAGCATAAGGACACTGGTTCAAATGCATTTATTTAACTGCTCATGCAGGGATATGTGGCAGAACATTCACACAAACAGCCATCATTCATATGTGCCACTTTGGGTTTGGCTAGAATTCGGTCGAATTTTGACCTCTGGGCAATCGCTAGTATAGAATAAAAACTCAGTTTTAGACATGGGGCCGGACTTCATGGCAAAATTTTCACGCTCATATTCAGCCACTCTGGAAAGAAGACCCGGCTGGTATGAAAACGATGCTCCTGAACGGTCCAAGAGCTGGATTTTCTGGTACACAGGTGGCTCAAAGATTGGAACCGACACAGGTTTTGGAGTGTACAGGAAGAGACCAAGGACCTGCATCGTTGGAAGCCTTGCGATCCACTGTACAATCTTCCACAGAGAAATTTTTACCATCCTTTCCTGCACACAGAGGTGTCTAGAGGAGGGTCTAATCAACAGACACATCCTCATACTCTGATAGCCAGGCGGCGCTTAAGGCCTTAACCAAATAACTTCTAAACTAGTATAGGATTGTATTCTTAATCCCATACAGCTTTCAGTAAACAAACACGTGATGCTGAAGTGGGTAGGGACCCAGGGGGTCACTGGTGAATAGCGAGGAATGAAAAGGCGGATCGACTGGCCAAAGAAGGGTCTGTAAGACCCTTTTATGGTCCAGAACCAGTCTGCGGGATCAGTCAGGTAACAGCTAGAGATGCAGCCAAGAATTGGACAAGGGAGGAGCACCAACAAAAATAGCAACTCACCCCTTGTCAAAGGCACAGCAAGCTTCTGATCAAAGATTCAATCCAAGCCTTAACAAATTCTATTCTTCAGGAAAGGAAATAAATAAGGCCAGTTGTAGCACTTTTAACCCATTGAGGTAGTAATTTTATTCTATTTGCAGTATCCTATAACGGGAATTGATTGGTGCTGCACTCCAGTAGCAAAATATGTAACTAATGACCGCGGGCGTTTACGGTTCTATCCGCTAGGGGCGCGAACTGACTGAAAAACCTTAATATCGCCACCAAGCCTTTGGTTGTGTAAGCTGAGTTAGCTATGTCGTGGAAACACCTTGCCCAGGTGGTGATACGATGTTCGTGGGTTCGATTCCCGCACACAACCAAATCTGACCAGTTGTGCAACTCTCAATGAGTTAACCGGTCCGTGGCAACATTGGTGGGAGGGCCCGAGTAAAACAAACGGTGGCAGGCTTGCTTGGAAGTTGACGGGATCGGTTAATTCTTGCACATAGTCAACACTGATTTTGCTAATTTTTACTTATGTCTACTGTGTGTCTGTGCCAATGTGACTCTCTAAACTGAAAGAAACCAATATTTTAATTAAAATACGCCATTAATCCATTTAAAAACACCAATTTTATACTCCAATTCACAGGTTAATAAAATTACAAGTAAGGCACGAGACCAGCTCGTATGTCTACGCCAATGGGTTAACTGGACATGGTCACTTCAAACAATTACAGACAGTCCAGCTCCTTAACGGAGATGCTGATTGTCGGCTATGTGGGCAGTTTGATGAAACTGTCATGCACATCACATCTGAATGTGACTGGTTGTTCTTAAAACACGGTGCAGAAAAAATACCACTTGAAGGAATTAAACATAAATTTAATATCATATTCAGACAAGGTCTTGGAGTACCGAGATGTTGACCAAATTAGGTTGACCAAGTTTTAACCAAATTAGGTTTTCCATAATTAACAAAATAAAATGTATACTGGCCTCTCTTTTACCTAAAGTAAAAGTAATAACTTTTCCTATACCTATTGACTCAAAAAACCTACAATAAATTCCATCACTAGCCAAAAAAAGTTTTGACAACAATAAAACTTATTTAATCTCCATGACATTCAAGAATAACAAATTTCACAAGCGCACGAAATTTTTTTGTTCAATTATGTATACAAACAGAGTCATTTTAAAATTCAACCGATTAAACCCAAATTTACAGCATTATGCCATCATTTGGACTCCGACAAGGTAAACTTTAAATTGTATAGTAACTGGTTCATTTATTTCTTAAATTAACATTTTATTAAATAATTTGTATTAAATAGAAGTAGGTAGTCAGTCACCTCCATAGTGACGGTAAGATATTGACCGTTCTAAAGTCAAAAAGTTAATACAACGTATATTCAATTAAATATAACAAGTATTTTATTAACCATGTATTGCAAATTATTTAATCAAATAAATTAACATATATTACTAATTTAAGTTTTTTTTCTAGTGATTTAGACAAAAGTAAAAAATTACCAAGATAATAGACAGGTTATTCCGCAATATATAGTTAAGTTCCTAAAATTACTATATGCCAGCCTATATTGTACCAAAAGACACTAACAGCTGGGGGGAAAGAAGGAGAAAAAGTATGAAAGGCAATTTTATAGGGTGGTAAATGAATAAAAAAATGTTGCAATGTAGTAAATTAGATAACAAAAAGGTAAAAAGCATGAGTACATATTTGTTTACAGTCTTCAATTAGTAGGAAGTGACATATGGTATTACGTTCTATTGATGAAGATTATATTAGACCTATTTCAATGTTTGTGAAAGGAATGTAAACATTTATTTGATGTGATTTAAGATAGCTCAGGATAGTACAATTCCAAAAGAGGAAGAGAAGAAAAATGATGTAATGAGTTTAAATGAGTCTAAGTAAAGTCAAACAACGCTACTAACTTAAAAGTGCTCCAACATCCATATCAGTCTGTGTGGTTTTATAATCAATAATTTTCAATCAATTGTTAAAATATTTTTAAATCCGTTTCTTACAAGAGGAATCTTGTCAGATGGATCATATTAAAAGCTCAGTTTACAAATAACCTCAAATTAAACCAAACGTTTTCAACCTGCTCCTGCAGAGAGGCTCTGTGTTTTAAAACACACAAACTCTATATAATACGTTAGCAACATAATGTAATTTTAAAGAGCCACTGTCATTTAGAAAGTAAACCCGTTTGATTAGAAAGATACATTTTATGGAATTATTCACCTTTTCGGAAGAATTGCAAAATGTTATTCCCACTCAAACATATTTTCTACTTCTCACAGATAGCACTCAAATTGATCGTAAAACAGCGTACGAATGTACGTTACAGCGTCCTGTAATTGGTTGGTGGTTTTCCAGGAACATAAATTTCATCCAGCGCTGCAGGGACTGCCTCAACACCGTGTTGAAGGGCAAGCAAGGAGCCGCTTGTCAGAAGGAGCAGTTGTGCGATGTGGAGGAAGTGTGCTGCTCGGCGCGAGAGGAAGTGGTCGAGCCGCAGCCACCGGCGCCGCAGTTCAGCGCCAACGTGGTGGTCATCGGCGCCGGGATGGCGGGACTGTCGGCGGCCAACCATCTGCGGGAGAACGGCGTCGAGAATGTCACCGTGCTGGAGGCTCTTGACAGGTACGTGTTTTCCGAATTTTAGGAGGTCCTGAGTTAAAATTCCAAACAGGCAATTCTGCGTTTATATCTGCCTAAAGGTTCATTTCCACTATGCCATTTTCATGCATCTTGCACCTTGCATCTACGCGTATGGGAGGCACACGGTGGTACATGCAACGCCCCATGCCCCATAAGTAGTTGCACGGGTAGCCGCAAGTAAGCGCATGTGCTCCCCGAAACTGACGGACAGCATCTTGCAACAATCGCGCCTCACTAGTAGTTGACAGCAGATCTCTGAGATAGTTTCGTCTTCCTTCAGCTTTTGTGTGATTTACTGTTTATATCAGTTACACATGATATCTTTTAGACCAGTTAGTACTGTATCTATCTTTTTCCAAAAATGAATTAAATTCCTAGTTTATTCATTATGGAGTGGAGTACTGATCAAACAACATACTTTATGAACGATTATTAGAAAAACTGTTGTTATGGGGAGCAACCCACATGGATTATAAAAATCCCGCGAAGCGCAGATAAATGCAATTAACGAACTTTCATTGTCGTGATGTAGAGGTTTGATTATCAAGTCGTACTGAAAAAAATTAAAAGCATAAGGGTTGTACTTCCGTCATGAGCAAATCAACTTAAAAAAAGTGGGAATGCTCAACACCTACTAATCTTGATTCCAAGTAATTACTAATGCAAAATCAGGTCTTTTCCTCCTTTTTTATGACTTAAAATAATATTGGCTGCAGCGTCAGCAGCTACACACACTTGGTGCCGAGTCTGGCACACACACACACGTGTCGTGTCTGGCGGCACTACCATTGGCGCATGGATAGAGGAAACCCAGAGGCAAAGCCCTTGGGGCAAGCCGCAAGACGCACGAAGCAAGAGGCAAGAGGCATGCAATATTGCACAGAATCTGAGGCTTAGTGGAAACGAACCTTAACCAAATTCCGGAATAGTTCCCTAAAGGGCTATACCAACCAGGTTTGGTGGTAAAGTTGTCTATAGCCCTTACCTTGCCTAGTAAAAGAAAAATCTTAAGGAGAAAAACTAATTTTAAGTCAGTTTAAAAACTTGAAGGGGCTAATGTCTTTAAACATTTCACTGTAAACAAAGCATTTACGATTCCTGTTCTTTGTCTTACGAAGGTAGGCTATTTCTTCACTACTGGCCTAGGTTCCTCTGAATATTCAGGATTTGTCTCTCAAAATGTTTATACAGCAAGTGCCAGGTTGTTTAAGTATGAGGTTGGCTCTTTCTTGCCAAACCATTGATTTTCAGTGGCCAGTCTCTTGGGGTATATTTATATCAAATCTCGGTCCTAGTTACTAACGACACCCTAACCATACCCCTTCCTGGTTTCTTTGCCATCATATTCTTGACTTCTCAACAGCCTGCCTGTCAGAGTAAAAACGTAAAATAAATAAGGATGACGTAGAGATTATTTCAAGCCAATTTTTGTATCAGTCAAAAAATAGTGACGGGGTTCAATTTAAAAAAAGAGAGTATTTTTAAGCCCAAAATGATCTACGAACTTTAGAGAAAACACCTAGTCACAGCCCTATGAACTTAACATGATCATATAACGAAAAAACTTGGTTTATTCCTGAAATTTACTATAAACCAAAGCAGAATTCCTTTCCAAAGAAAACCTGCAATTAACCAAAATTGTTATTAACCCATTGGAGTAGACATACGAGCTGGTCTCGTTCCTTACTTGTAATTTTATTAACCTGTGAATTGGAGAATAAAATTGGTGTTTTAAAATGGATTAATGGTGTATTTTAATTAAAATATTGTTTTTTTCAGTTTAGAAAGTCGCATTGGCACACACACAGTAGACATAAGTAAAAATTAGCAAAATCAGTGTTGACCATGTGCAAGTCTCAAAGAATTAACCGATCCCGTCAACTTCCAAGCAAGCTTGCCACCGCTTATTTTACTTGGGCCCTCCCACCAACGTTGCCACAGACCGGTTAACTCATTGAGAGTTGCACAACTGGTCAGTTTTGGTCGTGTGCGGGAATCGAACCCACGAACATCGTATCACCACCTGGCCAAGGTGTTTCCACGACGTAGCCAACTCAGCTAACACGACCAAAGGCCTGGCGGCGATATTAAGGTTTTTCACTCAGTCCGCGCCCCTAGCGGATAGAACTGTAGACGCCCGCGGTCATTAGTTACATATTTTGCTACTAGAGCGCAGCACCAATCAATTCCCGTTATAGGCTACTGCAAATAGAATAAAATTACTACCTCAATGGGTTAAACAAATCTTCAATATCCATAAAGACCAAAATCAAATCAACCGCCAGGCTAAATCACTCTACTCCTTGAAACACAATGTTTGTTTACGTTCTCATTCGATAACCTAAGTAACCACAAAGAAGGGCTCCGCTCCGGGTGGTAAAGTTGTAACGTTATTATCATGGACTTTCCCTTTGATTTGATGAGATGATAACTTAAAACAGATAGTCAAAATTCAAATTAGTTTGAAACCATATAATGAAGCACGCCAACTGTTTTTTTATTCCCCGTTTAAAGCTGGGTCCTTTACAAGCTAGTTTTTTATATTTTTTTTATTTAAATAAACAGCTGTTAATTTCCTGGTTGAAACTTAGATCTACTTATTGCCATAGGAACATTTTCCTAAATGGTCTTTATGGGATGTAGACAAAAACCTTTTACAATACTTCAAAATATATTTACTAATTACCTGCATTCATATACAATACAAGACAGTAAATATACATAAAAGATGGTAAAAGTTAATCGATTTCGACCGGTCAAACCCATTGTCATCAGGCCCAATGAGAGAATGATAGAATCAAAATGGGTTCTCTGCTTATACCCTATTGGCTACCGAAAGTTCTGGAAACAAGTTCTTATAGGTTCCACCAGAGTTAAAATTTACATATTTATTCAACAATATACCCCTATCTTTAGTTTTTGTTTTCTTTAAAAATAAACAATCTTTCCATGCGTCACATGGTCTTTGAGTCTCAGCACATTTTTCTGTTTCAGACCTGGAGGTCGAATACAGTCCAGTTGGTTCGGCGATACAGTGATAGAACTGGG
Source organism: Allygus modestus (assembly GCA_963675035.1). Classification (NCBI taxonomy): domain Eukaryota; kingdom Metazoa; phylum Arthropoda; class Insecta; order Hemiptera; family Cicadellidae; genus Allygus; species Allygus modestus. Next base: position 474,083,858 of record OY776112.1, read on the forward strand.
CTCACCCGTCGGAAAACCCCCAGGCACAAATCCGATTGTAAAAAATGTATTCAAAGATGGCCTTATGACGCCTCAACTCAACGAGGCTGACCAAAGTAGAGGACTTCTTCTCAAGAGTGACGGCTCCGTAATTCCTTACCCACTCAGTTTTGAAGTTTACAATATTTTCAAACAAATACTGGCCGAAGCCCATGAAATCGAAGCAGCATCGAGTTTCCAAACCAAAACCAGTATTGCAGAATTCATCGGAAGCAGAATCGATCAGGAAGTCGGAATGTTTCCATTAAGTCAACAAGTGGAGGTAGAAAGACTTTTCCTAGGCTTTTCAAGTTTATTTTTGTCCAAAAGTAATCATGACAACAGTATAATAGTGTCAAGCCCATTCGCTGATTTTCTTCAGCTTCCTGGAAGCTGCACTTCAGTACCTCTCGGGTTTTTCGGTGAGATCAACACACTTTACGAATCGCTCCCAGAAGAAATCGTTCACTTTAATAAGCCAGTCGTCAAAATCAAATGGGGAGGAGTATCCAATGTATTCCCTCGTGCCATAGTTGTAACTGACTCGGGAGAGGAGTTCCCAGCGGACTACGTAATAATCACAGTCTCGGTTGGAGTTCTGAAAGCCTACGCCGACTGCCTCTTCTGTCCCGGCCTGCCGGCTGCAAAACTCGAAGCGATCATGAAAATTCCGAGCGGACACGCAAACAAGATCTTTTTGGAATTCGTGCAACCGTTCTGGCTGTGGAAAAAGGACTTCAAGAAAATCATTTTTGACGTGGAAACGATGGAGTGTAAAGAGGGATGGCTGAAGGGAGTGAGCAGCATTGAGCCAATACGAGGCAGCAACCACATCATGTGCCTGACCGTGGCGGGCCCCCAGGCTCAGTGCATGGAGTGCCTGACAGACCAGGAGGTCATCTGTGACGTTGTCACATTCCTGAAGGAAGTGTTCTGCAAGCAAAACATCCCGGAACCAGTCAAGATCAAGCGGACCCAGTGGTCCAGTGACCCCCGTTTCTTCGGAGCCTACGCCTACATGGGCCCCGGAGTGTGCTCCAAGGACTTCTACAACCTCGCTTCTCCCCTCCCCGAGGAAACCGACCACTGTGACCCCGTCTTGCTATTTGCCGGGGCGGCCACGTGCCCGGTACAGTTCGGGACGGTCCAGGGAGCAAAAGGAACCGGCATCAGAGAAGCGGAAAGACTCATTCAACTAATCAGGCTCCAAGAGGAACGAGAAAAGTGTGAAGAGTCCTTGGACTGTTAAATTGGTATTTTGTATCATGTGCTATTTGTGAAAGTCTGTTATTAAATGTTTTCTTATTTATATTACATTTTAAATACTAAATCTCGAAATAATAGTATCCGAGTTTACTTCCTTCACTGAAAAATATAGAAAGAAAAATCTGATCAAACAAATAAAATAAAACTAGTGGCTTACAGGGGCTATATAGCCGCTAACATATGGTTTTTGTGTAAGTGGATAATCACAGCTGATCATTAGTTAATTTTTCTTATTAGTAAAAACACTGTAGTGATATTTCCATAAGAGAATCATTGGATCTTTGAAGTCCAGTGGGGCGTAGCCCATGTAACTTTTGACATTTCTGACATTTTTCCTACCGTCCTTGGCCCTCAAGCTTTAAAATGAATCGTCATAACCTAACTTAACTTCTTCCTAGCTCGAGATATTTTGTGGGGACCAATTCGCTTACAGAATTAAGTATATAGATTTTACATAATATAAAACTGCACTTTAAAAGGAAGAGCTTCTCAAAACTATGTATTAATTAGTCAATTAAGGGTGCGCCCTACCCCAGATTAAATAATCCGCACAATGTTGTTTAACGCCGCTCCGCTACCAAGCAGGGCCATGCATATTTACGCTTGAAGACCTTTTTGTTCTCCTCAATCGCACTGTTATTTTACAGATTTCTACCAAACAATTTGCAGTTTCACACTTTTCAGATTCCAATCTACGTATTGTACAGTTCCTTTTTTCCAAGATATTTGTTATCCTTAAGTTAGGAAGCTTTGAAAAACGCTTAGTTTGAAAACTACTAATGGCCTACCACTTATTTTGAATTAAAATCACGATTTTTAGATTGTATGATGTAGATGAACATTTAGTGAATGAAATAACAACAAATTATTTTTAATTGATTAAGAATTGAGCCTTCAATGTGGGAGATGCAAAACCCTTACTTTAGCGTGTGGAAGGCAGGTAGGGAACCCTTACTCCATGAATCAAGAAAACCACAACTTGAGAAGCAAAACAATTACTTGTGGCCTAGGTTAAAATTTCAAAAAGATAAACCATGTTTATTATCATAAGTCTCTTTGACATCATAGGCATGATTGGGGAGGCAAAGGAGGGCAGTTACCCCCACCACCCAAATAATATGGAGGAAATATTATTGTAATATATGATACCCCCGTAGCAGCAAACCTGCGTACTCAGCTAATCTCCAACGCATACATATGTATCTTAATCTATAAATAAAGCAGTTCTTGTCTGTGTGTAGATCGCCGTATGGCTAAACTACAAGGAATTAAGGCATGCCATTTTCAGGGTAGGTTCCTTTAGGTTACAGCTGTTGTACCTGACTCATTTTCCTCTAAATCCTCTAGGGCTACTCCCCGTGGGACATCCAAAATTCCAATGTTAATCAAATGAGACTATACGGTTACAGTTTTCTGCTATTTATTTAATGTTATTCAAATAAAAAGCTGGCATTAGTAATTTCCCGGGTGAAACCGGTGTAATCAGCTAGTATTACATAAAGCCACATTCCAAGTTTCATCAATATACATTCATAAATAAACGATTTATGACATTTTAATTATTATCTATAAGAATAACATGGCGGTTGAGTATACAGGTTTGCTGAAACAAGGAACACAAAAAATGAGTTTTAATACAAATATAAATATAACTCAACTAGGTGAAGCTACATACCAAGTTTGATTAATTTAGGTTCATAATTAATGGAGATAACATTTGACTTATTATCCATAAGAATAACATGGGGCTGAGTACGCAGGTTTGCTGCTACGGGAAATATCAGCAAAAAATTGTTTTTGTGAAAATATCAATAGACCACAACGATGTGAAGCAATATACTAAGTTTCGTCAGAATAAGTTGATAAATAAGCGAGATACAATTTTTCAATAACATTAGACAACATACTGTGTTCAGCACTTTCAATATCTCGGTAACCAATTGACGTAGAGGAATGATCAAAATACCAAATTGTGTGCTTTTAAGCTGAATCCAATGGTGAGAACTAAAATTTGACTATTTCAAAAATGTATGTAAACAAATCAAAAAACCCATTTTTGGGGTACAAAACCCCTCCCAAAATACCCCTTCGGATGGAGTAATCTGGCTGGTTTTCGAACTTAAAGTCATAAAGTCATGTTGCTTTACATGTTTATACCAATTTTCTTTGAAATCGTACCATTTTTACGAGAGTAGTCGCACCCACGGCCACATATATATATTTATTTATATATATATATGTAGTAAATAAGTAACTGAGTACCTTTTTTTTTAAAGAATTTATTAGCGACATGTTTCAACCCAGGTAAAAAATGTCCCTAATATATATACAGTTTTGAACGGATGGTGTTTTTGGCATCTGGGGACCTCAAAACGAAAAGTTTATCATGGTCCCGGGCCTAGGTCTTACCATGCCGATTACAGTAATAGTTTCTTCCCTATAGGGGAAGTTCGCTAAAAAGACACAATAATCAAGACCACAACCATTTTTGCCCCTACAATCACAATACTGAAACTACGCTATGTTTGACAGCCTATTATTTGCTTGAATTGGAGCAACTAAATTCGCTTTGATTGTCTTTGTATTATAAAATATGCCGATTTTTGTGAGCAGGCAACTGGCAAAACTATTAGTTCTTAAATTATGGTTTAAGTGTTATTTGAAAACCCATAACATCTAGACGTGCCTTTTGGGGATTTATAATAAATCCAGAGCTTCAGGGCCCTGCTCCCTGATAATTCTGAGCTGATCTTGATTCGTAGTAGTTCCACGGGCTAACACAGAATGCAGCACAATACAGTGTTTTCACTTGAGGGATTTTGATCCCTTTTTAGGGATTTTTGAGGTGTAAAAGGGATATAGGGATTAAGAGGGTTTTTAAGGTTCTATTAGAATAATTGTTTTAAATTTAATGTTTGGCTTAACGATTACATTCTACAAGAATAACTTAATAATACCCCCGTCGCAGCAAACCTGCATACTCAGCTGATTTCCAATTAATATATAACATAACACATTAAAACACTTAACAGGATTCATGAGAAATATATTCATAGTGATATTTAAAATATTAATTATTCTTAAGAATAACATTGGGGATGAGTACGCAGGTTTGCTGCAACAAGGAACACAAAACAATGGGTTTTTATGCAAATATCAATAGAACTCATCTTAGTGAAGTCACATACCAAGTTTTATCCATATACATTCATAAATAAGCGAAATATAACAGTTTAATTATCTTCAATAAAAATAACATGGGAACCAAGTACCTAGGTTTGCTGCTTGCTACGGGAACCATAGGCTAAATTTTTTTTGTGCAATAGGCTAAATTTTTTTTGTGCAAACAACAATAAACCACAACCATATGATGCCATATACCAAATGTTGTCAGTTTATGTTCATAAATAAGCGAGATATACAATTAGTATTTTTTTCCATAAGAATAACATTAGACAATGAAGTGTTTAGCAGTTTCAATATCTCAGTAACCAATTGACGTAGAGCAATTATCAAAGTACCAAATTGGTTTTTTTATGCTGAATTCAATGGTAAAAATTAAAATTTGATTCAAATAAAAATTACATGTGGAAACCCCAAAAAAAACATTTTTGGGGTACAAAACCCCCCTTTGGATGGTGTGATTTGAATGGTTTTCGAACTCGTTCAAATAAATGGTACTTTACTCATTTTAACCAAATTTCATTAAGATCGGACCTTTTTCGAGAGTTATCGTACTTATGGACATTTTATATATATATATATATATATATATATATATATATATATATATATATATATACATATATAATACCCCCGTCGCAGCAAACCTGCATACTAAGCGAATTTCCAATGGAGATATAAATGTCTTAGTACTACATAAAGCCACTTACCAAGATTCATAAAAATATATTCACAAATAAGTGATAGATACAATTTTAATTATTCTCCATAAGAATAACACTGGAGCTGAGTACACAGGTTTGTTGCAACAAGTAACACAAAAAATGTGTTTTTATGCTAATATCAATATAACTCAACTAGGTGAAGTCGTATACCAGTTTTTATTAATTTATGTTCATAATTAAGGGAGACAGAGCATTTAATTATTCTCCATAAGAATAACATGGGGGCTGAGTACGCAGGTTTGCTGCTACGTGAGCCTTTGGCAAATATTTTTTTTTTTTTTTAGCAAAAATCAATAGACCACAACGAGATGAAGCTGTATACCAAGTTTCGTCAGTACACGTTCATAAATAAGCGAGATATAAAAATTTTCTTTTCCTCCATAAGAATAACATTAGTCAACGTACTGTGTTTAGCACTTTCAATATCTCGGTAACCAATTGACGTAGAGGAATGATCAAAATACCAAGTTGTGTGTTTTTTTAAGGTAAATCCAATGGTGAAAAATACAATTTGACTATTTCAAAAATTACATGTAAAAAATTCAAAAAAAACATTTTTGGGGTATAAAACCCCCCAAAATACCCCTTCGGATAGTCATCTGGCTGGTTTTCGAACTTAAAGTCATAAATGTTGCTTTACACGTTTATACCAAGTTTCATCAAAATCGGATCATTTTTATGAGAGTTATCGTGCTCACGGACACACATATATATATATATATATACTGTATAGAGTTTCAAACAAATGGTGTTTTTGGGGTCTGGGGACCTCAAAACGAAAAGTTATCATGGTCCCGGGCCTAGATCTTCCCATGCCGACTACAGTAATAGCTTCTTCCCTAAATGGGAAATTCGCTAAAATTTTGAACTAATGGTGTTTTTGGCATCTGGGGACCTCAAATTGGAAAATTATCATGATCTCGGGCTTAAGTCTTACCATGAGACCTACGGAAATAGCTCCTTCCCTATAGGGGAAATTCGCTAAAAAAGTCGTATTTGTTTTAAAATAGTTTGTTAGTTTGTTATATATGATAAAAACATTTCTTTATTCACATTTATTCACATTCACGGTCGTAGTTACTTTATTACTCTCTGAAAATCTTTCATGGAGTCATGTATGGGATGGGACTGTCACTTTCATTGAATGTTTATTATTAATCCTTTAAACTGAAAATAAATTACAGTTTGTATTCTTTTCATCCAAACAATTAAATTTCCTTTTTTATTAGAATTTTAAAATATAAAATTGTGTATAAAGCAATGTCAACCTTTTGGACTTGATGTTTAAAAAATTACAATAATTGATATATGCCTAAACCTATTGCTTAGATAAAAACTATAACTCTATATATTTGTGTATTTATTTTATATATACATGCATAAACAGAGGAATGGTGATAATTTTATCTTGTGGGAATGGGGAATTTTAGGATAAAAGAGGAATTTGTGTGAATGAAGAGACGGATAAAGAGGGATTTTTAGCGAATTTCCCCTATAGGGAAGAAGCTATTACCGTAGGTGGCATGGTAAGAGTTAAGCCCGAGACCATGTTAACTTTTTGTTTTTAGATCCCCAGATGCCAAAAACACTATTCGTTCAAATTTATATATATGTGTGTATCCATTAACACTTTCAGCCCGATGGAAAATGATAGTCAGTTTTTGAACTTCCCAAAATCCCGACGTGTGCCATCAGTGGCGCACAGCAAAATTTCTAAAACGCCAACGTGTACCACCCGTGGTGCACTGTTTCCATTTGATTTTATGCCTTTTTAAAGTGCATTCGGAGTTTTGCTGAGTTATTTAAACTATGTATTCGTGGTTTAGGTTTATATAGACACAACGTGGCCACCGGTGGCGCACGTGTCATTTTTTGTCAGAATTATGTTCTTGAAAAATAATGCTCCGTCTTTTTATTCAGATTATTGTTTACTGTATCATATTTTTAATCACTTCAAAAATTCCGAAGTGTACCACTGGTGGTACACATCGGGCTGAACTTGTTAATACGATAACTTGAGTAAAAACGTCTGATTTTGATGAAATTTAGCTCAAATGTGTAAAGTGACATTCATGACTAAGTTCGAAAAACCAGAAAAATCTGACCATGGGAAGGTGGGTTTATGGGGGTTTACAATTTTCCAAAAAACAGTTTTTTACATTTTTAACACTTAATTTTGGTTTTGACCATTTCATAGAGCTTAAAAAACAAACAATATAGTATTTTGAATCATTAACCACAACCATTAAGTGGTTTTGAATCATTAAGTGGTTGCGGAGAAAATCCAAAAAACGTGCTCATAAAATCTCCCATGTTAATCTTATGGGAAAAAGGTTTTTTTTCAGTTCATGAAAATTAACTGAGGTTTCCTCAGTTCATTTTAATGTAAACCTCACATTCATTTTGGTGTTTAAATTGTGATTCTACGTCCAACCATTACAGAGATATTCAAAGTGCTAAACACAGTACATTGTCCAATGTTATCCTTAAGGAGAATAATTAAAATTTGATATCTCGATGAATGTATGTTGTTGAAACTTGGCATGTGGCTTTACCTTGTACTGGTATATCGACATATGCACAAAAAAATTTGTTTGCCGATTTTCCCCGCAGCAGCAATCCTGCATACTCAGCCCCCATGTTATTCTTATAGAGAAAAAGTAAAATGTAATATATCCCTTAATTCTGAACACAAATTAATAAAACTTGGTATGCAGCTCCGATTGGTTAAGTTATATTGATAATTGTATAAAAACACGTATTTTGTGTTCCTTGTTGTAGCAAACCTGAGTGCCCATTTTTCAATGTTATTCTTATGGAGAGTAAATAAAATGCTAATTTATTCGTGTATTTTTATAAAACTTGGTGAGTGGCTTTATGTGGTAATGAGAAACATATACTTAATTGGAAATTCGCTGAGTTCGTAGGTTTGCTGCTACGAGGGTATTTCGTCTTTGGCGGGGAATATTTTTTTTCCACTCGGTGGAAACACTGAGCACACACAACTTTCATAGTTTTTATAAATCATTTGCGGGGCAAAGCCTGCGGGTAACAGCTAGTTTCAAATATTTCTCATAATTTTAAAACATGTTTATGTTTTTTAAACAAGATATTACTATGTAGTATATCATTTAAATGTCTTTAAATATTCTTCATCAGTGTAGCAGCATCTTTCTGGTACTGATTTTACTAGGTTTTACATTAGAGATGATTTCACATTAAAATGCTAATTTTAGATTGGATGTAATCAAATGGGAAATCTCTCATGCCAAATTTTAAAGTTTTCTCAAGTCCAAGTACCATCATAATTCATATCAAAATGTTTGTTAGGGTTACTAAACGTGTCAAAATTCAGAAAATGGCCAAGATTCCCTGAGCCTCATTGTCCTTAAAAGTTTCAATGATTATCTGTGACAGACAATGATTTTACTTTGTCAGGTAATTTGACATTTTTATGTTAGTTGTAAAAGTTGATCAGTTCCTCCACAGAACCTTCCTAGTGTGCAACTGGTAATGTAAGGTCTGGCATTAATAATATGGTTCTTGAAATTTTCACCTATCTGATGTGGGTATTTAATGTCAGTTCCATTATCACTTAAAAGAGTACAGTCATGATGTTTAGCAAGGCTTCTATGACAACTTGCATCGATAACTTTCCAGTTCTTTTGTTGGGACTTTTGTAGTAAATATTCTGTTCCTAATATGATTTATTTTCTTACTTTTAATGATAGTACGGGACTTCTCTTTTTACTTCAAACAACGTCCTTGGATCAGAAGAAGTTTTACCCGTTGCAACTTGACAACACATTTACATTTATTTTCAATGTTATAGCTGCTAAACCACGGGACTACAAATAGAAGGGCTGCGCCTTGCGGGATCAATAAGTGATTCCAGCCGGCCGCCGCTGTGACGTCACTGCAGGAGCTCGGGCACACGGCGCCCTATCCCTTTCCCTGTGTTAGCGCTAGTATTACAGTGCTTCAGCCTTAAATAACCAACATGTTGTACATTTCTGCAATGTTTTTAACTAAATTATCTATAAGGGATTGATTACTGAGCAGAAATACATATATGACAAAACTTATAATGATTTAAGGGAACTAAGGTTTAAGGTCAAACAACATCACAAAGAGTTTTTATTTTATTTTTATGCGGCTTAGAATTATAATTCAAGAATAAATTTGACTATAAATGATTTTCAAGTTATATATTATAAACTGTACGTCTATTATTACCACAATTAGCAATTTATAAATATAATATTGGTTTGAAAATTGTCAAAACCTTAAACAAAATTAACATTAAAACAACAGATTACTCCATACAAATTTAGTTTTTACAAAACCTATCCTATTCTCTAATATGATTCTAGACAGGTCTCATCTCCAGGGAAAATATAATTATGTAAAGAAACAAATTTGAAAAGTTCAAAGAGTTAACATTGGGCTTATGGAGTTAAAAACAACAGAATGATAACAGCTGCTTATAATGAACCAGTGAACTGTCAAATATTAACATGTGTTTTCCTGGGAGCAGTAACTAAAACCATTAATTAAAACCTTTAAAAGTAAACCGCCATATTTTATTTATTTAGTTAGCTGTAAGCATATTTTTAAAATATCTGGCTCTATGCCTGCTAGATCCCTTGCGGTGAACGGGTCATCAGCTAGTTATTTTTAACTGGTTATTTACTTATTTATTTTTAAACTTATTATTTGTAAATTTATGGGAGGTTAATGGCTGGTTGGAGGAATCGGTCTTACAGCTGATTCTTTAAATCAAAACAATCGTGATCGTGATCACTGTGACTTTTCATATATTATAGTAATATTTTCTCCTGCCCCCCTAACCACCGCCGAATTACACCTATGCTCTCTTCACAAGTTATGTTAGCCTTTATTTCTTACTCTTTGACCAGATGTTTTGTTTACAAAAATATATCCTCCAGTGAGGCTTCACTTTTTCAACACAAGACGAGAGTTTTACATTTATTTACATCTCGTTGGTTGGTTTACAGTTCTAACGGTTTAACGTTAACCTATTGTTATTAAATCCATTGTCCGAACATTTTACTGAATTGATATTTATTTATTTTTCTATATTATTAATCCAAGTTATTTATTTTATATAAATATAATTTTTAATTATAATTATGAGAATTAATACATCTACGAAGACTAATTTGTTCAAAACGTTGAAAACTGTTTGAGCATCAAAACTATCATCTCTTTTGCACTTTACAAACCACACGTCGTTCACTGATAGATTTGTTGGAAAAACGTGATAAATAACATTTTCAGTTTTCTTTGAATGATTCAACTACAAGTTAGTACACTACAGCCAACCATATTAACAAAAACCGATTTAAAACTACATTATTCAACTAATACAATATAACTAGTTACAAAATAATTTAATAATAGCTAACTGTTACACATAGATATCAACAAGTAACAGCATCAAGCGAGCGAAAGCATGTGCGACAATGGCAATACTGCGCGGATGCTCCCGCCGCTATGTCACTTTGAGTGAGGGGTAAGAGGGGGGATTGGCGAGAGGGGGATCGGGCGGCGGCCGCTAATATCAAAGGCAAGGTGCAGCCCTTCTGTCTCTAGTCTGGCTAAACCATATTTTACTATAACAACAGCTGCAACAAAAAATGCCTTCCCTATTAGTCTTACAGGAAAAACATTGAACCCAACCTTTATTCACATCTAAAAAATCAAAGTATTTTTTTTTTGATCCCTCAGTAATTAGCCCATTGGCTTAAAATGACGTGCTGTTGCTGTCATTAACTTTTAACATTTAAGTCTATGAATTGGAATGGACAAAATGATGTTTTTAAATGGATTAGTGGTGTATTTTAATTAAAATATTGCTTTCTTTCAGTTTAAAGATTCACATTGGCACACACATAGTAGACATAAGTAAAAAGTAGCAAAATCAGTGTTGACCATGTGCAACTCACAAAAAATTAACCGATCCCGTCAACTTCCAAGCAAGCCTGCCACCATTTATTTTACTTGGGCCCTCCCACTAACGTTGCCACAGACCGGTTAACTCATTGAGAGTTGCACGACTGGTCAGTTTTGGTTGTGTGCGAGAATCGAACCCACGAACATCGTATCACCACCTGGCCAAGGTGTTTCCACGACAGAGCCAACTCAGCTAACACGACCGAAGGCCTAGCGGCGATAATAAGGTTTATCGGTCAGTCTGCGCCCCTAGCGGATAGAACCGTCGTTGCCTTCGGTCATTAGTTACGTACATATTTTGCTACTAGAGTGCAGCACCAATCAAATCCTGTTATAGGCTTTTGTGAATAGAATAAAATTACTATATTAATGGGTTAAAAATCAGTCAACCCAGAAATATTGGAAGAATATTTTCTTAAAAAAGATTGATCTAGTGTATGAGGATTGTATATTACACTCCTCCTTTATTGGTTATAGAATAATAAATGGTGAATTCTACCCAAAAGCAGAAAAATAATTATTTTTAGTCTATTTATTCTGTGTCTTTCAATACATTATGAGATCAAACCATGACAGAAAATCGTTAAACAAGATCTTAAAATATAATTTTCTGGGTGACAAATACAAAGCATGAATTGCTTTCATGGATATAAAGTTATCAAAATAAACATGTGATGTGTGAAATAAGATTAATCGTACCTCAAACTCACATACAAAAACCGGTCTTTTATCAAATATCAAATTTTGCATTTTGATCTGCTATGGACTTTGTGCTGGAATATTTCTATTCATAAACCCCACTTAGAGGTTGTGCCATTTTGAACAGAAAGTGATCAAACCGCTTCAGAGGTAAATGTATTTAGTTTAGAGTTGACACACACTTGCTTTACTAAATGATAATCGGTGAACAACCGAACTAGATTTGTGAGTAACTAGTAACCGAACTAGTAACTCATGATGTGAGTATTAGCCCAGTCAATAAAGGTAAAAAATACACTTTGTCGCAACTAATTAGGGGAAAGCAGAATTTTTGTAGGATGTTAGTATACAAAATATAAACTAAATAAACACAAAATCCCGACCCCCATCCCTCTTGCTTTCCCCCCCACCCCCACCCCAACCTTACAAGAGCAGTACTCTGGTTAAATACTTACAGCTCAAAAACTAACGAAGTTACGGACGTAGTTTTTTCATTATTATATGCCTAACAATATTCTAAGCAAATTATGTTACATGCACTTTTTATGTAGATAGCTTATTTTCCCCGTAATACTTCAATATATATAAATACCCCCGTAGCAGCAAACCTGCGTACTTAGCGAATTTCCAATGCATATATATTTATCTTAATACCACATAAAGCTACATACCAAGTTTCATCAATATACATTCATAAATAAACAATTTATGACATTTTAATTATTCTCCATAAGAATAACATGGCGGCAGAGTATGCAAGTTTGCTGAAGCAATGAACACAAAAAATGGGGTTTTATGCTAATATCAATATGACTCAACTAGGTGAAGTCACATACCAAATTTCATTAATTTATTGTCATAATTAAGGGAGATAACACGTTACTTATTCTCCATAAGAATAACATGGGGCTGAGTGTGCAGGTTTGCTGCTATGGGAGCCTTTGGCAAAAAATTATTTTTTTGAGCAAATATCAATGGTTCACAACCAGATGAAGCCGTATACCAAGTTTCGTCAGTATATGTTCATAAATAAGCGAGATATAAAATTTTTATTTTCCTCCATAAGAATAACATTAGACAACGTACTGTGTTTAGCACTTTCAATATCTCGGTAACCAATTGACGTAGAGAAATTATCAAAATACCAAATTGTGTGTTTTTTTAAGCTGAATCCAATGGGAAAAACTAAAATTTGACTATTTCCAAAATTATATGTAAAAAATTCAAAAAACCCATTTTTGGGGTACAAAACCCCCCCAAAATACCCTTTTGGATAGAGCGATCTGGCTGGTTTTCGAACTTAAAGTCATAAATGTTGCTTTACACGTTTATACCAAATTTCATCAAAATCGGATAATTTTTACGAGAGTTATCGTGCTCACGGACACATATATATATATATATATATATATAGATATATATATATATAGATATATATATATATATATATACAGTTTCGAATGAATGGTGTTTTTGGGGTCTGGGGACCTCAAAACGAAAAGTTATCATGGTCCCGGGCCTAGGTCTTACCATGCCGACTACGGTAATAGCTTCTTCCCTATAGGGGAAATTCGCTAAAAACTGCCACTGCAAAAAAAAAAGTAACTTCAACTAATTGTACATGTTTATCCCTGTGTCATAGGATTAAATGTTTTCAACAAAACTTTTAATCATCAGATCAACAGATCATTTAATCAGCTTTAAAATTATGGGTCTATTAAAGATATTTGTTAATATGATGGCTTCTTAGAAAGCAATGAACAGTAGCGGACACCGCACCGCCGGGCCTAGCAGCGCCGCGTATTGCATACTCAGGCGCTTGGATGTCTGCATGAGTCCCACTGCACATTGATTCTTGTTTGTTTACTGTCCTCTCTACGTTGCTTGTTGAGTACTGTCAATGTTCATTAATAATATCATCTTGTTTGTATCATTTTGAATAGTGGCCTTGTCAATTTAGTGTTCAGTTAACCATTACATTGTGCGGTTCGTTGGCATTTTGTGTTTTGTTATAATGTTTTATTTTTTGTACAGAAATTTAGTTGTGTTGTGCCAAGTGCAGTGAAATGCTGATAGTTGTGCTATTGTCATGGATTGTTGAAAGAGGGATGTAAGATGGAAGGAAACCTTAAAAATGATAACAACTTTTTAAATCTGAACTGTTATCTACGAATTACAGCTAGGCCTTCTTTATTATCAAAAGTTATTAATAATGACTGATTTGAACAGTATAGCGTTATATTTTATAAGGAAGTCAAAGATGCTGAGGTAACTGTCACTAAAGGTATAAAAACTTTAATAAAATCCACTATTGATAGAAAAGACGAAATCCATAAGTTCCTTGCTAATGACGATGTAGAAAAAGTACATTTTGTATTCCGGCAAAATTAAATCAGACCTAGATATATTAAAGCAGCAGCATTCAAAGTGAAAAATTCAGAATCTTCTACATCTCAGCACTTTCTCAGATAATTAAAAAACCACATTTGATTTCAAGCATGACTGTTTGTTATGGGGATAAAAAGCAGTGTTTTACCGAAATATTCCTTCAAAATACCAAACCCAAAATCATGAGGTTTTAACAATTTAAATAAAGCTACCGCTCCTTAATGCTTGTGATGATAGGAATGATGATTGGGCCTGTAAAGTTAACCCATTGAGGTAGTAATTTTATTTTATTTGCAGTAGCCTATAACGGGAATTGATTGGTGCTGTACTCTAGTAGCAAAATATGTAACTAATGACCGCGGGCGTCTACAGTTTTATCCGCTAGGGGCGCGGACTGACTGAAAAACCTTAATATCGCCGCCAGGCCTTTGGTCGTGTTAGCTGAGTTGGCTACGTCGTGGAAACACCTTGGCCAGGTGGTGATACGATGTTCGTGGGTTCGATTCCCGCACACGACCAAAACTGACCAGTTGTGGAACTCTCAATGAGTTAACTGGTCTGTGGCAACGTTGGTGGGAGGGCCCAAGTAAAACAAACGGTGGCAGGCTTGCTTGGAAGTTGACGGGATCGGTTAATTCTTTGAGACTTGCACATGGTCAACACTGATTTTGCTAATTTTTACTTATGTCTACTGTGTGTGTGCCAATGTGACTCTCTAAACTGAAAGAAAACAATATTTTAATTAAAATACACCACTGAGCCATTTAAAAACACCAATTTTATACTCCAATTCACAGGTTAATAAAATTACAAGTAAGGAACGAGACTAGCTCGTATGTCTACGCCAATGGGTTAAACATATAAGTAAACCTAAACATATTGAACAAAAGGTAGGATGGCCATTATCATCCGAGTCTGTAGATTAATTTAATCAGCATACAAATTACTTTGAGAACGACAATGAATGCTAGTATTCACTAAAAGATTTAAGAGAGATTATAGTTGAATTTAGTTAATATAGACTATAGTGATTATTATCTCAAGTCAAAACTTGGAAGATTGTTTTCAATGATCGGCTAGTTGTGTATAATTTATCTGGAAGGAAAAATATATTATGTATGTCACATAGGTAGTCATTAGGTATTTCATTCATGGCACAAAAACAGAGAAACAAGTACACTGAAGAGGAACGTAAAATAATTGTTAGAACAGCAGCAGAAATCGTTAGGGAAGACATTCAAAAAATTAATAACAACTGTGGATAGTACTCAAGTGAAAAGGAAGTGAGTTCTGCATCAAATGATTTGATACCTGAAACATTGCCACTATTTACGAGTACAGTGACTAAAATAAACCTGGAAATTCATTTCCTGATATAAGTAGAAAATATGCTGTAATCAACCATGCAATAATTCCAGCTGTAAGATCAAGGTCGTCCTTGTTGTCAATACGAACTTCCTTGTCTCTATATTTGAATAGAATGTATGGGTCACAACATCTGATTGAGGTACTTTCTGCGATGCGTTGTATAATCAATGGTATTCATACTATAAAAGTGACAGATACATAAGGTCTTTAATTACGCTGGGCCCCACGTCATACAAAATAATTCCTTTACACAGTACGTTTCCAACAACGCTATCGTTAACGTAAAATCATTAGACGGGATTGACTACATTTCATGCGATGGGAGGAAATGCATGTATCACTCCATTGTCCTATGTCTCCATCACCTCAGAAGTACCTAGATTTATTGAGGGATCGTTTAAGGTTGCAGAAGAAATTTGTAAACGATCATATGTAAAGCGAAAAACAAGTGGCTTAGCTGGCATTGTTATAGAAGACTTTTCAGACGTTATATCGTTAGGGGATACAAATTCAAACACATTATCGTTTATTCATCCACCTAATCTGCTGTGGGTCAGTGGATGTAACACTCAACAGTTTATTCTGAGCATGTACAACTTATCAAAGTTCAAAACTCTCAATGAAACCATCAATGTTCAAGCAATTAACTGAAAAAATGTCTCTTGTCAAGTTTTGATTTAGCAAAATTTCTAACAACTACAGTTGCTGCTCATTAACATCTTTTGAGGGTTTACCACCGGATTCAAACTTCTTAGGGTGTAATATTCCAGCAGAATAGTGGGGTTGGCAGTAAATATCAAATAACAGATTGATCACTAAGCCCATGATAACTCCTCCTGCTCCAAGTGAACTTCTTCTACTAATATCTTGCAATTGTAAACCATTGTGTGTTACAAACTGTAGCTGTCGTAAAGCTGGGTTCGATTGCACATCTATGTGTGGGCACTGCAGTAAATGTATTGTAACAAATCTTCGGACCATACCGACGAAATATAAGAATACCCCCGTCGCAGCAAACCTGCGTACTCAGCGAATTTCCAATGCATATATATGTGACTCACTACTACATAGAGCTATTTACCAAGTTTCACAAAAATACATCCATAAATAATTGATATATAGCATTTTATTTATTCTCCATAAGAATAACATTAGGGTTGAGGATGCAGGTTTGCTGCAACGAGGAAGATAAGTAATGTGTTTTTTTGCAATTATCAATACAACTGAACCAGGTGAAGCTACATACCAAGTTCTCTTAATGTAGGTTCATAATTAAGGGAGATATACAACTTTACTTATTCTCCATATAAATAACATGGGGACTGAGTATGCAGGTTTGCTGCTACGGGGACTATCAACAAAAAACTTGTTTTTTGTGCTAATATCAATATACCACAACTAGTTGAAGCCACATACCAAGTTTCATCAATATACATTCATAAATAATCGAGATATAGAATTTTATTTATTCTCCATAAGGATAACATTGGACAACGTACTGTGTTTAGCACTTTGAATATCTCTGCAACGGTTAGACGTAGAACAACGATTAAAACACCAAAATTTTTGTTTTGTTGAGCTAAACACATTAGTAAACAGAAATGTTAAGTTTTTAGTAAAACTATCTGAGAAAAATCTAAAAACCTTTTCCCCATAAGATTAACATGGGACACTTTTTTTTTATTTTCTCCGGAACCACTTAACCTAGGGTAATGATTAAAAATACTAAATTATTTGTTTTTTAAGCTCTATAAAAAGGCTATAACCAAAATTGAGTGGTTTTAACATTTTGGGATCAAATTTGCAAAAAACCGATTTTTGGAAAATTGTAAACCCCCATAAAACCCCCTTCCCATAGTGTGATCGATCTGGTTTTCGAACTTAGTCATAAATGCTACTCTCCACATTTGTGCAAAATTTCATCAAAATCGGGTGTTTCTTTCAAAAGTTATCGCGGTAACGGACATATATATATATATATAAATATATATATATATATATATATATATATATATATAAATTTGAACGAATGGTGTTTTTGGCATCTGGGGACCTCAAACGAAAAGTTATCATGGTCTTGGGCTTAAGTCTTAGCATGCCACCTACGGTAATAGCTTCTTCCCTATAGGGGAAATTCGCTAAAATTACCATTATAAACAACTAAAGAGATAAAAATTGTAATCATGATTAGTATTTGTTGTGCAGGTATTAGTAAGATATCGAAAATACTAATATTCCTTATTTATTTTTTTTATTTTTTTTTTTTTTTGCAAGACTAAGATAGTTGACCAAACAATAGGGCCTAGACAATGAAACTTTATTATTTATCATTATATTTATTATTTAAGTGTACTAAAACTAGATTTTGGTAATGAAAACTAGAATTAAAAGTTGTCCTATTTTATCTACATTCAAACTGAATAACTATTCAAGATAATGGATACGAGTTCATACAGCGGTGCCCCTCAGCAGTGAGTGACATCGGCCGGCGCGGCGCCTGGCAGCGCGGTGTCCGCTACTGTTTCATCACTCTCTATGAAGCCATCATGTTAACTAATATCTTTACTAGACCCATAATTTTAAAGCTGATTATATTATATATAAGTTTTGTTGAAAACATTTCATCCCATGATGCAAGGATAAAAATATACAATTAATTGAAGCTACTTTTTGTTTTTCCCAGTGGCAGTTTTTTGTATATATTGAAGTATCACGTTGAAATGAAGCTGTCTACATAAAAAGTGTATATAACATAATTTGCTTAGAATAGTGTTAAGCGTAATTAATAAAAAAAAAACACATCGGCAACTTAATCAGTTTTTTAGCTGTAAGGAATTAACTAGAGTACCGCTTATGTAAGGTTGGGGTATGGGTGAGGGGGGAAAGCAAGAGGGGTGGGGGAAAAGCAAGAGGGGTGGGGGTCGGGACTTTGTATTTTTTTAGTTCATACTTTGTATACTAAAAACCTGTTAAAATTCAGCTTTCCTCTAATTAGTTACAACATGAAACCTTTATTGACTGGGCTATACAGCATAAGTGTAAACATATTTTTAAGTGTTAAAATGTGTGTTATATAATATTTTACATCCAAAAATATCTTTATGCAAATTTGGAGATTATACCAACTGGGAGTACTACCCCTACACTTATAATTCATATACAAATTATAAAGGCTTAAAATCTTAAACTTTTTAGGGCAGTAGTCCCTCAAAATTGGTTTTTAAATAAAAGGACAAATATTAAAAAAATATGTTTTAGGTTAGGGTGAAGCTCAAAAAATTATGAAAGGAAAGGGATGCCAGAGAACTTACCCACTAGGATGAAGCATAGGTCAACAGGAAAGCTCATCACTGGCACAATAGTCACATAATATACAACTTGACAATTTTCGGAACAACTGGTCCCTTGCTCAATCAGTTGAGCAAGAAGTGTTTTGCTCACTTAAGGGCTTGCCAACTTAATCTTGTTAACTGTTTAACACTACTTCATTAAGTTACACTATACAATCCAAGTTCTTAAAATTGTTCTGGCTAAGAGGAAGGTGATACGTTTGTAGAAAGTTTTGTATCTGATTTTATAAATTCATTCTATTGGTTCATCCCCACAAACTGGTTCAAGACCAAATTCAAAAATCAAAGTTCAACATTTCAACCCCCAACTCCTCACAACATACCACCATGGCCTACAAAATCTCAACAAAATCCTCCAGGACAACTTCAGCATCTTACAAGCCAGCTCCTATACAAAAGATCTTCTATCCAGACCACCAAATGTTCTGTTTAAACAGTTACCAAACCTACACAAAAAGTTAAACAAAAAAGCCAAGGAAAACTGCCTCGAACCACCACTCCAGTGAACCACAAGAGTTATTTCCATGCAACCGGACAACTTGCTAGACCCCCTTATTCACCAAACCACAACCAGTTTCCAGACCCCCAAACTAACAGAGATTACAACATTATAGGTCACCACACTTGCAGTTCCACCAAGGTAATTTATCAATTACAATGCATTCTA
This sequence comes from Allygus modestus, assembly GCA_963675035.1. Classification (NCBI taxonomy): domain Eukaryota; kingdom Metazoa; phylum Arthropoda; class Insecta; order Hemiptera; family Cicadellidae; genus Allygus; species Allygus modestus. The sequence goes on from OY776112.1 coordinate 474,103,498, forward strand.
TCCCCAGCCCTTTATATCGACTTAACCTCAGACACCCTTCGTAAACAAATAAATAACCTTATAAATTAAAATAAAATAAAAAATCTAGAAAACTTGTACCTAATCACTCAACAGAGCACAGCAAGACCTTTGTGATTGCTTCACCATCAAAATAGTCAAGACACTTCCAAAAAAGGAGATGGGAGCAAGCCCACCAATAGATCCACCCAATTTAAATATCGGATAAAAATATTTTTCCACAAACCTAATACCATCACTTCCCTATAACCAGGAAACTTTTATACACAAAAAATCTACATAGTGAACTAGTGTAAAAAATAAAGAAGGTTAAGTTGGCAAGCCTGCTTCCACTCAGGATTAAAGGGCATTTCCTCTCTCACCTGATTGAGAAAGGGGCAAGTTTTCCTGAAAATTATCAAGTTGAGTGTGTATATTTATGTGACTATTGTGGCAGTGTTGAATCGAAAGGGGCAAGTTTTCCTGAAAATTATCAAGTTGTGTGTGTATATTTATGTGACTATTGTGGCAGTGTTGAATCGAAAGGGGCAAGTTTTCCTGAAAATTATCAAGTTGTGTGTGTATATTTATGTGACTATTGTGGCAGTGTTGAATTGAAAGGGGCAAGTTTTCCTGAAAATTATCAAGTTGTGTGTGTATATTTATGTGACTATTGTGGCAGTGTTGAATCGAAAGGGGCAAGTTTTTATGAAAATTATCAAGTTGTGTGTGTATATTTATGTGACTATTGTGGCATTGTTGAATTTCCCATTTGGCCTAGACTTCCTCCCACTGGGTAAATTCTCTGGCATCACTTTCATAATTTTTCTTTTAAACCTACAGATGAAGATAATGCTACCAATCTGCATATGTTATGTTGATGTTTATAATGTACTATTGTGTAATGTGTGATGTAATGTTTTGCTATGTTGATAATGTTACTGCTTACCACAGTGAAGAACTGTACTATAATCATCTTTCAAAAGTATTACCTCAGTAATAGGGCGTGTCCTTCATAATAAATAATAGATATTTTATAAACATCATCAAATCTCATACAAACACAAGTTACTGACTTTCCAAAACAACTTTAACAACTTTAAACACATACCTCTTAGTCGGTGCTCTATGGTCTTCTTTTACCATGGAATGGAGGATGAAAAAAATTAAAACAAGAAACAATTATTTTTCGTTTTGGCATTACAGACCAAAACTTCTAATCTAATAAAAAAACATACAAACATAAGTGATGGAACAGGACTGGTATTGGTTTTGTTTTTCAAGACATACTTTTCAGATTTTTTAATCTCAAAAATGGTGTGAACGTGGCAGTTATTGAGATGTATTACTCAAAGGAGATGACTTAACGGGAAGAAAGGGGCAGGGGAGTGAAAAATGTTACTCTCCACTGTTTACACACTAATGATGTTGCTGTTGCTAAGGCTAACTAAAAGCTCATCCAATCAATCACTCAATCATATAACGAGTTCATATAATCATATAATCGTATAACGAGTTCGCACGCAGCACGCTGACGTGAGGAAGTGAATTTCCACATAAAAACTTTTAAAACTCAAAATCAGTGTAAAAATATACATTTTTTCCGATTTGTATTAAAATCTGAAGTCAGTGATATTTTGGCTGTTCTGATACTCCTGGTTTCATTTACCTGCAAAGCTGGGAATACAATTTTGCGCATTATAATGTTAGGAGAAGATCCAATCAGGCTTGAAAGTAGGCGTGAGGTTGCTGGGGATGATAAAAGTACTCTAACAAAGGAATAACAGGCTTTTCTATGGTAAAACCCCCATAAGACAACGTACTGTGTTTAGTCGAAACACATTTTCTTTAATAACTCGGTAAATATGTATGCTATAATGATGATAGAGGGATTAAAACTTTTGCCTCACTAATTCCCATCGTTTTACATGCATTTATTTTACATACGGGCATAATCTGACCCTTTTTGGGCCCAAAACCTCGAAATTTGAAAGATTAATCCCCAAAAAAGAGGTTTAGAGTTTTCCGATTATTTTGCCCAACGAACTTGTCCAACTGATTATAGAAAGGAACGTCCCTACCAAATTTGAAGTATATCGGACAAAAATGCAACCGGTAGAGTGCAAACACACATATATATATATATAAAATTTTGAACGAACCCCCAAAACGTGTTCAGGGGGTTACGTTAGGAACTTCTATGGTGGTCCCGGGCTTAAGTTTCACTGTGCGGGTCATGCTAATAGTTCACTTTCCAAAGGAAATTCACTAACAATAACAATCATCTGTTCTGAACAGTGAACTAAAAGCAATTCTCTTCATCGCAAAAGTAAGATAAAAGTGAGGTAGGGGCTGCCTCCCCTCAATTTACTTTGCCCCTTAATATGATAATTACTCATTATTTCAACAACTACCAATCAATTGTCATCAAGAGAAATGAGAAATCTTAAAATTAATCCAATCTTTAGCAACTAACAAATCCCTTGTAGAAAACCTAATTAACCCTTTATGTCGATTAAATTAAATCACCCAGACACCCTGAGACGAAATTAATTTTGACTATTTTGTATAGATTTTACTATTGTTACATTTAATTACCCAAATTAATTTTAAAATGCATTTATGAGGGTTTATTTTTAAGGCACTTTGATTACATACTGTATATTGATGAAATAAAAATAAAAATGTATACCTGTTTTATTTTTTCTTCCATATATTTTTAGTACATATGTCCTATATGTGACAGATTACGAGAGTAAAAACCCATTTATATTTATTTGTAAGTCAAATGAACACACAAAAAACATTCAAAAATATCGTCATCACTAATTTTTTTAGTCATAATTATAACTAAACAAAAGAGTAAACATAACCAAAACACCACAGACAACAATCGGAGCTGGAACTATCAGACGCTTGCAGATGACACAAGACACCGCGAATTGTGAAGTATAGTTCATGGAGTAATAACATTTATTTCAGAACAAAATAATCCATGGAGTAGATAAAATAAACGTTTTAAAGTAATAAGGAATGTATAAGAAGCAAATAGACATAAAATCATTACATTATATTTAGTTTTAGCGCACTTCATACGGGCTAAACGTCACGGCGAGTATAGGTCACCATTCGAGCGTTCGGGAAAATGGCGCGCGGCGACCTATACTCGCCATTCGACCGCAAAGGGTTAACACTTTCCGAGTGATTTAAATGTTGCAAGGTTGACCCAGTATCTGAAGTTTTTTTTCACTAAAAACATTGGTTATACATGAAAAAAAATGCTTGAGTGATAAAAAAAATTGTACCAGTTTTGGATTGCCGCAATGGTAGTAGGCGCCTGCCGCGACGCAACACGCATCACAATCCCACGTGACTGGAACACACTATTCACCGGGATGCACAACTACTTTCTTCTAGAAACGTAAACAAACAAAAAACCGAGCACTGATAAGAGCACTGATTATTGGTAAACAAATTGGATGATAGCGCAGGGGAAGCGCCCCCCCCCCTCGCATGTTTGACCGGAAACTGACCATATTGCAGACATTGTACGGGCATAGACAAACTCGTGGCGAGTTTCGTTCACCCAGCTGCATTGGCTGAAGCACAGTATTCCTTTGAAAACAACATTAGACCATAGCGCTCATGAACTCCACACAATACACTGGCAAGGCCAGCTTGGAGTTCATTTACTCTACCCGCACGGAGTGTGTTAAAGTAGGGTAAAACTTTACAAACCAAATATTGATTAAATTACTACTTACACATATACTTGATAACATATGCCAACAAACATGACAACTACAATTAATTACTTACCACCATTTCCACATTTGTCAACTTTGACTTAACGTCACCAGTTATTTCGATGTCCAGCATTTTCTTTTGCCTTTAAAAATGTGGTTTCACTGCACGGGTTTGGGTTGTGATCCCTATTTTGATCATAACATTTTCCAACAGTCTTCGCTTCTTTCCACAATATCTCCTTCGACTTCCCCATCATCATATGGATTTGAGAAGTCTCTCATCTCCTACATAAGTTCAACCCCCCACACACTGGCTTGTATAGGCCCTTGTATATATAGCTTTCAATTCATTATTTCCAAACATAATAAACTTCTTCCCTGATTTTTTTTGTTTTTACTTACTACTATTCACTACAACTGTAGGCCCTGATAACTAATGATTTGTAAATTCCAATCTTTGGCTTCTTCAGAACTTACTAGCTTCAGAACTAACTAGCTTTTTTAACATAAAACTGTATACAGGGTCTCCGAAAAAGAATGACGGGATTTCGGACGGCCGTTGCTTGGGGACTATTCAAGATAACTAAACGATTTAAATGTCAAATAGAAGAGAAAAGAACTAAGTTTTTTTTCATACCTTAATATGTTTCGATGTGAGCTCCATTTGTTGCTCAGCATACATCGAAGCGATATTCGATTTCTCGCCAAGTGTTGTGAAGCATCTCTGGTGTCACAGTTGCGATCGCTTCCGAAATTCGCCCACATAGATGTGGCAAATCACGAATTTTCTCAGCATAAACAATGTTCTTTACGTAACCCCACAAAAAAAGTCCAAAGGGGTCAAATCAGGACTCCTGGGAGGTCTGGGAATAGGCACACCCCTGCCTATCCAACTATTTGGAAACTTGTTAAGTGTGTCACGCACGTAGGGCCTTTATTTTTCACCGAAAAAACAATAAATGGCATAATTTATTTAGATATGCTAGAACAATTTTTGTTTCCTCAAATTGAAGAAATTGAAGAACAAGCCGGTGAACGAGTCATTTTGAAGCAGGACGGCGCCCCGCCTCATTACTTTCGGGACACACTTAACAACAAGTTTCCAAATGGTTGGATAGGCAGGGGTGCGCCTATTCCCTGGCCTCCCAGGAGTCCTGATTTGACCCCTTTGGACTTTTTTTGTGGGGTTACGTAAAGAACATTGTTTATGCTGAGAAAATTCGTGATTTGCCACATCTATATGGGCGAATTTCGGAAGCGATCGCAACTGTGACACCAGAGATGCTTCACAACACTTGGCGAGAAATCAAATATCGCTTCGATGTATGCAGAGCAACAAATGGAGCTCACATCGAAACATATTAAGGAATGAAAAAAAAAACTTAGTTCTTTTCTCTTTTATTTGACATTTAAATCGTTTAGTTATCTTGAATAGTCCCCAAGCAACGGCCGTTCGAAATCCCGTCATTCTTTTTCGGAAACCCTGTACTTTCGGAAGGTATGACAGTTTTCAAACACTATTGCTTGTAATCAAATAATGAGAAATCTTACCATCAATACCAGATCATAAAGAAGAAAATCTGGCAAACTTCATTGATAATTAAAAACAATAATACGTCCATAGTCCAAATACTTAGTGGCATGGAAATTGGTACATTGTTTGTTACTGTGCCATTTTAAAGACTTACCAATATAATACTTCTCGTGAAAGTATTAACCAGGTATATATAACAAAAAAACATAAACCTAGAGAAAAATATAAACTCTTTTAGTTTCTACCTCTCTTTAAAGAAACTACACTACTCTATTGATTAGAATACTGACAGCAATGTACCCTTAGTGTAATTTCCTTACTGCTAATTTAATTTTCATTCATTTATTTCCTTGACTTACAATCAAGAAGAGATTTTACTTTTGTAAATCACTTTTAAAATTATTTTCCGTAGCTGCTTAAACATAGAATAGGAAATAAATTTTACAAGTTAACTTTTTACTGTTAAAATCACTATAACTTTTCCAACAAATAGGTGTAACCCAATAATATTCTGTCATAAAACATTTGAGTTACTTTTGTTTTGTTTTTTCAATGAAAAAATACTCAGCAAAATAAAATTAACTAAATTTGTCCAGATTATGTGACCTGATGTATTTTCTGCTAAATGGAAGAATTCACCAAGTATTAGATATAGTAAAACTAGACAGTGAGGTACTCTTGGTCGAAGGATAAGAGTAACTTTGTGTCATCGATAGACACTACTAGAGCAAAATCCAAATACCATCGCAAGTAATTTATTATTGATTACTTTAAAGAAAAGAAAAATACTAGTTTATAAACAGAAAATTTTTCATTTGTTTGAACTTTAAAAACCTATACAGGCAAGCAAAAAAATTAAAACTTTAAGTACTTATCGACTCAGAACAATCACTAATTTACATTACCTAACTAAATATTTAATCATGAACTTAAGTTTTTTATATGTAAATGCTCAGTAAATTTCTAAAATAGAATAATTTGGTGAATCCAATTAAACAAAAGCAAATATAATAACAAATTTTTTTAAATGTTAGACGAATAAAGTTTTTAGTAATTCGGGACTGTTAACACTGACTGCGCGTGGGATGTGGGGTGTGTTCCCGCCACGCGGCAACTGTTCTAAAAGGCGCGGTCACATTTTCAATTCCCGGCTAACAAATGACAAAATCACAGTACAGTGCTGTATTGCATTACAACACAACACGACGTAGTTCTACAAAGCCAACAGGTTGCAGCACAATCCAGATAGCAAAAGTCAACCAAGGTCGCCATCTAGAGGGACTAAGTAGGACGAAAATGAATGCAGGGAAGTCCCGTGATGGCCGGGATATGGGGGGAAATTTACTACCAACCTACACCAAAATAAAGCTCGCATCCTGAGCGTCACGCGCAAAAAATATCGTCTTCCACTGGCCCAGCCGGAGCTCACACTGAATCATTGTTTCTAAGTAAAATGGTGGGAAGCCGGTGTTCCATGCGCGTGCGCCGCGGGACCACGATGGGATGCCGTCGTTCCACGCGCAGTCAAAGTGTTAGTATTTATCAACTTAAATGTGTTCATACTGAAATACATTACTTATCCTAGTAAAATGTGCTGTAAATATAACATGGAAAAATACTGTGGAAAACGATACAAATATACAAGCCATTACTTTATGGAGTTAGGTTAGGCTAGGTTACAATAATATGGTATTTTAGTAATAACAGGGGTCCAAGCGGTTTTTGAGGACTAAAAAGTAGGAAAAGTAGGACATTTTCGTTGAAAAGTAGGACATTTTTGTTGAAAAGTAGGATATTTCCGATGAAAAGTAGGACATTTCTATTGAAAAGTAGGACATTTCTATTGAAAAGTAGTAGGACATTTCTATTGAAAAGTAGTACGATTTACTACAAAGTCAAACAATCTAAGCCTACTGTGACATAGGTATTACAACTTATAATGCTTTTAATACAGGATAATTAACACAACCAGTCTATTAAAATCCTTTAATAGAAACAAACGTAATAACCGACAGTGTAGCTTACTTAAAATAACTTACTACATTATATTTATTTATTGTAAAATCCCCAACCAAGAAGCCAAAACAGTCCCAGACAGTTATCCAAAAATGACGTCTAGGGACTTATATCTTGACGAGAGTATTCATTTTAGTGATCAATCAATTTGCCAGTGTGTACACGTAATATTTTCTGCTAAAGTGACTATGTCTCTTTGTTATAAAAAAAGGGTCTGCAATTGGATGAAGTAAACTAGGATGCTTTTGAGTTCTCATCGTTAAAAGTGAGAAATAAAACGTAATAGTTTTGGCCAAACAAAATTAGGCATTCACTTAAGATATTTTATCACAAAAAATAAGTCAACTCCATAGTTTTGTAGATTTTTAAGCTTTTTTCTACATAATGTTGTAATATAAGCCTAGTCTATCAATTCAGTTGTTAAAAAACACGGTGTAAGCAATTTCAGTTAATTTTACACCTAAGGAAGTTTTTTTTTTTTTTAATATATTTTTTAATTTTAAATCTCATTATGTATAAAGCAGTAGTAATTATTAGACTCAATCATTCAATCATATACAAATGTACAGTAATAATTTAGTGAAAACGGTTTAATGAGCCAAATCATCATCTGCCCTGGGTCCTGGTCCCAAGGTGGTCCCACTGGTCCCAAGAGGCCAATGTGTACAGGATTCTAAATATTGCATAACTAAAAATAGAGCTAAGTGTAGTCCATCCTCAAAGTAACTGTGAATATGTCACTGAGCAACATAACAAACAAAATTTTACATACAAAATTATAAAAATTAACATAGTTACTTGACCAAAAAAGTCGAGTAACATCCTTGGTCAACCCCTAGTGAAGGTTTATACATCTGATCTTACACGTTTATATATTAAAAATAACGACCCATGACAAAAGAGGGATTAATTAATTCTGGTAATGAGCATTGCAATTTTTATGTTACGTACTATAACAAATGGTTAAAAAGTAGGACAAATTTGTAAAAAGTAGGACTTTTCCTACTTTCTTACTAAAAAGTAGGAAAAGTAGGATGACTTGGAGGCCTGTAATAAGTTAACCTAACTCGGCAGAGTGCTGTATTGGCTTGTACATTTCTTTGTATTGCTTTCTATCATTTGTCTATGTCATATTTACACCTAACAATTGAGTGTATATTTGAGCATAAAAATATCAAGTTGAACAAGGTTGCCTGGTGATTAAGAGCAGTGGCCCATGGACTTTGGGCCTCTTTCGCTCTCTACATCATCAATTATCGTTTACGACCAGTTTTGCTTTCATATCATTTTTTTTTATTGTAAAGCTTCTATCAAAGTATAAATAAAATTAATTTGCTCACTAATTAGATTAGGTAGTTCATAACTACCAAATATTTGAAAACGAATTGGTGCAGAACAATTTATATTAGTAATACAACTTGTATACCTCTCTTTAAACCCGAACATCAACATAAACAAAACCCAATTTACCGACTGAGAAGGAGAGACTGCTGGTTTTCCAGCTTTTTCACCATCTGCCAGCGCTCTTTTAGCTTTTTCCAGCGCTTTTTCAGCTTCTTCCAGTTGCCACTCAAGCTCTCTGATCCTTTCTTCTTTCTCTTTCAACTCTTCCAGTTTCTCTTTCAAACTCTTATCAAGCTGGGCTATCTACAATTCAAAATTTATCACAAATTAGATTTTCTAATGGGTTAAAAATATAAATGAACTATCAAATAAAACCAATTTTGGTGTGACGGGCAACTGGCACACAAGAACCCCGCTACTCCGAACTAATTGAGACCGGGCCCCATTCGGATTAAATTTTCAGTTTATCCGGAGTTCAATAGTTTAACAGTGAAAATTCATTTTCCTAATTTAAATGTGTGTTTAGGTGCATTTTACAGCTCTATAATTTATTTAAATTACACTGTGTAGGAATTGGCTCACTAAATAACACAAGTTTGTATCATACTGTGATGTGATACATTTGTTACGCTTTGTTAGAAAAAAAACATTTATGTGGCCAGGCTTTTCCAACCCTCAATGTCCATCCTCCAACTATTGTTCAGCTGTACTAAAAGTAGACCAAGTTCAAACCCTCTGATCCTTATGTCACATCAAGTGAGTCAGTCGTACCCCGCGCCGCTGTTACTGCTACATGTATCCTTGTAAGCATGTGTTAGTGATAAGTTATAGTGACTTATCACTCACGCATAAGTGAGTTAAATCTTTAAAACAAGTTACATTATAGTAACTGATTTCTTTAACGTTCAGATGTAAACTTTGCAGTTTTGTTCAATCTTTCACAAAGACATTATCTTTTATTTTGGCAATGTATCCTACCGGTATTTTTATTTTTATGGCATATGGTACTGTAAACTATTTCAAAATGTTAATAAAACATTGTTTATGTAATTTTGTATATTCATTTTGTTCTTTTAGCGAATTTCCCCTATAGGGAAGAAGCTATTACCGTAGTCGGCATGGTAAGACCTAGGCCCGGGGCCATGATAACTTTTCGTTTTGAGGTCCCCAGACCCCAAAAACACCATTCGTTCGATACTGTATATATATATATATATATATATATATATATATATATATATATGTGTCCGTGAGCACGATAACTCTCGTAAAAATTATCCGATTTTGATGAAATTTGGTATACACGTGTAAAGCAACATTTATGACTTTAAGTTCGAAAACCAGCCAAATCGGTCTATCCGAAGGGGTATTTTGGGGGGGTTTTGTACCCCAAAAATGGGTTTTTTGATTTTTTTATATATAATTTTGGAAATAGTCAAATTTTAGTTTTTACCATTGAATTCAGCTTAGAAAAATACACAATTTGGTATTTTGATCATTTCTCTACGTCAGTTGGTTACCGAGATATTGAAAGTGCTAAACACAGTACGTTGTCTAATGTTATTCTTATGGAGGAAAAGAAAAATGTTATATCTCGCTTATTTATGAACGTATACTGACGAAACTTGGTATACGGCTTCATCTGGTTGTGGACCATTGATATTTGCTCAAAAAAACATTTTTTTACCAAAGGCTCCCTTAGCAGCAAACCTGTGTACTCAGCCCCATGTTATTCTTATGGAGAATAAGTAACGTGTTATCTCCCTTAATTATGAAAATAAATTAATGAAATTTGGTATGTGGCTTTACCTAAATGAGTTATATTGATATTTGTATAAAACCCCATTTTTGTGTTCCTTCCTTCAGCAAACCTGCATACTCAGCCGCCATGTTATTCTTATGGAGAATAATTAAAATGTCATAAATCGTTTATTTATGAATGTATAATGATAAAACTTGGTATGTGGCTTTATGTGGTGTTAAGATAGATATATATGCATTGGAAATTCGCTGAGTACGCAGGTTTGCTGCTACGGGGGTATTTATCTTTTAACTTATACATACAATTTTGAATGTCCGAAAATTGGGTTTTGGCTTAAACGGATTCTTGTATTAGGGTTCCGAAACAAACTGAAGTGCCCACTTGGTGCCTTCAGACTCGTATCAATCTTGTTGGATATCATACCTGAAGCGAGTGCCCACTAGGTGCCTTCAGACTCGTATCAATCTTGTTGGATATCATACCTGAAGCGAGTGCCCACTAGGTGCCTTCAGACTCGTATCAATCTTGTTGGATATCATACCTGAAACGAGTGCCCACTAGGTGCCTTCAGACTCGTATCAATCTTGTTGGATATCATACCTGAAGCGAGTGCCCACTAGGTGCCTTCAGACTCGTATCAATCTTGTTGGATATCATACCTGAAGCGAGTGCCCACTAGGTACCTTCAGACTCGTATCAATCTTGTTGGATATCATACCTGAAGCGAGTGCCCAATAGGTGCCTTCAGACTCTTATCACTCTTATTGGATATTATACCTGAAGCGAGTGCCCACTAGGTGCCTTCAGACTCTATCACTCTTATTGGATATCATACCTGAAACGAGTGCCCACTAGGTGCCTTCAGACTCTTATCACTCTTATTGGATATCATACCTGAAACGAGTGCCCACTAGGTGCCTTCAGACTCTTATCACTCTTATTGGATATTATACCTGAAGTGAGTGCCCACTAGGTGCCTTCAGACTCTATCACTCTTATTGGATATCATACCTGAAGCGAGTGCCCACTAGGTGCCTTCAGACTCTTATCACTCTTATTGGATATCATACCTGAAACGAGTGCCCACTAGGTGCCTTCAGACTCTTATCACTCTTATTGGATATTATACCTGAAGCGAGTGCCCACTAGGTGCCTTCAGACTCTATCACTCTTATTGGATATCATACCTGAAGCGAGTGCCCACTAGGTGCCTTCAGACTCTTATCACTCTTATTGGATATTATACCTGAAGCGAGTGCCCACTAGGTGCCTTCAGACTCTTATCACTCTTATTGGATATTATACCTGAAGCGAGTGCCCACTAAGTACCTTCAGACTCTTAACACTCTTATTGGATATTATACCTGAAGCGAGTGCCCACTAGGTGCCTCAGACTCGTATCACTTTTATTGGATATCATACCTGAAGCGAGTGCCCACTAAGTACTTCAGACTCGTATCAATCTTGTTGGATATCATACCTGAAGCGAGTGCCCACTAGGTGCCTTCAGACTCTTATCACTCTTATTGGATATTATACCTGAAGCGAGTGCCCACTAGGTGCCTTCAGACTCTTATCACTCTTATTGGATATCATACCTGAAACGAGTGCCCACTAGGTGCCTTCAGACTCTTATCACTCTTATTGGATATTATACCTGAAGCGAGTGCCCACTAGGTGCCTTCAGACTCTATCACTCTTATTGGATATCATACCTGAAACGAGTGCCCACTAAGTACCTTCAGACTCTTAACACTCTTATTGGATATTTATAGGTTGATTATATATTTTGAGGTATATTTTACCTATTAGTATTTTTTTGACTTGATAGACCCTAACTCAATTGATCCACTAGTGTTTCCTCCGAAAATTTACATTAAAAAATAAATAAAGGGTTTGAGCTATCTTCCACTGCGCCAATCCTTAGAAAATTTATAAGAATTAAGTTTTTCCCCCAGGTGGGGGGAAACTAAAATTTATGTGAGGATAAATAAAAGTAACAGTATTTTTTTTCCTCACATAAATAAATGGTAGCAGATAGAAATTGAGCGGAGTCTATCTGGTCAAATTGTTTGGTGCAAACTATAACGTCATTATAGCTTATATACAAAATAAGAGTGTGATATATATATATTTGTAAATTGTTATGGTATTTATTCAGAGTTTATAGATTCTTGAATTTATATACTGATGTACTGTATTTGATAAAATTTGAATGTGTTGAGAATATCGTTCGGTAGTAATTGTTGAATATTTGAACAAAATATAGAATAAGTAGAATAAAAATTGGAAGGTGTGACCCTAGAATAAGGTTAAAAAAGGTAGGACATGTATTCAAGGCATTTTTTAACAACCGCATCAGACAGACGAGAACGCATGTTCAATCGTGTCAACATGGTTGGCAGTCATGGCAGTGCTGAGCGGGAGGTCGGGGATCGGCTACGACCTTCAGCTCCTCCCCTCCCCCCAATGTCGAGCCCCCCTCACCCACGCCCAACCGGCGGTCAGATAACAATGAACGATTTGAACAATATGCCAGCCGCGCACTCGACGCGAGTAGGAAATCAAAATCTCGGTGAACCGCGAGTTGACGGTTTGCATAATGAATCGTTAATGGATTTGGAAGTAGAGCGACAATATCAAGCGGTTACCTTTGACCCCAGAACGCATTCAATAGATGTTATACAAGGTGCAAATGGTTACAATGAGCCGGACTTTTGGAGTATGAGTGCAAATTCGGATGCAACACAATATAGGAATATACCGAGTGTAACACGACATGATTTTGTAGTAGGTTCCCAGACCAATCCATTTTTGCCGGGATATGAGATGGGTCGCGTGGATCGAGCGAATAGGTTTGGTAACACTCAATATCATTGCAATGTGGACAACGCATGTTCGATCGCTCCTCCGCATGTAATGTCGGCAAACAATGCATGTTATCAGGTGGTTCCCCAGCATTCTCAATTATTTTTAGGGCAACAAGAGATGACAAAAACTGATCGTACAGTGGTGTTAGAATTGATAAAAAATGTAGGCATTGCAGATGGGACCGATGAGTTTCAGCTATTGGCATTTTTGAAGGATTTAAAACCTCTTTTTGATATTGCGTCAAATTATTCAGGGGAAATTGTAAAATTGTTAATTCCAAAAACAAGGGGTCAATTGTTCAAATTGTGGGTAGAAGCGACGACAGCAGGTGTGAGATGGGAAGATCTACACTGCGCGATTTTGGCGTACTTTTTGCCCACGGCACGATTGAGGGAGATTGAATTATTAGAGCTAGATCGACCGCAGCGCCAGAACGAAACTTTTATAGAGTACGTTGAAAACGTTATAGCGGTAGCTTTTGCATTGCGAACTAAGATGACAGAAGAGGAGGTAATCGATACGGTTTTGAGTAAATGTGATCCGGGGACGAAGGCACATTTTGCTTTTAACAGTAAGCCGAGAAATATAGGAGAGCTCAAGTTGTTGGCGAATAACGTGACAGGGTCGATTAAGGCGGAAAGCAGATATTTTGGTATGCATCAGATGAGTAGTAGTAGCCGGAATGTAATGCAAGCGAGTAAGCCTAACTTCACTAGGTATAATCCTCAAAATTTTGCTCGACCAAAGAGAAATGAAAATGCAGGGAATCGAAACGAGCGGGTAATAAGGTGTTACAAGTGCAATGGCGAAGGGCATATTGCGAGAAATTGCGCGTCTTTAAACTGATTACGAACTCCGTAAGCAGGCGCCGGGGTTCTGAAAGCGATTTTAAGTCTGCGAAAGTGAGTGCAGTGAACTTGATGGGAAAATTACCTTTAATCAAAGTAAAAATAGGGGATCATGAAAGTGTAGCACTTTTAGATAGTGGGGCAACCAAAAGTTTAGTTAGTAAAAAATTGTTTAATGAATTAAAAGGGCAAAGATGTGTAAAAGGGGTAACAAAAATTAGTAATCACATGGAAACTGCAAATGGGTCAAAAATACCAATACGACAGGAATTGAAGTTGCACATAAAAATTGATGATTTATCATGGGATTATTCATTTTGGGTATCGAAAGAGATTCCGTATGACATGTTGTTAGGTTATGATTTCTTTCATTTTTCTAAATTAAGTCTGAACATGGCAAAACAGGAAATTAAATTCAATTTTGGGGCAGAGAAGGAAAGAATTTTTTTATTACTAGAAGAGGATAATTTAAAATCAGAAAAAATAAAGTTTGATGATGCAGACATGAGTAGTGAGGTAAAGGAAAAATTTAACAGGCTATTGCGAGATTATGGAGATGTTGTGACAGGAAAAATAGGTAGGGCCAGAGTAGCACCTTATAAGCTCCGGGTGAGCAAGGATGTAAAACCGTTTAGGATGAGACCATTTCAGATGACGCCAGAAAAAGTAAGGGCAATGAGGGAAATTATTAATGAATTGTTAAGCAGCGGGGTAATAGAAAAAAGTCAGAGCGAATTTAGCAGCAATTGTTTTTTGGTTCCGAAGAGGGAAAAAGGGAAATATAGATTGGTAAATAATTATAAAACATTGAATCAGTATATAGAAATGGATAGTTTCCCGAGTCAGACGGTAGATTCAACGTTTCAATATTTACAGAATGCACGATTTTTTACATCAGTCGATTTGGTTCACAGTTTTTTTCAAATAGAGTTGAGTAAACATTCACGTAAATATACAGCGTTCAATACCAGTTTTGGTAGTTATCAATGGGTTAGAGTGCCACAGGGACTGAAAATAGGATCACAGGCGTTAAATAGGGTAGTAGATGAGGTGTTAGGTGACCTGAAGTTTAAGTGCGTAGTCAATTTTTGCGATGATGTATTGATTTACAGTCCCGATGAAGAGACGCATTATAACGATGTAAAAGCTGTACTAAAAAAATTGCGAGAGTATAACTTGACGGTAAACCCGGAAAAATTGAAGTTAGCGAAACGTGGCGTTCAGTTTCTAGGGCATTACGTATCAGATGGAAAATTGCAGCTAGATCCGTCGAGAACAGACGCCATAAAAAATTATCCCGTCCCAAAAACTGTAAAGCAAGTGCAGCGACTTGTGGGTATGGCGAGTTTCTACAACAAATTCATTCCGAATTTTTCCGAAATTTGTTATCCCTTAAATCGACTGAAGAGGAAAGGTGTAAAATTTAAATGGACAAAAACCGAGCAGGCAAGTTTTGAGAAGCTGATTGAGGTCCTGACCTCCCCTCCCGTTCTGCACTTGCCGGATTTCAATAAAAAGTTTGTTTTGAGCTGTGACGCATCAGACCATAGTATAGGCTGTGTACTTCAACAAGAAATAAATGGTACTTTAGTAGTGATAGCATATACTAGCAGGGCTCTTCAAAAAAATGAACGGGCCTATTCCATATATAAACGAGAGCTGTTGGCTTGTCTCTGGGGATGCGAACGATATCGCGAGTTTCTGTTAGATAAACCCTTTGTATTAAGGACCGATAATCAAGCAATCGTTTATCTGTGGAAATTGGACAAGACGACAGGTCAATTGGCCCGCTGGAAATTACGATTATCAGAATTTCCGTGTGAGATAGAACACGCGCGTGCTTCGCAAAACATACCGGCCGACACCTTATCTAGATTGTTCGAGCCAACGCCGGAGGCAACAAGGAATGATGTGAGACCTGAGCATACTCTTAATTTTTTACAACATTTTCCAGAAGTTTTCAATGACTTTGGGCAAAAACAAAGAGAGGATCCAAATTTAAGGGAAATAATAGATAAGCTGGAAAAGGGAGAAATTGTAAATAATTATTCGTTAAAAAATGGGGTATTGAAGTACCAAAAAAATAAAAATTGTCCCCCCAAAGTTTGTGTACCAGAGACCTTCAAGCAGATCGTTTTAAAATTTAATCATGATACATCTTTGTCAGCACATTGGGGTATAAAAAAAACCACAGCAAAAATAGCAAAAGATTTCGCTTGGAAATCAATGTTCGAAGACATAAGAAATTATGTACGATCATGTAAGTTATGTCAATTGCATAAAAATCCGCAAAATACGAAAGTGGGACTAATGAGTTCTACCTTACCCGAAAGATGTATGCAAAGGTTGCACATTGACCTTTTTGGCCCATTAGTAAGATCAAAAAACGGAAATCAGTATATGTTAGTTTGTGTAGACAGTTTTTCGAAATTTGCTTGGTTTGTTCCGCTTAGAAGGGCCACTTCCGAAACGGTAATAAAAGCAATGTCGGAAAGAATTTTTGCGCAAAATGGAGTAGTAGAAACGGTTATCAGTGACAATGGCAGTCAGTTTACATCAGCTCGATTTCGATCATTCCTATTCGCACTTGGAATCAAACACATAACGACGAGTGTAGCTAGGCCACAAGGCAACCAATCTGAGAGGGAAAATCGAAATTTAAAGTACGCACTGAAAATTTTTCACAGTAAAACTCAAGATAGGTGGGATGAAAATTTAAATTTCCTAATGGTAGGAGTAAATTCCGCCCACCATGAGAGTATAGGTATGACACCCGCCATGGCTTTAATGGGTAGAGAGTTGATTAATCCTTTACAACTGGCGTGGAACCTCATCGAAGAGGTAACACCATCACAGAGTGTTGAGGATAGAGTCAGTGAGATTCATAAACATTTGAAAGCGGCCCAAAGTAGGATGAAGCTAGTGTACGATAAAAATAGGCGAACTTCGCCTTACAAAGTAGGCGACCAGGTATTGTATAAAGTTTACATCCCCAGCGATAAGGCAAAAAAGATTAGCAATAAGCTTTCGCAGGGATGGAAAGGCCCGTGGACTGTGTTGGAAGTTTTAAATAATGTAAATGTAAAGCTAAAATTGAACGAAGATCCAACAATCGTAAAAATTGTTCACGTTGCTCAAATAAAAATGTTTTATGACCGATGAATTTTTTGAAAAGCCTATGTTGTGTAAAAAATGTACAAATTAGTTATAAGCATGTATGTATATGTGGAACTAGGTGTGACCAGTGGAGACCATGGACATAACACTACTGGGAGACAGTCAGGTGCTGAGGCTTCAAAAGGTGTGGAAAGAGACTAACCATCTGTTCTCCGGCAATATGTGCGCGATCAGCGGCTGTACTACAGGACAGTTAAAGTGCCTAATTTCTGAACGGCATACCTCCTTCCGTCACACTTGTTTTGTGTTAATTGGTGTCAACGATGTTGTGTCGAACATTCCAGTGAATCAAACAAAGAACAATATCAAGTCCATAGTTAAATTTTTAACAAAGAAGAATTTTACCGTTTTAATTTCAACCCTCCCTCCAACTTTACATAACTCAATAAATATAAATAACAGCATCAGAGACATAAACATTTTTATACAGTCGTTTCAACCGGTGACCAGTGTAAAAGTCATCAATTTGCATAAACTCTTTAAACCGTTTAATACAGAGGATGAACATTATTACCAGTGGCGTTATAAACAAGGAAGACCAGACCTTATTCACTTGGCGGCGCCAGCATTCCAACAGCTGATAATCCTTATCAGAGATAAGAGCGGCTCGACTGGACTTCGCAGCGGCACCCACCCCCCCCTAGCCCACTCATCAGGGGACGCACAGGCCTTGGTTTCTGACACTGCTCTCTACCCGACACCCAGAGTCGACCTACATCGCGACAATCAGCGCACATCGAGGCTGCCGCCAAAGAGTTGCTGAGTGATGTCCGAAGGACAGAACCATACTGGTGGAGTTGTGCGCGACTTGCCCGCTCTGACAGCTGTAGTTTTCTCGAGGTGCAAATGAACAGCATGTAGAATAAAATAAGATGTAAAAAAAAAACTTGTATAACAAATTGTTGAAGTACACCTAAGCGTCAGGGTCACACCTACAAAAATTGTTTGTTGTTTTATTTGTCTTGTATATTTGTCTTAAAAAAAAGGGTTTTGTGTGAAATTGATTCCGGGAAAGTTTAGGGAAAATTCAGAAAAGCCTTCGGCCTGCGGAACCAATTTTTTTGGACAGGGGGCTTATGTGATGAGCATAACCGGCGGTGAACTTTAAAACGGCAGAAAGATCTAAAAGATAAGAAAAGTCCAGCTGGGAAGGGGACGCAGTCGCTTCTCTCTCACTTCTGCTCCATCCGTCCGTGTGTTCGTAGGTCCAGGCTAGGTGTCTTCACGTAGTAAAAATCTTTGAAATTTGTGCGCTTCACTGTTTAGCGGAGTTTTTTCTTTTAGGCCAACATTAATTTGTGATCAAATTAGATTTGTTTGGAACCGGAGGAAATAAATTCGTTTTTTATAATAAAAGATGTAAAATTATCGGGTTTTAGCTGCAGCATAAATCTCGTGATCAAACGCGAAAATAAGTGAACGCACATTCAAATTTTTCTTGTCGAAGTAAGTGAAATACCTCTAAGAGTGAGCTAAAATAACTAAAAATAAAACATCGAGGACACCTAGCCGAGGCGCGTAAAAAAAGCGGATAAAATTTAAAGAAATAAAAAAAAGTTAGTTTGTTTTATGGGCCATTCATGTCGGTGTTTGTCAGAACGTCTATGTGTATGTGGTGAGTGTTTAAATTATTTATTTGTATGTTAATTTATTGCTTAAGTATAGTTGCACCAAACAAATTTTTATTTTAAATGGTTGTATTTATGCCTAATTATTGAGTTTTTTAAAGGTTAAAGTTGTCAATTTATTGAACCTAGGTAAGATCATACCATATGTAAAATTGTTGTAGCTTTTTAAAGGTTTTAGTGTTGTAGGGCTAGACTGTATTAAAACTAGGAAAGATCATTTATGAATTAAATTTTGATAAATTGTATGCTGGCAATATACGATTGTATTTTAAAGATAAGTTTTGGTTTAATTTGAAAAATATTATTACTGGGCAATTTTTTTAAAATCAATTATTGTGATGTCTTAAGGATTTTAAGGTGAGGTTAACAAAATGGTATATAATCTGAGGATAAAGAAATGTGTAGTTGCGTGTTGGAGTAGTGGTTAATAATAATTTCACAAAAGGCTCTAAGACTAGTTGTACAATTGTGGGTTGTGTAGTCAGGTCCCTTTGCCTTGTTAAATAAAATTTCAAAAAATTATCGGGTTTATAAAAACGAGTATCCCTGACAGGAAGTGAAGGTGTGGTGAACAAATTCACAACAGTTTTTATTACACCACCAACCATACTTCACAAAAGGTGTTAGGAGGAAATTAAAGGGTTCTGGCCGGAACCTAGGTGTGAAAATAATATTACCAACCCGAGCCTTATTGAGTTTTCGCTTTATAACTAACCAAACTTGATTTGATTTATACATGCTACTGCTCTGACAGGTGACTCACATCATATCCAAAAAATATAAATTGTTCAGATATAGCCTCCATTAAGTTAATTTGTACATCACAATAGTTGAAAACTAAATATAAAATATAGTCAAGCCCCCAAAGAAAATAATCCTATTTGTATTTTTTTTTTTTTTTTTTTTTTTTTTTTTTTACGTAGGAGGAACGCTTTATGCGCGAACCCAAAGGAACAGTGTGGGACTCCCTCTTACGAGATATACCCACTAAACCTCCTACGGAGCCGCGGGGGAAAAACCAGGCCGGAACCCTTATCGGACAACTTCGGCACTGGCCCGCGTGTCTTGCGCCCAGACGGGTCACGTCACCGTTTCGGGAAACTTAGAGGTCACCTAAGCATCCCTCGTCTCGCTTTCCCCGAAGAACGGATTGCACGAAGAGCGCAACCGCTCTCCAGGAGTCTTCATTTCGAAGCATCGTCCCCACCACGACATCCGGGGACAGATCGCCGACAGCAGAGACGAGCCTCCTCCTGTCTTCAGCGAAACGACTGCACCGGAAGAAAGTATGATGAGCATCATCCACCTCCTCCGGGCAGTAACTACACTGAGGTGACCTCACCTTCCCCATGCGGAATAGGTATTCCCTGAAGTACCCGTGGCCCGTCAGGAATTGACACAAGAAAAAGTCAATTTCCCCAAATGCACGGCTCAACCACGGGCTTATGTCTCTGATGAGACGAAACGTCCATTGCCCTTCCAGTCCACCGTTCCAACGCTCTTGCCAAACTCGCAGAGTTTCGAGTCTGGCTTCCACAGCAGCTTGGTCTCTTCCGAGATCAGGAGCACGGCGAAAGATGTTCTGCCTCTCAGCGGCGAGCAGATCAAGGGGAAACACTCCAGCCACAACCATTACAGCCAGTCCAGACACAGTGCGATACGCACAGGCAACCCTAAGAGCCGCCCTGCGCTGAACGGAGAGAATTCTCTTGCTGTGTTTTTTGACTCTCATGGCACCCGCCCACACTTCTGCGCCGTACAGGAGAGTGGCGTTGACGGTGGACATGAGAAGTCGCCTCTTGCTGGACCTCGGGCCTCCGACATTCCCCATCAATCTGCTGAGCGACAGAACAACCCTCGTCGCCTTGTTGCAAACCGCCTGGATGTGCTCCCACCATGTGAGGCGGTGGTCAAGCACCACTCCCAGATACTTCGCCGCAGTCTTCGTCTGGACCTCCACGTCACCAACAGTCATAGGGATTACTGTTTGGATCCTCCGTCGCGTGAGCATGACGATCTCGGTCTTGGCGACCGCCAGCTCAAGTCCATGACCGCTCATCCATCTGTTGACCCGAAACATCACCTGGTTGAGGCGAAGCTGGGCTAACTCCGGATTCCGAGCCGTGATGACTGCGGCTACATCATCTGCGTAGCCCACGAGATAGGCTTGTGGTGGCATCTCGAGGCGAAGCACTCCGTCATATGCCACGTTCCAAAGGTCAGGGCCAAGGATCGACCCTTGCGCCGCGCCGGCGGTGACCACTTTGGAACGGACCCCTGCTTCTGTGCTATATAGCAGCCTGCGCTCCTTCAGGTAGTCCTGTACCACGACCAAGAGATAGTCGGGTACCCTGAAGTCCCGCTGCAACGCCTCGAGCATGTCCACCCAACGGGCCGAGTTAAAAGCGTTTTTAACGTCCAGGGTGACCAGCAGCACGATCGGCCTGGCCTGATGGCAGGCCGTGTCAGCCCGCTGGACGGCGCCCAGGACTTCAGCCACGGCATTCAAGGTTGAGTGGCCCTTCCGAAAGCCGTGCTGCCGGGGGGACAAGTCCCCAGCGGCTTCGACGGCCGACCTCAACCTGGGTTTCAGCAACCTCTCAAAGAGTTTACCCGCCGTGTCCAACATACAGAGTGGTCTGTATGCCGACGGGGACTCCGGGTCACCTTTGCCTTTGCTGATGAGCGCCAGTCTAGCTGTCTTCCAGCGTGACGGAAACACACCCGCCGCCAAACACGCGTTAAACATGCGCAGCAGCAGATGTGGGTGACTTCCCGCCACAACCTTCAGAGCCTCAACCGGAATGCCATCAGGGCCTGGAGCTCTGTTGTTGTGCATGGCAGACGACGCTGCCACGAGCTCCTGTTCCGTGAACAAAGGAACATCAGGCACCGGCCCCGTTACTCTTTCCTCTCGCCTCACAGGGTGACTTGGGAAGAGAGCATCGACGATGGCCGTGATCGTGCCTGCAGGCATAGACGCACTGTTGGCCCCCATTCCCCCGAGCTTTCTCGTGACGAGCTTGTACCCTTTTCCCCATGGATCGGAGTCCACGTCCCGGCACAGCTCTTTCCAGCAGCGAGCCTTGCTCAGGCGAATTGCACTGGCAAGAGCTTTTTTCGCAGTCTTGTGCTCTGCCGACCTGGCCAAAGCCTCCGGTCGGTTTCGAGTTCTCTGCGCTCTTCTGCGAAGCATCAGTGCCGTTCTCCTGAGCTCCGCGATTTCGTCCGTCCACCAGTACACGTGGCGACGACCCCGGACAGGTTTTTTCCGAGGCATCGACGAGTCGCATGCACGCTCGATCAGCTGCATTGTGGAACCCACGAGAGCTTCGACCCGATCTCGATCAGCGGAGTCAAAGCGCTCCGTCAAACCGGCCTCGGGGCTATTCCTATTTGTATTATCGCTGCCATAGCTTAAATAATAAATAGAACTGTCAGAGTTGCAGGGAAATACATTGGTCTT
The DNA here is from genome assembly GCA_963675035.1 of Allygus modestus. Taxonomy (NCBI): domain Eukaryota; kingdom Metazoa; phylum Arthropoda; class Insecta; order Hemiptera; family Cicadellidae; genus Allygus; species Allygus modestus. Next base: position 474,125,887 of record OY776112.1, read on the forward strand.
ATATATAAAAATGCAATGGTTGTTAAATTAATTTTTCCCAGTGTTTCAAATAAATAGTTTTTCTATAAAAAAGGTTATCCTGTTTTAAAATAGTGTGGGTCACATTGTATCTAAGCCTTTATAAGTTGATCATATATTTTGAGGTATATTTTACCTATTAGTATTTTTTTGACTTGATAGACCCTAACTCAATTGATCCACTAGTGTTTCCTCCGAAAATTTACATTAAAAAATAAATAAAGGGTTTGAGCTATCTTCCACTGCGCCAATCCTTACGAAATTTTTAAGAATTAAGTTTTTTCCCCCAGGTGGGGGGAAACTATAAATTTATGTGAGGATTTTCTTTGCATAAATAAAAGAAACAGTATTTTTTCCTCACAGAAGCGAGTGCCTACTAGGTGCCTTCAGACTCTTATCACTCTTATTGGATATCATACCTGAAACGAGTGCCCACTAGGTGCCTTCAGACTCTTATCACTCTTATTGGATATTATACCTGAAGCGAGTGCCCACTAGGTGCCTTCAGACTCTATCACTCTTATTGGATATCATACCTGAAACGAGTGCCCACTAGGTGCCTTCAGACTCTTATCACTCTTATTGGATATTATACCTGAAGCGAGTGCCCACTAGGTGCCTTCAGACTCTATCACTCTTATTGGATATCATACCTGAAGCGAGTGCCCACTAGGTGCCTTCAGACTCTTATCACTCTTATTAGATATCATACCTGAAACGAGTGCCCACTAGGTGCCTTCAGACTCTTATCACTCTTATTGGATATTATACCTGAAGTGAGTGCCCACTAGGTGCCTTCAGACTCTATCACTCTTATTGGATATCATACCTGAAGCGAGTGCCCACTAGGTGCCTTCAGACTCTTATCACTCTTATTGGATATCATACCTGAAACGAGTGCCCACTAGGTGCCTTCAGACTCTTATCACTCTTATTGGATATTATACCTGAAGCGAGTGCCCACTAGGTGCCTTCAGACTCTATCACTCTTATTGGATATCATACCTGAAGCGAGTGCCCACTAGGTGCCTTCAGACTCTTATCACTCTTATTGGATATTATACCTGAAGCGAGTGCCCACTAGGTGCCTTCAGACTCTTATCACTCTTATTGGATATTATACCTGAAGCGAGTGCCCACTAAGTACCTTCAGACTCTTATCACTCTTATTGGATATTATACCTGAAGCGAGTGCCCACTAGGTGCCTTCAGACTCGTATCACTTTTATTGGATATCATACCTGAAGCGAGTGCCCACTAAGTACTTCAGACTCTATCACTCTTATTGGATATCATACCTGAAGTGAGTGCCCACTAGGTACCTTCAGACTCGTATCACTCTTGTTGGATATCATACCTGAAGCGAGTGCCCACTAGGTACCTTCAGACTCTTATCACTCTTATTGGATATCATACCTGAAGCGAGTGCCCACTAGGTGCCTTCAGACTCTTATCACTCTTATTGGATATTATACCTGAAGCGAGTGCCCACTAAGTACCTTCAGACTCTTAACACTCTTATTGGATATTATACCTGAAGCGAGTGCCCACTAGGTGCCTCAGACTCGTATCACTTTTATTGGATATCATACCTGAAGCGAGTGCCCACTAAGTACTTCAGACTCTATCACTCTTATTGGATATCATACCTGAAGTGAGTGCCCACTAGGTACCTTCAGACTCGTATCACTCTTGTTGGATATCATAGCTGAAGCGAGTGCCCACTAGGTACCTTCAGACTCTTATCACTCTTATTGGATATCATACCTGAAACGAGTGCCCACTAGTGCTCCTGTCACTCTTGGACTGGGTCAGCTGAAGTAGTTTCTCATTTGCATCCTTCAAGGTGTCCTTTTCTTTCTGTAATAATAACAGCAACGTTGAAGAAGAGTTTACTTTATGTTTACTCCAGGCATAAATGTATATGTAATAAGATAAAACCCTTATGAACACTTAATTGCATAGATTATTATTATGCACATGCTTTTGTCAGGTAGTTGGCCATATTTGGCGATGGTTATTTTATAAGCATAAGAACATTAATATAAGTTAAAAATATAAGCCTTACAGTGTTTTATCTCTCTTATCTGTTAAGGTTGATTAGGAACTATCAAACAATTAGCTACTTGCTACAGTAGAATTTGTATTTATTTTTGGTAAATGTAATAAAACATGCGTTTTCCATGGATTATTAGTGTTGGTGGATAGGGAGATTATCTACTGTAAATTAGTATTACCTGGTGACTCATCAACATATGTACACGAAATCCAGCAAAAACCCACATTTTTTATGTAGCGATGTGTTGGTTCCTCTTTTCTTTGATTCGGATACAGTTTAGTTTTATAAAGGAATCAGTTCTCAGTTTTCTGCTCTAAGTATTTTTTCTGAAATTTTTCGCTACGTCCGTCTTGATGATATAACGCTTATGTAATTAACACCAGATTAAATTCATCAATAATTCATGATAATGCACGGTCTAGTTGCAGTTTCAGCCAATGTTACACAGCTGGTTTGTCATTTCAGCCTCTGATTCACGGCACAGAAGATGCTTAAGACCAGATGAGTTTCATTGAGAAAAGGTGGGATACACAGCTAACTCACCTGAAGAAACTGGTTCAGATGAGCACAGCAACAAAGAAAGTATTTTTACACACATATTACATAATATTTTGTCTCCATTTGAGACTTCTTCAGATGTAGAGAGAGACTGTCAGTTAAAATACTGTTTGAATATGAGCTTGTTCAGTTTTGCCAACACTAAAAACACCAACACTAATTTCTTGGAACTATATACATATAATACACACTATTGCATGAAATGTTTCAGTTAGCTGTGTAAGGAAGGGTAAGTATGGAAAGGTTTTAACTGGGATCTTTTATCTAATATTCAGGTTTGGTGGAGCCCTTGAATTTGTTACAAATTGGTAAATTACAACACCTGAACCTGATAACCACATACCACCCTGGCCTACAACCGCTAAACAGTCTCCTTAAAACAGGATTTAAAATTCTAGAATCTTCCAGCCAAACGAAGAACCTTCTACAGAAACCTCCCACCTTGGTCTACAGACAACCTCCGAACCTAAAAAACCTTCTAGTACATACAAAACTACCTGACCCATCAAACTCATGTTTAGAAAAACCATCTCCAGGCTCATATCCATGCAACGAAAATAGATGTAAATCCTGCAAAATCAACCAACCATCAGAATCTTTTACTAATTCATACCATCAAAAGCAATACAAAATCCAAGGCCACCATACCTGCTGTTCTGAAAACCTCATTTATCAATTAGAATGTACACAATGCCCCGCTCAATATATAGGCCTAACCACCGAAACCCTTAGGAAACGCATGAATGGACACCGACATGATGTAAAAACTAATAAAGAAAAACCAATAGCAAAACATTCCCAGATTCACAGCCTCCAGTTTGATAACTGTTTCACAACAAAAGCCTTGAAATCCTTCCCCAAAAAACACTGTAATAGCTCAATGCTCAGGAGATGGGAATTAGCTTACCAATTTGTAACAAATTCAAGGGCTCCACCAAACCTGAATATTAGATAAAAGATCCCAGTTAAAACCTTTCCATACTTACCCTTCCTTACACAGCTAACTGAATCATTTCATGCAATAGTGTGTATTATATGTATATAGTTCCAAGAAATTAGTGTTGGTGTTTTTAGTGTTGGCAAAACTGAACAAGCTCATATTCAAACAGTATTTTAACTGACAGTCTCTCTCTACATCTGAAGAAGTCTCAAATGGAGACGAAATATTATGTAATATGTGTGTAAAAATACTTTCTTTGTTGCTGTGCTCATCTGAACCAGTTTCTTCAGGTGAGTTAGCTGTGTATCCCACCTTTTCTCAATGAAACTCCCAACCCAAGTGCTTTTCCTTTGCAAACTTAAGAACAGATGATTAAGCTATCTGCTCGTCCGAACTAACCAGAACTGGAAAATCGGTTTTATCGGGTTTAAGATAATAAACCAAGAACTTATTGGAACCAAGACATTTTTACTTTAAGATATACTCAATTAAACAATCTTACTTGTAAGTCTCGGATTTGTTCTTCCAGAGCCCTAATTGTCTCCATGTGAGTGGTACCCCTCGACGCCTCTGATATGGCATCTCTCGACTTATTTCTTTCTCTATCTAATTTTTGTTGAAGATCATCTGGAACCCAAACAAATTTATACTTAACTTAACATCAAATCACAACCGATTGACAAGACCATCATTATTGATATATTATAGAAAACGTTTTATGAATTGTGATTATATTGACCCAAGGAAATTACCTTCAAATTGATGAGTACACCTTGCAACAGAATTTTATACTCGTATAGTTAGTGTCTCTTTATTTGCACTGGGACCTGTAGCCAGGAAAACCCAATGTTTTTAAAATGTTCATACTGCTGCACCGTTGTAAACACCAATTAATACCCAGAAGAATAATGCTGCAACTTTGAGGACGCAAAAGATGGAGTCTTAAAGAATTGTTTAACATGAAAGACTATATACAGGCTGTCATCAAACTTCAAAATATGGTTATTTGGGCCAAAATAAGTAATATAAACAAGTAATATGCTAATCAAAAAGTGCTAGTCAAAATAAGCTAAACTTTTCCTATGAAAATAGGTCTTATCTCGCTTTGTTTTCCGTGTTTCTGTCTATTTGTGTTTCTTACTTAATACATCACAACTTAGGAACATCTGAAGATATCAACTTCAAACTTGGTACATGTGTTACATCTAATAAGATCCATTTTGGTATGGAATATAAAGTTTCTACTTAGTACCATTTCAAAATGGCGGCCATTTTTGTTTTTCAAAGTTAAATATCTTAAAAACCGTAATATTTAGGAAAAATCTGTAGGTATCAATAAAGTTGTCATTTTGCCCTAAAAAATAATGACATGAAGATTTTAACTAGAAAATTTTAAATAACTGAGTAGTTGTGATTTGTACAAGTTAAAATATGCTTTTTGCCATTACTGGACTAAAACTGGTTTTAACTTATAAAAATCACAACTCAGCTAATTACTAATTAGATTACTTAATGAATTAGTAATTATAAGGTGACTGATTAAAAAAATTTACATAAAATCAAAGGTTTACTACATTCTCAAGGTCGATGTAGAATTTCAAGCCTTAAACAAAATTAAAGTTCTTTTAAGCGACAGGATCAGTAATGATATTTGAAATAGGCTGTAGCTTTTACACAATCATGGGAGTTTCACCTTACTTGTTGGTATTAACGGACAGCCAGATGACTGGCGGGTGGAGCATTGTTAAGATTAAGTTTGATGTTTTCCGACAACCAGTACTACAGGTCTGGCAAATTTATGATGATCTCTTTTTATCTCAACTTTCCAGATTGGTGGTGGACCAATAAGCATTCGTAAGCAAAATGTGGTCGCTGGTAAAGTGCTCAAGTTAAACTCGGTGGTCCATTAGGAATTTAAAACATAATTTATATTTACAGTAAGAGTTGCATTAAACAGAGAATGCAAACATTCCTACATGTATACATTGTAACCAGCACACCTGCTAGATTATCCCAGTGGGATCCTAACTGGTTCTTTCTGCATTAGGTACCAATGGGTACCGCAATGGACCTTGTCACAACGGAAGGCAGCTTAGTAGCTGTCTTGTTCGGTTCTACTACAAGTTTTTGTTTTGTGTAAGATGTGTAAAACTGTACATCTGTGTGTGTCCGTGATAAATGTAAAAATAATTCATTTAAGTTACAATAGTTAAGCAAAATTACCTCCGGAATCGCATGTTTCATCTCAAATCTTTTAGTATTCCTGTGAGCGACGAGGTCAATTTGACGTAAAAAGACAAAAGTTGGCAAATCCGCAGGCAGCAGACGGTTTAGCTACAGTAAACTGCATGATTGTGTAATACCTATATGCTAGTCTGACCCCAAAATATAACATAAAATAAGTTAAACTTGTATTAATTTATTTAAATTTTGCTTATATTATCTATTTTGCTGCAGTATTGAGCGACTGGGGATATGTTGATCGACCATACCTCCCCTCCTACTGTACTTGGTTGGACTCATAAATGTCTGGTAACCCTACCACTAGGGGGGGTTGAGTTTGATGGTAGGATAGGTGAAGATGTACTGAAATCCACGGCGGTTAAGGTAGACATCAGCCGTCATTGGCTAAGGTGCAATTCCCAGCCATCTTGTCACAGCTCAGCCAAACCTATCTCGCCTACCTTACCCGTCCTCATCGTCCATCCGCTTTCACTATATTAATAATTAATCCCAGCAAGGAACTGTTACAGCCCTCTGGTGTAGGGAAGGCTTCCTCTCCTTTCCGGTAGCCACCACAAAATTACTAAATCAGGCGGAAGTGCCCTCACATGATTCCCGTGGGTGTGCGATGACCCAGCAATGCGCAGCCAGCACTGTGGAGTATACTCAACAACACGTATCTAAATGGGAGCGTTTTCCTACACCACCGCGCTAAGTGTAACAGGACGACCCCTCTGAGAGCAGTCTAGTGCGGAGGGTGAAGCGCTACATACACTATTTTTGACATAATAAATTTAGTTTTAATCGTTCACTAGTGACTTTCTGGTAATAATTACCAAATTTATGGCTTCCAAGGATAACCTACTTATAGTAGAACGGTGAATTATTTAATGGCAAGTCAAAATAGTAGGCAGAATATTGTTTGGTAATTGAATCTAAATCAAATATACAAACATTTGGGATGTAATTTATACATGAAGCAGTGTAATTTAAACAACTTAAGAACTTATTGTTGTAAAAAGATTCATTTACCAATTGTGAGGTCGAAATTCCCTATATATTAGGGATAATAATACTACAAACCATCTCCCGTTCTCCTTATGGGGATCTCACTTCACAAACACATAAAGTGCAATTCAGTGTGAAGTTCAAATCAAATATCTTAACTGTCGTAAAAGAACAATACATATCATAGCAAAAGTCAAATCCTTTCTAAGCTGTTCCATTCATTCATACACCCAAGCACACACCAATAAGCACTCAACAGCCATACTCTCCGTTCAAATGTAAAAGGGAAACTGCACAGTGACAGTCTACAGTTCATCAAACAGTATGAATCGCACTGAATAGCACGGAGAGCATATTGTAATGCAGAGTGCGCTCCGGCTTTACATCAGTAACACACCTGCTCGGTCCTTAGCCTCCTTCAACTCCTTCCGCAGCCTCTCCATCTCCGCCTCAGCCGCCGCCAGTTTCTCCCGCAACTCCTCCAGTTCCGCAGCCTGCTTCTCCGCTTGCATCCGCAGCTTGATCAACTCCTTGTTGTCCTTCACTTGCCGCGATGTCTCGCTCAGTTGCTCGTTCACGCTCGTTCCGCTCCTCCCTGCCTCTTTTTCCAAAGCTGACAGCTCCTTTTCCAACTGTGCGATGCGATCTTTGAACTTTTTCTTCTGCGTTTCCAGTTGCTAAATAACAAAATTAACTTTAAAAAATAATAATATACAACAAAAAATACAAAAGCCACTTTCATTTGCAGTTCGTTTTTAGATTTTAAGTAATAACCAAAGAATATTCACGATTTTCAACATGTGTAAAAGGTGTAAAAACTGAAATTTCTAAACAACTAAATTGTTTATATACCCCTAGTTTCTCAACCCTTGTTCTCGCAAATGAGTAAAATTATTTTGTCATATAACACTTTGATTGTGATTTTATACGATTAACACTTGGAGCACATGCTAAAAATCACACCTTATGAATGTTAAACAAATTTGTATTTTTCACTTAATTTACTTTTCTTCATTACTGGATTAAACAAAATACTCGTAGCTCTAATAAATTAAAACCACAAACACAATAAAAACTCTAAAAATCAAACCAGATATTAACACGGTGGCAATGTGGGCAGATAACAAATATGTTAAACATGAAATAAAATACTTACATATTCCAGTTCTGCTACCCGCGTTTTTAAAGCTGCTACACTCTTGTCAGGTTTTATCTCTCGTGCGGATCTGAAAGTTTAAGAGGATATTAAACCCCACAAAATATTGCGCTAAAACCGTTCCTCGTGGGAGCATATACTGACGTTATTTCTCAACGTAAAACAAACAACTATACACCAAATTAAAGAGGAAGATATTTCCCACTAACATTGCTTTTAAATTTGTCGATATTATGAAAAATAAAAGTGTACTTAGTCTTTGAATCTGCCCAATTTCGATACTAGATAACTCAATAAATACTAAGCTAATTAAAATTTTTAAAAACAATCTTAGTGTTGAATTTTATGGTCTTTAATATGCCGTGTAATGTATTGTTCTAAAGTCAAAAATGTAGCTGTTATATGCTCCCACGTGAAAGTATGCACACGCTGATAACAGCGATCTAAGAGGCGCGGATCGGAAACTTCCCGTGGCGGAGGAATACAACTGCAATTATCAATTGAAGCGGCGCTGGCTCAGCCATTGAATATATCAGTGACAGTACACATGAACTTGGTCTTGGAAACATTCATTATGATTATTTAATTATCACTTGATTTAATATCCTAACCCAATTAATAAGATATTATATCAGTGAAATTTGAATGACATGATTAAGTCAAAAAGATACAATAAAACTATCCACGTATATCACGATACACAACGGTCAATACGATTTGATGTCGTTACGTATAGGCCTATCATATCGCCGTGCCGTATCGCGATAACGTGACCGCATCGCTCATCACTACCCTAGTGCCGGCACGGCGCCCGGCGTCTTCAGCGCCACATGTTTTGCTCTGGTCCTCGCAAACAGACGACAGTCAACGATACTCGCTGTGGTGTGGTTGTTTTAGTGCTAACATTCAGGGTTGCCCACAGGGGGTATTGATATGGCAGATCGCGCTATATACAATTTTATTTGGGGGGAATTCTTAGATTTGAGCGGGGTAATTTTATTTTAATTTTTGGAGGGGGGATTTTATTAAATTAATAAGCCTTCTTTCTTTGAAATTAGTATAGCAAGTGTGGGATTTGTACAAAATGTTATAAACTCCTTTTATTTTGATAACGAAATAGCACTTAGAATTTATTTTATGTGAACACCAACGTCTGATTTTGGTTAAGTCTCTCTTGGGTTCAACAAAGTCGTGCATCTGGTAGTAGGCCTAATATTATTGAATATTCAGAGTAATTTAGCGTGTTCTCAATCATTGAAAATATTTATTGCCAGGCGGCTATACAGGGTGTCACAAAAATGCGTAGCGCGCTATGCAGAACCGGATTCTACATACAAAAACAAGTCGAAAATGTACAGTAACATTTTTGCGATTTCGGATTAGTTTAGTCGTAATCCGCCATTTTGTATTTGTTTGAAAATAATTAATAATTCAAAAACCCTTCGAGATATTTTTTTGAAACTTGGTATAAACTTCAAGTTTCTGGTTTTTAACATTTTCCAAAGACAATTTTTATTTAACTTATCAAATTTCAAAATGGCGGCCATTTAAATATTTCAAAGTCAAATTCCATGAAAAATAGCAATTCATGAAACAAAATTTTACAAGACATAAAATTTAAAGCACTTTGTAATCCAAATCTAATGACATTTTTACTGTAAAAATTGGTTAATAAATAAAAAAGTTATGGTGATTTTTTTATAATAAATTTCAAAATGGCGGCCATATACAAATTTCAAAGTCAAATTCCTGGAAAACTAGCAACTAAAACAAAATTTTACAAGACATCAAATTTAAAGGACTTGGTCAAATGCACTAGGAAATTTGGCTTTGAAAATGTTATATGGCCGCCATTTTGAAATTTATTATAAAATATTGCCATAACGTTTTTGTTTATGAACCGATGTTTACAGTAAAAATGTCATTGGATTTGGATTACAAAGTGCTTTAAATTGTATGTCTTGTAAAATTTTGTTTCAGTTGCTAGTTTTCATGAAATTTGACTTTGAAATATTTAAATGGCCGCCATTTTGAAATTTGATAAGTTTAATAAAAATTATTTTTGGAAAATGTTAAAAACCAGAAACTCAATGTTTATACCAAGTTTCAAAAAAATATCTCGAAGGGTTTTTGAATTATTAATTATTTTCAAAAAAATGCAAAATGGCGGATTATGCCTAAACTAAGCCGAAATCGAACAAATTTTACTCTATATTTTCAACTTGTTTTAGTATGTATGGTTCTGCATAGCGTGCTACGCATTTTTGTGACACCCTGTATATGAATGGTTCTACTTATGACGACACAACTTGATCATATTTCCCTTTATCGTAATTAAATGTACCGTCCATCTTGTATGTACTTCTTTGCATCACTATTATGTGTAGTAGCCACTGACATTTTATTTCTTAATAAAAGCTACTCAAAAGGAGTTAGTTAGCTGGTCAGAAATTAATTTTCAGTTTTAGATTTAACAAACGCATAGCAAACAATGCAATCAAATGCAGTTTATGTTTAAAACAATTCCCGGAAACTGGGAATTGGGACATACCCCTGGTCACTTTTCGCGTATTTGTAGTTAAATGCACTACTGATGAGTGACTAAGTTCGAAAACCACAACGATCAGATCATTAGAAATAGCAGTTTTCATCACAAGGAGCAAAAGTGGTTGTTTTTGGCGCGCAATCGTGTTTTCCCACGACATTGTGTTTTTTTTTGTGGAAAAACGATTAAGCACAAAATAAACACTGTAGCTCCATGTGATGAACAAATTTTTTTATCAAACTGCCCATATAAGCCTTTGATAGTTTAAAATTTGGACCAAAAATTACGTGATTTGTATCGTTTTGAGAGTTCAGATAGGTTAACTTGACATTGTTTACTTTTTCACTTATTTACAAACAAATGTACTTGCATTTTGTCCACGTGTTTGTTTACCTTTGAAATACACAAACGTAAAAAGGAACAATAACAATCTTTGAGGTTAGCGAACTGAAAAAATCCACGGCTGATTTTTCTATGCGCTATTTTAAGACAATGATGTATATAAATATAGAGCTCTTGTCTCTTGTTACAAAAGTGAGGCCTCACTGGAGGATATTTTTGTAAACAAAACATCTGGCCAAAAAGTAATAAACACTAACATAAGGTGTAAAGAGGTTATTTGATCGGTTAACATAATTGTTGTCATGGAGACCGGAGGGTAAAGAGGGTCAAAATGGCGGTCAGCATGTAGGCACAGGTTTTTACCCCAGATGAGACCTCTATAGATATATACCTCGTTGTTTTAAGGTACCAGAAAAATGCAGGGATGTATACAAAAACTGGAGGCAACCCTGCTTCACTATTTTTGTCGAAAAAGCGAGCAGGTGATTTTGTCAGGTTGGTACACTGGTGAGGTAAATTTCTCATTCTTTGAACTATCCTGATTGGTTGTTTTATTCTCATAAGTGAAACTACTCATAGATATAACTGAAATAAAAGAAATAAAAGTTGGAACAAATTCATTTTTTCGTTTGATTTATGTATCTAATCTTGCCGTGATATCTATATATTAATACGCTGGGGTTTTTTTCTTCACAGTCACAACTCGATAACGGCTGGACGGATTTTAACGTTTAAGGTGTCAAATTAAAATTATTTTTAAGTAGGTTTGCCAATACGTCTCACAGTTTTAAGAAAGGGCATCATTCAAATACAGTAAAGGGCTGAATATTCGGAACAGTGGCGATATCCGACGGCGGAAACCTGAACAACGTTTTGCTTGAAATTTGTACGTTGTTTATCATCTCCTTTAACATCAGATGTTTTGTTATGTTTGTTTACAAATGAAGTACCTTTCGTTGGGTACAAACTTGCTCGGATTCGAGCAACAGGACAACTAGTATTATTAATTATGAGCAAATAAACAAATACAAGTTTATTAATTTTCGAATCATGAATAGCTATTTGTTTGATTCACTTTGTCGACTTGTTCGATTCCAGCGAGTAGTTCTTTGCCTCACCAAAATTTGGCAAAAATCGGCTCTCAATTTTGTTCATCAGTGTTGTCTCCAGTATTACCAATAGAACTCCCTATAAAAATGTGAGTTTACGGATTAATTACAGACCCGAAAACAGCTGCTTTTCGTGCAGTATGATAAAAATGGGTTTTTATGGAGGTTTAAGATTTTTCAAAAATCTGGATTTTACGAGTGTTAAATATTCTGTGGATTACATATATTTGTTTTTATTTCAGGCAGCCATTGTAGGTTTTTTCACCGAAATTTAATATATATAGGAGTAAAAAATAAGTACTGTACAAGTACAACATTTGCAAGAGCTGGGGCCCGCCGTTTCATAAAACTTACAGGGCCTGCATTACAGGTAACTTTCCTGTATTATTGGTTAAAATTATAATAGTCTGTTTCATTAAGTTTTAAAACTGTAAACTAATGACTTTACATGTATTATAAGTACATTTCACAAGAGTTAGTGATTTTTTTTCATAGAGAGTGGTGGCTTGTATTAGAGGCCCTGTAAACTAGATAAAATATTATCATTATTTAAACCGTCATAAACAATTTACAAGTACAGTAGAACCTCGATAGTTTGACACTTTGTGGACTAAAGGGGTGTCGAACTATCAAAATGTCAAACATATATGGAGTATATGGAATATTTTAACACAGGGAGTATTAGGATCATAAAAACAATAGCGTATCACAAAAGTATCAAAATTGTGTTTAACTCCCGCAGCGTCTCGAGCGAACTGACTTGACCTACTTACTGGAAAGGGCGGGGAAGGGGTGGATAAGACGGGGTAGGGGGTAGGAAGGAAGTTATTTATAGAAAAGGTGGAAGCGCACGTTCGCGAAAACAATAAGCGGGCTCCCATCACTGACCGGCTAACCCGTCAAGGACACTATCGATCGCCGCTACCGTCATGTCATGTCGTCACGGCTTGTGTCGAAGTATACAGACTGTCGAACTATCGAGTGTCGAACTATCGAGGTTCTACTGTATTGCTTATCAAGTTAAAATAGTGTGCTATTACATAGCTTTGTAATTATAAAGTGTAAAGTCCTTTTGAAATTATTGTCGGTGATAAAAGTGATATTTAGTTATCATTTCTATTCACACATACCGTAAATTGATAATGTTAAGACCATTCTTCGTAGCCTATTTAGGAAATACTAGTGGGTGCCCATCGAAATTTGACAGCTACAATGTTAAGGTTGAGTAATCTCACGGTACCCTGTAGGAACAATCCTATCACCTATACTGTACAATGAAACATTTGCAGGTTTGTAAAATATACCTACTAAAATATTACAAATTATGAAAATGCAACTTTATATGTGGCACGATACAGTTAAAAAGTCACAAAACTAAAAATTAACATTACAAAATTGTTTAATTTTAAAGGGTTGCATTTTACATATACGTTGATGTTTACTATACACGAACGTAAATGAAAAGCTTGATGAGCTCAACAGCTGTCTAATAAAAATCACCACTTTGAGATTATGATCAGCTGTTTGGTTGTAAACAAAACATACTATAAATCCCACCAAAACGGTTTGTAGACATTTATGTTTTGTATAATTTAACAAACTTAAAAGGAGAAAATTATTTATCTGGCAATTTTGGGAAGTATCGGAATGTTTCAGCTTCGAATATAAACCCCATGACCACACGTTACCTGGTTTTCTCAAACTTAGGCCGAGCAACTGGTCAAATATTCTTTCATATGAATAACATGGGGAAATTTGAGGACTTTATACATTTTTTTGAGGACATCATTAAAGTATTAAAGTACTTAAAGGGAGAAATAATAAATCTGACAATTTTGGGGAGTATTGGAATGTTTAAGCTGTAAATTGGTACAAATACCATGACCACACATTGCCCGGTATTCTCAAACTAAGGCGAGTTCCTTCAAAAATATTCTGCCTTTTAAATAAAATGGAGCAATTTTTTTAAATTACAATATTTTAAAACCTAAAGCGGTATTTTAGCGAATTTCCCCTATAGGGAAGAAGCTATTACCGTAGGTCTCATGGTAAGACTTAAGCCCGAGACCATGATAACTTTTTGTTTTGATGTCCCCAGATGTCCAAAACACTATTCGTTCAAATTTATATATATGTATATATATATCTATATATATATATATATATATATATATCTATATATGTGTCCGTGAATGCGATAACTTGAGTAAAAAACGTCCGATTTCGATGAAATTTGGCACAAATGTGTAAACTGACATTTATGACTTTAAGTTCGAAAACCAGAAAAATCGGACCATGGGAAGGGGGGTTTATGGGGGTTTTAAATTTTCCAAAAATCAGTTTTTTGCATTTTTTACCCTAAAATGTTTAAAACACTTAATTTTGGTTTAGACCATGTTATAGAGCTTAAAAAAACAAATAATATGGTATTTTGAATTATTAACCTAGGTTAAGTGGTTGCGGAAAAAATCCAAAAAACATGCTCATAAAATCTCCCATGTTAATCTTATGGGAAAAAGGTTTTTGGCTTTTCCTCAATTAATTTTACTTTAAACTTCACATTTTCTTTTACCAATCACTTCAGCTCCACAAAACAATCATTTTGGTGTTTAAATTGTGATTCTACGTCAAACCGTTGCAGAGATATTCAAAGTGCTAAACACAGTACGTTGTCCAATGTTATCCTTATGGAGAATAAATAAAATTTGATATCTTGATTATTTATGAATGTATATTGATGAAATTTGGTATGTGGCTTCATGTTGTACTGGTATATTGATAATTGCACAAAAAATAAATGTTTTGTTGATTGTCCCCGTAGCAGCTAACCTGCATACTCAGCCCTAATGTTATTCTTATGGAGAATAAGTAAAGTTTTATATCTCCCTTAATTATGAACATAAATTAATAAAACATGGTAAGTAGCTTCACCTGGTTCAGTTATATTGATAATTGCATAAAAATTCATTTCTTATCTTCCTCGTTGCAGCAAACCTGCGTACTCAGTCCTAATGTTATTCTTATGGGGAATAAATAAAATGTAATAAATCACTTATTTATGAATGTATTTTTGTCAAAATTGGTGAGTGGCTTTATGTACTAGTGAGAAACATATCAATGCATTGGAAATTCGCTGAGTACGCAGGTTTGCTGCGACGGGGGGTATTTTAATTTTACATTTTTCTGTTAATCTGCATTGTAAAAACTTTAAAATGACACATAGATTGTCCCAATCGGTTGAGAAATAACGACATAGCGGGCTGAAAACGAAATTCCTTAGCGAATTAATACGGAAGTATCCTCTACAGTCCAGGGGCATTACACAACATGGGTATAAAAAGTATCGGGAATTATACAACCGAACGATTGTCTCGTGTCGCGGGTAGACCGGGGGCCGTGCTGAGGCTGAGCCGGGCCGTGCTGCCAGACGGTCGCGGGCGCGTGGTGGTGTTGGGACGGCGCCGGTGTGGCACCAGCCATATCGCGGGAGGGCAGGTAGTAGTACTACATTGCACTACTTTCGACGTGCAGCGGCACGGATGTCTGATCCCGTAGTTCTTCTCCCGGCCACCAGTCTCGCAGGACTATGAGACAAATCTGGCTTTAACATCCTCTTAAATCCTAGATTAGGTTTATTTATATTTACACTTATCTGATTTCATACAGCAATGCCAATTACATATTACATTATTGATTGTAAGAGTAAAAATGGTAGACAAATGTAGAATTCAAATGACTGTATAGAATGTCAAGATAATTGTTACAATTATAAGTTATGATCATTTATCCTACTTTTGCTAACAATTATAGGCATAAGATTTTGTCTTAAACTAAAGAAATAGACTTAAGAAACCTTTAATGTATCAACAATTCAAGTACAGAGTAATACTTAAGCTAATCTTTCATCACATATTATTGAATATTACTTTGTCCATTCTGTAAAGAAAATAATTTTAAATTATTCTGATTCAGATTCTGCTTTCACCTTTTGTCACCCAAAGGCTACCAGGGTTGGCAATACATGTTGCCACCATCATAAGAACATCAATAATTACTCAACAACACGTCTAGGTTGAAACATAGGTTTTCAACGCTTCGAAATGTTGTTTTTCATAAGAAATGGGTAAGATCAAAGTAAGGTGCCAACACATGTTCATAACAAAATCAGTGTTTACACTGGATTCAACACATGTCTCATTTGCAACACAGTTGCTTGCATCTTGACAACTTTAATATTATGTAACTAATAATTTTATAAAAAATAACACATTTATATAACAAGCTAACTCCCTGAATCAGAGTCAGAATACTTTATGTAATAATCAAGAGGGGCTTAATCTTTTTGAGAAGGTGGTGCTATTGGTTTTCGTGCCCAGGTCACTGTTTACGTCAAAACTGGCAAAACTGAATCAGGATATATATTTTAAATAACAAAAATTGGTTCATCAAATCGCAAACGTAAGCGAGATGGAATTAACTTTCACGAGGGGTAATCTCCGTCTTAATCGCACTAAAGCTCAAACACGTTTCTTTATATAAAATATAATCTCAACTGCCAGTCGCCATAGGCCAATAGGCGATCTAAATCAGCTATGTTCCGTTAACGGAATTAGTCACATGGGCAAGCCAGTGATGACAGCAGGATGGACAGCAGGATCCACGCTTGCCCACGATTGACTTGCTAGGCCAATGTCCCATCTCTGAGCTACCACATCCAGTCAGCTGTCAATAATACTCATGTAGAACAGACAATTTACTCACTGTGGCTGGGTAATCGAGGAATCTGACTCTCTCGGTGTCTTTCCTTGTGCTTGTCTCGTCTTGGCGTCATTGATCCTACCTTCCTTGGAGTGGATGAAACTGTGGTTCATCAACTGCTGTTTCAGCACTTTTATCTGAAAATTATTTGATGTATAGATAAAACTCCCCCTAAATCAAGTAGTTGTGTGATTTCAGTATTATTTCAAATGGCACATGACAAATTTACTGTTTCTTTTCTTAATTACATAAACACACCCCTAATTACTCAAGCCGACTTCCCCTTAACAGACACTAACAATCAAGAATCAAGAAAACTTCATTGTCACACGACTATATAAATATAGCATTGACAATCGTCATAAATACAAATCTAAATAGCTAAAATAAAAGATTCCTACAAAATCATAAAACATTTCCAACTAAACATTCCTTCTTTCAGACATATAATCTTTAACGATGTACTACTCTTTTAAAATCAAGTATTTTCTTAGTCTACACCTAAATTTTGCAACATCCGTCTCAGTTTTCAGGTCTTTGGGAAGCACATTAAAAAGCTTAATGGCAGAATAGTAAGTTTGGTTTTGAAAGGAAGTTGTGTTGTGTCGAGGAATATGGATTAGGTCAGTGTTGCGGAAATTAAATCTATTGGCGATGCGTTGAGGAAAAATATGTTTGTTTTTAACCAGAAATGAAAGGCACTCTAAATTCGATAGAAATGTTAGCATGTTGTTTGCCGAAAATACACCTCTGCATGATGCATATCGGTCCACAATACAAATCAGTCTTATGGCTTTTTTCTACAGTGAAATTATTTTCTTAGATTTAGAAGACTCTGCTAAAACATAGAAACATAGTAACATATTGCGACCCCGTAAGATATATGAGGAAATAGGCAACCAAAAAAAGCCGTCAGGAGAATTTCTCTGTTGGAGAATTTGGAGAGTCGTCGAAGAAGAAAAATACTACTATTAATTTAGCTTGAAACCTTGACGATATGTTTGGAAAAGTCTAGTCGGGAGTTGATGATAAATCCTAGAAAATTTGTGACATAACAAGATACAATGTCGTCCTCACCTATGGTTATTACTCCAGAATCTCTTGAATTCCTTAATCTAAAGTCTATAAAATTAGTTTTTCCAGGGTTAAAAACCAGATGATAGTAAACTTTGCCACTGCAATAACTAAGAGACTACATCGTATAAAAGTTCTAAGCTCTAGATTCTCTCGGGCATCATCAACAACACTCAGAGAGATATCGTCTAAAACCAAGCAAACATTGGCAGGCGAAATTTCTTGAGGCATATCGTTTATAAACAAAATAAAAAGAATTGGACCCAAGACAGTCCCCTTGAGGAACACCAGCAGTTACTACAATATCGTTAGATTCTTTAGTGCACAAGCAACCATTATTATCAATGAAAGATATTTCAACAGATTGTTTTCTTCCTTTGAAAAAAGCTGAAATCCAATCAAAAGCTTTACCTCTAATACCAAAATATTTCAATTTTTCAAGCAACAATTTATGGTTAACCATATCAAAAGCCTTACTATGATGAACAAATATTCTGAACATTCTTACGGTCATCTAAGGCTCTATAGATATTGCAAATAAAGCTGAATAGAGCATCGGTTGTGGAATTATTCTTCCTAAAACAAAATTTTTGTGAAAATAGAGCATTATTACTGTTCAGAATTGATAGAGACGATCAAGATTTTTTTTTCAAAAATCTTAGAAATACTTGAGGTGATAGAAATTGGCCTGTAGTTGTCTTTTTTAAACACATCACCCGTTTTAAATACTGGTTTCCTATCGCTGATTTTAGAGATTGTGGAAATTCACTTTTGTTACAAGAGGCATTCATTAGATGACTTAGTGGGTATGTAATAAACTCAGCAACTCTCTTGAGTAAACTAGAGGATATTCCATCATGTCCATGTCCAGCGGAGTCCCTACATTTAAGGGAACGAACTACATTCAACACTTCAATGTCATCTGTTGGGTGTAAGAAGAGAGTTAAAGGTACACTTGCTAATTTATGACAATTTCCCAATGCAGCAGGATAATTTGTTACATTTATTTCAGTAGCTATATTTGAAAAGAACGTGTTGAATGAATTTACAATCTCATTGGGGTTATTTATAACACTGCCATCATCGTTTTCAACAACAATCTGTTTAAAAGGCTTACAACTTTTGTTGGGAATGAATTCATTGACAATGTTCCAGATTGCATGTCTTTTCATGGTCAAGGAGGAAGAAATATGCACTTGGCTCCGTGCAAATTCATAAATAAGCAATATATAGAATTTTCATTATTCTCTATAAGAATAACATTGGGGCTGAGTACGCAGGTTTGCTGCAACAAGGAACACAACAAATGGGTTTTTATGCTAATATCAATATAACTCAACTAGGTGAAGTCGTATACCAGTTTTTATTCATTTATGTTCATAATTAAGGGAGACATAGCATTTAATTATTCTCTATAAGAATAACATGGGGGCTGAGTACGCAGGTTCGCTGCTACGGGAGCCTTTGGAAAACATTGTTTTTTAAAGCAAATATCAATAGATCACAACCAGATGAAGCCATATACCAAGTTTCGTCATTATACGTTCATAAATAAGCCAGATATAAAATTTGTATTTTCCTCTATAAGAATAACATTAAACAACGTACTGTGTTTAGCACTTTGAAACAACTGATTCACATTCACGTAAATCAACAAATTCAATGTTAAAATCACTACAAAATGCAAGTTTTGATTTATATTTCTGTAAAAAATATCAAAACAACAAATTGTGGGTGTTTTTAAGCTGAATCTAATTGTAAAAACCAATATTTGACTTTTTCAAAAATTGTATGTACAAAATTCAAAAAACCCATTTTTGGGGTACAAACCCCCCCCCCAAAATATCTCTTCAGATAGAGCGATCTGGCTGGTTTTCGAACTTAAAGTCATAAATGTTTCTTTACATGTTCATACCAAATTTCATCAAAATCGGATCTTTTTTACGAGAGTTATCGTGCTCACGGACACATATATATACTTATACAGTTTTGAACGTATGATGTTTTTGCGGTCTGGGGACCTCAAAACGAAAAGTTATCATGGTCCCGGGCCTAAGTCTTACCATGCCGACTATGGTAATAGCTTCTTCCCTATAGGGGAAATTCGCTAAAAGATGGGTACAAGGCAAATCTGATATAAGGATAATCTGGCTATAAAAGTACCAATTTTAAAGATACTTTCTATAGGCAATTGTACTCTAGCTGGTAAACCATGTCCGAAGCTATTTTTCAATCATATCTATTATAATATTAATTTGCATTACAAGATATAATATTTACTTTTTATTTAATATATGTTATTCGTAACACGTCCATATATTAATTTACATATGAATATATGATTGAGGACAGACTAAACACATTGCCTTACCTTCGCTTGAAGGTTTTTGTTTTGTGCCTCCAAAATGGCCACTTTATTGCCGTCCGCCATATGAGAAGTTGGTGTAAAGCCAGCTCTCTTATCCAACCTATCTTGCCTCTGTATGGCTGTCTGTAGTCTGAAATTTTAATTTTTTTTAACACGGTAACAATTTTAATAAAACACCATCTACAGCAAGCAAGCCCTTCTACAAGATTAGTTAGATGTTTCCTATATTTTATCCTTTACTGACATGTTTTTGAAGCCTTGCCCTTTTTACTAAACGCCAAACCAGAAAAGTGTCCTGGTAAATTATTGTCTTGAAGTTGCTGTCAAGTTCATTGATGGATTTTGCAAGATAATAAATTACGTGAATTCAAAAATATTTAGTAATGGGGTGTATAGTGCAAACTGCCAGACTTTTGATAGCTGCTCATAATAATGACGAGACCAGTAGTCCAAGGAGGAAGAGAACTGAGTTAAAATCATATCTCAACCTACTGAGACATTACTACGACAAAATATTCACGTACAAAATAATTATAATTAAGTTGTTACTGAATCATTTTGCTATATTTCCAGTTACAAACACAGAAAAACTTGTTGTTTGAAGAGTCACATTTTTATATAATTTTCTTATAAAATCAAAAATACACTGGAAATTAATTTAAATAACATTATAAAAGTGTGATATTTCACAAAAATTATTCAAGTAATATATAACTTACCGAAGTGACTACGTACATGTCCAATGTAAGGGCAAATTCACTTCGCTACCGCTTAAGTTAGGTTAGGTTGGTTTACGTTATGTTACGTTAGGTTAGGTTAGGATAGGATAGGTTACGTTAGGTTAGGTTAGGTTAGGAGGTTTTATGGCTCTCAATATGTTTTAAAAATCACAGGATAAGTAACGTAGGGTGCATAATTTGGAACGGACGTGAACAGTAGTGGCTCACGTCGGACGTGTACGTACCCTCTGTCATAACTTACCTCTGAATTTGTCGTTCATGGTTTCTATTTTGTTTTTTTAACTCTAAATTTTCATCAGCAAAAGTTATGTATTTATCTTCCAAATCTCCTCTAGCCATCTTGGTAACCATGGACTTGTCGACTTGCTGAGCTGAAGCATTCCAAAGTAGTGTTTAAGTAAAGATCATAATTCAAAATAAATGATGGGCTAAAATTACATTTACTTTAATTACATTTACAAGTGTTTGCCCGGATCAACTGCTGATTTACAATTCATTCAACTCAAATTCTACTAAAATTACTGTCCATGAGCTGCCCAGATTTTCTTCTGGATTTCAAACAAACTAAAAGGAACTAAAAACTCAAATCGCTTTACCGATAGGAAACATAACAGAGATAGTGAACACCACTTGGTGAGGGTCAGTACCTAATCATCTTTCTCAGTACTACCATTCGTTCCATTTCGTTTGGTCAAGCCCTCCAAAAAGGTCCCTTATTCGACGACAAAACCTTTTTAACAAGATTAGAAGGACATGCAAGGGTGTTCCGATTAAATAACTTAGGCCAGTGTTCATTCACTTATCACCTAATTCAAAATAAAAGGTCAAGCTCATAGCTACTACATTTAGAATAAATACCCCTGACGCAGCAAACCCGCATACTCAACGAATTTCCAATGCATATATATGTGTCTCACTACTAAATAGAGCCACTTACCAAGTTTCACAAAAATACATTCAAAAATAAGTGATATATAAAATTGTATTTATTCTCCTTAAGGATAACATGCTGATTATGCAGGTTTGCTGCAACAAGGAAGATAAGAAAGTGAGTGTTTTTTTGCAATTATCAATATAACTCAACCAGGTGAAGCTACATACCAAGTTTTATTACTTTAGGTTCATAACTAAGGGAGATAGAAAACTTTACTTATTCTCCTTATGAATAACATAGGGGGCCCGAGTATACAGGTTTGCTG
Source organism: Allygus modestus (assembly GCA_963675035.1). Lineage (NCBI taxonomy): Eukaryota > Metazoa > Arthropoda > Insecta > Hemiptera > Cicadellidae > Allygus > Allygus modestus. The sequence goes on from OY776112.1 coordinate 474,147,984, forward strand.
CTATGGGGACAAGTAACTTTTTTGTGCAAATATCAATTTTCCAACACTATTTGAAGTCACTTACCAAGTTTCATCAATATACATTCATAAATAATCAAGATATCAAATTTTATTTATTTTCCTTAAGGATAACATTGGACAAGATACTGTGTTTAGCACTTGAATATCTCTGCAACGGTTGGACGTAGAACAACAATTAAAACACCAAAATGATTGTTTTGTAGTGCTAAACTAATTGTTAAAAATAAATGTGAAGTTTTTAGTAAAATTATCTGAGGAAAATCTAAATTCCCCGTCGCAGCAAACCTGCATACTCAACGAATTTCCAATGGAGATTTAAATGTCTTAATACTACATAAAGCCACTGACCAAGTTTCATAAAAATATATTCACAAATAAGCGGTATATACAATTTTAATTATTCTCCATAAGAATAACATTGGGGCTGAGTACGCAGGTTTGCTGAAAAAGGAACACAAAAAATGGGGTTTTATGCTAATATCAATATAACTCTATAACTAGGTGAAGTCGTATAACAGTTGTTATTAATTTATGTTCATAATTAAGGGAGACATATCATTTAATTATTCTCTGTATGAATAACGTGGGGGCTGAGTACGCAGGTTTGCTGCTACGGGAGCCTTTGGCAAAAAATTGTTTTTTTGAGCAAATATCAATAGACCACAACCAGATGAAATCGTATACCAAATTTCATCAGTATACGTTCATAAATAAGTGAGATATAAGTTTTCCTTTCCTCCATAAGAATAACATTAGACAACGTACTGTGTTTAGCACTTTCAATATCTCAATAACCAATTGACGTAGAGGAATGATCAAAACACCAAATTTTGTGTTTTTTTAAGCTGAACCAATATTAGACTTTTCAAAAATTGTATGTAAAAAATTCAAAAAATCCATTTTTGGGGTACAAACCCCCCTAAAATACCCCTTTGGATGGAGCGATCTGGCTGGTTTTCGAACTTAAAGTCATAAATGTTGCTTTACACTGTATACCAAATTTCATCAAAATCGGATCATTTTTACGAGAGTTATCATGCTCACGGACACATATATATATCACAGTTTCGAACTAATGGTGTTTTTGGGGTCTGAGGACCTCAAAACAAAAAGTTATCATGGTCCCGGGCCTAGGTCTTACTATGCCGACTACGGTAATAGCTTCTTCCCTATAGGGGAAATTCACTAAAACCTTTTTCCCATAAGTTACAAATGGGAAATTTTATGGACACGTTTAAGCAAATTTCCCTTATAGGTAAGAAGCTATTACCATAGGTGGCATGATAAGACTTAAGCCCAAGACCATGATAATTTTTTTTTTTGAGGTCCCCAGATGCCAACAACTGAATGTATATAAATGTATATGTGTGTGTCCGTTACCTCGATAACTTTTAAAATAAACACCCGATTTGGATGAAATTTGGCACAAATATGGAGAGTAACATTTATCACTTTTACGAGAGTTATCGTGCTCACGGACACATATATATATATACATACAGTTTCGAAAGAATGGTGTTTTTGGGGTTTGGGGACCTCAAAACAAAAAGTTATCATGGTCTCGGACCTAGGTCTTACCATGCCGACTACGGTAATAGCTTCTTCTCTATAGGGGAAATTCGCTAAGAAATGAATAAATATATAGATACATAAATTTACGCTACTAGGCCTATCCAGTTTCCCTGTAATTTAATAATGTTTTTCAAATAATGTTGTGAACATTTTGTTTTTCTCAAAAACTCCTAAAATGTTTAAATTTATGATAACTTACTTGTGTTTTTATTAAAGAATCGCTGAGAAGTCTAACTTTATTCTATAGACTATATTAATTTACTGGTTTGGTCACTTACCATTGTCACAATATGGTGGGAAACACTTCTCATGGTAAGGTGATAGTGACCTTCTACTGTTTCCTTCATCCATCCTGTCGAAAAAATACAATACTTGTTAGGTACAACTGAAACCTTATTTCAGCCGTAGGACTAAAATATAAACTAAAAATAATTAACCTTCTAGTTAAACCAAAAATTGCATAGAGCGAAAACTATGGGTATTGATTAAACGTAATATCATAAATTTGTAGTCTGAACATAGACTCAAAAACGTAAGTTGTTAATTGTGTCTATGCATAGGCCTATTTAATAGTAGCTGACGTACCCGTTCTTCGCAAGGGGTTTTCTTTACCCGTTCTTTAGTCAATGCAATTTGCATTTTAGTTAGCTTGAAACAGCTGTTCTTGCTTCTGCTCTTTAAGCTGTCAAATGAAAGTATCCACAGCTGTTCGCATTATATTTTCTGAATGTTTACTTTATTCTGAAATGTAAACATTGAAACTTAGGACGTTTACGGGGCGTAGCCCGAGGGGATTTTAAGGAAGTGAATAGGCCTATGTGTTGCATGGGTTCCAGATCTACCTATGTATAAAGTTTCAGCCCAGTCAGTTCAGTAGTTTTTGCATTCACCCGGAACATCAGACCAACAGACAGACAGAAACCACCTCTTCTTTATAATATTATAGATTTTATTATTGTTAGATCTTATTTTGTACTTTTTCATCATAAGTTTGATTAAGGTGTGTGCATAACTGACAATCACCCGAGGTGATCCTAATGAGTTATATGTTATTTATTTTAATGACTTTTGTAACCAGAATAAGTTCATAATTAAGGTCTTAGTTTGGTTACATTAATCCAAATATTTGTTTGTTCAAGATGTTTGGATTATCAAAATATTCAGATTGACAAAGAAATTATAAAAAAAAACACTAGATTTAAGTTTGTATAAATCTAAAATAATTTTAATTTAATTTTAAAATTACCCATGTGTTAGTATAATTGAACAATGTAGGGAAAAAATATATGAAGTAGGCTACTGTACAATATTTTATTCTAAGGATATACAGTAATCTATACTAGGCTATCGGCGATTTTTGACCCATAAAAATATTATTTTATATACATATTTGGTATTAACGTATTAGAGTATTAATGTGGTCGTATGTATTGTAACGACCATTGGCGGCTGAAGGCCGTTCATAGTAGCACAGGGTTCAGACTAACGTGGGTTATGATTAAGGCCTGTATTTAACTTAAATTATAAATTAACTTTCTTGACCAGCATCATAATTTTTGCATGGGTCGAGAGCTTTCTATTATACCCTGGATGTTTACAAACAACATAGAGCAGTCAGGTATGGTAACATTTGGTATTTAACAAGTTGATTCAATCAGAATTATGAATAAAAACTATCAGGCTTAAAACTCTCCCTCTCCAGTCTAAAAATTGAATTCAATTGATCATAAACTTCATGATTTCCTCAGGACTCTAAACTGATGGTGATTATTTCGTGGTTGGATGGGTCAATTAGATAGGGTGGGTAGAATCGCTCAGATTATACTTATCTTGGTACTACCAATTACCTACATATTCCCTTAAACAACGCAGCTCGCTGGCTAGATTGACTTTATTCATAAACTTAGTATATTTAGATGGCAATCCTGGTTGACTACTGCTATATCATTTTGCTACATATTGGTATTTTGCAGAATTACTTCCAGCAGTGTTTTAACACAGTAGAATACCATACAGTGTAACTATCATTCATTAGTCGGGAATTAAAAATGTGACTGTGCCAATCAAATCAGTTTCCACGTGGCAGGAACGACAGGTCCTTGAACTGCCGCAGTCAACGTGTTAAATAAACTTAGAAATATGGGATTTCAACCAGAAAATATAAATCAATGAAACTTGCTCAAATTTAATATTTCATACCACCCTGCTGGAGAGGTTGGTAACAGAAAACTCTCTTTGTTCAAAACTGCATTTTATTTTTAAATGGGCACCAACATTCTTAATTTTTAGTGATGATGTTAAAAATACAGGCGGTAACATATTACCTCGGAATATTTTTTTGCTGGTGGAGTTTAAAACAAAAATTCTGCTCAATATTTTACATTAAGAAATGTATGTTAACTTTATAGTGTATTCTCACACAAAAGCCTTCTGGGCCATTCCATGTCAAATCATCCAGCCAAATTACAATTTGACACCCAAGTTCTCAGATTTTTATGAAATTTTGTATACATTAAGTGTGTACAAAAATAAGAAAAAATGCAAAGTTTCACCAAATTCCATTAAGTAGTTTCAGAATTATAGTCGTTTAAAGTTTTAGAAAAATGTAATTTCCAATGGCAGTATGAGCGGGAAATCAGCTTGTATGTTTCCACGTTTTTCTAAATAAAATTTATATTTATGTAGCTAGAGGCTTCAAACTTTATGAATTTGTCATAAATTTAATGGAGAATCAGATTATACTATAAGTGTTGGCATTATAACTTTTCATCATTGTTTAAAAAATCGTATAACACAAAAATTATAGTTTTTTTCAAATTGTGACGTTTATGTAAAAAACAATCTTTGGCTAAAATCTCTCTCCAGATACCCTAATACAACCATATATCACTGAAAAGAGCATAACATTTCCTTTTAAATGGTGAAATAATATTTGTGGGTTTACGTGTTCTAAAAGTTTTATTACAATGTAAAGTTAATAAATAAATTTTTGAATAGCGGAAAAGGTATTTTCATTGACAAAGACAGAGTTTGTGGTAAGGATGTTAGAAAGTCAATAATATCTTATAAAATATAGGACTATGGAGCTAAAATCATATGTAATACAATTTGCATGGCATATTTTGTAATAACATAAGGCTTACTGTTGGATATAACACATTTACAACAAATAATTTTGTACAGTATGATGTAATTTTGAATTTAAATGTATACCCTTGTTAGCCTACGTATTACTGGAGAGCTGCATGTCAGTCTCAAAAGGTGAAATAATATTTGCAAGTTGTAGCATTACAAGAGTTTTAATACAATATAAAAATATGAAATGACATGGCTTAAGTGCTCCTTTTTTACCTCAATACTGAGGGTGTACTGATTTAGCTTACATTAAACAACCTCGTGAATTTATGATACCTACACAAAATATACAATATTTACATTTCATTTAGTTACCGCACTGGTTTACTTACTTCTTATCCAGATTTTCGTGGGAAAATTCTTCTGTTGTACAAAATGATAGTATATCTTCAAATTGTGTTAAAAGTTAAAAATTGTTAAATAGTTTTTAAAGGTCTTGGCTTGGTTCGAAAGTAACTTGAAATGTAAGTAAACACAATCACTGAAACTTAAAACTGATGACCGTCTATAGTGATATTTTAAAGTTGTCCCAGGCTGTGTTAATTTATTTTTGAGAGTCAGAATCAATCTTACAAGTTCAATCCCATTGTGACGTTACCACTGGAGGTTTTACTTTACAAAGGAGATGAGGTGGTGGTACGGGACAGTTTTCTTCTTTTTGAGGCCAATAAAAGTTTTCAGCTGTACCATGAGGATTGCATAAAGAGGATATTATAATCCCCTTCTTCCTCATTAATTTGCTGAACCATTCCAATCCACCAGTTGCTTTCATAAACCCAGGCAACAAAGGAACGGAGGTTAGGTTCAATCATTGGTCCTGATGGGTTAAACATGTTTTTTCTTAACACGTTGGCTGCTGTGGGCCCCGATCGGTTTTTTTTCTTAACATAGAAACTTATGCAAATTTCATGTTTAAACATGTTTGCAGCAGCGAAAGTGTTAAACAGATAACAGAGCCTGAGCTCACTCTTTTTGCTATGATTTCTTCTGACGATGCAGGCTGGAAAAAAATTAAAACTTCTTGTTCCAGTTATGCTTTGCCCAGATTCAAAACGACTACTTTGGGTTATTCTGATATTTTCAATATCTTCTTCACTCAAAAAGAAAAATTTTATTTTTGAAAACAGATTATGACTAAGTGTGAACATTTGCCAAGCATTTACAATCCGTTCACTTGCTTTTGAACTTTGGAGGTTTCTCTGTATTAGTTCTTTTGTCTTGCCCCCGATTCCGTCACATACAGTTTTTCCATGACTTGTTGCATGAAAAGACCTTCCATAACTTCCATGAAAATTTTCCATGACTTCCTTTAAGTTGAACATTTTTTCATGACAAATTCATCATGGTATTGAAATTTTTATACTGTGCACTGCACCCATCAGTAATGTATTCCACTCTGCCAACTGATGGAAATGTCAGCTTAATTAAATCAATCGTTTTTTCTTGGACAGAGAAGACAAATGGTACATCGTGTCTTAGGTCATCAGAAATGAAACACTATGATGTTTCTAGTACCACAATGATGTTTTAAGGTACCATCTCCATTTTTAGAATATATTACTGAACTGAACAACTTAAATGGCTCCAGTGGTATGACTGTACTTAATTTTGAAGAACAAAATTATAATTCTCAGCGAAATCCATTAAGACCAAAACTTCATCAAATCATTTCATATTTTTATATTGTATTAAAACTCTTGTAATGCTACAACTTGCAAATATTATTTCACCTTTTGAGACTGACATGCAGCTCTCCAGTAATACGTAGGCTAACAAGGGTATACATTTAAATTCAAAATTACATCATACTGTACAAAATTATTTGTTGTAAATGTGTTATATCCAACAGTAAGCCTTATGTTATTACAAAATATGCCATGCAAATTGTATTACATATGATTTTAGCTCCATAGTCCTATATTTTATAAGATATTATTGACTTTCTAACATCCTTACCACAAACTCTGTCTTTGTCAATGAAAATACCTTTTCCGCTATTCAAAAATTTATTTATTAACTTTACATTGTAATAAAACTTTTAGAACACGTAAACCCACAAATATTATTTCACCATTTAAAAGGAAATGTTATGCTCTTTTCAGTGATATATGGTTGTATTAGGGTATCTGGAGAGAGATTTTAGCCAAAGATTGTTTTTTACATAAACGTCACAATTTGAAAAAAACTATAATTTTTGTGTTATACGATTTTTTAAACAATGATGAAAAGTTATAATGCCAACACTTATAGTATAATCTGATTCTCCATTAAATTTATGACAAATTCATAAAGTTTGAAGCCTCTAGCTACATAAATATAAATTTTATTTAGAAAAACGTGGAAACATACAAGCTGATTTCCCGCTCATACTGCCATTGGAAATTACATTTTTCTAAAACTTTAAACGACTATAATTCTGAAACTACTTAATGGAATTTGGTGAAACTTTGCATTTTTTCTTATTTTTGTACACACTTAATATATACAAATTTTTATTAAAATCTGACACCATGGGTGTCAGCCCCTGGATGATTTGGCATGGAATGGCCCTTCTAGAATCACACTAAAATTAAGTAAGTCGTAACATGAAAATCCAAGAATAAGTTAAAGTTAGGGCCTATGTATTTATTGTATACTGAGTGTGTGTGGTGGCTAAAAGCCGTTATAGTGTGGGGTTCAGTCTACCGTAAGTTAAAAGATTTAGCCTAGATTAAAGGTGATTCGCCACCAAGTTTTGTTAAATAGGTACCGAGAAATGTCAAGGGTTTTATTTTTCAAGCTAAACTTAATTTAACTCGAGACAAGTTAAAAATCCAAAATTTAGTCTACTGTTTTATGAACAGTCCCAGCGCAATAAACAAAAACAGCCATTTGTAAAGGCCACTGCTACTTCTTTGATACATTGTGATCCTAATAATATACTTTTTAGCTTAATATCCAGCTTTTTTCCAATTGTCAGAGTTTTTAACATATCCAACTTGGTGTGGAAAATTTCCTACGATGCTTAGCAAAAAACAAATACAGTTTAGTTATCATGTTCAAACATGTTTAACAAATTTAGCGGGTTAGTAGGAAATATATGGCTGTTATCATATATGTTACGCTAGGGTTACCATACGTCATCTTTTCCCGGACATGTCCTCTTTTTGGATCATTCGAAAACGTCCGGGCGGATTTTTGAGAAATCCACTAAGTTTATTTGTCCGAGTTTTGACAAGCCGCAAACTGAATATCGGGAATTATGTTTTTATCAACTTAGAAGTCAAGTTGATATTTCTTTAAGTTAGATGTAAAAAATCGTTATTTTTTTGCCCAAAACTCATTACTTTGTTATAAAAAATGTAATTTTTAGTTCTCACTCAATGAAATCAGCTTGTATTCGTTGTTTTAACTTACATTTTGATGTCGCGCTGTGATCATCGTCGCTGTCGTCATTTGTTCATATCCAGCTAAGACCAAAGTGAGGTTATGCGGTTATGCCTGAGAAGTTCGGCACTCAGCAGATTGTTTGATTATTCGCAAAGTTATGTTACAGTAAATAATTGTGATGCCTACAAAATTTACTTTTTATGAAATTGACGTCTTAAAGACCCCAAGATTAATTTTATGATTTGAAAAAAGATTAAAACACATGATTTACAATTTAAAATATATAATTACCTGACTTACGTACTCAACCTGGTGGGTGTGAGGGAGGGGAGGGGGGTTTATATTTTTGTGATTTATCAATTCGCCTTTTACAATGTACGGGTTGTCATCTTTTCTAACCCAGAGAATATGGTAACCCTAATGTTACCTAACCCTAAGAATGTATTATAGGCCAAAGTAAGTAAGCTTATTATGTAAATAAATGGCAAATGCATTAAACAACACACAAAGATAACAAATAAACATAAAAAATGTGTGTCTGGCCACTGCCTAGCAGTGTTTATTTTGTTAAGCTTAAGTTTGTTTTCTAACATAATTAAAAAAACATTAACTAATTTTAATGTCTGGGTCATTTTTTGTACATTGTACTAAAGCTGTAATAAAATTGTTTATAAAATTAAAGTATTTCGCTCTAAACTCTGAGATTGAATCTACTTCAGGTATTTTGATCTTTCAGCAATGACATAAATCATATGGTATCTTGGACAATATAGAAACTAAAATACAGACTAGCCTATACCTAATGGACTTAACTTTGGTACAAGTTGAAAAAAAGCTTTTAACAAATGAAAGAGCTTACTTGAATTGATATGGATATCCAAAAAAGTAAAACTATGTATACAATTTTGTAAAACTAATAGCACTTTCATGCATAATTAAAACTCTTCTTGAAGAAATAACGATGTTGAATTTTGATGGGAAATTTACTGTTTACGTGTTAGGATTTCGTGTTTACAACCACTTCAGAATCAAATGTTTTTAGTTCGGTTACCACAACAAACCCCGTTGCTATGCAAATGTTTGAGTTTAGGATAAACAAGGAGAAAAAAGCCAAAACTCATAGAATTATGATACATTATATGATAATGAAATTATATTGATACTCTATGTTCTGATTAAATATTATTGTCTACGCAGCTTATTAGCTTATTATTCTGGTTAATTATGAACTATTTTATTGTCAAGGGATGTTTATTGAGCTCTAATTAATGACTGGCCACAATACTGCTAAACTATTTAGGGCTATGAAACTATGAAACATCATAAAATGTATCATTAGAAGTATTGTTTGGTCAGCTAAACAATGTAATTATTTTGTAAGTCTGCTGCATATATTATTGGTGTAAAATCGTAGCATCTCTAAGTGACGAAGTGTTGTTGGGCGTGCGACTTAGGTTAGGGCAGGGCATGAATGATGGACGAGAATAGTTTCTTCAATCACCGACAGAAAGCGCCGATATATCGCCAACATAAAATAAGTGGATTTCAATAAATTAAGTAACAAAATACTCGATCAGAAAATTCATATATAGCTATGATAACCCAGCCAAACCAATCCTAATTAGGGGTATGGGTTTGTGTAAAAATATCAAAGTAACATTTACAAAATATTTTTCAATCATAAAAAATAATTCTTTGTTTAAAATTAATTGTTGGTGATGGTGAGTTCATGTTCTTTAAGAGAAAATTGCTGACATTTTCCATCACTGATTAGTAAAAACAGTTTGGTTTTACTAATCAGGGATGGAAAATGTCAGCAATTATCTCTTAAACAACATAAAAAAATTACAACGAGTTTGCACGCAGCACGCTGACGTGAGGGAAGTGAATTTCTACATAAAAACTTTTAAAACTCAAAATCAGTGTAACATACATTTGTCCAATTTTTATTGAAATCTGAAAACATTGATTTTTTATTGGCTGTTCTGATACTCCTGGTTTCATTTACTTGCAAAGCTGGGAATACAATTTTGCGCATTATAAGGTTAGTAGAAGGTCCAGACAGGCTTGGAAGTAGGCGTGAGGTTGCTGGGGATGATAAAAGTACTCTAACAAAGAAATAATAGGCTTTTTTAGTGTAAAACCCCCATAAGACAACGTACTGTGTTTAGTCGATACACATTTTCTTTAATAACTCGGTAAATATTTATGCTAGAATGACGAGAGAGGGCTTAAAACTTTCGCCTCTCTAATGCCCATCTTTTTACATGCATTGATTTTACATCTGGGGCTTTAATGACCCTTTTTGGGCCCAAAAACTCGAAATTTGAAAGATTAATCCCCAAAAAAAGGGTTTAGAGTTTCCCGATTGTTTTGCCCAACGAACTTGTCCAAATGATTACAGAAAGGAACGTCCCTACCAAATTTTAAGTAAATCGGACAAAAAATGCGACCGCTAGAGTGCAAACACACACACACACACACACACACACACACACACACACACACACACACATATATATATATATATATATATATATATATACAATTTTGAACGACCCCCAAAAACGTGTTCAGGGGGTCACGTTAGTAACTTCTATGGTGGTCCCGGGCTTAAGTTTCACCATGCGGGTCATGCTAATAGTTCACTTTCCAAAGGAAATTCACTAATAATTAGGTTATAACTCGGGACCTCATGATCAGAAGATTAAACCCAAATCCACTGAGCTATCCAGCTATCAAGACACACCGTAACAGCTGAGAGGTACAGTACAAGTCCACTTAGCAATAAACAAACTGAGAAGCGCATTCTATCTGTGATCTAAGAAAATATTCCCGTCTATCGTTTCTCCCCTGCCTCAGCCCTCAGTCGCTCCGGAAATTGGGGCCGCTAGAGTGAACCACGGATACTATAAGAAGGATCTTCTTGTAGTATCCGTGGAGTGAAACGTTAAGTCAAACGGCCGGCTGTTATAGAGGGGTTTTGCGTAACCTAACCTACCCTGCCAACTCCTGTTGGCCGCTAAGATGTCACATATGGCACTTACTGACCTATCCAAAGTTCCACGACTGGAGCCTACGGATGGAAACAAGTGTGCAAGCAAGTAAGTAAGTATGCGCATAGATTAAGATTGCCACAAGTAGATCCTCCACGGCATATATAGGGAACGGTATGCTCGGTCTGCTTGTACGGCGAACTTGCTGGCCCACGTAGTTCTGTACAGTTAAGCTAGGGGCGCTAGAGGTCTCGCCGCTCACACACGCCCCGCGCGCCGAGCCAGCTCACACACACAGAACACTCTCACCCAGTCGCTTACGCACGAGCATCTGCACGCCCACGCCCCACGCTGGCTGACTGAATCGTGATTTGAGCCAAAACCCCACTATGGTACTTGAGATAAACGCAGCATTGTCGGTAGTGCGTCATTTAATAATTAAAAATATATACTATATACTATTAATTTGTTTTGTAAACTGTTTTAATCGATCAAATAAAAGTGATTTTCAAAGTTAAATTTATTTGAACAATTTCAAAACATTAAACTATTATGACATTCCTCCATCACAAAATATCTTACACACCTACTTTTAAACTTCTTGTAAATTCAGAATTTTCGTAAATTATATATTTTAATTTCGGGCCGTGTTGGTAAATCTATCGATAGACGACACCACACAAATTTAAATCTTTTTCCAAAATGTGGAAAATTTGACGCTGATTATGGAAATGATAGTTTTTTTCCGCAGAAAAATCTTTATAACCTCAGAAAATCGGAAAAATATTTGTTTCTTATAATACTGTCATGTGGGTATTCAAAATATGCGGAATTTCACCCTGAATACGGACGTGCAATTATTTCCCTGATCAGACTATTACCATAGACTAACTATAGTAACTACTGTAGTTAGTCTATGCTATTACCATAGACTAACTACAGTACCAAGCAGCAAGCTATGACCGTTAAAACTGGAACGCGCAGGAAAATGTAGAAAAACTGCCGCTACAGCGACAAAAACAGGTTATACAGCGCTCTGCAGAGTTAGGTTACGTTATGATAGTTAAATTAGTTATTTATTTATCATAAACTAACCTAACCTAACTCCGCAGAGCGCTGTATGTCGAAACAACGTGCTGCCACATCGCAAAACATGGGTTAGGTTAGGTTAGACTAGGTTTTGATGGATATATTATTATAACATAACCTCGTTATGAAATGACGGCGGATGAAAACCACCGGAAACTAGTGCTGTGGCCGGTTTAAAAACCACGGCCTCAGGCCCGGTCTGTGTTGAATAGATTGTAAACCTTTTTTGCCAAATTGCTTGCTTATTAATAGTCCGATCGGCAAAATAATTGCGCATTCGTAATCAGGGTGATATTCCGCACAATTTGAATACCCACATGACAGAATTATGAGACAAATGATTTTTCCGATTTTCCTGAGGTTTAACGACTATTCCGGGGAAAGTAATTGCACGTACGTATTCATGGTGAATTTCCGCACAATTTTGAATCAACGACTTTTCCACGGAAAAACTATCATTTAAAAATCAGCGTCAAAATTCCAACATTTTGGATCAAACAATTTTAAATTTTTGGGGTGTCGAATTGATTGATAGATTTAACATGAACTTCAATTCACCAGACCGCCGCTAAATATATAAAATATGGGAGAACTTACCACGAAATAGTTATGAAATGTGAAATTGTTTTTATAACTTACCTTATTCCTACTTACTAATAACACAGATGTCTCCAAATTTAATAATTGAGCTCAAACATTTGTTTCTATCTAAAGTGTGCCGTAGTACTGTACTATTCGATTCATGAATAAGATGATAATGATAATTAAAACCAAGTATTTATAGCCTGTATTATTTTATTAATAATGTCTGGATTTTATTGTTGCACTCCTGAATGGCGTTTTAAATGGATTGTGGCCATAATTGCAAAAAACATCATAGCTCTTTGACTCACTATAGTAAGAATGTATCCAAATAAAAATAACTAACTTTTATAAAAGCAAGCCGTTTTAACTTTTTCTTAAAAATATAAGTAACATAAGGGAATCATCATAACCATTAAATTTTATATTTAACAGTTACATATTATAAGTGCAATTTGTATAATGATTGCATGTTAAATATTAGCAATGAAGTTTGCTGAGTACGCAGGTTTTCTTGTAACGTACCGCAGGCATTTCATTTATGTAATTAATTTATTTTACATTTTGGGGAAATTACGCAGGGGCAACAGTTGGGGGGTTGGTGGCGTCCTTGACTGCGCCGAAATCATCACGTATGAGCGGAAGCTCGCGGACTGGATGTAGTTAAAAATAGCCAAAGAGAGTGCGCGGAACAAACCCCCTATTTCCCCAAGTTTCGTAGAGCTGAAAGCTCTACTAACCTTGCTATTTCCCAAGGTCACCTCCCCCCTTTCCAAAACACTGGTAAACATCACCACCTCGCACCTCAATTCCTCATTTGCAGCGTGATTTGTTATACGTGCAGAGCCTCGCCTATCTGGCTCTGTAACACCAGTTGCTTTATTGTGATTGTTAGTTTGACCATAGAAAAGATTACTGTAGTTAGTCTATGGTTTGACCACTGTGATGTTAATAACTGTTTTTTACTTAAATAGCAATTTATTGTACTTATTGTTACTTGTGAGTCATATTTTTAGTCGTTTTTAACTATTATTTTGTAAATAGTTTATTGTGATTCATTCATTGTGCTAACTTCCTACGAGTGATTTTTTTAGCCGCTAAAAGTCCGGCACTACTCTCGAATTTGGATTTTTGAGTGTCCATAAGGATTTCCTCTCCGCCCAACAAAATTAAAAAGGAAAAAATCTAATTTGGGGAAAAGTATGAAATGGGATTTAAATAAGAAAAGTATTATTTACTATTAACTTATTCGTTGATAATGAATTATCTGTTATATATAGCATACACCTTTTACACTATGTCTGCGCGCTTCATTCGTAATTTGTATATACAGTAATACCATTTTCGCGTGTGATTGTAGAAAACGTAATAAGGGAGAAGCTGGGGCTGGGCTGGCGGACGCGCTGTGGCTGTGAGCAACGGCGCCGGCCGGCGGTGTCGGCACTCGTCGGCAGTGCCTTTCCGCGGCCTATGTTGGCCCCGGCCGTTCTCTCACCCGCCCTTTCTCTCCCACAAGTACTCCCGCTCTCTCTCTCTCTCACACGAATGCTGTCGTTGGTTCCTCACGTGGCCACGAGGTTGCACCACTGCACTTATGCCGCCGGAGCGCTAGTACTAGAAAACCCCGATAGAGCGCGCCACCGTTCACCCGGTTTGGCCGTCTTCACCTGGTAGCTTGCCGATGAACTATCTACTATGGAGTCAAGGTTCATAGAGCTTTAAGACCAGGTGTGCTTATTTACATAAGAGTAATGTTCGCAGCAAAGATGTCTTACGAGGGCGTCCAGCTGATTCATAAATCAACAACATACCATAAAGTGTTACCAACCTTAAGGATATAATAATGGTACAGCTATTTTTAAATTGTCACTGGATATGCAGAAAGAAAATTAAAACCCTTAATCGATATTTATCGTATTTACCCTTTATTTAGATCGTATTTATCTAACAATACAAATAAATCAAAACAATACAATAGTTTCTTAAAATAACAGCTTCTCATAGAATGTAAGCAGTTAAACAATGTTAATTCTAATTACACTGATCAGGAAAATATGGAACTCGTACGATAAATATCGTGTTTCCAGCGGCACTGCAGGTTGGATTGGTGATCACGTGACCTTCCAGCAGTTTTTAGAGGTCTCTTCCGGTTAAGTATAAAACCTTAAATAGATCGACTCAGCACATCTGGTCTGAAAGCTCTACGAACCTTGCTAAAGACGGCCACACACTACCGGACTTTTTCCCGAACAAGACATCGAACCGAGCAGGATTTGGCTTCGAAGGGAGAAATCCGGTAGTTTGTGGGGCCTCCGAACCAGATACCGAACAAGACATCGAACCAAGCACCGAGCGCTCTCGAGGCGGTTTTTTGACGAAAGATCAAAGAAAGATCGGTCCGATGTCTTGTTCGGGGTCTGGTTCGGGGTTCGGTAGAGTGTGGTACCTCCATACGCTGCTCCTAGCGCCGTCACGAGCCCCGCCACTAGGAGCTATATGTTACAATCCTCCTACATAGTTAATAATTCCAGGCCTACTGCTTTTGCAAGAAACAGTGATAGATATTTGATTTGTTAACAGATAAATCTGCTAAACTAGTTTAACATAAATCAAATTAATTATGTTAGTAAAATCAATTCATATGTAACTATAAATTAATCTCTACTACATAACCCCAGCCCCCTACCAGCCTACCTGCATCCCCTAAACCCCTTATAATGCCGCTACCCCCTCACCTAAATATGTACCCGACAAAAAATTGCTATTTAAAACTAATTGTATTATGTCATATTCGAAACAAACTTGCCTTAATGTTTTTAAGAACATCGCAAAGTGCTTGGCAAACCTCCGGTATAATTTTACCGATAGCTTGTTCAGATATTCTGAATAGGAATCGCAAGCTTCTATAGTTGTCACCAGTCGCCAGAAAACACAAAGTTACCGCTAACCTGTCTTGAGCGGATATTGCTTTCCGCAAGTGCGTATCTTGTTTAGATATCTTTCCTCCAATCAGCGTTAGAAGGTATTCAAAATCTAGAGGGGACATTCTTGTAAAATTGTTGTACTGTCCACTTACTTGCTGAAATTTTAAGTCCGATATACCTCCGCCACAGTGTTGCCTCTTTTCAAACAGAGCATTTTCCCACCAACGACGACTCCTTTTCTTTCTTCTATTTTTGAGAGTGGCCAGATGGATGTAATGTAAGCAGCTGCAGGAGCCGCCTCCCCTTCCATCACTAACTACACCGCAGAAAATCACAAACAAATACACAAGAACACGGAATGCAACAGTGCACACAAGTACATGGCCGACCTGCAACGGAAACTAAAATAATCCCCACCGTTTTTACCCCGCTCGGTGTTTTCGCGCTCAATCTGTCCGATCCGATGTCTTGTTCGGGGTCTTGATCGGGATGAAGTTCGGAGTGAATTTGTGCCCTACTCCCTGCTCCCTGCTCGGTCCGATGTCTTGTTCGATGTCTGGTTCGGGCAATAGTCCGATAGTGTGTGGCCGCCTTTTAAGTAGTACACATTTTGAATTAATTCAATAAAGGTGTCTAAGAAAGTCTACAAAGTCTTTTTCTAATGAACTTGGGCATAAAGTACCAGTAAGTGTAAGCTATGTTGTTGTGCCTCCTAATTAGAGGTTTTACAAAACAATAGTGTTATATTTGGATTTCCCTTATTAAAAATAATTCAAATGTCATTTTAGCATTCATTATAATTTTGAAACTTTTTAGAGATGTTTACTATGCATTAAAGATAATTTATATAGACTGATCAAATTGGTATATGTTTCAGGTGCAATTTTCTCAAAGTTTGGCGGGCGAAATATGGGGTGTTGTGTGAGGGACCTTATGTGACAAATTCTGGCAGAAGTGGTAGCAGTCCTCTCCAATGACAATGACAAGTTGTTTGTGCATATGCTGTGATTTATGTAATTGCATAAGATATTATTTTGAGAACTTATAGCTTCTTATCTATCAGTGTCACAAATCTTTTTCAATTAGAAATAAAAAGCACTAACTTTATATATGTATTTTGTAATACAATCATGTTACCCTTTCACCTTGTGTCATTATTTATGCTCTAAACTGTATAATTTAGGCAATATTCATGGTTTCTTCAGATGCGTAATACCCGTTACTGTACATTTTTGCAAGTAGATTAGTTAGTATTTTTTTAGTAAAATATTCTATAACTCAAATTTATTTACACAAATAATTATACACAAAGATAATTATGTTCGTGATTCTTTGAATATATCTTTGAGAAACTCCTTAGAATAGTACACACAAATAAAAAGTATGTTCTAAGGATGTTCCTTGAACTTCATTGATTCTTCATCGAATGTTCTATAAGCAGTCAAGAATATTAGAATGTTCACGAGGATCATACACAGAACATCGAAAAATATCATTCTACTCCGTTTCAGATTTGGGACATAGGTTTATTCTGGGTACAACAAATTGACAAACATGCACATTTTGGGATTATCTTAGAATATTCCGAATGTGCGAGCGGAATTTTACTGGAACGTTCCTAGAATAATCTTGTGCTGTTGGGCTTCACCATTGTGACAGATGGTGGGCCAAATCGGCCTACAAATTAAACTCAGGAGGGGCATGCAATGAAGGAAGTAAAGATATCATTGTTCAGTATTATTGTCTGTTGTTTTTATAATATGTCTACATATTCATTTATCAGAGAACTAAATTGTTGTTAATTATTTTAATAGTCAAGGGATATGTTTTGTATGTCTAAATGGAGCTGAAAAAATAGGGGAATTGAAAACGGGAACTGATAAAAGGGATTAGGAGTTTTATCCCTACATTTTAAATTCTAATAATCTTTTTGCAAATGGTTATAGGATCTCGGAGGAATTGTAAATTCTAGCAAACCAATCATAGAGACGACCACCAGACATATACCAGACTTGCCACCATAATATGGTTCTAGGTATAGTCTGGTTATAGGCCTATGGTATAGGTTAGGCCAGTTTTCTTCAGATTCACAGTGTTCTTTTTATAGTTTGTATAGTTATTCAATATAATAAATAAGTAATATATGACATTATAATATATCGAATAACTATACAAATTATAAAAAGAACACTGATTCTGAAGAAAACTGGCCTAACCTATACCATAGGCCTATAACCAGACTATACCTAGAACCTTTTATGTTTTTTCCCCTTAAATTGGTGAAATTATCGCATATACATTAGTAAGTTATTAATCTTGTCTTGGTAAAATCTTCAAGTTGTATTATTAAATAATACGTTGTGATTATAAAAAATATTGTTATCTACATTCAGAGGTTATAAACTATTTATTTCTGAAGGTTCGCATTAAATAATAAGTTAGTCTTTATTTTGGTGTATTGCTCACTCCTTAACCACATCTTTTCCTTGTGGTACATGGAAAAATATAATATTAATCAGCGAAAGGATCCGAGCTGTCTTTTCCAGGCTATAGATAAGGCCACACTAATGGATGTCAAATTGAAAAAGTCAGTTATAAGTATGGGTGAAATATTTTAGTTTTAGTTCAATGGCCTCTGGTTTATTCAGTCTAAAATTTAGACTGGCTCGGGGCAAAAGTCCAATAGTGTGTGGCCGCCTTAAGGAGTATGTTTAATCTATGGTATGCGTAAACACAACCAGCCTGTGTTCAAAGGCTTTGAACGCAGGCTGGTTGTGTTTACGCATACTTGCATGCTTCATAGCTGCTGCGTTGCCCCTTCCCCTTCAGCCTGGCTGCAGCAAGCAGCAGTGCGTTGTTGCGTCGTCTGCTCTTCTGGATTATTTGACATGAAAGAAATAAGAAAACAAAACAAAACCATCAAATCAAATCTCAATAAAAATTAGGCTCACGGGAAAGAAACATTTTTGCAATTAATAGGTGAAGAATAGACTTAGTTACTTAATTGTTCGTAATATTTATGATTTTTAGTGCTAATGTGAAGGTAGGCTTTTTTTGAGGACCAAGTATAGGCCTAATTATAAAATAAAACAATTTACCACACTGGGGTTATTATCGATTGTGGTTTTCTTTAAAAATATTGTTTTTTTGAGCTTGGATTTTATGTAATCCTATTTTAAAACAAATATTAGGGAATTAGGAGTGATATGACTATTAGAGTCTTGGTCCTGACTTAAAACTGATTAGTTGTTGTCAGGATCATAGTATTAATTCATCTATAGGCTACCCCAGCCTAATAGCTAATGGCAACAGAATCCAGCTTAAAAACTTAAAAAAGTTATGATTGGCTGTAGTTTAATATGAGGCATGTGAAACAAACGGGCACAGTTTCATAAGCGGCCACCAACTAATCGGATGCAATATATCGATCTTAAACATTCGATACATCGAATTGCATTCTAAATCGAGCTTTAACCTAAATAACACAAACACCCAAACATTTGAGTCCTCATGGTGTGTGTTGAAACGGTCTCTGAAAACTGGGATTAAGAGCGATGATGTAAGTTACAAATATATTTCAATAAAACATTTAACAAGTAACAAACAAACGAAAACTAAAATTTAAAAAATCTTACAATAATAAAGAAACGTATAACAAAACTAAAACTTAGTTATCTTTGCCATGGTTCCGTTCATTCAATTCATGAAAGCAGCCCATAAAGTTTACCCTGACAAAGATAACTTAAGTTTTAGCTCAATATACGTTTCTATATTATTTGTTGTTTTTTATTGTAGTTTTCGTTTGTTACTTGTTCATCGGTTCATTAAAATATATTTGTAACTGGCATCGCATATTATTATTGATATTGATAAATATCGAGTGAATAAATTTCGATAAATGACTGTTAAAATGTGCTTCAAAATATCAAATGTTCCGAATCGATATATCTAATGTTTAAGATCGATATATTGCATCCAATTAGTTGGTGGCCGCTTATGAAACTATAACCAAACAATCCAATTTAGAAATATCAAACCACAGAAAACTACCTATAAAATACTACAGGGAGCTAACTACCATGTTAATGCAACAGCATTTTTAAAACGGTTATAGGGAGTTCAGTTATCCTGCTTTGAACAGTAGGTCACTCAAAGCAGACCTTATTTCTCCATTCCTGAGCAGCTGAATGATTAGGTAGGGCCTATACGTTTTCAATTACGGTTTATGTTTAACGGAGTTCGGATTGCTTTTGTATTTTCATACTTATTAGCCTATATATTTTTCAGATGGCAATGACACCATGTGAATCTGGGCACCTTATTTCCAAATTGAGTAAAAACGTCAAGATTTCCAATGATAAGATCACAGATTTATCTGAAAAGGTTTGTTTTATTTATTATCATTTTTAGACAATAGACAATGATCTTAATTTAAATTTAAATTTTTTTATTTAGCCACTAAGGTTTTTCAAAAACCTAAATATTTTAATAGTTTAACCCCTATTTTTGTACTAATTGTAAATTGTTGCAATTTTGCATATTTTAACATGTACGCTGTAGCACGGTCGCTTTCGACCGGCCCGGGCTGCGCAAAGATGCTTCACGGTTGAAAGCGGCCTCCAACTCTCTTGAAACAAAACCAGTCTGTGTGAGCCCATCACTGGCTAGAGGCAGGAGATATGTTGCCCGCGTGTAGCTCAGAATGCAAGCTTTATTTTGGTGTAGGTTGGTAGTAAATTTCCCCCAATATCCTGGCCATTACGGGACTTCCCCGCATTCGTTTTCGTGCCACTTTGTCCTTCTAGATGGCAACCCTAGATGGCTACTGCTATCTGGATTCTGTTGCTACCTGTTGGTGTTTTGTAGAACTATATCCAGTTGTGTTATAACGCAGTAAAGCGCCGTACAGTGTTTTTGTCATTCGTTAGCCGAGAATTTAAAATGTGACTGCGCCTTTCTGAACATGTGCCGTGTGGCTAGGGATGGCAACAATATGGTATCAATATATCGATATTAAAAAAAAAACAATAATTTAGCATTGATATTTTGATGTCCATACAATCGTGATATCGATACTTTGGTTCGATATATCGGAAAAGACCATTTTCAAAGGCAGGGAACACTATTATCGAAAAGAGGAATCCATTGAGTAGATTATTGCTGTCAAAACTAATTTTGTTGAATGGTCTTCCTATGAAATAGACCTACTGGAAGTAAATTTAAGTATTGAAATCTATAGAAATAATATTACTACCACTGTTAATCCAGTTAATCTATTAAGTTAGCATAAGATTAGATTTCATGAAGTACAGTAGGTCTTTTAAGCTCTTTTTTCTAATTAAATACGTTTTATATATTAAGGATGATTTTGCTATATGTTTTATATATTTGACTGATTAATATAATTATATGGACTTAAAGAAATGTCAGGTTTTAAAAATTATTATAACCTTGATACTTTGTGCAGCGTTATTTTAATTGTATACATTTTGTAGTAAGAATCATATTTTAGGCAGTTTAGAATTTTGTAAGGTCCAAAAGTGATTTTTGTATCAAGTTCATATCACAAATTTACAGATTATTTAATAAAATATATAGAATATTGTGTTATGAAATACGTTATTATGTTTTATAACAGACAAATCAAAGTCTCTAAATAAACCTATAATAATGTACATGATAAAAGTTAAGTAATGTCATCGATATATAGTGATGTAAAATACCCAGGTGTTTAAAACTCGGGGTAAATACCCGGGTATTTATGATATTTTATATAAAAACACTAAGTAAATATCTACCCTTGTTTTTATCAATGTCTAACACTTGGAGATATTTTATTGATTACATTTATTAATTACTAGTTGTCCTGTTGCTCGAATGCGAGCAAGTTTGTACCCAACCAAAAGAGAAAGGTTACTTCAGTTGTAAACAAACATAGCAAAACATCTGATATTAAAACGGATGATAACAACGTACTTTCAATCAACACGTAGTTTGGGCTTCCGCCATCGGATATTGCCACTGTTCCGAAAATTCAGCCTTGTACTGTATTTAAGTGACGTCCTTTCTTAAAATTCTGAGACGTATTGGCAAATCTACTTAAAAATACCTTCAATTTGACACCTCAAACGTTAAAATCTGTCCAGCAGTTATCGAGTTATGACTGTGAAGAAAAAACCCCTTGGGTATTAATATATAGATTTTACCAATAAACGAGTTTGCACACAGCACACTGACGTGAGGGAAGTGAATTTCCACATAAAAACTTTTAAAACTCAAAATCAGTGTAAAAACAAACATTTATTTCAATTTTTATTGAAATCTGAAAATATTGATATTTTGGCTGTTCCGATGCTCCTGGTTTTATTTACCTGCAATGCTGGGAATACAGCATTATAAGGTTAGGAGAGGATCCAGTCTGGCTTGAAAGTAGGTGTGAGGTTGTTGGGGATGAGAAAAGTACACCAACAAATTAATAACAGGCTTTTCTAATGTAAAACCCCCATAAGACAACGTACTGTGTTTAGTTGATACACATTTACTTTAATAACTCCGTAAATATTTATGCTAGAATGACGAGAGAGGGCTTAAAAATTTCGCCTCATTAATTCACATCTTTCTAAATGCATTAATTTTACATCCGGAGATTTTCTGACCCTTTTAAGCCCCCGGGCGTGCCCCACAGCGAATGTGTTAAACAAGTTAATTTATTTACAAGTTCAAGAATTAATTTTACTAGTAGGCATAAACTTTGGTTCCTTTGTATTTATGTTTAAATTTGTTTTAATCAGTTTTATAAGTTAGGCTATTATTCTTTATTTGAAATGTTCTCAAAACTATTAAACTCCATAAACAATCTAATTAGGACTATATTTAATTTTATAGGACTTCTAGCATCAAAAAATAAAACTATTATATTGTACTTATGATCAAAAAAGGTATTTTGTTATTTATATAACATTTATATGCATTACTGGCCCTTATTCAGTTGGTGCCCATCAACAGTTTAAAACCCTTCCCTAGCGGTGACTGCGGGGCGAAGCCCTACTCTGCACGCTACTAGTAACCCCTTCCCAAGCAGCGACTGTGGGGCGAAGCCCTACTCTACACGCTACCGGTAACCCTTCCCAAGCGGCGACTGTGGGGCGAAGCCCTACTCTGCATGCTACCGGTAACCCTTCCCAAGCGGCGACTGTGGGGCGAAGCCCTACTCTGCACGCTACCGGTAACCCTTCCCAAGCGGCGACTGTGGGTCGAAGCCCTACTCTGCACGCTACTAGTAACCCTTCCCAAGCGGCGACTGTGGGGCGAAGCCCTACTCTGCACGCTACCGGTAACCCTTCCCAAGCGGCGACTGTGGGGCGAAGCCCTACTCTGCACGCTACCGGTAACCCTTCCCAAGCGGCGACTGTGGGTCGAAGCCCTACTCTGCACGCTACTAGTAACTCTTCCCAAGCGGCGACTGTGGGGCAAAGCCCTACTCTACACGCTACCGGTAACCCTTCCCAAGCGGCGACTGTGGGGCGAAGCCCTACTCTGCACGCTACCGGTAACCCTTCCCAAGTGGCGACTGTGGGGCGAAGCCCTACTCTGCACGCTACTAGTAACCCCTTCCCAAGTGGCGACTGTGGGGCGAAGCCCGACTCTACACGCTAGTAGTATACATTTTTTGGCTGGTGTAAAAAAATTGATTTTGAAATTTGTTTTTCCTCTTCTATCTGATGGTTAAAGTAAATTATGTTCCCATTAAAAGTAAAAAGATTTATGTATTTAGGTAAAAAATCAGCCGGCCAGTGTTGACAAATCACCGAATGAAAATGTACCACTAAAATAAACATAAACAAATCAATATGTAACATAAATAACACAGAAACAACCTTACAATTCATAAATTAAATTTACATGCCCCTTGTATATATTTGTCATCCCCTTGCAAGTTTCAAATTGAGTTGCGTATATATACGTCCAGCACTCGCAAATGAATATTATCGTTAGCCTATATATAAGCCCAATGCTTGGGGAGGGTTATAAAATACATGTATTAGTTGGCCATAAGTTTTCTAATAAAATGAAACCTACCTACGGTACAGGGCGAGATTCCTTTGATAGCGTCTAATTCAGGTAGTAAACTCAAAATAATATACTAATACAATTGGTATTTGACCTAAAACTACTTTAAACCTCAATAAAAACTATTTAGTAACGCATTGTTCAGATATTCAACGAACTGGTGTCAGGGAACATATCGCCCGGGGGTTTCTCCTCCCACCCTTGCCACCCTCCAGCCCATGACGCCACCCTCAACTGGATATTTCTCGTGGACACCCTCAACTTCTGCTTCTGGAGCCAGTCCGGAGCCCACTGGGAAGTCGGGTGGAGAGGGAAAACCTACACGGGTTACTTTGCACTCTGCGCTGCGATAAACAGAGCCATTGAGGTTGTTGATCGGTGTTGGATGAATATTTTTCTTATGTTTATCAGTTATGAAATTACATTAAATTTTGCTGGAGTTGAGCGTCACTGGCCAAATCTTTTCTAAAACTTAGTCGTATCCAACTACCATATACAAACTTAAGCTCAAGTTTATATAACTATTTTTGCTGTATAGTAATAAACCAACTTAGTCTTAATTCTGTTTAAAATAAAGGGAACACGGCAATCCACAAAATGTCCTATTTTCTATAAATATCTACAAAGTTGGGTTGAGCTTGTGGACACTCATATATAATTACCTTTTCTTACAATCGCACCTGAAGTGCTTCTGTACGATAAAAAACATATTATAAAAAAGCTATTTTCTGATTAGTGAGGAAAACCCTTTTTCATAGTTAACTATTTTATTCCTTATAATTGAAAAAAGTTAATAGTAAATTCAGTTTTTTTGCATCTGTTTGGATGAAGATTTGTAAATCTAAAATTGCAGATTTTGTTGGGCCTAAACAAACTTGCTGCTGATTGCATGATATAATGTAATAAATAAGTTATTAGTGTTAAACTGTATATGACATTGTCTAAAGTCAAGGTGCAATCCAGTTCATTAAAATTTGACACATACTGATTCCATTTTTGCAGTGAATGTGTTAGTTACACTTAATAAACCCTTATTGGGTACAATGGTTCCCTGATGTTAGACAAGTACAATCAATAGTTCAAATTCAAAATCATTTATTTCCAAGAAAATACATAATTACAAATTATACATAGTCTGACTATAAATATTATAGTCTGAAAATGCATTATTTTACTAAATGACAGTAATGCCGTTTGTGCCAAGACAGGGGGGCACTGACGCCACAGATCCCAGAGTATACTCTCTGTGGTCCTTGGAAAGTCTGGAACACATTCTCCGAGGGGACAACGGGGTTCGGCTAATGCTGATGGAGGAGCGGTTACAGTGTGTGCGCGAAGTAGGCAAGAAACTGATTGACAAATATCAAGGTAGGCGTAACTAAATTACGATTTATATCGAGGTAGGTGTAGGTAACTAAATTACTACTGGTACTTATATCGAGATAGGTGTAGGTAGTAAAATTATCGATATTAGTCACAATGTAGAGCTAATGTATAGCTACGTATGTATAGGTAAATTACAAAACCACTTTTTTGGATATTTAAAAGTAGGGGTGTGCGAGCACTCGAAACTTCGAGTTTTCGGCCGAGTATTTTAAGACTCGAACTCGACTCGAAGTTTAAAAAATACTCGAAAGTTTGAGCGAGTATTTCCCGCCAAATTCCGGACGATCGGCAACGATTGCGACCAGCCAAAACGTGTGGTAACGGCCGCAAAAAGTGATCGCATCATGTGAAATCGGCCGAAAATGACGATTTCTAACGATTGCGACCGGCCTAAACGCGTAGTAACGGCCGCAACAGGCAGTCGCATTACGTGAAATCGGCCAAAAATGAAGATCGCTAACGATTGCGACCAGCCAAAACGCGAAGGCATAAGGCGATCGCATCACTTAAAATCGGCCGAAAATTACGATCGGACCTCGTAATTTCGGCCATAAATGACGACGGAAAACATAATATCGGCAAAAGTGGCGACTGGGCCACTTAATACCGACCGTACCTAACGATTTCGTCATCTAATATTGATTATAGGAGATGTATGGACCAGGTGATATTGGCCAAATGACAACCGGACAGTGTTTTATCGGCCGGAAAGGAGTGTCAAACCGCGTTTTGTTTGTCAATACGTAATCTAGTTTGATTGTACTAGCTAAAACTTTGTATTGATAATCATGTATTAGTTAGAAACCATGTTTAGATTATCAAATCTAGGGTGGTATTCAAATCCCATTACTCTATTTTAAACTACCAACTGAGGGCAAATACTCGCTCGAAAATACTCGAAACTTGAAAATAATTGGCACTACTCGACTCGACTCGACTCGATTAAAAAAATCAGTCCCTATTTCAAAGCAATTTTTTATTACTTCGAGACTGGTAAAGAATATTTTAGAAAATAGGAAGAGTTATCCCCTAACCTATTATGATGAATAAGAAACGGTAGTACCGGTACTTAAGTATATGTAATTTGTCTCTGAAACTGCAAGGTATGCTAGTTGCAGTCATAGCTGAGTGGGTGTGAGTACTGACCTACCACCCAAGAGACCTGGGTACAATTCCTGCTTAAGTTTTGACTATTGAAACTCGGACTGTCACCGTGCTTCGGAAGGCATGTTGAGCCTTTGGTTCGGGATATGTAGCCAACAGGTCATGTCATAGGCACCAGTGTGACCTGAAAACTCTGACAACAGATCTTGGTCAGAAGGTTAAACAAACTTGGCTTTACTTTTACTTATGGGGGGTAAACAATTGCTATACGGCGTAAGTAGAGGGAGGGGGTGGGTCAATTCAAGCATTTCTAAACAATACAAATATTTCAATAAAAATCAGTATTTATCCTAAGAAAAGAGTCACCAGTCACATGATTTGAAATTATTGTTCAAATTATCTGGCAAGAATTTAAGCATACATACGTAGGTGTGAATGACTTAAATAAATGTTACGACAAAAAACAAGGCAAAGCTCAGCTACCTGGTACTTCATTGTTATAACCCAAGTAAATTTCTGTTTAGCTTCATTCATTGCCGAACAGGACTTTGATTTGAACTTACAATTATATGGCACTTATAATAGGGCACTGGTGTGCTTATAGGGCACTTTCAAGAATATTAATTTCATACATTTTAAGATGCCAAATAGAATATATTTTTAAATATTTAACTTTAAAAAAAAGCCATAACCAAGTATTTATTCTCAACAAATGTCCAGCAAGGAAATGGGAAATGTGGGTTGGAAAATTCAATTTCGTGGTGTGTGATGCAGATGCACAGAAGATAGTTTGTAGCCCATATTATAGACAACCTATGTGTGTTTAGTTAAAATAGGAAATTTTAAAGCGGGCACCTGTTATAGTAATATCCACACGCTTTGGAGCTTCATGCTTGATACATTGTGGCTGGACAAAAAATAGCTGATTTAACACCAGCAATATTAGGAATCTAGTTTAACTAACCTCAGTGGTGTACAGGCCCGACGAGATGGGGGGGGGGCAAAATCCCCGGGGCCCGGGCCCAGGGGGGCCCGGCAGCCTTAGAGAGTACTCACTGCTAGTCGTATAATAATAGAACAAAGAATTAAAATTTCAGATTTTTTTTAGACCTAGATAAAAGTTTTATTATTCGTTCACGGTGACAAACAATTTTAATATTGTGAAACAGAGGGAGTTATTCTGGTCGGCCGATGAGTCAAAATATAAAAGCTAAGCTTTGTGGAGTCGGAAGAGCTAGAGATAACTCACAGCACATCGCGGGGGCCCCGCGGCCAGCCTACCTACAGCTGATAGGCAAATAATTTGAACATTTGCCGAAAAAGGCCAGAATAGTGTTGATATACCTCTGTAGTCCGAAAGAGTTTTTATGACTTTGCCTCAAGTTAACTTAGTAGCTACAAAATCAGTTTTGGGGTTTTTCACCCAATGTATTGCTGGCCATGATAAATATAGCCTAATAAACAACAATATGTTTTCTCAGTTTAAATCCACCAACCCCAACTATAGCCAATTTGTTAAGAAAAAACTCAGTGCGTAGTCCTAGTTTTTACTTAAAAAGTTTAATAAAATAAAATTATGACGATGCAAAATTAAGAATAGAGCAAACAAAGTAACATATTTGGTTGTAAACAACAATGTACCAATGTGTTTTTAAATTTTCCTTTTTATTCTCAAAGTTTATGCCTACTTTTTCTCATAACGTGATGGTAAAAGTAGTTGCACTTTTGATATATTATACATACTGTACTTTATTACAACTTAGTTGTACTTTTCTTGTAGTTTTGTCAGGTGAATGTTTTTGAGTTTCACACTTTCACAACGGTTTTAAAGGTTGTAGATGTGTTCTCTAGCAAGGGCTTGTGTCACAACTGAAGGTGATCTCGCTGACGCTGTACCAGGGATTCAGCTGGGAAAAAAATTCTTTGAGCAAAAATGCTACAAGCTCTTAGAGACTTGTAGCAAAAATATTTTCCTTTTCGCATTTTTACTCGCGTGACATTATACTATTTTTTGGTCTTAAGTTGTTTTTTGCTTGTATTTGTTTTTAAGGTTTAAAATTTAAATACCGTATTAATATATATAATTCAGCAAATCAGCAGAGTCTACTTTTATTGGTAACTTATCCATTTTAACCATTAAAGTCTGAAATGGAAATATACTAAACATTCTAATAGAATAGGCCTAATATGGTACCAGAACAACGAAAACTCACACATCCCAAACATTACACTCTGAAACATAACCTCAAAGCATATCGCGATCGCATTTGCGCATTACCGATTTCGAGTTGTCTGTTTTCGCTAGGGTACCTCTACACTTTCGTCCGATCGTTGCGATTTCGAGCGACTCGTGCTCGTGTAACCGTTCACATTCTGCAGCGAGTTGAGACCACGAGCGTCACTAAGTATGGAGAACCTGCCGCTCGTCTCCTTTGACTCGGTCACAACAACCGACAAGAATTGGTACGATTGCGACGCGAGCGCAGCCATCCCTTCGGAGGCGAACTAGCCCTCAACATTCTCGCATTCGCCAATTCGCTCGGCTACTACAGAGTGCGCGCCAAACCGAGTCACAGCGGAGAGCGCATGACGTCTGCTAGAGGGTTAGCTACTGTAATTACAACTGTCATTTTAGTAACTTGCCCGTTCCGTTTACACAGTACGCAGTTGAAATCGACAGCAACTGTTCACGTAATGTAGGCTCGTCTCCTCTACCACTCACTCAGAGGCGATCGGTAAAATGACGTAGTGCAACCAACGCAACGTTAAGCCTCTCCAACATCCCAACTATTCTTCTAATATTTTTGGTTGTGGATCATGATCACGGACTTTTAATACAATTTGTATTGTTAAAACCAGATTTTCTGCAATAACATTTAAATATTTATTATACTTTTCTTTGTAGCAAAAAAACGACAGCCTGCCCAAATATTGTCGCATTTTCGTGGTGCATATCGCATTTTGCGACAAATGCGACCGCAGCTTAAACCCTGCGCTGTACACCCGGTCGCTTACACATTTATACAACCATAGACTAAGTACTGTAGTCTGTGTCACAACGGTTTTAAAGGTTGTAGATGTGTTCTCTAGCAAGGGCTTGTGTCACAACTGAAGGTGAACTCGCTGACGCTGTACACCCGGTCGCTTACACATTTATACAACCATAGACTAAGTACTGTAGTCTGTGTCACAACGGTTTTAAAGGTTGTAGATGTGTTCTCTAGCAAGGGCTTGTGTCACAACTGAAGGTGAACTCGCTGACGCTGTACACCCGGTCGCTTACACTTTTATACAACCATAGACTAAGTACTGTAGTCTGTGTCACAACGGTTTTAAAGGTTGTAGATGTGTTCTCTAGCAAGGGCTTGTGTCACAACTGAAGGTGAACTCGCTGACGCTGTACACCCGGTCGCTTACACATTTATACAACCATAGACTAAGTACTGTAGTCTGTGTCACAACGGTTTTAAAGGTTGTAGATGTGTTCTCTAGCAAGGGCTTGTGTCACAACTGAAGGTGAACTCGCTGACGCTGTACACCCGGTCGCTTACACATTTATACAACCATAGACTAAGTACTGTAGTCTGTGTCACAACGGTTTTAAAGGTTGTAGATGTGTTCTCTAGCAAGGGCTTGTGTCACAACTGAAGGTGAACTCGCTGACGCTGTACACCCGGTCGCTTACACATTTATACAACCATAGACTAAGTACTGTAGTCTGTGTCACAACGGTTTTAAAGGTTGTAGATGTGTTCTCTAGCAAGGGCTTGTGTCACAACTGAAGGTGAACTCGCTGACGCTGTACACCCGGTCGCTTACACTTTTATACAACCATAGACTAAGTACTGTAGTCTGTGTCACAACTGCAATTCGTTCTACCGTGATTTGAACGATTCAATAAATCTATAAAATGCAATTAAATTATATAGTAATGTTCTGTATTAGCGTAGTGTAGTGATTGGCTAGTTTTTATTTGTTTAAGATTGATCGTATATCAAGTGCGGCCTTGGTTCTAGTATTAAGAATGATGAATTTTCCCAGTTGCTCAAGATCAAAAAAAATAAATGGTCAAGATGGTTAAATGGATAAATGGTCAAGATCAAAACTCAAGCTATTCACAAAGAAATTACAATTCTTATCAAACATTTTTAGTACCTCATAAGTACATATTTTAATAGAACATATGAAGAGTTTGTAGGTAAAAAATAGATTAGTCTACATTAAGTGGGGGTGGGAGGGGGCCCTTGCCAGTGTTTTGACCCGGGGCCCACCATGGCTCTCGACGGCCCTGGTGGTGTAAAGGGTTTTGATAGGAATTCTTTTAACAATTGTTAACATTTTGGTCTAAAAGTATATTTATCATTTTTGAGGAAATTGCCCCCACTTAGCTTTGCGCTGCGCTGTACCCCTTTCTCCTTCTGACAAACACACACAATTTTCCTTAATATGTAATTATACTTTGTATGTCTTTGGTAGACGCTTTAAAAATATATTAGTCTCACAACTAACAAGTTTAACATTGTTTATTATTGTTGCAAGGGAACTTTGTTAACTGTGTGAAAGAAAGCCAGAGATCTGCCCAAAACCTTCTGAAGCTGGTTGTGACTGAATTCCCTTGTTTTTGCGATGAAGCTGACTATAATGGTGAAAGGGGTAAGTTAATCTGAAAACCTTTCATTTCAAGACCTAACAGAATGTCTTATTGACTAAATTTCAAAAATTGTTTGAATTTCACATAATTGAAGTTATGATAAAAACATTAAATTTTGGCCGTTGAATAAGCGACCTTATTGGAGGACTTGTGTGAAAGAGATGAAATGAAAAAAGTGTGAGTGAGAAAGATGATTTCTGATTTCATTCAAATTGAATATAAATCTAAACGAGTTCGCACGCAGCACGCTGACGTGAGGGAAGTGAATTTCCACATAAAAACTTTTAAAACTTAAAATTAGTGTAAAAACATACTTGTATTCCAATTTTTATTGAAATCTGAAAACATTGATTTTTTGGCTGTTCTGATGCTCCTGGTTTCATTTACCTGCAAAGCTGGGAATTTTGCGCATTATAATGTTAGGAGAAGGTCCAGTCAGGCTTGAAAGTAGGCGTGAGGTTGCTGGGGATGATAAAAGTACTCTAACAAAGGAGTAGCAGGCTTTTCTAGTGTAAAACCCCATAAGACAACGTACTGTGTTTAGTCGAAACACATTTTCTTTAATAACTCGGTAACTATTTATGCTAGAATGACGAGAGAGGGCTTAAAACTTTCGTCTCACTAATTACTATCTTTTTACATGCATTAATTTTACATTTGGGGCTTTTTAGACCCTTTTTGGGCCCAAAAACTCGAAATTTGAAAGATTAATCCCCAAAAAATGGGTTTGGAGTTTTACGATTCTTTTGCCCAACGAACTTGTCCAACTGATTTCAGAACAGAACGTCCCTACCAAATTTGAAGTTAATCGGACAAAAAATGCGACCGCGAGAGTGCAAACACATATATATATATATATATATATATATATATATATATGT
The DNA here is from genome assembly GCA_963675035.1 of Allygus modestus. Taxonomy (NCBI): domain Eukaryota; kingdom Metazoa; phylum Arthropoda; class Insecta; order Hemiptera; family Cicadellidae; genus Allygus; species Allygus modestus. Next base: position 474,179,764 of record OY776112.1, read on the forward strand.
CTATTGTATTATTTAGTTCACTGCATAGGGCTACTATTATTATTATTACTTTTAAAAGAAAATTACCAGAGTACCCTTTATTTACAGATTGTTTAATTTTAAGTTTAAGGTTATTAGCTGCACTGTGATCATGAGGTAAACCTCGAAATATGTGTCAGTGAATTAAAAATGAATTTTAAAGGGTACTCTGGTAATTTTCTTTTAAAAGTAATAATATATGTCTATATATATATAAAATTTTGAACGACCCCCCAAAACGTGTTCAGGGGGTCACGTTAGGAACTTCTATGGTGGTCCCGGGCTTAAGTTTCACCGTGCGGGTCATGCTAATAGTTCACTTTCCAAAGGAAATTCACTAATAACTGTTTTTTCCTCAGTGTCATTTTACAAGAGAGCTCAAATTCTCATTGGCGACGTATGGTCGTGCTTTGAGGGAAGAGGACTCGGAGCTTTTGATGATATCAACACATTGACCATGTTTGCAGATTACAGGTATTACAAATATCAATATTATGAAATCTTTACTATATTATTTGTATTACCATACATGTTTTTTAATCTTGCTTAGATTTAACTGTGTTTTTGATTAATGAAATTGACTCATCTCCCAGAAGCCAATAATAGCAAGACGGCTGTATTGTGTTTAGACATTTGATGAATGTCAAAATGTAGTAAAGAGATGAACAATGTTTGTGTAGCATTCTAGTGTTATATAATTGACTAATATGAATGATAGTTATTAAACCACTTTTTTAACAGTTTTTTAATTGTTAATGGAATAAATATGCCAGGCACATTCTGTTTATGTAGTACCTGCACAATCTCACTTTGGGAAGCAAATATCACTAGCATAAGTAAAAGTATTTTTTAAAGTAGTTAAGGATTTCACCCTCATCCCTAAATAGATTTTAGGGGTATTTTTTATTTTGTACCAACCACTAACTAGCACCCTGGGGGTAGTTTTATTTTTTAAATAGCAACCCCTATCAAGTTGCATATTGTGTTAAAGAGGATAAAGAGGATAAAAAAAGAAAATGAATGCCGCAAACTAGACCTCTCTGTTTATTTAATCTAATGTTATGGGCAGCAATAGATATATTAATTTTGTTATATAAACTGCTAAGATTCCCCTCCTTACCATAAATCAGATACAAAATGGGCAAATCCAACTTTCCGTTGATCAGACCTTTGAATAAAAACCATTTAGAGTGTAAGAAAGTAATTTTAAAACCCCCTTTATTTTTGCCAAGTGGTGAATGGAGTCCTTACTGGTTGGGTAGCCTAGTGGTTATCGTGCTTGCCTCGTATTCCGAGGTTCGCCGGATCGATCCTGATCAAAATCACAAAATCCAAAACTGGTTGGGAGGTTCGAAACTGGACCCAGCTGCCATTTGTCATTGTGCTATTAATTATGCTTTCTAAGAACAGGTTGACCTTAGATAGTAACAATACCAGAGTTTGGACCGTTCCCTATCAAAACGTTAAAAAATGCCACTGGCATAGATATAAAAAAAACTTTGATTTATGCTCGTAACATTTACCAAAGATTGTTCAAAAATTTGCAGTCTTTTAAGAGGGGGGACCTTTATAGGACACCCGGTATAGCATGCTTTTTACCTTCAATTCATTGGACATGGAAGTCCAATTCCAAAATGTGTGTGTGCTTTACAATGGGGGAGCGTATGGGATCTTCTAAGATGACAAAGAAAACAAGGTTTTCACTAGCTGACCTTTCTTGCCCAGGTACCCAGATGTTGTGAGCCTGAAAAATGACATAATCAATTCCACCAATAAGTTGGGTTTGCGGAAAAACAGTGTATGTTTTGTGGCACTTAAATTGTTTAAATTAAGTCAGTTGGGCGTCCCGGCGATATAATTTGAGCTCCAAACATTAGTGAAAATAGTGAAAGGTCATGCCTTCAGACAGAACATCCAAGAATGGCATTAGTATGCATAAACTTACTCCCAAAATATAAATAAAACATTAATTTTTGTTTCTTCTTTTGAGTGCCATTGCTAGCTGCTGATTTAAAATTAATGAAACTTGCACATTTAACTACAGTAGAGCCCCACTAATCCAAACCCCACTATTCTGAAAATCCGCCAAAAGTCTGAAATTATTTAAAACTACTTAAAGCAGGAAAAATTAAGAAGACATTAGTTTTTTGTAGAAAGACGTACATTTATTGTTATACAAAGAAGTTAAAAATGAATGCTATCAGATAATTTGCTGATTTTTAATTCCCTATTTACTTATAAACATGCACACAAAATTCCATGCACTTATCTCGAAAAACAAGGAAGTAAAATTGTAAAGTCGGCTATTACCAAGTCCTTCGTCAGAAGAAATGTCACTGTCACTCATCTTAGAAAATATTTTAACTGAATATACTCATATAAACATAACCTACAACTTAAAATAAAAACAAAATGTGCCAGTGTAAACCAACGAGATATATTTAACTCTTCGGTGTAAACAACAAAATTAGCAGATCATCTGATTCTTACCAAATGATGCTTATAACCTTAACAAAACAACTCATCACACAAATAAACGACATTGAGAATATCAATATTGACTACACAATGATGCTCCACAACTGTCTGGCTTCCATATATCGCAAAGGTGTAGCTCATTTGGATAATATTTAAAGCCAATAAGATTACTTCATTGATGTCCAAAATATTGGACATCGGAGTTTTTTGAACATTTTGCAAACAACCGATATATTGAACCGCGGAGTTTTTGGCAAAAACAGTGACGTCTAAAATCGGACATCGGAGTGCAAAGGGTTATCAAGTTAATATGTTGACATTATTCATGAAATCCGCCTATTCCGAATTGCCGTTAAACCGAAAAGGGTTCAGTCCCAATTAGTTTGGGATAGCGGGACTACTGTATAAGTTCAACTAATGAGCATAGGCTACATATTACAAGTGAAATGTAATGTTACTTTCTCCCCCTATACATAGTATATGGAGAAAGTATTGTTTTCGTAAAAATTTTCGAATTTGAGTTGTTAGTGGAAATATTCGTTTTGGTGCTCCCTGAACCCAAAAAAGTGGTTTTTACGTGATGTCTGTCTGTGTGTGTGTGTGTCCGTGTGTGTGTGTGTGTGTGTGTGTGTGTGTGTGTGTGTGTGTGTGTGTGTGTGTGTGTGTGTGTCTGTGTGGATGTGTACAGAGCTAGAGCCCTAACCTATGGGCCGATTTTTATGAAATTTGGTATGTTGGTACTAATCCACGATATCTCCAGGCGTTTTTTTCATTTTTTTGAATTTTTCATTTTTAAGGGTAATTATCCCCCAAAAACCGCCAAAAAACATGAAAAATCCAAATTTCTCAAAAACGGCTCTAACGATTTTGATTAAACTTTAGGGGTTTGTAGAACTTTAGGTTTCCAACAAAATGACACCACCCGCATTTCTGGAAAAATTCGGGTTCAGAAATTACAGGACTTAAAACATCCAAAATTCAGTTTTTTGGATTTTTCATAAAAAATCATAAATGTTAAAAAAGATTACTATTCACCATTAAAAAGAGCTCAAAAAACTAAATAAATTGGTATTTTAAATTACTATTCTACGATTGCTAGTTGCGGAGAAAAATTAAATTTTCATTTAGCGGTAAACGCAGTACGTTGTCCAATGTTATTCTTATGGGGAATACAAAAATAACTATTTCTCTCTTATTTACTGATCAATTTCATTAAAATTTGATATGCAGGTCAAGTTAGCATTGACCAACAGATGATGTTCGAAATGTGTTGCTATTTAACCCTGGGGGGGCAAGGGGGCATTTCTCCTCTCAAAACTACTGTGTGTAGCAACGGACTCTATAGTGGCTCCAAAAAAGCAATTTGGATGGATATTTCTGAAAACAACTATTTTAGACAATTTTCTGTACATTTATCTATACTTCATATTCTATATTTGTGAGGTGGAAAGCGAAAAGGGACCTCTTGTCGGCAAAGTAAAATTTTCAGTACAGCTAAATACAGCAATTTCGGTCCAAATCATCGATTTTCAGTTTTTTATCGATTATTATTCGATATTTTGAGTAGAAAAGGCGTGTATCGGTTAAAAAGTCGAATCAAAGCTTAAACAAGTCGATATAAATCATTTTGTTAGTCACTGCATGCCCTGAGAAAAGGTACCTCTTGTCGCTTATGGGAAAATAACATGGCCGACAAGAGGTCCCTTTTCCACAACACACTTCGTAAAGAAACATTGGTTCAAAAAGTAGTCTCTCCTGAATTCTAGCGGACACTTAGAGAACTAGGACGAAGTTCTAGTAAAAGCAGAACATCGTCTGATTATTTTAATACGGCCCCGACAAGAGGTACCTTTTCTATAACCGAGGTCCCACTTGTCTTTTCAATGGTCAACGTTCAAACTATCGATATTATTTTCTAATTAGGATGTTAATTATACTTCATTTTGACTATATTAAACTAATTATTGGATAAAACACTTAAACAACAATGTGGCAGCAGTAAATGTTCAGCCTTGAAAAGGTATCTCTTGTCGTTATGGAGATATAACACGGGGCCGACAAGAGGTCCCTTTTCAGAAAATACCCTTGTGTACTACATGTTGCAATAAACACAGTATAAGCCTAAATTCTAGCGTTAGTTAAGGAAACTACTAGTGTTCTTCCTAAAGAGGACATTATAAGCTTTGCATTGATACCAAAAGCATCGCTTAAATATGAAAAATATAGATTCTGAGTTTATTTAAACTTTTTGAGGGCGTTTTCCTGAAAATGCCCTTCACCCTTCGAGAAAGTTCAAACGTCCATAACTCAAACAAAAAAAATCGTAGAAACATGAAATTTGCACCAAACTGTTAGGAATTTTAAGGTGATAATAAAAATATCAATAACTCAAAATCGGAAATTGCCGACAAGAGGTTCCTTTTCGCTTTCCACCTCACATTTAGTAAATAACAAATATTTTTGTCATTAAAGTTTGGCTAAAAGGGAGAAAGTATGTGTCAGTTTCCTGATACCGTTTATTTTAAAAGTGTTTGAGTAAGTGAAGTTTGGTACAATAGTCTAGTGGTAGAGAGAAGTTGTTGGCTTGGCACCTAGAAAATTGAGATCGGCTAATAAACTGAACATCTGTTGTTGAAATGTTGATGGGTATAAAACCGTATTGTTTTAAATGTAACCTTAACATTTTTATTAATGTTTTGTTTTAAGTGGTTCTTTTTCCGCTCTGCTGAGAATTTTTCCTTTGCAGGGTTCCCCAAGTGCTGGTGTATTTTGGAGTGTTGGAGTACGGCAAGGACCTTTTTAAGAAATTGAAATATGGTAAGTACACATATTGTAACATTCTGTATATTAATATTGCTTGGGGTTTTTTCTTCACAGTCATAACTCGATAACGGCGGGCTTCACTTAAATACAATAAAGGGCTGAATTTTCGGAACAGTGGCGCTATCCGATGGCGGAAGTCTAGACTACATGTTGATTGAAAGTGCGTTGTTATCATATAATATAAGATGAGGTGTCAATATAAGATGTGTCCGTTTGTTTACAACTGAAGTAACCTTTCGTTAGGTAGAAATTTGCTCGGATTCGAGCAACTGCCTAACTCCCATCAACATATTTGTATTTGTATGTATTTTTTAACAACTACAGCTTCAGATATCTGGAGGCAAAAGGATGAGTAAGCTTTATAAATTTGATTTTTAATTATTTGTTCTGTTTTGTAGGTGAGATTCTGCCTAATGGGAGCACAGAGGAAGTTGAAATCAGAGGCTGCTCGATCGAAGCGGTGGAGAGGCTTAAGTCCAGAGTTGACCAGCTGATCGAGGAATCCGGAAAACAGCTGCTCTGCAACTCCATCCTGATCGATCACTTCTTGTGGGATTACCGCCGCGCTTACAGAACTGAACTCGACGAGATTCCATTTCATAAGACAATATGTATATATTATTGATTGTATTATACTTTACAGTGAATTATCATCACCATATCTAAGTGATTTATATGGATTCATATTGATAAAATAACATCACTATCTTAGTAAAGATTACAGCTGAATGGTTTTTACAACTGTTTTTTGTCTAGACCAAATGAATGTAACATTTTTATACAAAGCTTGTTAGCACTTTTTCACAGTAATTCAACTTTGTTAGTGTTGATTTGTTTTTCCTGGGTAAACCACATCAATAAGCAGTATTATTAAAATGCCAAAGGTTTTATTAGTTTTAAAGTAAATTGATTTTACAGTATTTTGCCTGGGTTAAAAAAATGTAAAAGTGCTCAGAGTTCTTCAAAAGTAGTCAGTAATTAAACAAAAGGGAAACAAATTAGAATTCCTTAGGTATATTCTAAGTATCAATGTCTAGAACCCCCCCCCCCCTGTGCTTCCAAATGGTATTGTGTTGTATTACAAAACTGTGTATTTAACAATTTTGAAATTTCAAGAAGAAAGCTGAAATTCTGTTTTATTTTATAGAAGACGAATGTGCCAGATAATTCAAGAAATTATTTGCTATCTTGAAATAGTGGAACATATAGGGAAAATATAATTGTTAAGATGTTTAATGTAAAGACAATTAATTTTATTTTTTAAATAAACTTGACAAATAATGTGTATTTAATACATTTCTTCAATGGAAATTCTTCCACAGTCTTCCCCATTTCCTGATTACAGTAGAATGAGTAGATTGAGCGTAGAGTGTAGTGTAGAGTTATGAGTAGAGTGTCATTACCTGAATAACCGAACTAACCGTAACTATACCCTCTGAAAGAAATGTAAACAACATAAGAGACTTTAAACTGCCTGTTGCTGGGTTGCATGACATGAAACAAAGCTGTAAAAAATCATAGTACAGAAACCCTTGAATCTGGCATGTCTGGAATGATCGCGGCTGTACCGAATTATCGATTTTGCCGGATTACCAAACATCAATAGTTTTTAAGGCAGTATCAAACATTACAAATGTGAATCACTGTAGATAAAAATATTTATTTAACAAGTTTATGTACATTCTGAATTTGTGCAGGTTACATAAAATATCCAACAAAGTCTTTCCAGAATATATTTTGTCATTCTAGCAACTGCAGGTTTTACGTCGAGGTCAACAAACGCACAGATCCACCTGAAAAAACCTGAATGTGGACAGTTCACTAAGTACAGCCGACTTCAGGGCCGTCGCGTGGTTTGTTGGCGCCCGGGGCGAGAGTTCGTCAGGCATTTCCCCCCACCCAACATTAAACCTATATGTAAGGATTCAAACACAAACATACAACAAGTGATGTGATATGATGAGTTAATATATCAAATACATATAAACACATGGGGTCACACAACACAACGAGAAACGTGACTTGGAGCGGGTGAGACAAGTTCTAAGCTGCATCGTGTCTAGACGTTCATTTGCAAAGTTGAGTATCGCAAGTTAGTTTTGGCACTCAAACAAGCAAAATAGGTCGCCATCTTGCTGACCTTTAGTGGTAAGGGCCTTTAGTGGTAGTGACCTTTATGTTCTTTAGTGGTAAGGGCCCCCACCACTGGTTGCCCCCAGGGGCCTACAGCTCCTTAATCCAGCCTGCTTTGGATACTAACACTTCACGCGGTAGTACTTGACTTCAGGAACACCACTTTCGTTATTTATTTATCACCACTGAGCCCCCAGCAACTTTTTTTGGAATTTTGGACACAGGTACAATTCACATAACTCATTAATGTATAATCAGTGTGATAGAATGGCAGTGGCATGTGGATAAGAGGTTGGAGGGGTAAGTGGGGTAGGTTGGTAAGTAGGGATGTGAAGTTTGTGTCTCTACCAAGAGTCAGCGTTCCAAGTTCGGGTGAAATAAAAATAGAACAGCGCTACACAGCAATGAGTGTGTGCGTGGATAAGGGTGCCGCTTTAGTACAATGCAAAATTGATGTAGAGGTCATACAAGAGCTGGGGCATACATAGTGGAGTTAATTTTTAGGCTATTATTATTATACAGCATACAAGCAAATCCAGCCGCTTTATCTTGAGCAAACACTTATTTTTGGATAAATAAATAGCAGATATAAAGTTATTAGTGTATTTGACACTATTTATGTGTTAAACAAATATTAAAATTCATTGTTGTAGCCCCAGAACTGTGCGTATTAGACTAAAATAGGTACATACCTCGTCGTCAAAAGTTCAAATTGTAGTGATTAAATCCACTACATGTTTCGCCGTGAATGCGGCATTTTCAAGTGGTCCACAAAAAATGTATTATCCAAATGGATACATCAAATTTTAAAAGTGGTACAGTCACAAACACATTTACAAACAAAAAACGGTAGGCCTACCACACGCATGTTTTTCATCATGCCACGGCATCGGTAAGAAGCAGACTGAATCTTCCCCCTAGGTTGTTACCCCTCCTACCCCTCTCCCCTTATCATTATGACAAAGGTTGTCGTGCTCTTGTCTTGTAAAATTTTGTCTGTCTATCTTTGAATCTTTTGTAAATTTCGAACTGCTCTAGGCAGTCCAATTTATTTCCTTTGTGACAGATGTGCAATATATCTAAGCCATTGTTTGTTTCAGCCATGGTGTGATTATTTTTGATTAAGTGTTGGGCAAAAGTTGATCTCTGTTTGTCTGCTTTCGGATCGGGACGATGTTCTTTGTATCGTTGTGTGAATTTCCGGCCTGTCTGTCCAATATCATACATGAGAAGTAAATATTATTAAACAAATAGCAGTGTCAAACGGATACAAATCCACTATTATCGACAGAATAGTATTGAAGTTTAAAAATAAATAAAGGGATAACCCGCAAACTGGTGCGGAATCAACTGAAAGGAAATATGTGTGTATTGAATACAGCCATTTAGTCCAGAACACGATAAACAAAAATCTGAAATACCCCCGTCGCAGCAAACCTGCGTACTCAGCGAATTTCCAATGCATATATATGTGACTCACTACTAGATAGAGCTATTTACCAAGTTTCACAAGAATACATCCATAAATAAGTGGTATATAGCATTTTATTTATTCTCCATAAGAATAACATTAGGGTTGAGGACGCAGGTTTGCTGCAACGAGGAAGATAAGTAATGTGTTTTTTTTTTGCAATTATCAATACAACTGAACCAGGTGAAGCTACATACCAAGTTCTCTTAATGTAGGTTCATAATTAAGGGAGATATACAACTTTACTTATTCTCCATATGAATAACATGGGGGCCGAGCATGCAGGTTTGCTGCTACGAGGACAATCAACAAAAAACTTGTTTTTTGTGCTAATATGAATATACCACAACTAGTTGAAGCCACATACCAAGTTTCATCAATATACATTCAAAAATAATCAAGATATAGAATTTTATTTATTCTCCATAAGGATAACATTGGACAACGTACTGTGTGTTTAGCACTTTGAATATCTCTGCAACGGTTGGACGTAGAACAACGATTAAAACACCAAAATGTTTGTTTCGTTGAGCTTAACACATTAATGAATAGAAATGTGAAGTTTTTAGTAAAACTATCTGAGAAAATCTAAAAACCTTTTTCCCATAAGATTAACATGGGACACGTTTTTTTGGATTTTCTCCGCAACCACTTAACCTAGGTTAATGATTCAAAATACTAAATTATTTGTATTTTTAAGCTCTATAAAATGGATACAACCAAAATTGAGTGTTTTTAATATTTTGGGGTAAAATTTGCAAAAAACAGATTTTTGGAAAATTGTAAACCCCCATAAAACCCCCTTCCCATAGTGCGATTGATCTGGTTTTCGAACTTAAAGTCATAAATGGTACTCTCCATATTTGTGCCAAATTTAATCAAAATCGGGTGTTTCTTTCAAAAGTTATCGCGGTAACGGACACATATATATATATATATATATATACATATATATAAATTTGAACGAGTAGTGTTTTTGGCATCTGGGGACCTCAAAACGAAAAGTTATCATGGTCTCGGGCTTAAGTCTTACCATGCCACCTACGGTAATAGCTTCTTCCCTATAGGGGAAATTCGCTAAAAACATGGTTTACATCTGGCTTTCAAGACAACTAATAAAATTAAACATGCTCTCTCTATAAAAAAATCTGATAATAATAAAATGGAAAAATGTGGCATATACAAAATTAACTGTGTAGACTGTCCCAATTTTTATACTGGACAGACAGGCCGGACATTCACGCAACAATACAAAGAACATCGCCCCGATCCGAAAGCAGACAGAGATCAACTTTTGTCCAACACTTAATCGAAAATAATCACACAATGGCTTAGATATATTGCATGTCTGCCGCAAGGGAAATAAATTGAACTACCTAAGCAGTTTGAAATTTACAAAAGTTTCAAAGATAAAGACAGACAAAATTTTACATTAAATGTGAAACTGAACTTTAGTCCCATTCGATATTTAACGCCATCATTGCCCACAAAACAAGACAAGAGCACGACAACCTTTGTCATACTGATAACGAGAGAGGGGTAGGAGGGGCAACCTAGGGGGAAGATTCAGTCTGCTTCTTGCTGGTGCCGTGGCGTGATGGAAAACTTGCGTGTGGTAGGCCTACCGTTTTTTGTTCGTAAATGTGTTTGTGACTGTACCACTTTTAAATTTTGACGTGTCCTATTTGGATAATACGTTTTTGTGGACCACTTGAAAATGCCGCATTCACGGCGAAACATGTAGTGGATTTAATCGCAACAATCTGAATTGTTGACGACGAGGTATGTACTTATTTTAGTCTTAAACAAATACATGCAACGTACTATTCAAAATTCTGTTATACCTAACTTTCAAAAAATAAATTACTGACAAATAACTTAATTTTTCCAATTTCGTTTTATTTTTGCCTGCCGCGGTGCCTGCGGACTTTTAGGTAATATAATTCTTTTAACCTTCAAGGGGGCGCTTAAAGAGTTTACTTCCTTCCGTATTACAATATACTTGAAAATATGTAAAACTTGTTGAATGTTAGTAATTGCCTTTGATCCTTGTCACCATCATAAGAACCCACATAGCCTTTATATATATGTGTTGAAGGGATGGATTCAGAGATCCAAAGATTCAAAGATCCTCACACGTCAACCGAAGCTTATTGTGTGTCCCTAGTACGTTAGTTGGGCAAACCAACGCCCGTACCCTTTACGAGATCCAGGAGTTTTTCCCAATACTAACGTCCCATTCATCACCTCTGGTTGCTTGCAACCAAACAGAGCCCTTCTCCTTGCCCTGAGTCTCTCGCAATCCAGTTTGATATGCTTGGCAGTCTCTTCAGACTGATTGCAAAGCCTACACTCCTGACTTTCATTTCTAAGTCCAAGAGTGTAGATGTTTCCTGAAGTGGACGTATCCAGTTATCAAAGCGATCACCTGCTTAACCCGACCTCTGCCCAACCAGTTAGTGAAGTGAGAGCTAGTGTCTGTTAGCAGCTTTTTGCCAAGTGCTTGACCAGAGTAACCCTGCCATTGCTGGCGATGTAAGTCCCTAGACCATTTGTTGATCGTGTGAAAAGCAGTTGTTTTGCTCATGCCACAGCTTGGCTCTGGACCAAAGAATGACGCACCTGAACCTCTTTTGGGAAGCTTATCTGCACACTCACTGCCACATATGCCTACATGGACAGGTACCCAGCCAAGACACACAGAGTTGTGTTATGCAAGTTCGAGTTCGCTGAGGGCGTTGTAACCCTCCCACACCAATTTTGACTTGATTTCGTTGGAGTCAAGAGCCTTGAGGGCAACCTGACAAGATTTATGCTTGTCGCAATAGCGTATAGCAAGGCCTAGATTGGCACAAACCATGATGCCACAAATTTCTGCTTGAAAAATAGTACAGTGTTGTCCAAGACTTGCGCAGAGTACTGTTCTTTTGTGATTCGCTGTACAACCCGGAGCCAGATTTTCCTTCAATGAGAGAGCCGTTTGTGTACCAGACAAGGCTGCTTTTCCTGAAATAGGGCCCTTCCTCTGATCTCCACTCTTCTCTGGAGCAGAATTCAACAAAAAAAAGGTTTAGTGAAAACCATCTCCGTACCCATGACATCTGAAGTAATTTAAAGCACAGGGCTGTGAGCAACAGCTTTGGTGATGGTTCAATGGCCTGTACCAGACAGACCTTCCCTCCATCGGCAACTTTTAAACAAAAAGCTGATTTTCGTGCTTCTGTCTTGATGAAGATATCCAAAGGCAGTAATCCAAGAGCAACTTCGAGAGCTGCTGACGGGCTGCTCCTGAAAGCTCCAGGGACTAGAAGTGTGCCTAGCCTTTGTAAACTTGTGAGTTTGGCTATGGCTGTAGTCTGGTTCACCTTTGTCCAACAGACTAATGATCCACGCGACTTGAGGCCTTATTACTGCCTTATACAGCCACAGCGCTGTGTGAGGCTTGATCACCATGTGGACCTGCAAATCTCCTGGACCATGAACGCCCATATAGCCTTTAATTATTCTAGTTTCAATGTGAGACCAGTTTTTTAAATATTAGTCAAGCACTCTACCTCATAATGCCTAATGTGTTTGTTAAGTTAAATTAATTTATAGTCATTGTTGTGTATTTGAGCAAATTCTTAGTGAAGAGAAAACTTCCCTCTACCGTTTGAACGTCAATACGCCATATTTTGAAGGTTAACATGAGTACTGGTCATTCAAAGTGGAAGGTCATCACGATCAAACCTGTAAAATAACCTACCAGTAAATAATATCTTACTGAGGGAAATGAAGAGGCCAATTTGCAGAATAGAAAGTTTTATTATTAAGTAAAAGTATAAATTGCTTTCATACAAATATATGAACATTTAAAAAACATACAAAAATATTTTCTTAGTAGGAATGTATGAGCGACTTATGACTGGTAGATCTAACTTGGAAACAAGATGATATATCAGCCTTAATGATTTATTAATTGTTAAAAGTAAAGTTTGTGTAACCTTCTAGCCAAGGTCTGTAGTCAGAGTTTTCAGGTTGCAATAGTCGCTTCTGACATGACCTAACGACTACTTTTTTGGTAGCCGATACCATCGGCCGATTTCTTATAATTAAATAGGTTTGAATTTGGGATGACACTTGGCCAACCGTGCTTGGATAATCGACAGTGTACTGTACTCATAACTTGAAAATCTATTTTGCCGCGTTTAGCTGTAATTTTGCACAAGAAATCATTTAGTATTTTTCGTATATAAAATTGTCTACACTTTTCGGTAGGAAATTTATTGAAATGTGAGGAGTATTTTTTTTACAAACACGCAAAACCTTCTGTAAGGCAAATAGACAGTTGCACTCACATTGTGAAGGACATCATTTTTACTGATATAAAATCTTAATCCGTAAGAGTCATGATTTTTAATAAATGCAAATTTATTGCAAAACCTAATCTCTCTGCATGAGAAGAGTAGTTTCTATTCCTACAACACTAATAATATATCTTAATAATTAATGTCTAAAATGGACGGATTTTATTGTAAACTAATATCCTTTCAGTTTCTTATAATAAGGCACAACTAACACATTTAATAATTATTATTATGTTATTTCTACACATACAAACTTTATAAAAATAGTTTGATTTAAGGATCATTCATTATGCACAAAAATATATGTACTAAGAAATAATAGAACCTTACTTAAATTTATTTATCACATGATTAACTTTTTGTAACAATACAAAATAGGGGAAAAAATAAGACAATATATATTGTAACATATAAAATTAATCTAAAAAATAGCACTCACAATAAAAATTCTAGAAAAGTCACTACATTCTAAGTATCTAAACAAAGTAAATTCTCTATGAAATAAATTTGCACTCTCCTATGAACAATTCTAAAATATATATATGAAAACGTTATACAATTTTAAAAAAGGCACTGCATCACACAAATTAACACATTAGACATTCTTGTGAACCATCAAGTAGTTTTATTGATTTTTTTAGGTTTAAACCTTTTACTCAGAAATTCCATTACTGAAGGAGAAAACTATTGCTGACATATTGACTTATATTTTAGGAAAGTAGTTCCTTATACTTAAAAAAGAGGTGATCACTATGGTGAGTTAACTGACCATAGTATTTTATAACAATATTTATATCAAGCTGCTCAGAATCATTTCTTGTTTTGATCAACCTTTTTTTTACTTTCTGCCCAAGAATAATGAAGATTGTTTAAGAACGTCTACTGTATACTAATACTGATTATGTAAAACACGAACAAAATAACTCTAAATTACAAAACGTGTAAACATTTAAAAAACGTAAAGGCTGATACTAATAATAGTAAAGCTAATAAATAAGTAGATCATCATACCCCATGGCCTTAAGTTCAAAGTTAAGTTTAACGGGTAGGTACCGTTAAATAGGTATAAATCACAGGTAGCAAGTTTCACAGATAGTTCTGTATTATTCTAAATATTTATTATACGATACAAGCAAACCAGTCATCCTTCCAGGATGGTGAGTGCGGCAAGCTAAAATAAAAAATAAAAAACAGCTTTTCTGAAGGTTTCCATAAGAAGAAGAATATTGGTTTTAAAGGTTTGCTATGGGTGTGAAGGGCAAAAAAGTGTAAAACCTTCAAAAAGCACATTTGTAAGTCAAGCCCTTTTGAAGGACAGCAATTATTTGTGTGAGCACCTGTTTGTTTATGACACAGGTATGTAAAGAAAATTAACTTGTCCTTTAAATATATAGGCTATAGATTAATGATTTTGATCATTAAATAGCTACAAGTAACATAAAATGAATACTTGTAATTATTTCATGTACATTTTTTGTTGATTAGGGGCCATACTATGTAGCGCATATTTTTGCCATTTCAATCCCCCCCCTCCCCCATATAACACACCGTAATGATTGAGCATTCCCCCCAATGTGTTGCGTAACTCAATCGTAAAATCCCCCATATAACACACCGTAATGATTGAGCCATCCCCTCCCCCCAATGTTGCCTAACTCAATCGTAATAACTTTTCCAGAGCAAAATTGATTCGCCTAACTCAATCGTAATAACTTTTCCAGAGCAAAATTGATTCGAACAAATGTTTAGTGCGAAAAACACCAGAACTAAAGATGTGGGTGGCACTCCGCCATATTGTATCAGGTCATGATTTTACACTCTAAAAAACACAAAACATAGCTGAAAAGCAGTGAACTTACTCAAAACAGGTGACGTATTTATTTTTATTAAAATAATACGACCAAAGTAATTTTTATATAATTATAACTAACTGTAACCTTGATTTATATATCAATTTGACTATTTTTTTATATTAAAAGATTTATAACATTATAACAGATACGGGATTGCGGGAGGGGGGGAATGAGTGAGTTACTTAACGAAGATCCAAATCCCCCTCTTCCACATAATGTAGCATAACGCGACGTCATACCCCCCTCCCCCCCTTAAGTGCATTACGTAATATGTGTATGGCCCCTTAGTGTTTTTATTTTTTATATCTGTACAAACTTAACACCTGAACAGAACAGTCTGAACAGCAAGCTATTTTGTTCTAATTGCTAAGCATTTTTCTGTATTGAAACAGATAAAACTGACTTACCATACAAATTTATATTATTTGCAGCGAGTTTGTTATCCTGTGTAGTAAGTGTTTTTGAACAGACACCAAATCAGCATTAGCTTAACAAATATCACTTCGAGATTATAGGTTCTTAATAACTATGTCATTAAATGCAAGTAAAGAGTACACAAATAAGTTAAATAACAGTAAATTATATGTATATAAAATACTGTTACCTTAGAGTATATTTAGATAAGCATTTGTCTTTGGTAAAACATCAGATCTGTTAGGAGAGCTCTCGTATTCTTAATAAAACCTTGGGTCCTTAACTAAAGAATAATCAGTGTGTTCAACTGAATAGGCTAACCACTTCTTTGGCCTCATTGAAACCTGATTACTTAATTCCCTATTGTCTTTTACTACAGTTTAATAAGTACTAAGTAGTGATGTGTCAAAACCAAAACTTGAATCTCAAAACCACCAAAACTTTGGAAAAGTTTCGGTTTCGAGATTCGATCGGTGAGTTTCGAGAATCAAAACTCAAAACTGCTGAGATTTTTTGTGTCTTTATTGTTGTTTTTTTAACAGAAATCACGCCCGTG
The DNA here is from genome assembly GCA_963675035.1 of Allygus modestus. Taxonomy (NCBI): domain Eukaryota; kingdom Metazoa; phylum Arthropoda; class Insecta; order Hemiptera; family Cicadellidae; genus Allygus; species Allygus modestus. The sequence goes on from OY776112.1 coordinate 474,195,856, forward strand.
TTTCGATCAATAATGCAAAGGTCAAAAGCCTACTGTCATCGGTCGTCTACCTTCACCTTTTTTGGATTATTGATTTTTTATTTCTGAAAGAACAACTCTAACCAAAATATATAATTAGTTTTAATTAACTTTTCTGGATTTATTTTTCATAACCATACCCAGGCAAGTAAATAGGGTTTCGCGATTTGAGTTTCGAGATTCGAGATTCGATTTTGTAAGTTTCGGTTTCGGTTTCGAGATTCGAAATTTCTGGTTTTGACCATCACTAGTACTAAGTACATGATAGATTTCAAATCCTTAGAAAGATTGTTCAAGGTAGATTCCAATCATTCAGGAAGTTCAGGAATCGCTGTTGTGTGCTCCATTCTGAACACTTCCTTTGCTCTTGTTGTCTGAAATAATCAAAACAAAGAGATAACCACAGAAAACCTGTTTTTATAAAGCAGTGCATAAAAAAGTGATTTTTTCTATAAAATTCATCCATTTAAAGTAGCTATAATAGTTAGTGGCAATATAATAAACTATTCAGATTTGCTTTTTTAATCTGGGATACACAGCTAACTTGCACAACAAAGGTATTTTTTCTAAATAAACACAGCACATAATAAAACAATTGTACTCAAAAAAGGTTTGATGTTTTGTCTTCACTGAGGTTTTATTATGCATATATCTTCTGTATGTGATTTTCTTACTTGGAACAAGTTTCTTCATAAATCATAAATCAGATCTTTATTGTCATTTGACTTTTACAAGCATTGACAAACGTCATTTACAAAAAAATGTGACAAGCGAGTAGCTGTGTATTACATATTTTAACATTTAACTAAGCCAAATGCTCTTCGCTTGTTAAGTCTTAACGGTTGTGAATATGAATATCAAGTGCTATCCCGCATGCAACTGCCATATCCATGTTATGACCCATCTGTTTAATATTGTACTGTGGTTCACTCTAGCAGTGATTTTTCAAACTACATTAACGCAGTACAGTACTTCTGCTGTAGGTGTAATTCTGAATCGGGTAACTCTGGCAGAGAAAATTATACTAATAAAAAATCCAGATGGATAAATCAGATGCTTCTGTATTAATTCATTTTCTTCAAGGGAAATAATATAAGACTCCTTTCCACATCTTCCCTCTCAAAAGTATAAATTCTAGCTCACAGCCCTAAGATTAGATCATTTTATATTTTTGCTATCACGACAAATTTAAAAGGGTCTTACAGTATAACTCCAATTATCCGAATTAATTGGGGATCAGGCCAATTCGGATATGCATAAATTCGGATAATCAGGTATACCTCGGGAATTAAGCAAAAAACACCACCATACATAAAAAATCAGAATTTTATCGACAAAGTTATTATAAATGTAGTGAACAGAAAGTGAGCGAACTGTATCAAGAATATACGTCATAAAAATTAAATTACAGGAGTTAAATTGAATACAGTATATACAGTTGCTCTTTTCAATAGGCCTACATACTGTACGTATTTCACTGTTCAATGTTGGTTATTTCACTTGAACATCTCGAGCAAAGTGAGTTTATCACTTAGCGAAAGGACAACACGTTTATGTTTTGTACTCATTTCGAACGATAATCTCGGTGAAAGAACAGTAGCGACTGATGATGAGCAGGGCGGGAAGGGGGTATGACTTATTGTTCCCTGCGAAAATATTGTCCGGAAGGTAACAGCGCAGGCTTTTATTTTAGCGCTCACGGCGCATTATCGCTACACGCGCTCCCGCTGTTATTTTATTGATTTTATATTTATATTATTTCACTCAAAATCGATTTGGATAATTGGGGTTCGGATAATTGGATTTCTACTGTATTGAGTCTTTACCAGTCAGAGAGAAGTTTGAGGCTAGCATTTCCTGAAGTTTGTCCAGAATGTTGTCAAGGTCGGAATGTAGTTCGTTGATGGGTGAATCTTCATCTGTTGTTTTCTGAGCCGGGGCTTTGGATGGCCTAAACGTCCCCTCCAGCCACTGAGAAAACCTGAACAACAAACATATAATTAATTAACTGATACGGTAACAAGAAATAATTTCAACTGGGATACGGTAATAAGAAACAATTCAACTGGGAATAGAATTGTATCAGTTAAATTTGTGTCACATAAATACATTCAAGCATGCAATCAATGAATAATTTATTTTATGAATTAGCAAACCTATAACCAAGTCTATCAACATGTGTAGGTTATGTGGAAATACCATAAAATAAGCTACAGTAATATTTAGGGATGAGTCGATTCTCGATTCCACCAATTCTCCGGCTTGGAATCGGAATCGAGAATCGATGGCTCAAAGTCGATTCAGATTCTCTCGAATTCCAGGCTGTAGATACTCCCGCCGACCAGATTTACTCCGCTTACCATCGAAAATTTGAGTTGAGTTGTTGAAATTTGTATATATACTCCAGCCGTTTACCCGGATTTACGCCGCTAAATAATGTTTACAAAATATATGACTATGAATCTATTTTTAGCTCTCATGAAAGGAGACAATGACAGGTGATTTATGGATACCTGTGAAGTAAGAGAAGGGCACGGGGAGTTTTTGGGCCGGGGGCAAAAAATCTGACCTTGGAGATAAGGAAGACAGGACGAGAGGGGAGGAGTGGGGTCCGGTTGAAAGCAATAAATCGGTCGGCTGACCAACATTATTTCTTTGAGTCGTTATCTTTCAACAACGTTTTTCGCCATGAATTATTAATTTATATTAAATATTAAACTATTTTCTTTTTCTATATTACTACAGTATACGAGTGAAATTAACATTAAATTATGTAAACATTGCATTCAAAATTAGTTTGATAATTAACTACAAATATCTGCTAAATAACATTACAGTATATTTCAAAACGTTGATCTACATCATTAAAAATTAATTATAAAAAAATAAATTGCTTTCTAACTTTAATACAAAAATTAAAACCCTAAATTCAACATTAACATTACAAATGTATTGTTATCGGTCAAGAATAGTTAACATACAAAGTGATTGTTTTATATCACAAAAAACCAATTCCAAAAAATATCATGGGAAATTTATGCAACTTAAAAGCATAACAATTATATGAAAAATAAACATGCAGTTCAACTTAGCTTTTTATTTATTATTTATTTTTAAAAGTTTACTTTATTAATGAAAAATAATGATTTTCTCAATTTATTAAATAAAACCAATTACTGACTAACTTATTGTCTTTAATAATTTTTAAAACATTACTTTGCTATTTCACATATTATTAGGAATTGAGAATCGATTTGTAAGAATCGGAATCAGAATCGAACAAAATTGGAATCAACTCATCCCTAGTAATATTTATAAATATAAATTTTCATCTATTTGTGTTTTATATTATCATTTTTGGCCATCAGCATCAACAACGCTGTTTGTGGCATTTCCGGAGGTGTAACACGTTCATCGCGATACAAGGTTCCGAGGTCTTGTACCGCAGGTAACACGTGGTAGAAATAGAAGGCTATTCTTCCCTTTGGTGCGACTTTGATAACTCCATACACGATTAACGTAGTAAAATAAAATGTATATAGGCCTACCCGGAAACTTCTTTAGTTGCTGAACCTTTTAGTAACCATGACAACGAACGATCTCACAAAGCACTGAAATAATAACTGTTCACTTTTATATGGCACGAGCCCTTTAGACCTCGTAATGCAATTTAATTGCTCATGCACCGCTTGGAGCTCTGAGTTAATACAAAGCGCCAAAAGAGCTGTTGTCATGGTAAGCTTTTAATTAGATTTGATTTCATCGTTGATAACATGCACGATATCAATATATTCCTAATCAAATCGAAAGCTATTATCACTATCATGAGATTAACAAAGGTAAACACAATTTAAATGTATGTTTTCTGTATTAAAATGAATAAATATTAATATACACACAATACACATATTTTTTGGTAAAACTGATTTCAACAAGTTTTATTTTATTGCCTGTGATGAGATAAACAATTAATTACAGTATATTTATTCCTCTGCAGTACGAGACCTCAGTGCTTTGTTACATGTTCGCTTGAATGTATCTCTATTATACTTTATATTTCTCTTCACATTTAATTTGTCAATTGCAGTAATGCAGAGCGAGTGTTGCTGGGCCCAAAAACACTCGTGGATCTCTGATTTAGTTGTGGGTTGCTTGAAAGAAAAACCTGATTGCAAGAAACTATTTTATTTAAATCTGAGGAAAAACATTATAACATATACATATCTAAATTAGAGCCGGAAAAGAGTATTTTAAATTAATATAAAATGGATCACCTTAGAGGTTATGGCATTGGTCGATTTCTGGCCTTTTTAGTTTTAATATTTTTTTTGTATTTTGTATTTAAATAATCAAAAGCCACAAGCCTCATTAAAAGCCTCAAGTTAAAGTATCAAAATGTGGTAATCAGGAATTCCTAGTTAATCAAATGGCGGTCTATTAAAACAAGCGAGTGGTCGGGAATAAATAATAATGTATTAGTCCTCCTAACTAAGCCTCCTGACCTCCGACACACTCTATCCTCCTATATCTTTTTACCACCAATTAAATTACACATTCATATGATCCATGATTAACTTATTTAAAATCTGTTGTGGATCCTGATCTGAGCTCTGAACTGCAGATTAATTAATTTTACTCTTTTTTTTATGAAATCAACCAAACAGTAACACTCTGTTATATAAGTACTAAATTTCCTAGAATTTTGGATTCTACTTAATTTCCAGCTCTTATTTTAGATTTGAGACAATGTAATTGAATTTAAATATTTTCCAAAAGTTTTCTTGCTTAATACAAATTAGTTCTTGTACAGAAAAAATGTCTTTAAGTTAAATTATAACAAATAGAGAGTTACTTTAAATGATTTGTGAATATGAAATTACATCAAATAATTAACAAAGATAAATGAATTTAAACTTAACAATTATTAAACTTTGATCAGTACCAGTTATGACATGTGCTCTATGAAATATGACCAAGTATGTAAAACTAATAAATATTACTTACATGAACATTGTAGAAAATTACATAGACAAAACGCTCACAATATAAATACACTGTAACACTACTTATGCACTTAATACTAATAATACCAGTTGTTTAATTTATTCCCAGTAAAACGACAAGAATGGCAGTGTTAAATCCTGCTCTTAGCACGTGTAATTTTGAAAAGTTTTAATTAATTAATTAATACGAATGCGTGATTGTACCGCGAATTTCGGCCTTTTCTTTAAAACAATTCGCGAAATAGAGAACGTAAGGGATGCACCCCGTTAACAAATCGACGAACTTTTGGAATTGGCAAATAAACGCGGTATTGAATTTAGAAAAAGGTTTTAGATGATGTTACACCGAATAGTTCCGAGCTAAGAGAACGAGAAGCCGCAGTCGTCCAGTTTTATGAGCGAGGCGGGTCACGTGACTGCATTGTTGTCAGTTACTCCTGTACGCGGTAGTGTCTTCTAGATGTTTCTGATATGGCGGCAAGTTTGAGTTTGAACTTGTAACAATTTTCCCCCCCTCCAAAAGAATTTTGAATTTTTGTCTAACCTAACTCGGGATAAAGAGAGAGAAAAACAATTTTACACAAAAATTAAAAATTACTAAAGTTAACAGTAACAATACTTATAAAGATAAACATAACAATATAGTATCATTAGTGAGAGAGATGGTGGACTCTTACGGCTACATTCCCTGTAAGTTCCACTTCGGTCATAGACTCATCCCTAACACTTGGTGAAACTAAACTGTTCAGAGCTACACAAGGTTCCAGTTTGTTGCACTGCACTACACATGTAATTTTATCCTGAATACTGTCCATGATTGTGATGAAGGCTTTTCTGTTTAAGTGAATTTCATCTGTCCTACCATTATAATAGAAATGTTCAATTAAATAGTTCATGTTGTGACCAGTGAAAATTGTATCTAAATCCAAAATAAAAATGTGAGACTGTGTTTCGTTTGGAGACAGAGAGAGGTGTGACTCCTGACATCGTTGGTGCCAATGAGCAGAACACAGGTTGGTTGTAGTTCGGCAGCGTGTTTTCGCACCTCGGTGACGATGTGTCTCGTAGTCGCCCCTGGTATGGTGATGTGTTTGGTGGTGGCTAGTTTCCACTATTTCACCGCTCTGTGCAGATGGGAGTCTCCCACACAAGAAAACCTGCCATATGGATTTACAAAAAGGAAATGGATCTTAAAAAAATTAAATCAATAAGTCACAACAATTTATTCTGAAGTAAAGAGAGACAAAAAAAGTATATATATATATATATATATATATATATATATATATATATATATATATATATATATATATATATATTTCAGACTGGAGGAAAAAATTTCTTTATTTGATCAACATTAACTATTTGCTTTTGTGTCTGATCATTGTCCAAGGTTATTTCAACATTAACCGGTGAAGTGAGTTCAGTTACAGTATAAGGTCCCCTCCATTTGTGACAAAGTTTTGCTGTTATTTTCTTATCTTTATTACTGAGGGAATGCCTATACAAAACAACCTTATCACCAACAACAAAATTAGATGGAGTTCGATTCCTGTCATACCGTAACTTCGTTCTATTGTGCGCCTTTGTGAGATTCTGAAAAACATTGTCTAAACTCGGTTTGTTATTATGTCCTGTCTCTAAATTCCAAAGAAATTGCAATGGGTGTGTAAGTTCTCTACCTAAGAAAACGCTTGCGGGGGTGAACTTTGTTGCTTCATGTGTTGCGGAATTGAAAGCAAGCATTAAATATGGTAAATAAATGTCCCATGACTTATGATTCTGATTATGAAAAATTCTCAATGCAGTAACTAGGTTTCTATTAACTCGCTCAGCAACATTTGATTGAGGTCTATATGGTGAAGTTGTTACATGCTTAATTCCTAAACCAAAAAGAAATGAAAAAAAATTTTGCGATGTGAAGACGGAGGCATTATCTGTAATTAGGCGCTGTGGAATACCATGCTGTGCAAAAATGTTGTTTCGTAAAATATTTATTGCGGAATCTGATGTCTGTTTTCTAACTGGGTATAAAAAGCAGAATTTCAAAAAATTGTCCACCAAAACAAAGATTGATTCGTTTCCTCGTTGTGTTCGTTGTAGCGGACCAACAAAATCACAAAACCATTGCTCGTTACAATTCGTCGGTATATGAGAACTTAATTGACCAATTTTCTGGTTTTGCGCCGGTTTTGAGAGTTGACATTGTTCACATGACCTAACAAAATTCCTAATAAATTGTGTCATGCCTTTCCAAATAAATTGCTTCTGAATGTGATTCATAGTTTTGGCTATGCCCGCATGTGCAAACATAGGATTCTCATGAAAATATTTAACAATAAAAGTGTGCATGGACTCTGGAACTACTATTTTGCTTTTTCTGCCCTGTTTACCAAAATACAAAATATTATTGCGCAATGAGTGGTTCTTGACTGGAATTTTATTTCTCAAATCTGAAATAATTAAACTTAAACTCGGGTCTTGTGCCTGTTTTTCCCTAATTGAAGTAAATAGTTCTGGAAAACATTGCAGAGTGCAACATGTAGAATCCTCGATGATTTTAACGGTATTATCCGTATCATCCTTGAAGACTCTACATAAGGCATCTGCCACTACATTTAATTTACCCCTAATATTTTCTATTTCAAAATCAAACTCTGAAAGACGTAACACCCACCTATCAAATTGAGCTGTGTGTTTACCCTTATTTTTCAAAATGTACATCACGGCAGAATTATCGGTTTGTAGTGTAAACTTCTTGTTTAAATATGGCCTAAATTTCTCAACTCCATATAAACATGCTAAAAATTCCTTCTTATGCATGGGGTATTTACGTTCTGTTTCACTTAATGTTCTGGATGCAAAATGGACCGGTAAAAGATTATCTCCATCTTTCATTTGTAGAACTGCTGAAATCGCAATGTCACATGCGTCACAGGTGACAACAAAATCTCCATTAAAATCTGGCAATGTTAGTTGAGTTGACGAAACAAGGGAATTTTTTAATTCATCAAAAGCTTTCTGGTGTATGACTGTCCACTGAAATTTAACGTTTTTCTTCCTTAAGTTATTTAGTGGCAAGGCTATTTTGGAAAAATCCTTAATAAAGCGTGAATAAAAGTTTACACATCCTAAAAATCGCTGAAGTTGTTTCAAATTACGGGGTCTGGGATATTTCAAAATTGGTTCAATTCTATCGGGGTCCAGTGAAAGGGTTCTGTTCGAAATGATGTGCCCTAAATATTTTATGGAGGTATGGCCTATCCTAATTTTTTCGGGATTTATTGTGACATTGTATTCCTTAAACTTATCTAAAACTTGTAAAATGTGTTGCTTGTGATCTTCCCAATTCTCGCTATAAATTAAACAATCATCCAAAAAATTGAAGACAAACTTAAATTTAAAATCGCCCAAAATTTCATCCATAACTCTAGTAAGTGCTTGGGATCCGATTTTCAGACCCTGTGGTACTGTGTTAAATTCGAATAAACCATACGGAGTGCAAAATGCTGTATACTGTGACGGCCCAAAATCCCTAGGCTGTTAAAAGCCATTAATACGACACTGTAATTAAATAATACAATTTGCCGCTCCTAATAAATAAATTTCTACCGTCACTAAAATCCATAATTGAAAGGAGGAACGGTGCTCTTAACATTAATTTCATTATTTCATTCATTATTTCATTTTGAAGAGTTGGCTGGTACAAAAGAAGTATATGGGATCAACTTTTAGAAGACAGAATATTTTGTCTCGAGCTAACTTCAATCCGACCACGGCTCGGAGCGGAGCCGTCGAGGCGTGGAATGTGATAGCGTCAGCAGTTGTCACATCTCCACGGCCGTCTCTGGCTCGCCTCTATGACCACTTAGTTTGTGTAATGACAACATGAATCGTTTGGTCGCAGCACTAGACAAGCGCACTGCGTTGTGAGCCCCGTGACGTCACGCGTTGAGGACGGCTATGATTGGTCGAGGGCCCTCCATCAACGAGGAACAAAGCCGGGGCCTCCGCCCAGTCGCTGAGTTGTTGATGATTAATTAAGACGTGTCGTGTCTCTCTCTCCCTGTTACATTTTATTAATTGGCGTTTTCTAAATTTTAACTGTTAAACTTTAGTAATTTAACTTCAATTTCAAACTGCGATATTGTAAACCTAAAATCATGTGTGTTGAATAAAGTAAATTTGCTGAAAAAGTGTTAGTTTTGATTGTTTGAGGAGTACCTCGTGGGCGGTGTTACAAATTGGTGTCTAGGTGCGGGTCGGTTTCGAAAATACCGAAAGCTTGTTGAGTTTAAATTTCCCACGCTTCCAAATTCTCCACGGGCCAACATCGATCGACCAGCCGAAATGCATTTTCAAGGCCCTTTAGGCATTTTATTGATCCTGGGTGGTGCCCTAAGCTTCCGCCAAGGCGTCATCTTTGAGAAGGAGGGAGAAGTGCTACTCACAGACAGCTACTGGACCGTGGCGCTCCAGTACAACCTGACCGAAGTGGAAGAGGAAAATCGGAACCTAAGTATACTGTTAGAGAAGGTGAGAGGTCAGTATAACGAGTTTTTCCAGGATCTCTTGACGCAGAACATCAGCGTGCACTCTCCGGTTCACGGACTGGAAGTGGGTTTTCGGTACGAGTACACTGGGTTGCAGCAGATGGTGGCCGACTATGTGGGTAAGACGAGTGACTTAATCACTCTGTTGCCTCGTACCCGGCAAAAGCGTGGTCTGGTGGACGCCGGTGGTCACGTTCTAAAGTTTCTCTTTGGGACCTTAACTAGTAGTGATCTAGAGATAATTAATGAAAAAAATAGATACGGTAACCAGTATGACAGAGGATACTTTCCATGATACCCAAGAACAGTTAACTGTTTTAGGGAACATGCAAACCGAAATTGCCAATCATTCAAAGACAATAAATAAAATCATTTCCACCTTGAAAGAATACCATCAAGTGATGCACGAAAATATGGCCCGAAACTACATAAGAGAATTAATTTACACTAACCAGCTTAAAACTCTTTTTCAATACTTGAAACTAAACTCAGCTCTATCAGAAGTTAAGGATGCAATTAATTTGGCCGTGCAAAGAATGACCAGGCTCCACCAGGCAGTAGAAGATCTTGCTGCCAAAAGAATGACTAGTAACCTTTTACCTCCCCACCAATACTTAGAAATTCTGAAATCTGTGGAAAGAGTAGTGCCCCCTCCCGCAAAATTGTTTCTCGATGTAAAATTAGAAAACCTTCATAGCTTTTATGAATTTGCAATAGTTAAATCCTATGCTAAAACAACTCAGTTGAGGGTGCTGATCAAGCTACCCCTGAAAAGTGATAATCAAGTGTATGAAATTTACAATGTAGTAGCTTATCCCGTTTTTGACACCTCTCTAAAAAAATGGGTAAAATGGGAAGTAGAGGAACAGAAATTAATGGTTAGCCAAGACAGACAGACTTACTCAGCATACGAACCCGAACACTACATTAGAGAATGTAAATTTGGCCAACTAGCAGTGTGCCCGTTGTCCGACGTGCTCTGGAACGTGCACAAGCGGCCTAACTGCGCAGTTGAGCTTTTGTTGAAGGAAGAAATAACTTTGTGCACCCGAAAATTAATAACAGGTCTAAAATCCCCAGTGCTGATCAGAACCCCAACCCGCTGGCTTTACACTACTTCCGAAGAGGCTAAAGTGGTGCTTAATTGCTTCGGGCCTAAATCCGGTCTGAACATTAGCACACTCACTTTGAGAGGAGTGGGCGAGATTCCTAACCGGGATCGATGTGACGTGATCGCTGATGGGTATAGGGTGCCTGCCCGATTTATCGGCAGCTCCTTGTACTCCCGAAACTTTGGAAAGATAGTTTTCCCCGAGGTAGACGGAATATACAGTCGTGACGAACAAAACTTGTTGGCCCAAGACATGAACGAAACCCTGAAGGTCCTGCAGGGACTAGATGATCAGCTGGGCACCCTAAGTGTCAAGGAATATTCCTTGGAGGAATCGATCCACTTGCTTAGGTCCCACTATCATCGGCGCACACTGATTAAGAATACAGTAATTGGAGGTACGTCCTTGGTCGTGACGATAATTGTTGTCGTTCTCATGTTAAGGTGGAGAGTTCGAGTTGCTGACCTGCTCCGTGCCGCCCTGGGAAGCCGCGATCAGCGCCCGCAGGCTGCGCAAACAGAGTCTCCGCTCCAGAGTCACGGGGAGATAGCACCTCGTGCTGAGCCAGTAACAGAGTCTACGCGGGACACAGGACACAATTCCACGAGCACAGCTAGTGTCGAGCTGACTGCGCGGTAAACTGTGATGAGGAGTGAGTTACGGGCCCGGGACGCTTTGAGTAAGTGATGTATAATTAAGGAACATAGACTTTCGACCGCGATCAAGAAGTCGCGTACTACGCTGTGAAGAAGCGAGTACCTCTGGACTTGACTCCGCGAGGACGCGATGGCGAAAGGACTGGGGATCCCCCTCTGATTGTTGTGCAAACGCCTATTTGTGTATTATGTATTTGTATATGTATGTGTAGCGCTAATGATCTTGCATACCGGTATGTTTTGTTGTGTGTTTCTAATAATGGTGTAATATTTGTGGGCTGGTAATGGTAACTTTTTTATTATTATTCGAAGCGATCCAACTAACGGTAGTAGTATATCCCAAGAAGGGTAAAGGATTCACTGGCCCAACTCGGTGTCCACAGGAAGGTAATGCTAGCACTCCCCACCCCCTTAATACCCCCTTCCCTTCAACTCCCTGACTGGACTGTAGGCACCTGGGATCCAGCCAGAATGAGTTTTCAAAATTTAAATAAAAGAAAAATTTACGTATAGTTAGTGTATAATCAGTCAAGAGTACTGCAAAATGCCTTGCTGAGGGATTTTCCGGACCCCATCAGCAAGACAGAGATGTTTCCTTACCAGACCTACTGAACGAGGGTTTATCGTAGGATGGTTGGGCTGAGGTGCCAATTCTGTTTTTTTATTTTTTTTTATTGATTGAACGGTGGGTCTGCCTCGCAACCAGAGGTAGACGAGGCGAATTTAACGCACGCTCCATTAAAACCAAGCGGTGGCCGTAGCATTAGTTTTAGTCGAAGGTTGTGAGTAGATTTAAGGTTCTGAGTCCGAGTGACAAACACCCGCAGTGGTGAAGTGAATTACTTTGTATAACAATGTAAAAGAAATCCCCCGTGCCTGTTGAGCAAGTCTCAGGACGGTTTGTGGATAGTGATGCGACGAAGAGGCCACCGCGTTTACAGTATAACGGCTCCCAAGCATTGCTAGGGCACGGGTCTCACGATGTCTGAGCTTCTAGTAGTGGGCGGGCTATCCAACCCCCAAATTTATGGATGTTTAATTACTAGCACGGAGCAACTTTTTTTATTTTTTTTTATGAGTATGTATCATACATGTGTTTGTGGATATACTAGTGTATATTCTAGGTTGTAAGCTGCACCTCAGTCTCAACGTAGAATAATGTTACGAATTGTCATGTACTGTTTTCTCCGTTTAGTTAATATGAGTTTCATTGAAGTAGTAGTAGGGTTTAGTTGGGAACGTAAGATTCTAAGAATGATAAGAATTATTGTGAAATATAAAAGTAGTGTGGAAGACAGGTAGACCAGCCGAGCCGTAGGGGTGACAGAGTGATGACCGGCCCCGAGTGAAAGCTTGTGCGGCTTCACCATAGCAAGCGAGTAGCGCTCCAAATTAATATCTTTACACCGTAAATCATTGTCTTGCACTTTTCCGGCCCCATTCAAAGTCGGTGTGTAAATAATAATATTCGAAACCAATCCAAACTCAACCTCATACACTCAACGGCGGGTCTACTAGTCTGTATAAGTTTGCTGAACCGTCACCGAGATTACTGGCAGTCGCACTACCATGTAAATTATGTTCATGGGGATTTTGTTTTGATTCTTCCAAAAGGGGTATCGGAGCTGAACACCAGCTCCTCGACACACTAAAGGGGTCTAGAACGCGGGGGTGGCAACTCGTATTGTTTGGAGAAGGCCATCACGCTTGCCCTCGCGGTGGTGGAGCGAGTGGAAGGGGGGGAACGACTGGATTTTGACACCAGCCCCCCCGACTCGGGAAGGGGAACACCTGGATTGGGCCCCAGCCCCTTCCCCGCAGTCGCAGTAGTGCGCGCTGCCAGTTTCTTTCGTCCTCTTCTTTTGTTACGTTAATCCCAAGGTGGTGACACTGGAGAACACCCTAGGGTGTCCTACAGTAACCTGCTGGGCTGGGAGCTTTGCCCCCTCTTTCTGTTTTCTTGCCGGTTCGTCTTTTTTTCTGGGAGGAATACTTCTGTTATTCCTAAGTGATCTATAGCTTAGGTAAAGGCTATACTTGTAGGTGGTGGAACGGTTCAGCAATCTTTTGTCCTACTGTTAGTTAAGTCTATGTTTTGCTCGGATGAGTTGAAGAGCCATTTTGAGTAATTGAGTTCAGGTCCAATAGTCCGTATTGGCAGCAGTTCATGTCTCCAAACATTTTCCGTGTTGCTTTGTTGATAGTCCATGAGGATATGTGTACCCAAGGTGATTACCTTCAGTAACCCTTGGGATGTATTTAATTAAGAGGAAGGGACTTGTGTTTGTTGTTTTAGGTAACTTTTGCCCTTGTTAAATGAGATGTTTTAGTTTTTTTTTTTGTTGTGCGTAGTCTTGTTTGTTTAACTTTAACTTTTGAGATGTTTTGATTGAGATATTTTTGAGATATATCTTGTAAAGGGAGAGACACACGCGGACCAGTGACAATATGATTTTATTTGAAAAAAAAAAAAAAAAAAAATTAAAAAAAAAAAAAAAACAAACAGTGAATTAAGCAGGAAGGATTGGGGTTGGCTGTCCGGGAGCAAAATTCTGTTGAACAACGACCAGCCAACCGTAGACAAATGCGTACCCCTAAGGAGTTGTGAGGGGATAGACTTGGCAATCTGCTGTAACCTCATGCTGGGGGCAGCATGGTCTAAGGGTGAGGGGGGTGTGACGGCCCAAAATCCCTAGGCTGTTAAAAGCCATTAATACGACACTGTAATTAAATAATACAATTTGCCGCTCCTAATAAATAAATTTCTACCGTCACTAAAATCCATAATTGAAAGGAGGAACGGTGCTCTTAACATTAATTTCATTATTTCATTCATTATTTCATTTTGAAGAGTTGGCTGGTACAAAAGAAGTATATGGGATCAACTTTTAGAAGACAGAATATTTTGTCTCGAGCTAACTTCAATCCGACCACGGCTCGGAGCGGAGCCGTCGAGGCGTGGAATGTGATAGCGTCAGCAGTTGTCACATCTCCACGGCCGTCTCTGGCTCGCCTCTATGACCACTTAGTTTGTGTAATGACAACATGAATCGTTTGGTCGCAGCACTAGACAAGCGCACTGCGTTGTGAGCCCCGTGACGTCACGCGTTGAGGACGGCTATGATTGGTCGAGGGCCCTCCATCAACGAGGAACAAAGCCGGGGCCTCCGCCCAGTCGCTGAGTTGTTGATGATTAATTAAGACGTGTCGTGTCTCTCTCTCCCTGTTTCATTTTATTAATTGGCGTTTTCTAAATTTTAACTGTTAAAACTTTAGTAATTTAACTTCAATTTCAAACTGCGATATTGTAAACCTAAAATCATGTGTGTTGAATAAAGTAAATTTGCTGAAAAAGTGTTAGTTTTGATTGTTTGAGGAGTACCTCGTGGGCGGTGTTACAATACTGTCTTGATTGTGAATCTAATGGGATTTGAAAGAAGGCATTATTCATATCTAATGATGTGAAATACTTGGCTTTACTCAAAAACTCAAAGGCTGAATTTAAAGTAGGTAGGGGGTGAGCGTCATATGAAATATATTCATTTATCTTCCTGTAATTGCAAACTAATCTGAATTTATTCTTGTCCGCTTTTGCGACTAAAAAGGCTGGAGCACAGTGTATACTAGTTGACTTCCTAATTACATTATTTTTGAGCAACTCATCAGTAATATTTCTCATAGCATTCATCTTATCTGGAGGGACGGGGTAGTGTGGGGAGCATATTGGCTTATCTACTAAACAGCTGATGTGATAAGGAGAGACGCGGGCCTGCCCTATCCTCTTTGTTATGACCGAGGGGTATTCTTGCAATATTTTCTGTAAAAATTCCTCTGTTTCCTGTGAATGAATTTTATTTGCGTCGGAAAGTTCTAATAAAAAATTACTATCAGGCTGCTGTTGCTTCACAAAAATGTCACTCATTTGAATCTTACTGTCATTATTGAATTTAAAGTTAATAGTGTTACTAGAAAAGTCTAAATTCATTTGGGATTTCTGCATAAAATTTACACCTAAAATGATGGGAAACGGAAGTGAATTAACTATAAAAAAATCAAATGTCCATGAAAAATTGCCTATTTTGAAATGAAGCTTAACTAATTTCCTAACCATGGTGCTTTGCTGATTAATAGATTTAATCAACATCTTAGTTTTAATAACTTCCTTAATGCTCGGTGATGATTTAATGCTTTGAAAAAATTTATTATCTATTAAACAACTTGTTGAACCAGTATCTATAAGTGCTTTCTGCGATATATTGTATGGAATAAAAAACTTTACTGTCGGTAATCTCAAGGAAAAATCTAATGGAACTACAGAAATGGAGGTATTCGTTTGTGACAATTTAATTACCTCCTCATTAAATTGCCCCATGCATTTCCCTGCCTACAAAATCGTGCGATGTGCCCCTGCTTCCCACATGTAAAACATTTAACTTGTGATTTTTGTTCAAAAACTCGGTGAGTGATGGGGTTAGGTACAGTTGCTTGTTGAAGTGGGGGAAAGGTACTGAAATAATGATTGTCTGCCTGGACTGACGCATTTACTGCATTCGCTAAATGTTTTAATTCCCAAATTGTCTTGGGTTTCTCACAAAATGAAAAACTAGTGCGCATGCGTGGATTAATATTCGAGAGAATTACATCAATCAAATATTCGTCTGGAAAATTGCACTGGAGTGCTACGGCTGAGGAAGTGACATCATTAATAAATGCTACAAAGGTTTCTTGGGGCCATTGTAATCTTTTAACAAACTTGTTTACTACTCGCTCTAACTGTAATCCTGGAAAAAAGGCTGTCAAGATCGAAAAGTGTAAATTATCCCATGTAAGATTCAATTCTAAACCATGTGACCAAATTTCAAAAAGATGTGCTTGCGTCTGAGGCAAAATTAATTTAATTACTTCATTGTGACCAACCCGAACAATCTGAAAAATCGTGTTTACTTGTTTCAAAAACTGAATAAGATGTGACTCATTCTCCCCTGAACAAGGTTGTATTTTCCTAACTAATTCGATTACAACGGTGCGATCAGTCGCTGAGAGCGTGCTAAAATTCTGACCTGTTTGGTCACGCGTGCAAAAAGTGTCGGTTGCGCAATCCTGTCTTGGCGTGTATCGAACATGTGTGGAGTCTACCCTTGGTTCAAAATTCTCGGGCAATGATTTTGCTTCACGTAACCTATTTTCCAAGCTGACATGCGCACCTGAATGGGAATGCGGTAAATCTAAATTATTGTTCGCCTGAGGGGCCTGCTCCACCTGTATCACAACTGGAGCGGATCTATCCGAACCTTGAACTCCTAGATAACGTGATTGAACCCTTGCCGCCCTATCTCTTGCTGTTGTGACATATTGACGTCCATAAAACATTTTTTTTTTTTAATCAATATCTAAATCTAACAAAATATGAATAATTTGCACAGTAATATAACAAAAATATCAATAATAATTAATTGGTCATATTTCGCCACAATTGCAACCCACAAATCAGTGTCTGCCTGCTACCACTTGTTACATGTTCGCTTGAATGTATCTCTATTATACTTTATATTTCTCTTCACATTTAATTTGTCAATTACAGTAATGCAGAGCGAGTGTTGCTGGGCCCAAAAACACTCGTGGATCTCTGATTTAGTTGTGGGTTGCTTGAAAGAAAAACCTGATTGCAAGAAACTATTTTATTTAAATCTGAGGAAAAACATTATAACATATACATATCTAAATTAGAGCCGGAAAAGAGTATTTTAAATTAATATAAAATGGATCACCTTAGAGGTTATGGCTTTGGTCGATTTCTGGCCTTTTTAGTTTTAATATTTTTTTTGTATTTTGTATTTAAATAATCAAAAGCAGTTCTCAAGTTAAAGTATCAAAATGTGGTAATCAGGAATTCCTAGTTAATCAAATGGCGGTTCATTAAAACAAGCGAGTGGTCGGGAATAAATAATAATGTATTAGTCCTCCTAACTAAGCCTCCTGACCTCCGACACACTCTATCCTCCTATATCTTTTTACCACCAATTAAATTACACATTCATATGATCCATGATTAACTTATTTAAAATCTGTTGTGGATCCTGATCTGAGCTCTGAACTGCAGATTAATTAATTTTACTCTTTTTTTTATGAAATCAACCAAACAGTAACACTCTGTTATATAAGTACTAAATTTCCTAGAATTTTGGATTCTACTTAATTTCCAGCTCTTACAATTATTTTAGATTTGAGACAATGTAATTGAATTTAAATATTTTCCAAAAGTTTTCTTGCTTAATACAAATTAGTTCTTGTACAGAAAAAATGTCTTTAAGTTAAATTATAACAAATAGAGAGTTACTTTAAATGATTTGTGAATATGAAATTACATCAAATAATTAACAAAGATAAATGAATTTAAACTTAACAATTATTAAACTTTGATCAGTACCAGTTATGACATGTGCTCTATGAAATATGACCAAGTATGTAAAACTAATAAATACTACTTACATGAACATTGTAGAAAATTACATAGACAAAACGCTCACAATATAAATACACTGTAACACTACTTATGCACTTAATACTAATAATACCAGTTGTTTAATTTATTCCCAGTAAAACGACAAGAATGGCAGTGTTAAATCCTGCTCTTAGCACGTGTAATTTTGAAAAGTTTTAATTAATTAATTAATACGAATGCGTGATTGTACCGCGAATTTCGGCCTTTTCTTTAAAACAATTCGCGAAATAGAGGACGTATGGGATGCACCCCGTTAACAAATCGACGAACTTTTGGAATTGGCAAATAAACGCGGTATTGAATTTAGAAAAAGGTTTTAGATGATGTTACACCGAATAGTTCCGAGCTAAGAGAACGAGAAGCCGCAGTCGTCCAGTTTTATGAGCGAGGCGGGTCACGTGACTGCATTGTTGTCAGTTACTCCTGTACGCAGTAGTGTCTTCTAGATGTTTCTGATATGGCGGCAAGTTTGAGTTTGAACTTGTAACAGCTTGGACTATTACGTCATATCCAATTCCTTTGCAGATTTTAAGTCGGCAACAGTGTACTAGTTCACAAAATACATCATAGAGTGCTCTGTCTCTATTTGTTTCAAGGTTATAGTGCGCAGAAGATCGTCTGCGCAACGAGACCTCAGGGTCTCATGTCGCACAGTCATAACAGCAAATGAGATCTAGAGTTCTTGTAACACATCAACAGGAGACATTAGCAGATGTTTTAAAGGCAGAGAAAAATGTTTTCGTCATACTGCTTCAAAAACATCTGTTTTTGACAGATGCGTTGAGATTCAAAAGTTCTTCTTTTTAGTCATTGGATAATAACATATGTTTTGATGATCATTATCGTACTAGGACTAAAAAGGTCATTGTTGATGATACTTTTGATTCGAGGTCGTCATAAATCGATTAAAATTCATTCGATTATAAATAATCGAAACATTCATTGTTATTATCGAAACATTCATTGTTGTATTGTTATTTGAAGAACAACCGATTGATTCGAACCACAATGATTGGTTTGAATGATCGACTCAACAACCGATAGATATGAATGAACCGAAGTTATGCATGTGCAACAGCTGATTGTTTCAAGAGACAAGCTGAAAGAAACATTTGAGGTTATGAAGACACAGTACGTAAATTTTACTTTTGTTTTTGTTTAAACCTTAAGTTTTTTGGCAGTATGACGAAAAATATAGTTCGTCACTCGGATCAAAAGTGTCTTTTTAATACTCGCTCATTTCCCAGCCTCGGCTTCGCCTCGGCAGTTAAACTGGAGCTCGTATTAAAAAGATCCACTTTTGATCCTAGTGACGAAATATACTATTATCACTCCAATCATAAGAGATAATTAGGTTTTATGTGCTCCCCAGAAACTATCAGAGCATTTCTTGATCATTCACTCATTAAAAACATTCTACTCAAATGAGTCAGCTGCCGAAACAGACCTGCTAGGTTGCTGTGGTGTAACAGGTGGATCCACCGCCAGTGGCATAGTCAGCTGATCCCCCTCCGACCAGCTGATGTAGTGTTGACCCTGCGACACCCACGGCTCTGTGTATATCGGACTGAGCCCCGTGAACTCGTGACGGACTGACGTCGCGACCAGAGGCGTACTCTGCATCCTCTCCAAACTGTTCAAGTGAGTCCTCACGCCCATGTGTCTCTGAAACATCGCATTTACACATACCTTCTTAAAACAAAGGTGCTTCAAGCTTGACCATTGGCATGTCTAACAACAAATCCTGCTGAATTCTGAGCACTCACAAGGCAGATCTTAACCTCAGATTTTCTTTTACATTTGAGGCGCTTTGGAGTGTTTTGAGACGATGCATGCAACTTGTTTGACGTTGTCATTTTGGACAGAAGTCATTGTTGCCATTTTGTGGCAACTCGTATGATCAAGTTCTAGGAGTAGGGCACTAGACTGTTATTTTTAAGTTGGGATAGGATAGCACTTATACCTTCGTCACTAAAAAAGTTTCTTTAGAAGAATGAGAATATTTTACTGGCTACTAGCTCCGGTATTTGCCTAGATGGGGAATTCAGTAATCGATAACCACGACTGAAATCACTCTACCGGTACTCATTCGTCTTGTTTTCTTGGAAACAAAATTGCAATGTTAATTCGCCAAATTAGCGAAAATGTCTGCACTCTCAGGAGGACAGTCTATAGGAGAAAACTTTTAGCTGTTACAATAGTAAATTGGTCACCAAAAAAGTGTTTAATAGTGATAGTACAGTATAACTTCGATAGTTCGACAGTCTATATACTGTGACACGGGCCGTGACGACATGACATGACAGTTGCGGCGACCGACAGTATCCTTGACGAGTTCGCCAGTCAGTATCCGAAGCCCGCTTATTGTTTTTGCGAATTCGCGCCGCCGCCTTTTCTATAAATAACTCATCCTTCCCACCCCCTACCCCATCCTATCCAACCCCTTCTCCGCCCTTCCCAGTAAGTAGGTCAAGTCAGTTCGCTCGAGACGCTGCGGGAGCTATAATTTTATTTTAGTTACGTTTATTTTATTTTTGTTATTTTTTTAATTACGTATTCATTTTGTGTTACTATACTTTCTAAATTAAACTCGTGGTTTAATACTCCCTGTGTTAAAATGTTCCATACACTCCCTATAGTTCGACATTCCGATAGTTCGACACCCCTTTAGCTCACAAAGTGTCGAACTATCAAGGTGCACGTCTATGAACATTAACATGATTGCACGATCGGTGAAAAAAGCCATTCCAGTACATGTACTAAAAATATTCAATCTAGTACAACTGCCTGTCTTAATATTAGTGGCTGTTTATAAGCAAAATTTGGATATCCTACTAATATTATAAATGTGAATGTTTGGATGTATGTTTGGATGCATATTTGGATGTATGTATGATATTTGGAGTTCCACCACACAAAAACTACTGAGCCTATTAAGGTATAATTTTGCATGAACATATCTTACATATCAAATTAACATATATACCTGATAATGTCTATTCCAACATTAGGGCTCCACTCCACGGGCCCTATAAGATCCAATGCAAATCATGGAAGGATACCATTTATAAAATTACCGACTGCAGTTAAAATGTTTATCAGTTACTTCAAAGAAGGTCATATGGGTAAAACATAAACAAAGATTTTATAGTGCTGGTCAAAGGTGTTTTAATTTTTCATGAGCGAAGCTGCGGGTAACAGCTAGTCACAAATAGTTCACTCATTAAAAAATCGTTTATACTGAATATTTAGGAAATTTTTATCTGTTATTATTTGTGATAGGTTATTTAAATTTTGCTCACTGAAATCGCTAGGTGTATTTTTGATCTTTTAAAATTAGCCATAAATCAACAAAATCGGATAATCCGTTGAGGAGGAACGGGCTTTGAAAGTTAACAATTGGCCTTATGGGGGAAGCAGGTAGAAACACAAAAAGTTTTGTTTACATTATGCTATTTGAAACCATCTAATGGCAAAAACATCTATAGTGCTAACGGCAAAAACTCGCTGGAAAAAACTTGAAACTCGAGAATAATTGGCAAAACTCGACTCAACTCGAAAATTCACAGCTCAACACCCTAAGATTTAATTGGCAATAAGAGTTATAAAAAGTGCACTCTTAACTGAATATCATCTGTAAAACATGCAGTTAAATGTTCTCACCTTTAACTGTTTTAGCCTGTGAATCTGAGTTTCCAGGAACAGTTTGTGTTGGTGAAGTCTCGCGGACACGTCCTCTGCTCTAGAGGAGTCAAACAGTTCCTTCGACTGTCTGAAAATATTTAAAGACATTAATGTCCTCTAAGCTTCAATCTTATGAGAAATCTCCAATTAGATCAATAAAATAAGGTATTAATTCACAAGCTAATTTCAGAAGTACACAACTGTTTTCTAAATTCATTCTGGTCTAAAACTCAACAAAAAAACCAACTTCTATACAGTTGTTCGGCCTTCCATGAGACCAAACCCTGGGTCGGATGACTAAAGAGGACAGTTAAAATAAACAGCACCTGGGTATTGTCATTTTAAGCACTTAAAACGATAAGCCTTATACAAAAGTTAAAAATTAGGAGCTAAAAATAGGTACAGCTAAGCCATACTTGATTAACTATGGAAACATATGATCAACTTGTTGTGACTTTACTCTTTTTTTTTAGTAGTGGTTCAATAGCCTATGAATTTCATACAGTCCTCCATGTGCTGCAGCGACCTTCTAACCGTAATAGCGCTCTGAAGTGGTTAGGTCAGGTTATCATCAATAACGTAACCCAACCTAAGCGTTAAAAAAAACCTGGTACCGTTAATGGAAATAGTCACATGGGCAAGCCAGTGATGACTGCTCGTAAAAAAGGATCATAGCAGTCAGCCAGGACTGCACCTTAGACTTGATCACGGCTGACTTACTAGGCCAGGTCTTTACCTCTGAGCTACTGTGACTGGTGCTATGGTAACTTGTACTAATCTAGGGTTATCACCCCCCCACCCGCCCATAAGCCCCCAAACCCCCTTTTAGAGGCAAGTTTGTTTTGCTCACTTGCATTCCTCAGATAACAAGTTTAAATAATACTCAACTATTGTAGTTTTTTAACCAAAGAAAATCTACAACAATGAGCTTTATATAAATCAGCCGTTATAAATATGTGGTACCGGTACTAGCCAATTGTAGTGTGCTTTCATAAAACATCCAAACAATTGTATACATTTAAATGGGCATAAACACTCAAAATTACTCCTTCTGAGATGAAGAGCGGCTAAACGGATGATCGGATCTTAAATCTGACAAAAATCTTTAATATGGAATTTGGAAATTTTTGAAAAAACTTTAATAGGCTATTTTGCTATCATTTTTGCTATCTCCTACCGTTTCTTACAAAACGCGCTAAAAGGGAAAAATTTAAAAAGTGGAATTTTTCCTGCACAAAAAGTGTCTAGAAAACTGAGCAAATAGGCTATAAACTTTTGGCAATTTGTTTACAGTTTCTCGTCAAGAGCTTTGAGTTTCAGGTCGAGGAGGGTCAACTTCAGGAAGTGCCTCATAATTGATGTCGGAGAATCAGTCAGTGAACCTCTCTAGCTTTATAAAAGCAGATGTCTTACAAATGTACACAAACAACCGGAGAACCCTAGAGTAAAGATAATAAAATATCCAATACTTTTTATACATTTAAATGGGCCAAAACACTCAAAATTACTCCTTCTGAGATGAAGAGCGGCTAAAGGGATGATCGGATCTTAAATCTGACAAAATTCGTTAGTTTGGAATTCAGAAATTTTTTAAAAAACTTTTGTAATTAAAATTGTTTGCATCTCTTACTGTTTTCTTACAAAACACGCTCAAAAAGGAAAAAGTGGAATTTTTCCCGCACATAAAGTGTCTCGAAAACTAAATAAATATTAACTGTTGGCAATTTTTCCGACAGTTTCTCGTCAAGAGCTTTCAAGTTTGAGGTCAAAAAGGGTCCGACCTTGGGAAGTGCCTAATAATTGATATCAGTGAACCCCTCTAGCTTGATAAAAGTAGATGTCTTACAAATGTACACAAACAACCAGAGAACCCTAGAGTAAAGATACCTCTCCAAGGGAGTGTGCTTTAATAAAATATCCAAAACTTGTTACACATTTAAATGAGCCAAAACACTCAAAATTACTGCTTCTGAGATGATGAACGGCTAAACAGATGATCGGATCATAAATTTGACAAAATTCGTTTGTTTGGAATTTGGAAATTTTGGAAAAAACTTTTGTAATTCAAATTGTTTGCCATCTCTTACTACAATTTTTTACAAAACACGCTCAAAAGGAAAAATTGAAAAGCGGAAGTTTTCCAGCACAAAAAGTGCCTCGAAAACAAATATTAACTTTTGGCAATTTTTCTGACAGTTTCTCGTCAAGAGTTTTCAAGTTTGAGGTCAAAGAGGGTCCGACTTCGGGAAGTGTCTTATAATTTATGTCAGTGAACCCGTCTAGCTTTATATAAGTAGATGTCTTATAAATCCACACAAAACAATCAGAAAGTAGCCTAGAGTAAGGATACCTCTCCAGCTGGCCGATGATGCTGTCTAACTCCTGGAGGGGGTTGAGCCGCGGGGAGAGGGAGGAGCTGAGACTGGAGCTGTCCGTGCACGACACCAGAGTGCTCTCCTCACTGCTGTCACCGGCCAGACACCTGCAGACGGTAAGCAATGAGACTACAACCCTCGATAAGTACATTGGTCATTGGGCTAATTAATAATCCTGGCTAAGAATCAGCCGTTCTTTGTCAGTAACAAGGTTACTAAAGGCATCTCACCCATTCTACAAGCATTCATTCATATTCATCCTAGATGCAACGACATCTTATAGAGTGCTGTGATTAGGATAAATTATGTACTATAACTAGGGGTCTTAATCCCGGAATCCCGGTCAACTTTTGGTACCCAAATATACCGGGATAAATGGTCGTCAATCCCAGGATTGTAAAAACTACAATTTTCCAATTTTTTGTTTAATCCATATTAATTTATTAAGTATTTTAAATAGAGGTGTGCGAATAGTGATTTTTTAGTTCGGACAGCTTAAGTTCGGATCGGATACGGATTGGATGGTAAGGGTTTCAGATCGGATAATTTTCGGATTTGGATATTTAGCCTACTTTGCCCCGATCACTAAAACTACCATATTTTCAAGTTGGAACTTAACATTTTCATTTTTCTTGCAAGATATAAATAGACCTATAGGCCTAGAATATTTAAGCTAAGTAATTTTATTCAAAACAAAACAAGTGGTTATTATTTTTACAAATGTATCTTTCCGAGTAATTGAAGACTGTACTACACATAACCTTACCAGAAAACAGCATATCTAATTGGAGGAGCAATAAACCAACCTCTGTAAATACTCGAGAATATTATCTTCTCTGCAGTGAAAAATAGAAGAAATATGTTTACTGGTTATATGGGTATAAGATAAAATTATAGGTAATTTAATAACTTTAGGCCTAGGTTAGGCTACTCAAATCACGTAATGTCACCTTTGACTATCATTAATCCTTGTCATAATGCTATAACACCTTAGCCTATCTGGGTGTAGCCCTGGTAAAAAAACAAACACAAAATATAGTCAGGCAAGAAAAACAACAAGGAAATATTTTAATATGATTACGGCCTATTTAAAAGACCGGAATAACCGATGTTGATAGCAAAGCAGACATCACAACATACCAGCATGACAGATCAGGCAAATAGGCAATCAGACCCTACTGAAACAATGAATCAGTATAGGATTTCAACTCTGTATGAGTTACAGTAACCAAAAACTTCGATAACCAAAGAATTTTCTTTGTTTTATAAGTTTACTAACTAGGCCTAGTTTGAATTTATTTTGTTTACTACAAATTATAAATGTTGTATAACTAATCTAGTTTGTCACCGGAATGTAAACAGACTACAAAATATCAGCTTGCATTTCAAACAATCGGCCACTATCGGCACTATTCACTATCGGCATTATTCTTTTTAAAGAATTTACATATCATGCTTTTCTTCCATTTCGATTCCATTTTAAATACATGAATTTAACGAAATCAAATAATATCCAAACAATGAAATCTGTATAAATAAATAATAGAGATAACCCAGATAAGTAAGAGATGCCTCCTTGAATCCGTCGTCAGGTCGTCGCTGCTTTAAACGTCGTCGTAAAGATATTCGACGAGCTTAATATATCTAGAGGTCTTGTCCGGAAGTAAACAAGTGAAGTCTTTTCTTGGAGTATAAGAGCTCTAGCTGGATTAAGCTCTTTGATCATACGGAAACTTCGCCGAATAGAAAGCTATGCATCTCGTTTTGCGCAAGTCAGCAATATTTTACTCAGTGTTTTTCAATTGTATTGAATGAAAGGAAAATACCAGTAGCAGCAATTTTAAATTTTATACAACTTTTGAATTACAGCTTACTCTATGAGAGCTTGCTCTGCTCATTGCATTCGTGAGAAGTTGAAACTATCGGAAATCGACTACCAACGAAAAATTATCGACTTATTCGCCAGTAATCCACTACTGTTGAATCGTTGTCTGCGTTTATGCCGTGAATCGTGAATTGTATATCGACATCGAGTTGCAATGTTGTATAAATTTTCAGTTTTTTACTATCAAAAACGTTCTCTATCGCACATTTCTCTTTATAAACCATATTCATTCATTCTGCTTGCTAAAATGATGTACGATCCGGCCGTGTATCGCGATACGATAACTGATTACACAAATATTGTATCGATGAATTGAAACGAGTTAGGTACCAAAAACATTCAAAGCGAAAGGAATTGCGTCATGTTACCTTGAACGACGTCAAGAGTCAAAACCTTTCTTAATGGTCCAAACATATTTATTGTTTCGTCTCTACCTTTTTATCCCCAGATATACAGTCTATCCGAAAAAGTCGGATATGTACTACACCTTATCGGATATTGATAAAGCCTTCGGATCGGATTCGGATATCCGATCAGATCCAAATCCGAACCGGATTTCGGATATCCGCACACCTCTAATTTTAAATGTTGTAACAATATAATTTATTTATGATGTATGCCTCCTGATTCGAGATGATTGATTACAACAGTTTACTAAACATAAATCTGTCGGCAATTCTTTGATTCACACAAGGGCGAGCCGAGTTTCAACCTTAAAAGGTCATTATCAAACCCCTGATGTCAAACTATTTCAACCCATAATGTAGGTTGTCATTGCTTCAAATAACATTAAAGAACATACAACACATTTAGAACAGTACAAGGCACAATAAAATACAAGAGCGTCTAGCCAAACTGATCAATTTTGTGTTCAATGATTGTATATTATCCTGGATACTATAATTACTATAATGTAATTACTGCTGCAATTACATACTGCTGTATTGTAGCATTGTTCGAATAAATAAATTAGGGGTGTGCGAGTAGTGATTTTTTTAATCGAGTCGAGTTGTGCCAATTATTTTCGAGTTTCGAGTATTTTCGAGCGAGTATTTGTTATCAGTTGGTAGTTTAAAATAGTGTAATGGGATTTGAATACCACCCTAGACTTGATAATCTAAACATGGTTTCGAACTAGTACATGAGTAGTAAAACAAAGTTTTGGGCAGTACAATAACACTGGATTACGTATTGACAAACAAAATACGGTTTGACATTCGTTTCCGGCCGATGAACCCAGGGCCCGGTTGTCATTTGGCCAATTTCACCTGGTCCAGACATCGCTTATAAACAATATTAAATGACAAAATTGTTAGTCACGGCCGAAATTACGCGGTCCGATCGTCATTTTCGGCCGATTTTACGTAATGCGATCACCTTTTGAGGCCATTACTACGCGTTTTGGTCGGTCGATCACCTTTTGCGGCTCGGCCGATACTACGCGTTTTGGTCGGTCAATCACCTTTTGCGGCTCGGCCGATACTACGCGTTTTGGTCGGTCACAATCGTTCGCGGTCATCATTTTCGGCCGATTTTACGTGATCTGATTGTCTTTTGCGGCCGTTACTACGCGTTTTGGCCGGCCGCAATCGTTCGCAGTCGTAATTTTCGGCCGATTTTACATGATGCGATTGTCTTTTGTGGCCGTTACTACGCGTTTTGGCCAGCCGCAATCGTTGGCAGTCGTAATTTGCGGCCGATTTTACATGATGCGATTGCCTTTTGCGGCCGTTACTACGTTTTTTGGCCGGTCACAATCGTTAGCGATCGTCCGGGGTTCGGCGGGAAATACTCGCTCGAACTTTCGAGTAGTTTTCAAAACTTCGAGTCGAGTTCGAGTGTTAAACTACTCGGCCGAAAACTCAAAGTTTCGAGTACTCGCACACCCCTAAAATAAATACAAATTTCAGGACCAGTAAAGATACCAGATTTCAAAGTCTTACTCAGTGCTGGTGCTCACTGGCTGTACAGGAAGGTATTGTAGACGAGAAGTGTTGCCGCAAAACCGGTTGACCATCGCCTTAAAGAATGCCACTGTCGCTTGGCCCGTTGTCGTCTGTAGGCAAATTAAAAAACAAATAAATAAACTACTTTTGAATACATGGTCAGAGTCATCATACTTGAGAACGTAACAATAGTTAATATGGTAAAATAGTGTGAAGAAAATAGTAATTTAATAGTAATTTGTAATGACCTGATAATAATTTAAAAACCTCACGTAATACATTATTAGTATTTTACATAACTATCTTACAATAGAGTAGAAACTTGTTGTTTTACTCTAATAAATTACTTAGATATCATTATAACAATGCAAATTTAATACATATCAATTAGAAAGTAGTCTATTTAAAAGGCTCATTTTGAAGTGCATGTAATCAAATGGGAAATTCACTGTTCCAAATTTCGAGGCACTACGATGACAAAAACCTGTAGGTATCAGTGGCATATCAAAATGCTCATTAGTATTTAAATGTGTATACAAATTCATAAAATATTCAAAAATCCCTTAGGGTTTTATCCCACTGGTCTTTGAAGTTTCAATGTTTATCTACTGCAAAAAATAAGTTTATTTTTGCAGATTAATAGTCAATAGTTAATCATCTTTATTCATGAAGAAGTACAGAGTACAACATTTGAACAGCGTCGAAAATGGTACAATTAATAAACAATCGCATCACCATCTTAATTAGCAGGAGCTAATCAATGATTTCAACTTCCACTTTAAACAATTGTATTTTATACGTGACTTAATGTAGACTAAATCCCTTTAGAGGGAATCAAATCAAATCAAATATTTTATTGTCACAACACGTTTACAAATTAGCATTGCTAAAAAAAACTGGTGACATTGTCAAAACAATAATAATTTATCATAATAACTACTTATAATTGGTACTTACACTAACAAAATCAGACATACTGTAAGCTTACAAATAAACCCTTACTAAACTATGTACAATTTTTAAAATCAGGATCAGATAAATACTCATTAACATTATAATAGTTCTTTTCCAACAAAAAATCTATTAGTTCCTTTTTAAACGAGTTAGTTTTTATTAAGTTTTTATATTTAACGGGCAACTTATTGTAAATTCGTTTCCCCATATACATAGGTGTTTTCTCAATAAGTTTCAGATGATGTATGGGATATTGAAAATTGTTTTTAAATCTTGTATTATATCTGTGGTCAACATTTTCCTCTGAAAATCTTGCAAAGTTTGATTTTACCATTAATAAAATCTTTAATATATATAAATTTGGAAGTGTTAAAATTTTTAGTTCTTTGAAAATAGGCTTACAGGAAGACCTCCAAGATGCAAAAGTCATTAATCTTAAACATTTCTTTTGAATTTTAAAAACTTTATCTGCATCTGAAGCTAAACCCCAAAGTTCAATTCCATACTGCACTATTGAAAAAAAGTAAGCATAGTAAATCATAATCCTTGTTTTTAAGTCAATAGTGTTTCTTAGGACTATCATCTGGTAGCATGCTGAATTTAATCTGTTAACCATACCTTCAATACAAGTGGCCCAGGAAAAATTTGTATCTAATTGTAGCCTACTCGTAAAAATGTTGCACTGCTACACATTGGTATTGTTTGGCCTTGAAAAATTATATTCCTATTAAAACCCTCTCTGGATTGAGCAGTACGGAAATTGACCAGTTGAGTTTTCCCTTGATTTAGTATCAGGCCATTAACCTCAAACCAATACGCCAATTCCTTAAAAGCTTGATTCAGCTTTGTCTCCAATTCATCGTGGGAATTGGCTCTTATAACTGCAGTTGTGTCATCTGCGTATAATATCACTTTGGGTGAGACATTCTTTGGCAAATCATTTATGAACAATAAAAAGAGAAGAGGTCCCAAAATAGAGCCTTGTGGAACACCTACTTTAACATTTCCCCATTGAGATCTAGTTTTCGTGTTATTTTTGAAAATTATGGTTCTTTGATATCGATTTTCCAAATAAGATTGTACCCACAGAATTGCTTTATTTGAAAATTTATACATGCCAAGCTTCTTTAAAAGAATGTCATGGTCAACACAATCAAAAGCCGTGGACAGGTCACAAAACACACCCATTGTGCTCTGTGACCGATTCAAGCCCCATGACACACTATCTATAAAAGTAGTGATTGCCCCTATTGTACTGTGGCCTCTCCTAAAACCAAATTGGTCACTAGTCAAAATTACGTTTGTTTCTAAATATTTTGAAATTTGGTAAAATGCTAATTTTTCAAATACCTTAGAAAATGATGGGAGCACCGAAACTGGACGGTAATTATCTGGATTCTGTTTCTGTCCCTTCTTAAAAAGAGGTTTTACTTCTGCAAATTTTAAGTTTTTAGGAAAAGAACAATTTTTGAATGATTGACTGACTAAAACTGATAAAGGTTCAGCTATAAAATACACTACTTGTTTGACTATATCGAGCGGTATTTCATCCCATCCAGCAGATTTCTTATTTTTTAAGGATTTTATAACTTTGTTAACATCATCTGTCGTGACAGTACAGAAATTAAACTTAAAAAATTGTAATTCATGGTCACTCTGAGCTAATTTTAGTGCTTCATGCTCACAAGGAAGAGCCCCGATATCTTTAGCCGTTTCTGTAAATTTGTTGTTGAAAAACTCAGCAATGTCTATTGCATTTTTAATAGGCTTATTATCTAATATAACATCAGGAAAATCAGTGTTAGGTTTCTTACAGCCTAGTTCAGATTTAACAACATACCAAAGGGAGATGGAAGAATTCTTCTAACGAGTAAATGGCCGCTTCAATTAAATATTGTTTCAGTTGTTTTTAAAATTTAATGTGATTTCTTTCATTTCTTATTTGTTCTGGGATACTTTTTAGAAATTTTTCCCCAGCATATGAGGGCCTTTTCTCATACAATTGTAATCTATGATAATTCTGCATAACCGCATTCTTTTTTCTAGTATTATAATGATGCACAGGTTGGTTAGAAACTTCATTTGCCATTTTATTTTTGACCAGTAAAATAGAATCGAAAATGTATTGCCCATATACAGTAAGTATTTTTAACTTTTTAAAGTGTTCTTTGGCTGAATCATCGTGCAGTTTAAGCATTATTCTTACTGCTCTCTTCTGTTGTTTTAATATATTATCAATATTATCCAAATTAACTTTTTTGGTTGCTCCAAATAAACAAATACCGAATGAAATGAAAGAATGGATATAAGCAAAATAAATATCCCTTAGTGTTGTAACATTAAAAAAAGGACATTTTTGTAAGGGCATAAATTCCAGAATTAATTTTTGTTAATATTCTGCTGACATGCTCATTCCAATCTAAATGTTGATCTATTGTTAGACCCAGGAAATTTGTACTAGTTTTTTGTTCAATTAGTTGTGAGTCATACATTGTTATTGGTTCAGAGTGAACTTTATTTTGTGCTGATTTAAATTTAATAAAATTTGTTTTTTTTTATGATCTAATATTAAATTTTGGTTTAGCAAGTAGCTGCCCAAATTTCCGAGTTCCACAAAAGTGGTCACTTATGTTTGTTCTAATGTTGGGGATCATTAAGTTGGAATCATCAGCATAGAGGCATAGTTCACTGCTAGGTTTACACGACAGTGCATTACCTATGCCCTTTAAACAGTATAAAAAAGTAAAGGTCCCAGAATAGACCCCTGCGGAACTCCATATTTATTATTATTAGATTATTAATTTAACTGCTTATTAGGCATATAACTTAATTAAACAGAAGGTGCAGCAAAAGCAAATAATCCCGCATATTTAAAAAATACACAAGTTAACAGAAGTTTTCCTGGTGTTAACAAAATACAAAATTAATAGTTTTTCCCTAGCGTACTGTAACCATAATAATGATGAGTTGTAACAATGCTAAATGGAAACACATATCCTTATGTTCAGCAGATGTTCAGAATGTCAATACGATATCTAGAAAGGTCGCTCTCCTTACTAGTTTACAACTTTTTTTAATCTCCTCTTTATCGGCCAGGACATTAGCAACACCGGGATGTATAATTGTGACCCACCTCCCAACAATACTCCTGCATGGGATGTTTCAGCTTGTGGCGTTTGCTGAGGCGGCCGTGGAAGAAGCAAGACTGACACTGGTCGTAGCCCAGACACCGGAGACAGCGATACCTCAGCCCCACTATGGGGTAGGTACGACACACACCACACCTCGCGCCGTGGCTCACTACAACCAGGCAATTGTTGGGGCAAAACTGTGTGATTTGGAAAAATCCTTAACCAGTGTTTTAGGTTTACTTAGGCCTATGATTTAAAATAATAAAAAAAACTGCAGTCTCAGCTGAGATGACTCTATCAACTGGTACAGGCTGCAGAGCACTTAAAAGTACCTTGGAAAATGCCTTTACAAAGTTGACAATTTTTTAAATGAAGATGACAATGTTGTATATATTCATATTCTAAAATCAAAATTGCATCTAGATTCAAAATTACCTTCAAACTTTAATTTATGATGAAGTATATTTATATTACAGGATGTAAATAAAAACGTCTTACAACAATTTGAAACATATTTATCCTCACACTGTATTTATACACAAGACGGTAAATATACATCAAAGATGGAAAAAGGCTATCAATTTCGACCAGTCACACTGATTATCATCAGGCCTAATGAAAATATGGCAAAATCAAAATCTAGTCACACACGTATCATGCTAATTAAGATGTTATATTAATACTGTAAAAAAAGTATTAATAGTCTTAACCATATTAATATATGGCAATTAAACTTAATAAAGAGTAAATAATGATTTATACTACCGGAACATGAATTATAAATTTCTTACGCACTGTGCCAGGAAACTGACACATACTTTCTCCCTTTTAGCTTAACTTTAATGAATAAATTACTTTTTATTTACTAAATATAGAATACAAAGCACGGTCAAATGTACAGAAAATCTTGTAAACAAGTTGTTTTAAAAAACATCCACCCAAATCCCTGCTTTGGAGGCACTACAGAATCCATTGCTACACTCGTGGTTTTAAGAGGGGAAATGCCCCCTATCCCCCCCCCAAGGTTATTAAGGGGCAACATATTTTGAATTTCCTCTGTTGGTCAATGCTAACTTGACAAGCATATCAAGTTAGAATGAAATTTATCAGTAAAAAGATAGTAATAGTAATTTTTGTATTCCCCATAAGAATAACATTGGACAACGTACTGCGTTTACCGCAAAATGAAAATTCCAATTTTCTCCGCAACCAGCAATCGTAGAATATTAATTAAAAATACTAAATTATTTAGTTTTTTGAGTCTTTTTAGTGGTGAATAGTAATATTTGTTTATGTTTATGTTTTTTTATGAAAAATCCAAAAAACTGAATTTTTTATGTTTTAAGTCCTGTAATTTATGAACCCGAATTTTTACAGACATTTTGTTGGAAAACTAAAGTTCTACAAACGACCAAAGTTTAATCAAAATCGTTAAAGCTGTTTTTGAGAAATTTTGATTTTTCATGATTTTTGGTGGTTTTGGGGGGATAATTACCCTTAAAAATAAAAAATTCAAAAAATGAAAAAAACGCCTGGAGATATCGTGGATTAGTACCTACATACCAAATTTCATAAAAATCGGCCCATTGGTTAGGGCTCTAGCTCTGTACACATCCACACAGACACACAGACACACAGACACACACACACACACACACACACACACACACACACGGACACGTAAAAACCACTTTTATGGGTTCAGGGAGCACCAAAACGAATATTTCCACTAACAACTCAAATTCGAAAATTTTGACGAAAACAATACTTTCTCCATACACTATGTATAGGGGGAGAAAGTAAAAATTAACATTAAAACTTATACAAAACTAAAATTAATCCAACAAAACACACATGAAAATATGACATAAGTTATGCAGACAAGCTTCACTGCACTGTGACCGCACACATAGGTGGAGTTATCTCCAAATTAGCTGTAGTGTGAAACTATAATTTTGGACTGTGATGGTAAGCAAGCAGTATGATTTGATTACTTTATATGTTAATAATGAAACTGTTTGACTTTATTGAACCATATTACAAGTTACCAGATCCCTGTGAAAGAGAGGTCTCTTAAGTGGCCACTTAAAACGTAAAAATGAATTAGTTTGTTTTGATTTAATACTATACTGCCAATCTGCAACTGATAACTTAGAAAAATTTGATATCTCATCCGAAGAGCTAAGAATAAGACATATGTTAATTTCCTTTGAAAACTGGTCAATAATTATTTTTATATATTACCTTTTTCAGCGGCCTTGAGGCGATACAAGGTAGACAGCCACACCAACAGCTGTGGCTCTCGCATCAGCCAGTTCATGAACACATCTTCACTGATCCCTAGTGGACCGTGCGACTGAAACAAATAAATATATAAAGTTTATCATCAATACCTAAAGAGATTTACAATACTATGATCCTTGCAGGGAAACTTTAGAAGTCAGGAAGAAAATCAGAGATTTGAACTAAATAATTTTTATGTTACGGTATTCCACATTTCACACAGCCATTGACAGTGACAATGGTCCAAGCATCCAATTTTTCAAACTCTAATATGTGAACCTGGTATCTTAGAATCCAGAGCTCAAACGGTACTTTGGTATTATACGGATGCCACCCTTATACAGCGCGCTGCGGCAGTTATGTTAGGATGGGTTATCATAAAAATGATAGTAGGACTTTCCTTGTTTTGTTGCGAATCGAATGATACCTGATGAGTCATACTTCAGGCCGCCAAACCCCCTCCAAATAGGCCAAGGTCGGGTCGTTGACCGGAGCGCGCGCATCACCTGTCACCGCCTGTGTCTGGGCCAGTGTCATGAGTGATTTATTGCCGTCCACTACGTTACATTTGTTTTCATAATGAGTGACGTTCTTTTGGTGTGATATTTATCTCGAAATGAAGAGGAAACCGTACGTATTTTTATGATAACCCATCCTAACATAACTGCCGCAGCGCGCTGTATATTTGGCGGAGTACATGTGGCGATCGGGTGTGGCTGCTAGCGGCGGCGACGCATTCAACACGATCCTAGCGGACATCGCTGTCTTTTGAGAGGCACAACACAAAGACCGCTCATCAGAATGATGTAAAATTTGTACAGTAAGTCAATAAAAGTACGTTTTTTCGAATTATGTAGTTATCCTTTGTATCCGGTAAAAATTAACCTCAAAAAATAGTGGCATCCGTATAATACCAAAGTACCGCTCA
Source organism: Allygus modestus (assembly GCA_963675035.1). Taxonomy (NCBI): domain Eukaryota; kingdom Metazoa; phylum Arthropoda; class Insecta; order Hemiptera; family Cicadellidae; genus Allygus; species Allygus modestus. The sequence continues at coordinate 474,230,886 of OY776112.1, forward strand.
AACATCTCAACTCATATATCGATCTTTAGTTCACTCTTTCAGTGATATTTCAAACTATCTCAATGCAGTACGGTGCTGCCCATCTTGTGTTGCTACCTTCTGACGGAATATTTCTAACCTTCAATACAATTTTGTGGTGAAAACGTATGAGTAAATTACAGAAAATTTTTTTAAACTAAGTTCATGTTTCCAAAGTTCTCAGAAAATATCGTAGACCCACAGGTAATATGGCATTAATATTTTGTGTTTGTATTTATTTTTAGCTTGTAAGAAATTCTGCTGCAGGAAATAACAATAGCCTACTAAGTGGTAATAATAAGGTATTTAGAGCTTCCAAGTTTAGAACTTCGAGTATGGTACCTACGGAAGCTATATTTAAAAGATCACGACAACTGGGATGCTGGGATGCTGATCCATAGCCTGATTCTTAATTGGGTAAATATATCAGAAAATTTCCAGATAAACCGGATGCCTCAAACACTAACGATTATTTAGAAATTCATAATCTTCCAAGTATAGAACCTGTAAACAATGAGGGTTATAAACGTGGCTCTTAGAACGTTACGTGCCACTCTTAACCCATTGGCCTAGTAAATTTATTCTATTCACTATAACTTACAACAGGCTGCGATTGGTGCTGCACTCTAGCAGCGAAATTTGTAATAAATGACTGCGGGCAACTAAGGGTTCTATCTATTAAGGGCACGGACCACCTACTAACCTATCTAACACTGCTTGTCCACTACTTGTGGTGGCCGTGTTGTCTAAATTGTAGAAACACCTCGGCCACGTGTTCTTACGAAGTTCGCAGGTTCGATTCCCGCTCACGACCAAAACTGACTAGTCATGCAACTCTCAATGAGTTATCCGATCTGTGGCAACGTTAGTGGGAAGGCCAAAGTAAAATGAACGGTGGCAGGCTTGCTTGGAAGTTGATCGGATTGGTTAATTCTATACGAGATGCATGTGGTTAAAACTGATTTTGCTACTTGTTACTTATGTTTACTGTGTGAGTGCCACTAAGACTATTTAAACTGAAAGAAAATAATTAAAATATACCATTTAACAACACAAATTTTCTTTTCAACTTTATAGGTTTTCAAAATGACAAGTTAGGAACGGAACCTGCTACACCAATGGGTTAAGGGTCAGTACCACTAAAATAGTTTTAATATTTCAGCCCCCTTCAACTACAGACTGTTTTAAAACGTTAGTGCCACACTTAAGGGTCAGTAAAAGTAGAATAATTTTAATATTACAGACAACCCCCTCAACTACCGATCGTGGTACTTAAAACGTTATGTTCCACACTTAAGAGTCAGAACAAAAAAAAATAATTTGAATATTTCAGCCCCCCCCCAACTTCTGTGACACTGAGCACGTCATGTGCCTCACTTAAGGGTCAGTACCACTAAAATCCCCCCCCCCACGATGGGTAAGGATGGGTACCTTGCAATCAATCACCTGTTGAAAACAAGAGTCGACCGTCGCCGGTATGAGGTCGGCGGAGAACGCCAGCGACTCCGACAGATAGTCCGTGACGGCCACCATCATGTCCAGCATGGCCCGCAGCTTGCGGCGCGGCAGACAGTTGTTGTGGTCGGCCAGCTGGGAGAACAGATACTGATACTTGTCCTGCAGCTTGGCTGCGCACAGGCACACCAACACGATTTTGGCACTGAGCACTTGCACACAGCGCCGCTCCTGCCTGCAATCGCATAACGCAATTAGGCTGTCTCCTATTGAAAGAAAACCTTTTGTATTCTGGTTTAAAGGTCATAATTTACCTCTCTTCATCACGAAAATCCAATACAACACATACAAACTCGCCTGAGGAGTTATCTCCTATACCACAACTTCTACAACGTGGATAGTAGTAGACCACGAAGAGTTGTAGTCCCCAATGCAAACTTCTTAACCTAACCTAACCACGGGGGTATGTTTGTAAACCAATGGCCAACTCAAAAACCACAGTTTCCTATCAATATTTCTTTTCGTTTTGGGCTAAACACTCATTTTATAAAAATCTCAGTGAAATCAGAGTGAGTTTTTCTTGCTGGTCTAGTAAAAATCTCTACCACCAGTGATCCAACTTTTAATAGCCAAAACAACAATGTATAATTGACTAAATATTCAGCAAAATTCACACTATCAGCGTAATTAATGAAATTAGCTATCCAAAAATGTGAACTAGGTTTTTCTTTAAATATTGCTTATATAGTATTAGGGACCAAGTAAAAAATTTGAATTATAGAAGTTTAATTATCCAAATTCCACTGACATTGTCAGTTCCTTTTACCATGGTCATTCAATCTGCCTCCAATGACCATGTATTAATTGAAGGCAGAAGTATTAATTTATTTAATTAGCTGCTAAACATTGGTAAAATATTTTTATTTTTGCTTGAAATGTTGGCCAGAAACCCTGCCTGGTATCAAAAGAGCTTGAAAGAATTTCTCAACTTAACTGTAAAATATTAATTTCAGACCTTTTAATTCCCAGATCATTTTAAAAATCAAGTAAAGTACATAGTTTTGTACTTTAGGAACACTATTTAGCCTACTTTGATACTGATTTTTTTACATAAGTCCACATTCCATAGCAGAAAATATGCTGCAGCAAACACACAACCCTTACAAATGACCGCTACAAATTTTTAAAAAGACTAATATTAAATAAGTTACAGATCAATGTTACTAGGAACCGAAACACCTAACCTACCTGTCAAACACGCTGAGCAAAAAGTGGAGAGTGAGTTCGGTGGAGACGTCCACTTGGAAGTGGTGGCGAGTTGTCTCCTTGGACGCGGCAAAGAATATATCGTTGAGGATCGCTTCCAGCTCGGAACACTCGAGGGTGAGGCAGTTCTCGGTGACTTGGATGTGATGGCGGTGGAACACTCCCGCGATGGTCGAGAGCTGGACATGGTCCACTGAACAGAGGAGGGGCGAGTCATGAGGTAGGCCTACAGCTTGCACTACATTTGAGTGGCAATACCCTATCTACAAAGACGTATTTACTTCCAATATATTTCATCGTGCAATATATCTCATAAAACAAAATTTAAAACATATAAGACTATTATTAGAACATTTCTTCTTCATGTAACAGAGATGTGGATATAATACAAGTGCCAAAAGGGTAGAAAAGAAACTAGTGACCTTTGAAAACAAATTTCTAAGAAAAATAATCCGATCTACTAGAGAAGTCAGAGAAGACTTCACATAGAGGATCAAGCACAAGCAGGAAATCAGACATTTTTAATTCTCCAGATATTGTGGCTGAAGCCAAGAGTAGTAGGTTATGGTGGGCAGGTCATGTGATTAGAAGGGAAGAAGGATGGAGGGAGGAGACCCCGAGGAAGAAATACAAAACTATTGATGGACCCAGTAGAGGATGATTTGAAAAAGTTAAGATTAATGGAGGAAGATGCCGCAGACCAGGAAAGATGGGGGCTGCTAGTTGGTGAGACCAAATACCACCGAGCATATCCATGGTCGTGGGAGTAAAAGAGTATATTTCTTCTGTATTTTGAAAATCCTATAAATTTTTAGAATCCCTTTCTATTTTCTGTCTCAACTTTAGTCCCAAATAAACAAACAAAGTTACCACATACCAAGGTTGATGATTGAAACGCCATTAGTCGCTTAAATGAACCATTAGTAGTCGTCAGCTAGCCAAGTTTGGCCATCCTTCTTAATGTTGTACTAGGAAACCTCAATGCCATCAGTAACTTACTGGTAGTGATCCCAGAATGCATTCAGTACCGTTACTAAATAAAGAAAGACCTAATAATAATTTTACTAATGAAATCACATTGTAAGTAGCCTATATCTTCTGTACAAGAAATCTCTTTAAACATACAAATACAGACTTTTAATATTCCAGCAGACGAACCACTATAGTGCAATTGTGCCAACGTCAATTGAGCCACAATCAGATATTTAGCCACCGCAAGAAAGAATAACCGTTCCACATATCTTCTGCCCCCCCTATCTCACACACTTTATTGCTCCTTATTGACTAATTGACAGGCTCAAACATCACTATCTCACCAGGCTATGATATCACCACTAATTCTATTATAGATGGCTGACAAAAGTTTTGAAACACTTTTCATGATGGGGGCAAATTTATTTTTCAGTCGGTCATAAATTCTTAACAACTGAAATAAGTTTCACCAACAAAATAATTACGTTGTGACAAATCCTAACAACACTGGAGTTCTGAATAGTCTTTCACTAAAAAAAATAAAGTGGTACCAGTACGGAAGGTGTTCGAAACCAGTAAATACTTACAACTCAGTGTCTTTTGCAGAATGTTCAGTTTGGCAGCAGTGCGATAAGCTGCGTATTTGATGTTATTGCATTCCTCAATCATCTCCATAGCTATTCTATACTTCGGGTGGTCCCAAGCTGTCCTTTTGGCAGAATGACTGTAATTTCAAGTAAACTTGTTTTAATCGAGATTGCAATTAAAACTTGTACTAAAACATCATGTACAACTCGTTTTGAATAGGTTATATCTAATTAATTTGGCATTTACAATTTGGGCTTGCATTAAACCACAGATAAACAACTCTATACAAATGGCTCACCGCGCCTGCAAAAGTGATGTGCGGAACCGCTGTGGTTCCAAACATCACAATCCAGGAGCAGGAGTGAAGGTAGCCAATACTATTCGTGAATCGTGTGGGTTTAGATTGGGGTATCTAACGTCACTACACAACTCTCTTGACTCTCTTGACATCCGAGGTCGCGACAAGTACTGTTTCTCATCAGCATGATTTACTGATATTAAACTTTAAAATATTATTATGTTTTAAATTTAATCAATTAGCAGTAAGCTTATTAAAAACGTTAAAAACTGACAAGTAAAATTCTCATTACCCTAATTAATTTATATTCTTTAAAACAGTTTTAAAAAAACAGGGAACTTACTCAATATAATAAACAGCACCACTGTCCGTTTCAGCTTTCTGCCACTTTTGGAGATTTGGCGAAATCGTAGCACCTAAAACAAGAACCATGTAAAGGTTAAAAAATATTGATTTTATATCAATATGAAAATAAACGTTTGAACACTATCAAAATAGTGTTTGATATTTTGCTGTTGAATAACTTACAGTTATCTTATCGATTTGTATAACTTAATATGCTATTTTGTTCAATTAGGTATAGGCCTACTCTGTAATGGTACTCTGTACAATTCAGTGCCAATACTATCTGTAGGAACTTGGTAGTCAATGTGATGTAATAGAATCCGACAACTGAATTATGGACTATCCATCGATAATGGACTATCGTTACGGTAACTCAAGAAGAGCAATTTTAAACTAATAAATGTGTAAAACTGGTAACTCTGTTGTACAGAAGGAGAATCCCAATCTTTGAAAAGGGTATTTATACTAAATCATCTTTTATAACCTTTTTTGAGTTTTATAAACTATAAATTATATTTTTTTTAACAATACGATGCCAGATCCAAATACAATTTCTTCGATTGGCAATGCAGTTGCAGTTTTACGGTACAGTACTCCTGTCACATGTGAAATATTGTCACATGATCGTGGATCCAACAAAAATGTTAACAGTAATTTGTGAAAGTTAAGACGTCTTACTTTAAAACGGAAGCTTTTGTATTACAAGTCTCCCATTCCCCTCTCCTACTGGTAATTGCCAGCAAAGATTGGAATAATTTTCCTCAAATATAGAACATCTTTAATGTTTGTTTTCCCATGAAGGCGGTGATTCTGACAAAAATGAGTCATTAAAGGAATTTGCAGGTAAAAATATCTAAGTAGGCCCTACCTACTGGGTGTAGTCAATAGAAAAATATATTTTAACTGAGAATTCACCCATCCCATCAGCTTGAACCTGAGCCGCGCCCATTTGCTTAGGGACCGTCTTCCCCTTCAATTACCCCACAAACAGAAAACTTAAACAATATGATAGAATAACAAAGCCAATACTATAATTTATTGGCAATGGGGTTTTAATAGTGCCTACAGTACTCCTGTCATATAGGATAAATAGCCTACTGTCACACAGCAATAACTTAGGCTATTGACTTTATTCTGTACAGTGTTATCTAATGCCTATTTGCCTATTTTTATCTTAGAATGCTTTACTTTTCTTAAAGAGAACAAACATTTTCTCAGACTCGTCTCACATCAAGGTGTTTTATTTTACAAGTGTTGGATTCCTTAACCATTCCTGCGTACGGTTTCATCAATGGTTTGATTATTTTAAACTGATATTTTGACTACGACACGATCCATATTTTAATCAAACACAGTTTAACTTAGTTATTTATTTAGAGTAGCCTATTCGATATTTCATGTGAACTTTTGCTCCAACTGAATATTATTTTGAACACAACTAAGTTTAACAGCTGTTCCGAAATGACATTTGATATGTCGGTTATACCTGTTCTTTGCGAATTTGCACGAATTGAAATATGTACATATGATGAAAGTAATTTTTAGCTGTTAAACCTTTGAACTGATTTGAACTTTACTTAACTTAGCCTATTTTAGCGAATTTCCCCTATAGGGAAGAAGCTGTTATCGTAGGTCTCATGGTAAGACTTAAGCCCGAGACCATGATAACTTTTCATTTTGAGGTCCCCAGATGCCAAAAACACCATTCGTTCAAATTTTTATATGTATATGTGTCCGTAAGCTCGATAACTCTCGTAAAAAAGGTCCGATCTTAATGAAATTTGGTACAAATGTGTAAAGCACCATTTATTTGAACGAGTTCGAAAACCAGACGAATCGCACCATCCAAAGGGGGGTTTTTGAGGGGTTTTGTACCCCAAAAATGGGTTTTTTGGGGTTTCCACATGTAATTTTTATTTAAATCAAATTTTATTTTTTACCATTTAATTCAGCTTAAAAACACAAACAGTTTGGTATTTTGATCATTGCTCTACGTCAATTGGTTCTTGAGATATTGAAAGTGCTAAACACAGTACGTTGTCTAATGTTATTCTAATGGAGAAGATGAAAAATTGTATATCTCATAAACTGACAAAATTTGGTATATGGCTTTATCTGGTTGGGGTTTATCGTTGTTTGCACAAAATACAAAATTTTCACGTATGGTTCCCGTAGCAGCAAACCTAGGTAATCGGTCCCCATGTTATTCTTATGGAGAATAATTAAAATGTTATATATCGCTTACTTATAAATGTATATGAATGAAACTTGGTATGTGACATTACTTAGATGAGTTCTAATGATATTTGCATAAAAACCCATTTTTTTGTGTTCCTTGTTGCAGCAAACCTGCGTACTCATCCCCAATGTTATTCTTATGGAGAATAATTAATATTTTTAATATCGCGTTTGTGAATATATTTCTTATGAATCCTGTTAAGTGTTAATGTGTTATGTTATATATTCATTAGAAATTCGCTGAGTATGCAGGTTTGCTGCGACGGGGGTATTTTATTTTCTTGTGTTACTTTTACTTGTGTTATAAGTTAGTGCTTAACATTTTGGACTTTTGACAATGCTACATGTTAGTCGAAGGACATTAAAGAACTGATTCTGATATCTGAACTCTCCACACGATTGTCATATAAAAACCACTGACTCAGATGGGATTCAGACCTTAGTTTTAAGATACCCAAAGTCCTTATATAGTATTAAATACCAATGGTCTTAGTTATAAAGACTAGCAGGCTTATCTGGTCACTGGGTTAACATGTTTGCTGCGTCATACAGGCATGCCTGTAGTTGCGGCTGTTCTCTTCGTGCGGGCTATAGGCTTGCTCGCCTACTTGGGCCCCTACAGACCCGCCCAAACATTACGGGCTCCAGTGTGCTACCACACTCCGAGCTGTGTGGTGGTTTTGCTGCCCGAGTGTAGCTCAGAATGCGACCTTTATTTTGGTGTAGGTTGGTAATAAATTTTTCCCAATATTCCGGCAGTCACAGGACTTCCCCGCATTCGTTTTCGTCCCACCTCTAGATGGCAACCTGGTTGACTACTGCTATCTAGATTGTGCTGCTACCTTGGTCATTTTCACAAGTAATTAGCCTACCCTAACTTATAACCTGTGCAAAGTAAAATACACAAAAGCTTTCATTATAGACGTGTTCTAACTATTTAGGCCTAAAATTAAAAGAGTAATATCGCTAGTTGTTTTCTATTTCACTATGGATTGATAATTTGGGCAAACTTACCTTCCATTTCAAATAGAGTACCCTAACCCACTTTTAAACAATAATATAACAGAATAGAGAGGCCTATTCTGCAGTTCAAAATAGTTACACAACATCACACATCACCTAGAATAAATATCTGATTAAATTACATTATGTTATGCTGAGATAATTTCAAATTATTACAAACATTTTGATTTATTTCTTTGTTTTATTGACAAAAGCCAACAGAAAATTCGAAAATAAAAACATTCACTATTTATTTTGCAACACAACGACAACGGGCAGGACTGCGGATGTGAGTACCAAGGTTTACGGAAAACCAAGGCCTACAGAAAATTAAAAACTCTTTTTTATGTACCAAGAGTCCTAACATGCCCTAAACCACTTTTCAGCGTTGTTTATGGTTTTATGATCAAAATCAAATCAAAAGTTCTTTATTGCCAAGTTCTGTTTAGGATTTAAAAACTAACAGCATGTTTGTGTGTTTTTAGAAAAGCGGTTCAAACCCCTCAAATGTGTGTGTGTGTGTGTGTGTGTGTGTGTGTGTGTGTGTGGTATTTGAGTGACCACTTTAACCAAAGTACAAAACGCTAACCATTAGGACTTACTACTTTTACTAGTAAGACTTGGATTCTTGGCGCATCGCCCAGTTAGTTGAAACTGCGCTTAGGGCGCTTTGAACCAGGCACCCCCCTCACGCAAAACAAAAACAAAAACCATAGAATGACTGACTGAATGACTGATGTGCAACCGGAGTAAGCAGAAACAGAGAGACATAATAAAATCAAGTTATCAGAATATTGAAAGATTATTCAGGAAAAAATCTATATACTTAATTCCGTAAGCGAATCGGTCCCCACGAAATATCTCAAGCTAAGAAAGAAGTTAAGTTAGGTTATGACGATTCATTTAAACCTTGAGGGCCAAGGACGGTGGGAAAAATATCAGAAATGTCAAAAATTACGTGGGCTACGCCCCAGTGGTCTTCAAATATCCAATTATTATCACCACAGTGTTTTTATTAATAAGCTAAATGAACTAATGATAATCAGCTGTAATTATCTACTTACACAAAAACCATATGTTAGGGGCTATATCCCTTGTATGCCACTAGTATATATTATCCCTAGCCAAGTTACCCTTGATATTGCCCAGCAGCTCACCTCAGTTTACGCTTGAGACAATGTGGTTTCAGGAGGGGCAAATCAACCAAACTTGGGTTGATTGATTTCAACGGCAGATGTATTGACCCCGTTCAAAAACAAACACTTTAACACAAGATCCAAACTCAGCGCAAAAAAAGCATGACCCTATTACCATTCCTTATACTTTTGCTTATTCATTGGTGAATAAATCGGCTTCGTTGGAGTGACTGGGTCCTTCGGGGTGAGATTGGACGTTTTATCACAGACCATAGAAAACTTAATTACCTTAATAACCTTCTTCTTTATCATATACCCACTTGAGGGATTGATTGTGTCAATGAGAATGAAACTTTAAAATGTATATAAAAAAATCATGCAACAAACACAAATAAAAAACAATACTACTTGTAGTTTTACTTCCGGTGAAATTTTGAAGGATGGCTGCTTTAAAAATATCGAAATCATCGTCCATAAAATAAAAGTCAGATTATAAAAAGCCTTAGCTGACAAAAATGTGGTTACCTGGGCCTTAAAGCGAGACCGGTTCAGCGTATTTCCGAAATCTGGCAGATGGTTGAAGAATCATATAGTGCCTGCATATGATACCCCACTAAAGTTCTTGCCAGGTAAATACGTGGTACACCCAGCCTATTCCGCTGCCTGAGGGTGGTGAGTGTCGTCGGCAGAAAGGAGGGTGAGGGTGCTATACCATTGTTTTTTCAGGTCGTTGATCATGACAGAATGTCATGTAAGATGGAGTAGTCAAAAGCCCGACTACGCCGATCACAGAGAGGGTAGGAGCTATATTGACTGTTTATTCTCAGAAACAGCACCCACTCGATCCGTCACAGTAGCAACAGCATCAGCAGTCGATCTCCCACGTCTAATACCAAATGTTGCACGTCGGAAAATAGCTTAGGGCACTTAATGACAGCCTCTATTAGCTTACCAAAAACAGGAACAATGGAAATTGGTTTTTAACTTTTTAGATTGATCACATCATCTTTTTTGAAAACTGGGACTGATCTGGATATTTTTTTACTTTCAGGGAAAAAGCTGTCCAAAAGGTTTTAACTTCAATAACTGTCTTTGCTTTTGTATCATTCCCAGTAAAATTTACGATAAAATATTGCCTGTGGACGTTAGCCTGTCAAAAAATGAACACTAATGCTCAGGGCCATATTTAGGAGCTGTGGGCCCTTAGGCTTAGCCAGTGGTGAGGACCCTTGTTGCCGTCCAGATCCAAGTTGGTGACACTTTTTTTCTTGTATCAGCTTTTACACGTTGTACTATGTGGTACGGGCCCCTGGCGCTCGCCTTTTTAGCCTATGCTTAAAGCCTGCCAATTCTAATTGACACTAAGCGTGACGTGACTTATTTAACATTCCGTTACATATCAAAAAGCCATTTTGCTGATTTAAGCATTTAAGAGCTAAAGTGGTAGTTATTGGCAGCGCTACTAGAGTGCTGCTAGTGGTCAACGAATATTTATCCAAGATGGTGTTTCTGTGAGAAGTGTCAGTTGGTGTGTTTTTAATTGCAATAGACGATTAATACAATGATTTAGTGATTAGTGGACTTAGTGACATGGTGTGACCTTCAATTAATTTAACTGGTAAGATATTTAAATACTATTGTAATAATAAACCCTATTGTCTTTGCAAGCTTGAAAAGTGTGTGACAACTAGTTGTAAACATAACTTAAAACAAGTAGGCCTAGGCCTTACTATGAAGCACCGAACACATTTTGTTTCGAGCGTTTCCTAGACCTATGCAATAGATATTGTGTGCAAGATTATGATTATTTATTATTACTTTATTAACAAATCAAAAATCGTTTTGATCTATTTTAAGGTCATTAGCCCATTAGGAGTACCTAACATTGACATCAGACTATCTTATAGGATAAGGTTATTCAGTATATCAATATAGATCAGCCTAAATTATTTAGAATAATTGTATAGCAAAATGTGCTAATCCTCACTTGATAACGAGAGCTGTGCCAACCTTCAAATGTTTAAGAGGTGGCATTTGGAGGTATATAGGCTTCTTAGGCCCACTGGGCTGAAATAATTCATACGAACCTCAGCAGCTATGAATATGCTCCTGACCAAAAAATAGCCGATACACTTACATTTTACAGCTTGTACCTGTTGGCCATCCTGTGCAGCTCGTTACTTGACCCTTCACTGGCATCTTACATCGGTCCTCTTCACCGAAGTCCTAAAATCGTCAAATTCTTGAATTGTTTTTCTTTGATGTTTCTTCCCTGATTTTGTGCTCTTCTTTCATCTCTTTTCCATCATCTAACGGTACTTTGGTATTATACGGATGCCACCCTTATGCAGCGCGCTGCGGCAGTTATGTTAAGATGGGTTATCATAAAAATGATTGTAGGACTTTCCTTGTTTTGTTACGAATCGAATGATACCTGATGAGTCATACTTCCGGCTGCCAAACCCCCTCCAAATAGGCCAAGGTCAGGTCGTTGACCGGAGCGCGCGCATCACCTGTCACCGCCTGTATCTGGGTCAGTGTCATGAGTGATTTATTGCCGTGCACTACGTTACATTTGTTTTCATAATGAGTGACGTTCTTTTGGTGTGGGATTTACCTCAAAATGAAGAGGAAACCGTACGTATTTTTATGATAACCCATCCTAACATAACTGCCGCAGCGCGTTGTATATTTGGCGGAGTACCTGTGGCAATCGGGTCTGGCTGCTAGCGGCGGCGACGCATTCAACACGATCCTAGCGGACATCGCTGTCTTTTGGGAGGCACAACACAAAGACCGCTCATCAGAATGATGTAAAATTTGTACAGTAAGTCAATAAAAGTACGTTTTTTCGAATTATGTAGTTATCCTTTGGATCCGGTAAAAATGTAACCTCAAAAATAGTGGCATCCGTATAATACCAAAGTACCCATCTAACTTATATAGACAGTTTCTACAGCCTCACATCCGCCAAACTTCGCCGAAGATCCATGTGTCTATCTTTACCTACCATGCAAGCGGTCCAAAAGTCGTAGTAGGTCTGAACCTCAAGTGCATGAGCGCTCGCTGTAGTCTAAAAGTTTTATATCTAGTCCCCAATAGCAAGTACTAGCAAGTCACCCTGGCCATTGACCCTAAGGAGTTTAGGATCCTAAGACATATGTGACTCTGGTCTGATATGATGCCCAGTAAATTCTGCACCGTTTCCTTACACTTTTAGAGGTCCAAACTTAGTCAAGTCCCTTCCTTTTAGTTAAGGAAACTATTATCAACTGACTGTTTGAAAATCTGATATGTGCGCCATTGACATTGATCAACTGACTTCAGAGCTTGTTCGTCAGCTCTCGTTTTTAATTGTGTCTTTGAACTTACCTATTTCTAGATTTTAATGCCAACACCGCTACCCTGAGCCTGATGCAGTTTTCTAGAGGTTTTATGAGGTAGTCCACCAAAGGGTTTTAGCCTGAGGGCGTCCTTACGTTCTGAGTTAAAATGAGAAATTGACTATGAAATGCTCTACATTTACTTTATATTTTTGTTAGGTACTTTAACCCTGCTATAGCTACACAAAACACATCCGCTAGGGTGTATATTGCCGCTGCGTCGACAGTCAAACAGCGTTTACGGAATGGGCTCTTGGGCGTATTGAATCTTAATGAATCGGATGGAAATTAGTATTGCCGTTTACGGCAGATTCTAAGCTTTCTCCCGATGTCTGTCTGCAGACGCTTTTTACGTTCGTGCCAATCGTATTTTAGCAGACAACTGAATTGTGAAGTTTTGCTGTGCGTCGCTAACCTCATTTCGGGAATGGTGTTAAGTTGAGATGTTCTTCTTTGTTATTTTATTTGCGATTATTTGTTTATATTTATTTAGTAGGTATCCTTATACAATTTAGAACAAATTGGCTATTTTGAAAATTGTATATTCTACAACCGTTTATAATGTGATAAGAGCGCAAACTTTAAATGTTTTTATTATTTTTTTTAACAGTCACATAATTTTCCTTTCATAACTTTTGTGAGATGTTTTATATATATATATATATATATATATATATATATATATATATATATATATATATATAAAATATTGAAGCCCATGATTTTCTGTTCAAGAAAAACTATACAATAATGCAGCTTGGAGTGTTTTTTACCTTCAGGCCTATTTAAATAAAACGCTGCAAAATCACAAAAAATAGGTAAATATTAAGACCACTATTAAAGATGCTTAACTAGGCCTAATGTTTTCCCCTCCAGTCAGTATTGTTGTACTGTGAACTTTGTGAACTTTTTCAATAGGCTACACTTCTTTACTATACTGTATAGGAGATCTTTAAAAACCTGAACTTCAGTTTGTAAGTAAATAGCCTTTTTAAAATAATCTAAATTGTTTTAAATGGATCTTCATTTAGACCGTTAAAACTTACTGCAATTTTTTTATTTCTTTATCACTTTAGTCTTTGTTTTTGCATGTTTTGCATGAGACTGCATTTTTGACCGAGAACCGTTGTTGTAGATTGTGGCAATGCGGCTGCATCTGTGATTGACTATGAATAAACGTGTTCAGGACATGCGCAACACCCTTGCACCGTTTTCATCAGGTTTGTTGCTTCTGACTTTGTTTTGCATGGTTTTGGATTTGTTTATTAAATTAATACAAGCTTAACCGACTGGAAATAATTAAATTTATGTTGTGTAAGATAAAACCATTGACTAAAAATAATGAAGAAGACATCCCATCCATATGGCCCAGCTGTACCACTTTTAGTGTATGCTAGAATTTAAAATTGAAGTAGTTTGATTGGGTCACCGACAGATTGTGCTGCTGTCAACTTTTTATTTTAGTTATTTACGTTAACTTTTAGAATATCTCCACCCCAGAAAGCAAGTGATAATTAACTAATGTTTGTTTCCTGACACACCAACTGTTGTATTATCCCCTCCTTGAGAGGATAAGTAATAGTTGACAGCAGTATACTCTGTTGGTGATTATTGTAAACTACGACCTCTTTCAATCCTGGCACACACAAAACTAGGGACACATTTTACAATGGCAATGAGAAGTCTACTTCAGTATTTATAGTAAATGATAAAACTGTATTAGGCTTAGAAATATAATTTATTCATTAAGAGAGAGTTAGTTGGGTCAGCCACTTAGACAGTTAGGAATATCTATACATTACGGAATAGTGTTGTCACCTCATGAAACGAAAATGTACCACTAAATTAAGCTGAGAAATACAGTACTGTAAGTTAATAAAGTTTATTTAAATAAGTCAGAAACAATTCATAATTAATAAAATTACAGTAGGCCTAGTTAAACATGTTTTATAAGATGTTATGTCTATCCCAAGGCTTTTGTTAGCATCGAGTAATGTCTTATAAAATGGAATATATTGTTTGCATATGCAAATCCTATATTGTATAAATCTTATACTCTAATATGAGTAAGGTTTGCTTGCTTGCGCCATGTGTGTGCTTGCTTGCTTGCAACTCTGATCTCATAAACGTCTCCAACGATTTTCTTCAAATAGAGTCCTACTGAAGCAAACTGATTGGTTCTGAAGACTATTTGGACTACCAAGTAGTAATTTTTGGATTTTCTGACTCTCCGGAAAATTATATTTTCACTTATAAAAATTGTTTAGGCTAAATCATTTGATTTAGATTAATTTTATAGGTACTGCGTAGAACTTTAATTAAAGTATTTATCAAATAATTTCCGTAGCCTACATCATAGTACCGTACAGTATTGATAAGAAATTAAATATCTGGTTATACCATTATTCTAATGCGCAATGCAACTTGCTGTGTCTGCATTAGGTCCTAAATGCTACTAAATCAGTACTACTTTCTTCATTTCTTCCAATACTTCCGAGGGAAGGGAACTTGATAACTTTTTAGTTAAAACTTGCAAGTAATCAACTATGGATTGGGGTTTTGTAAAGACAGTATGAGATACCGGTAATGAGGGAGTTCTAAAGTTTTCCAGGGAACTATGACTTTGTTATAGTAATTAATATTGGTGGACATAAATTTAAAAATTGTCTGTGAAGTGAACTGAAATATGATAGGCGGGTTTATCCACTTAATCTTGCTGGTTACAAAAATTATTGGATAAAACCATTCACTCATAGTCTGAGAAGGGTTAACATATGGTAACTAGCCTTATAATAACTAACGGTGTTCTTATCAGGTGTCAAATCACTTCCTGATTTAGTTACCGGTTATCAATCTCCTATATTATGAAAATAATTTATCGATTTTTGTTCGGTGATTTTCGACTTCTAAAACTATTATTATGTAGGTTTAAAAGTTTAGTATCAGTGGGAAGCTCTTACCCTCTAGAAGTGCCTTTTGGGGAATTGAAAAACATTCACTTTCAGGGTTTCATCTCAAAGTTCTAATGTTAATCTTATGGAGTTATTTTGTATAGTCATCTGATTATAGGCTAATGTAAACAAATTACCAAAACATCCAACTCTACTATGCTTGCAAAACTCTGTTCAAACCTTGTTGACTTTCAATCACTTAATAGAACATAAAAAACCAAAACCATCTGAGAGATAAACCGATGAATGAAAATAGAAAGTAGAGTGAAAAAAGCTAATTCACTCACCAAAGCAAGGGAGGAAAATTTAGGTTTAACAACTCTTCCACTTTGTAGAAAGCCCATACAGCCTAATAAAGATTTTGTAACATTTGAACAAACTAAATGAACGTTTTGTGAAAATCTAAATAGTAATTTTATTCATCCAACAATAAAATATATTTTGCCTTTCTATGTAATTTAGAAACAGACCATTTTAATTCAAGGCTAGACTTACTTCCTTTAAACTTTACTAAATGTATTGCAAAGTACAGTATCACTACAAAGGGTTAAAAGTCTGGTAATTATTTTTAAGTGGCACTATTTTTTTTACGACGGCGTAGAAGGGCCATTTAGGAAGATTTATTTTTACAAAACTTCGACTTTTTTTCTCAAAATTTGTACGTGAAAACTCAAAACTTTGCCTTTTAATCTCAAAATTTTGTCTTTAAATCTCAAAACTTTGACTTTAAATCTCAAAATGTTGACTTTTATCTTAAAACTTTGACTTTTAATCTCAAAACTTTGACTTTAAATTTCAAAACTTTGACTTTTAATCTTAAAACTTTGACTTTTAATCTCAAAACTTTGACTTTTAATCTTAAAACTTTGACACCAAATCTCCAAATGTTGACTTTTAATCTCAAAACTTTGACTTTAAATCTCAAACTTTTGATATTAGATCTCAAAACTTTAGGTTGGGAGCAGCTCTGCGCCTGATAGACGAAATCACCCTAGTGTTGCTCTGTTCTGTATATTCTCATTCTAATTTGCAATTAAACCTCTTTTAGTTACAACCTATTGAAGGTGCGGTTTAGCCCTATTACTATTATTTCTACATCATCGTGTAGGATATAAACTAAGATTAGTTCCAAAAACTCCACTTAAAATAAACGTTAACCGTTAAAAATAAATGTTTCAAAATATTAATTTATTTATTGCGGTTTAAGAAAAATAATCAATAGTACCGGTACCCTCGAAAATTAATTGAAAGGAATTAAACTAGGTGAAGCCACAGACCAAGTTTTATCAATATTCATTCATAAATAAGGGATATATAACATTTGAATCATTCCCCATAAGAATAACATTGGGGCTGAGTAAGCAGGTTTGCTGCAAAAGGAACGCAAAATATGGGTTTTCATTCAAATATCAATATAACTCAACTAGGTGAAGCCACATACCAAGTTTCATCAATCTACATTCATAAATAAGCGATGTATACCATATAATTATTCTTTATAAGAATAACATGGGGGATGAGTACGCAGGTATGCTGCAACAAGGAGCACAACAAATGGGTTTTTATGCAAGTAGCCCAATAATCCCCCCCCCAACAAAAAAAAACCCAAGAGCAAAAACAAGAACAAGAGGTGAAACTACATACCAAATTTTATTAATTTACTAGTAAACCTATCGCGGCTTCGCTCGCGATCATCATTTATAAATATTGTGTTACCGTTCGAAAGCCAACATGGCCTGCTGATTAAATGTGTTTACTCTATCCAGCTGATTGCTTAAAACTTATCCAATGCTAAGCTTATAGAAAAAACTCAACTTTAAGGGGCCCCAGGGCTCACTCACAAATTATTTCTCTTTAAAAAAAGTTTCCTGCACAACTTCACGTTAGGCTCTTTCCAATGACACCAAAAACGTGGAAATCGGTTCAGTAGTTTAGGAGGAGTGATTGTCACAAAAAACCTGCTCGTCTATTAAATAAGTATAAGATGCTCATAACTAAGGGAGACATAAGATTTGACTTATACTCTATAAGAATAACATGGGGCTGAGTACGCAGGTTTGCTGCTACGGGAAGTATTGGTAAACATTTTTTTTTGTGCTAATAAGAATAGACCACAACCAGATGAAGCCACATACCAAGTTTCATTAATATTTGTTCATTAATAAGCGAGATATAATATTTGACTTATTCTCCATAAGATTAACATTGGACAACGTACTTTGTTTAGCTCTTTTAACCCTTTCCACTCTAATTTTTTTAATTGTCTAATCACAGCTGGTCACTTAATTTTGTTTGTTTGTTAAAAAAAGCTGACTTTTGTGTTTTTATTTTGATACAATTGATTGAGGATCAAAAAAATATAACAAAATTAAAAAACACATGTGCGGGTCAGGCCTGGCTTTCAACAACATAGCAAAATGCGGTGGGTGGGGCTGCTCCGGCATTCGAGCGGAAAGGGTTAATATCTCGGTAACCAATTGACGTAGAGCGATAATCAAAATACCAAATTGTTTGTTTTTTTAAGCTTAATATAATGGTCTAAACAAAAGTTTGGGTTTAAAAAGAATTACATGTAAAAAGTTCAAAAAACCAATTTTTGGGGTACAAAACCCTCCCAAAACCCCCTTAAAATAGAGCAACCTGTCTGGTTCTCGAACTCATGAAAATATATCCTGCCGTACACGTTTGTACCAAATTTCATCAAGATCGGACCATTTTTACGATAGTTATTGTGCCTAAGGACACACATATATATGAATTAGAACGAATGGCGTTTTTGGCATCTGGTGGCCTCAAAACGAAAAGTGATCATGATCATGGTCCCGGGCCTAGGTCTTACCATGCCGACTACGGTAATAGCTTCTTCCCTGTAGGGGAAATTCGCTAAAATGTGAAAATTAGGCCAGATTAACCTTTTATTTATATACACTGAACAGACTAGTAAAATTAACAATCAGCACAAAATTGTCATGTAATGAATCCTAACAATATTAACAAAATTATCAATT
Source organism: Allygus modestus (assembly GCA_963675035.1). NCBI lineage: Eukaryota > Metazoa > Arthropoda > Insecta > Hemiptera > Cicadellidae > Allygus > Allygus modestus. The sequence continues at coordinate 474,249,546 of OY776112.1, forward strand.
GTAGAAACAAAATGAATGATGCAATATAAATATTAAACGAGATGACATTTAGTAAATGTTAACAATATCGTATTAATGACACTACAAATGGTTGTTATACATGATAAAAGTAAAATCATGATTAAAGAATTGAGGGTATATCATAGTGTGTGAACTATATTTTGTGTTTTATGATAACAAGTTTTCCGTTTTATTTCATTTTTTTATGGAGTTTTAATTTAAGCCAGTTTTAATTGTGTTTAATGTAAGCCATTTTACACAATTACAACTTACAATTATTAACCATCTGACTTTGGTTACAAAGTATCAAAAATATTTGTTCCTAATATTAACCATCTGACTTTGGTTACAAAGCATCAAAAATATTTGTTCCTAATATTTATTGATTTAAAAATTATCAATTAAGTTAATTAATTAAGACCCATAACGGAATACAACATAACTAAAGTAATATATCAAATGTAAAGAGAATAATAACACAATATTAAACTAATCCTAAATGTATTCATTTTAACTGTAAAAACTGTTAAGGTCTACAAACTAAAAGGGATGATGTTATAATTATTCAAAGGACTTCTAAATTGCCTGTATAAGATTTGTATGCATCTAACAAACCCTCATACAAGTATGATAGGCACAAAATCAGTCAATTAATAAGTCATTTGTAGTTTGTAAACCTTAAAATGACATATTGACCTTAACATATGGCTAAACTGCTCCTTCAATAAGTTGTGCGAGTTGTTTTTTCCAAATTTTCATGAGGCAAAGAACTATTCGCTGAAGTCGGCAAAGTGAATCAAACAAGTACCTATCCATGATTTGAAATTCAATACACCCGTCGCAGCAAACCTGCATACTCAGCGAATTTCCAATGAATATATAACATAACACAATAAAACACTTAACAGGATTTATAAGAAATGTATTCACAAACAAGCGATATTTAAAATATTAATTCTCCATAAGAATAACATTGGGGATGAGTATGCAGGTTTGCTGCAACAAGGCATACAAAATAATGGGTTTTTATGCAAATATCAATAGAACTCATCTTAGTGAAGTCACATATCAAGTTTCATCCATATACATTCATAAATAAGCGATATATAACATTTTAATGATTTTCCATAAGAATAACATGGGGACCAAGTACCTAGGTTTGCTGCTACAGGAACCATAGGCGAAAAATTATTTTTTTGTGCAAACTACCATGAACCACAACCAGATGAAGCCATATACCAAATTTCGTCAGTTTATGTTCATAAATAAGCGAGATATACAATTTTTCTTTTTCTCCATAAGAATAACATTAGACAACGTACTGTGTTTAGCACTTTCAATATCTCAGTAACCAATTGACGTAGAGCAATGATCAAAATACCAAATTGTTTGTTTTTTTAAGCTAAATTCAATGGTATGGATTAAAATTGGATTAAAATTAAAATTACATGTGAAAACCCCAAAAACACATTTTTGGGGTACAAAACCCCCCAAAAACCCCCCTTCGGATGGTGCGATTCATCTGGTTTTCGAACTCGTTCAAATAAATGGTACTTTACACATTTGTACCAAATTTCATTAAGATCGGACCTTTTTTACGAGAGTTATCATGCTTACGGACACATATATATATATATATAAATTATATATATATATATATATATATATACATATATACAAATTTGAACGAATGGTGTTTTTGGCATCTGGGGACCTCAAAATGAAAAGTTATCATGGTCTCGGGCTTAAGTCTTACCATGAGACCTACGGTAATAGCTTCTTCCCTATAGGGGAAATTCGCTAATAAACTAGTATTTGTTTAGTTCCTCATAATTAATCATGGTTCACTGAAAGATAAGATACGTATTTGTTTATTTCCTCATAATTAATCATGTTTCACTGAAAGATTAGATACATAAATCAAAGGAAATTAATTAATTTACTCCAACTTTTATTACTTTTATTCCAGTGATTTGCAATGGTAGATACACTTAAAGGAATAAAACAGCCAATCAGGATAGTTCAAAGAACAATAAATTTGCCTCACCAGTGTACCAACCTGACAAAATCACCGGCTCGGTTTTTCGATCAAAATCGTTAAGAGGGCGCCCCAGTCACGAAACTTTTCGCGTTTCTACTTGCTTCGCCCATAAGGCCAATGTTAACTTTCAAAGCCTGTTCCTCCTCAACGGATTATTCGATATCGTTGATTTATGGCTCATTTTAAAGAGCAAAAATATACGTAGCGATTTCAGTAAGCAGAATTTAGATTTCGCAAATAATAATCGATCAATAAAATTCCAAAATATTCAGAATTTACAATTTTGTTATGCGTGTACTATTGATGATAACGAAATTATGCTTACTGAAATCGCTAGATATATTTTTTATCTTTAAAAAAAACCATAAATAATCAATTTCGGATAACCCATTGAGGAGGGATAGACTTTGAAAGTTAACATTGGTTTTAATGGAGAAGCAGGTAGACACAGAGGACTGGAGCCCCTCTTAAGCAGTGTTACATCCAGTTATACAATAAACCTCCCTGGTTGTAACCATAAGAGGAACGAGAATGCAGTACAGAGCGTTACACTTGAGTAATTTCGTCTTGGCGACACTTTCATCTTTCAGGCACAGAGCTGCTGCCAACCTAAAGTTTTGGGATCTAATGTAAAAATTTTGAGATTTAAAGTCAACGTTTTAAGATTACAAGTCAAAATGTTGTGATTAAAAGTCAAAGTTTTGAGTTTTCATTTCAAAATTTTAAGAAAGAAAGTCAAAGTTTTGTAAAAATAAATCTTCCTCTATGGCCCTTCTACGCCGTCGTATTTTTTACATATATTTTTTGAGCGTAGAATTTTCTTAAACATTTTTTATTACACACCGCAAGTCTGCTCCCGCAAGGATGATAAGTGGTGATGTGATTACGCGGTGTGTGGTTTTTCCGTGTCAGTTGGCTTCAGAGGATGCTTTGTGAGATGTTCTCCTCCCTCAGAGAACACAACTTTGGTTTCGCTCGTACCGTTGCAATGTAGCTGCGTAAATTCAAAATATGCCAATAAAATAAACGTTTTTATTTTTTGATTTATTTGGACTTTACCTATCGCTTCTAGTGTTTAAAACTACACTACGTTTCGGGAGGTAAGGAAACTCCTCCCGTTATCAAGTGAACCCTACTTACATCTAAATATCAAACTCTTACACCTAACTAACCTACATTTTTTTGGATTTTTTTGATTATTTTTCTTTTACATTTTAATTTACACTAACACAAAGATAACAACAAATCAAATACAATACACTAACACAAAATTTATATACACACCTAACTAACCTACATTTTTTTAATATTTTCCTTTACAATTTAATTTGACTAACAGAAAGATAACAAATATATATACAAAAAATCGAATACAATACACTAACACAACATTTATATATACGAACAAATGAAAAACTGACAATACATTACCTGTTCTGCATCGTGGCCTCCAAGCTGACGGGCAAACACGGGAAACGGGCTCACGTCCATCCACAACCAAACCGCAGACTGCCTTATAAATTTGTATTAGGTACCAGTAAAAATATTGTTTTGAGTAAATCTCCTTGTGACGTTTATATGGGACATCCGGTATAATACCAACAACTATTTAAACCTCTCCTTGTAACGTTTATATGAGACATCCGGTATAATACCAACAACTATTTAAACCTCTCCTTGTAACGTTTATATGAGACATCCGGTATAATACCTACAACTATTTAAACCTCTCCTTGTGACGTTTATATGAGACATCCGGTATAATACCTACAACTATTTAAACCTCTCCTTGTGACGTTTATATGAGACATCCGGTATAATACCTACAACTATTTAAACCTCTCCTTGTAACGTTTATATGAGACATCCGGTATAATACCAACAACTATTTAAACCTCTCCTTGTAACGTTTATATGAGACATCCGGTATAATACCAACAACTATTTAAACCTCTCCTTGTAACGTTTATATGAGACATCCGGTATAATACCTACAACTATTTAAACCTCTCCTTGTGACGTTTATATGAGACATCCGGTATAATACCTACAACTATTTAAACCTCTCCTTGTAACGTTTATATGAGACATCCGGTATAATACCAACAACTATTTAAACCTCTCCTAGTAACGTTTATATGAGACATCCGGTATAATACCTACAACTATTTAAACCTCTCCTTGTGACGTTTATATGAGACATCCGGTATAATACCTACAACTATTTAAACCTCTCCTTGTAACGTTTATATGAGACATCCGGTATAATACCAACAACTATTTAAACCTCTCCTTGTGACGTTTATATGAGACATCCGGTATAATACCTACAACTATTTAAACCTCTCCTTGTAACGTTTATATGAGACATCCGGTATAATACCAACAACTATTTAAACCTCTCCTTGTAACGTTTATATGAGACATCCGGTATAATACCAACAACTATTTAAACCTCTCCTTGTAACGTTTATATGAGACATCCGGTATAATACCAACAACTATTTAAACCTCTCCTTGTAACGTTTATATGAGACATCCGGTATAATACCAACAACTATTTAAACCAGGCCTATTTAAATTACTATTCAAAATATAGTATTTCAATTTTATAATTGTTGCTCTGAATTATATGACTAGTTGTGTTTAATGGAATGAAGCAAAAAGTTGCCTAGTTGTCTATTACCAACAAGGAAAATTCATATCTCATCCATTATACTTTTCTAGCCAGTACGTTGCTGGGCTTAGTTTTTATTTTTTAGAGTAATATTTTTTTTTTCTTGTCCACACCATTGGCATTTTGTATTTAACGTTATTAGAGGACAACGGTCAGAACCTCTCAAAGTCTTGTGGGCGCCCCGGGAATCGAACCCGTGACCTCTTACATTGAGGCGCCTAACTATTTGCTCATCCTACCCATTTTTATAAGTTTTCTCAATGCTAATTAAATGAATGTTCACTCAGCAATCTACTTCACATTGGGGCAATATTTTGGGGAATATTCCTTTTGGGGCCTAGTTAATAGTTATTTTTGTGGTTTCGTTATGAAAATATTCTTTAAAAGCTGGTTTGGTAGCCCAAATGATGTTGGATTGGCACTTTTGGTACCAATCAGAACTGATGTGTGTTGAAGGAGCCTCCCATTGTTGTTTCGTTCAATGGAGGCTGTTCTAACAAATGGGCACTAACCTCACAAAAAGGCTCATCAGATCGGATGACGAAACATGTAGAGGTTTTATGTTTCATTATTTTTCATCATCATCATCATCATCAGTAAAAAGCAGTTCCAGACTCTTTTTCTATCATCCTTAAACAAATTTAAAAAACATTATTTTACCTTTATAGCTATAAAAGACTGTTAACTGGTGTGTATTTTAAGGCAAATATCAGTGAATTCTGAGTGAGAAAACTTGTGACTGAACTAAGACCGACTGATTCTTAGCAAGGACCTTGACTTAATTAATAGCCCAGTGACCAATGGCAAGTGGTCACAGTTTCAGTCCTTCACATTTTTTTATTTTGCTCGGTTTCGATCTGGAGAAAGCTCAGATTCTGAGACACTGAATAAAACTGTAATGGATTTGATATTATTTTAAGTGCTTCCCATTCAATGGTTTTTCTTATTAGTATTCTGATAAATGAAATAAAGAAGCAACAAAATCTATAAAGTAAGATGTTTAAGAAACAAATTAGTAAATAAAAGAATAAATAAATATTTTATTGCAAAAAAAGTTGATTCAATGAATATTATTTTGTTATATGTAGCCTATCTGCGGTAAAGTAAGTTAATGAATTTATCCCTGCAATGGTTAGATGTTGGTATCAGGTTGGCTAAATATTTTATCTAAAGTTTGCCAGAAATTTTAGGATTAAGAAATATAATAATTTCTTTGAAAAGGCAAATAAAATCCTTCATTCAAATTGAAACTTGTATAGTATTTTGAAAATGTTATTTTCGCTTCAAATAAATGTGCCCCCTAAGTTTTAAAATTATAATGATCATTATGGTTAGTTAATCAGCATTTTGTGATCAACCGTTTATGAGCTACACATTTAAAAGTAAAATTCATTCAACTTAATGCAAAACCCCACTGTTGGTTTTACTGGAGTCTTGCCTTAGAGCATAATAAAATACACAGACATTTATCATCTTTATCTGGTGTTTGCTTTTGATTGTTATATTCTGTGCGTATTTGGCTGTCAATATAGCATACACAGTAAAAAATTCATTGGTAGGAATGTTTAAGGTAACGTTTATGTTTAAGAATCTCGACTAGGCTACCTGCATAAAGAAAACTGATCTTTACGATAAGCATATGAAATTATCTTGACCAATCAGTGCACAGTATTATTTGGTATTATAAATTAACTGGTTTATGAAATAAATCAATAAGTGTGCAGTTGTAAGATGAAGATGTAGATTGTGAGGTGAGGACGGTAGTGGTTGAATACCCGGAGAATGGATGGGACGGAAAAGTAGAAGATTTGAGGATGATTGCGCGAGTCACGCAGGCGATGGAGTGGTTTGGGGGAATCAATGTGGGCTACGATTGCGAGTGAAGGGATTGAGCGTGATTATTTAAACGCTGTAAGAGTAAATTACAATTTGGTTTATTATGAGTGCCAGAGTTTTTGCAGTGGTATATGTCAAAAGTGCCAGGAATGGTTTTAATTTGGAGTATAGTGTGTAAGAAATACCCCCGTCGCAGCAAACCTGCGTACTCAGCAAATTTCCAATGCATAATATATGTCTTAATACCATATAAAGCCACATACCAAGTTTCATAAAAATATATTCACATATAAGCGATATATAGAATTTTAATTATTCTCTATAAGAATGACATTGGTGATGAGTACATAGGTTTGCTGAAACAAGGAAGACAAACAAACGGTTTTTATGCAAATATAAATAGAATTTAACTAGGTGAAGCCACATACCAGGTTTCGTCAATATTCAATCATAAATAAGCGCTATATAGGCCTAAAATTTTAATTTATCTCCATAAGAATAACATGGGAGCTGAGTAAGCAGGTTTGCTGCAACAAGCAAAAAAAATTTTATGCAAATATCAATATAACTCAACAAGGTGAAGCCACATACCAAGTTTTATTAATTTATGTTCATAATTAAGGGAGTCATTACATTTCACTTATTCTCCATAAGAATAACATGGGGGCTGAGTACGGAGGTTCGCTGCTATGGGGGTAATCAACAAAAAATCAATTTTTTTGTGCAAATATCAATATACACTAAGTGACGCAACATGCCAAGTTTCATGAATATACATTCATTAATAATGGAGATATCAAATTTTATTTATTCTCCATAAGGATAACATTGGACAACGTACTGTGTTTAGCACTTTGAATATCTCTGCAACGGTTGGACATAGAATCACAATTTAAACACCAAAATGATTGTTTTGTGGAGCTGAGTTGATTGGTAAAAGCAAATGTGAAGTTTACATTAAAATTAACTTAGGAAAAGCCAAAAACCTTTTACCCCATAAGATTAACATGGGAGATTTTATGAGCAGGTTTTTTTTATTTTCTCCACAACCACTTAACCTAGGTTAATAATTCAAAATACTATATTATTTGTTTTTTTAAGCTCTATAGTCCGATTTTTCTGGTTTTCGAACTTAGTCATAAATGTCACTTTACACATTTGAGCCAAATTTCATCGAACTCGGATGTTTTTTACTCAAGTTATCGCATTCACGGACACATATATAGATATATATATATGTATACATATATATAAATTTGAACGAATAGTGTTTTAGTCATCTATGGCCTCAAAAAAATTTGTCATGGTCTCGGGCTTAAGTCTTACCATGAGACCTACGGTAATAGCTTCTCCCTTAATGGGGAAATTCGCTAAAAACCAGAAAAAAATTAATTCATATCCTAAAAGTAGATTGCAACAGTTTATCGTTGCTTTATTATATTAGTTATTTGTCAAATAAATAATAGGTACCGGTATGTTGATATAAAATCAAGTAAAATTATATGGCCATTTAAAGTAATAGAATCAAAAGTCGATGCACGATGATATACTGGTTGCAAGGCACTTTACAGTAGACTACAAACGTTAATAATTTTTGAAAGTGTTACTTGTTTAAAATGAGTTTAATATAAATTTTATATGTTAATGTATATTACTGTCTATTGTTTGATTTTTATGGAGTTTTATACTGCTGAAAAACTTTCAACTAAAGTCGTGTAATTTATTGTACTGGCCTCTTAAAATCACGATTATCAATTCGAAGTCAAAACCATTATAATTCCTGGAGCATTAGTGTGGGGGTTTGGATTGAGTCCGGGCTAAGTCTATGGCCGGGATTGGCTGCTATTCGCCATTCGGTTAATAAATTATCTGGCTTAATAGCGTTCTCAAGAAAGCAATTGGAGTTGCATGTTCAGAGGTCTCCTTCTAAATTGCTTTTAAAATGCAGAGGGCTGAGTGAAAGCAGGAAACATAATCTTTAAAGTTTGTTTGAGTGTTTGGTGCTTTTAAAATGCAGAGGGCTAAATAAAATCAGTAAACGCAACCTTTAAGTGTTTGGTTTATTGTCTCAAACGGATGTTTTTTTTCAATGATTTTATACTGTAATAGGTACACTGCCTGGAGCTTTAGACTTCACCTAGATATGTTTTAGTCAATTACGATTCGAAGCTGATTTGAATAGTGTATTTGCCTTCATTTCAAGGACAGCAACCTGTTGAACACTCAAATTATGAACACCTGTTAAAGTTATTATTTGATTCATTAATTCATAATGTCCATAATCTTATACACATTTTGGCTGTTTGGAACATTGGAGGAAAATGCGGGTGGGTCGTCATCTTTATTTAAAACACTAATTTAAAAATGTATGTAATTATATGGGAAAACCACGGTAGGCCTACTAAATTTAAGAGTGGTATTGTGACAGAATTCTATTGTTGCATAACCAAGATGTTTGTCATTCCTTCATATATCAAGTTAAATTCCAGAAATCACTCAATTCAGAAAACATAAAGATAATGGAGCGAAACACTAAAGAGTTTTCTAATGTTTTCTGAATTGAGTGATTTCTGGGATTTAACTTCAGTGCTTATCTAATGGAGATGAGGATTTAATTTGATCAGACAGTTATATAAATATAAGTTTAATAGCTGAAAAAATATTAGTTACTCTATAGAATGGTGCATATATTAATGCACCATTCTAAATAATACAAATAATAGTTTCTCCTTATAAATAATAGGCAGTCTATCTATACATACATCTAGTTGTGTTATGACAATTGTTAACGAGAAATTGTGGACTCCTGTTTGAAAATTAATTGTTGGTGACGTTGGTGATGATGTGTTTGTGTTACTTAACAAATGATTGCAGGCATTTTCCATCACTTAGGGAAAAACAAGTTTCAATTAGTTTTTTTTTATTTTCAGTAATGGAAATGCCTGAAATAATTTCTTGAACAACATAAATCGTGGACTTTTAGTAAATCACAAATGTTGATGGGAGTTAAAAATAACGGCATTAACCCAAAGGACTCAAAATAAATAGTGAAACAAATTGTATTACTTGTCAGGCAAATTACCAGTTCAATCACCGCTTCCCCCATAAGACCAGTGATAACTTTCAAATGCTGTCCTTCCTCAACGGGTTGCTGTCCCTTCTGAATGGGTTATCCGAAATTGTTGATGCTAATTTTATAGAGCAAAATATAAATACCCCCGTAGCAGCAAACCTGCGTACTCAGCGAATTTCTAATGCATATGTATGTATCTTAGTACTACATAAAGCCACATACCAAGTTTCATCAATATACATTCATAAATTAACGATGTATGTCATTTTAATTATTCTCCATAAGAATAACATGGCGGCTGAGTATGCAGGTTTGCTGAAGCAAGGAACACAAAAAATGGGGTTTTATACAAATATCAATATAACTCATGTAGGTAAAGCCACATACCAAATTTTATTAATTTATTTTCATAATGAAGGCAGATAACACGTTACTTATTCTCCATAAGAATAACATGGTGCTGAGTACGCAGGTATGCTGCTACGGGAGCCTTTGGTAAAAAATTTTTTTTTAGCAAATATCAATGGTCCACAACCAGATGAAGCCGTATACCAAGTTTCGTCAGTATACGTTCATAAATAAGCAAGATATAACATTTTTATTTTCCTCCATAAGAATAACATTAGACAACGTACTGTGTTTAGCACTTTCAATATCTCGGTTACCAATTGACATAGAGAAATGATCAAAATACCAAATTGTGTGTTTTTTTAAGCTGAATCCAATGGGAAAAACTAAAATTTTACTATTTCCAAAATTATATGTAAAAAATTCAAAAAACCCATTTTTGGGGTACAAAACCCCCCCAAAATACCCCTTCGGATAGAGCGATCTGGCTGGTTTTCGAACTTAAAGTCATAAATGTTGCTTTACACGTTTATACCAAATTTCAACAAAATCGGATAAGTTTTACGAGAGTTATCGTGCTCACGGACATATATATATATATATACATACAGTTTCGAACGAATGGTGTTTTTGGGGTCTGGGGACCTCAAAACGAAAAGTTATCATGGTCCCGGGCCTAGGTCTTACCATACCGACTACGGTAATAGCTTCTTCCCTATAGGGGAAATTCGCTAAAAAAGGAAAATTCACTAAAAAAACCGTCGCAGCAAACTTGCATACTCAGCGAATTTCCAATGGAAATTACGTTCCCCCATTACGATTTTTTTTGGGGGTTTTACATTAGAAAAGCCTGATATTCATTTGTAGGTGTACTTATGTCTTAATACTACATAAAGCCACTTACCAAGTTTCATAAAAATATATTCACAAATAAGCGATATATAAAATTTTAATTATTCTCCATAAGAATAACATTGGGGCTGAGTATGCAGGTTTGCTGACCAGATGAAGCCATATAACAAGTTTCGTCAGTATTCGTTCATAAATAAGCGAGATATAAAATTTTTCTTTTCCTCCATAAGACAACGTACTGTGTTTAGCACTTTCAATATCTCGGCAACCAATTGACGTAGAGAAATGATAAAAATACTAAATTGTGTGTTTTTTTAAGCTGAATCCAATTGTAAAAACTAAAATTTGATTTCTTCAAAAATGGGATGTAAAAAGTTCAAAAAACCCATTTTTGGGGTACAAAACCCCCCCCAAAATACCCCTTCGGATGGAGCGATCTGGCTGGTTTACAAACTTTTAAGTCATAAATGTTGCTTTACACGTTAATACCAAATTTCATCAAAATTGGATCATTTTTACGAGAGTTATCGTGCTCACACACACACACACACACACACACACACACACACACACACACACACACACACACACGCACGCACGCACGCACGCACGCACGCACGTTTCGAACGAATGGTGTTTTTGGGGTCTGGGGACCTCAAAACGAAAATTTATCATGGTCATGCCGACTACGGTAATAGCTTCTTCCCTATAGGGGAAATTCGCTAAAATACCTAGCGATTTCTAGGAGCAGAAGTTTGATATCACAAATAATAATCGTTCAATTCAATTTTGAGATTATCTCATGAGTGAACTATCTGTGATATAAACATTCTGCTTGCTGCCAATCGCTAAGTACTTTTTGTTCTTCAAAATTAGCCATAAATCTATAATTTCTGATAGGACCAATAAGTTGAGGAGGGATAGAATTTGAAAATTAACATTATGGTCTTAATGGAGAAGTGGGTAGAAACGCGAAGTGGGTAGAAACGCGAAGTGTTTCGTTTTTAAAATAATAATGTAACTACTGTATAGTTAATCTATCAAAAGAAAACCCATAGCATTTCATTACCTCCATTTTTGAATAATTTGTTGCATTATTTGAATTAAATTTTAAAAACTTCTATGTTTGTTAGGAAAAAAGGATCAAGCAATTTTTTGGTCTGAAAAATAATTCAGTAAAACTTTACACAAACAATAGTATTTTAACTTTCGGAAAGGATAAATGTTCACGGGTTGATTATAGATTGTTGTGGGCACGGGATCGGGCTACAATCATGTGAAGGATGTACGTGCCTTGACGCTGCAAGCGTGTTTGTACCGACCCGCAGTTGGTGTTATTAGTGAATTTCCTTAGGAAAGTGAACTACAGTATTAGCATGACCCGCACGGTGAAACGTAAGCCCGGGACCACCATAGAAGTTCCTAACGTGACCCGCTAAACACGTTTTGGGGGGTCGTTAAAAATGTTTTATATATATATATATATATATATATATATGTGTGTGTGTATGTGTGTGTGTGTTTGCACTCTAGCGGTCGCGTTTTTTGTCAGATTTTCTTCAAATTTGGTAGGGACGTTCCTTTCTGTAATCAATTGGACAAGTTCGTTGGGCAAAACAATCGGAAAACTCTAAACCCGTTTTTTTGGGATTAATCTTTCAAATTTCGAGTTTTTGGGTCCAAAAAGGGTCAGAAAAGCCCCGGATGTAAAATTCATTCACGTAAAAAGATGGTAATTAGTGAGGCGTAAGTTTTAATTTCTCTCTCGTCATTCTGCATAAATATTTACAGAGTTATTAAAGAAAATGTGTATCGACTAAACACAGTACGTTGTTTTATGGGGGTTTTACATTAGAAAAGCCTGATATTCATTTGTAGGTGTACTTTTCTCATCCCCAGCAACCTCACGTCTACCTTAAAGCCTGACTGGACCCTCTCCTAACCTTATAATGCGCAAAATTGTATTCCCAGCATTGCAGGTAAATAAAACCAGGAGCATCAGAACAGGAAAAAAATCAATGTTTTCAGATTTCAATAAAAATTGGAATAAATGTTTGTTTTTACATTGATTCTGAGTTTTAAAATTTTCTCTGTGGAAATTCACTTCCCTCACGTCAGCGTACTGCGTGCGAACTCGTTTTAAAGTTGTGTTTGAAAAATTGTAAATATTAATTGTCAAGGAATACGTTGAACATTTTACTAAATAGGGGGTTTTGCAATGTTTGTAACCACAATTTTATGTGAAACAAAAGGCATAACGAATTGTGATCAGATTATCTGTAGGGTTTCAAAAGTTTATTTTGTTTAACCATGATTTTTAACAACTTTGTGATTAACTACTGCGTAATACTTTGCTTGAAATTAATTAAACTTATTACAAAGTGACGGGCTTTATATTGTATTGTTTTTGGAATGTGAGGACACTGTTTACCATAGATTGGAGGAGACGAATTTTACGGCGTTTCAGGGTCTAGTCTCTTTTGTTCTTTAGTTCTTTTCGCACCTGATGTAGACAAAATTAGACTCCAGATCCCTAAACGGTGGATCTCTACTGCACAATAGATGTGAGAGTCTTGCATTTCCGTTGAAGATTTTAATTTAGAGTACGATAATCTTATATATTATATAGTTGTTAGTCATTTTCAGACATTTTGTGGAAAATATTTTAAATTTAATAAAGGAAACAATCATAATAAATAACATTATTTAATTAAAGGCTTAATACTGTTTAACCATTTTTAAGGCATTGAAAAGTACTCCTCAGTGTTTCCAATTAAGATTCATTGATTTATAAGTATTACTATAAGACATAGCATAGACATAGACATCATAGCAATGCAATGATGTTTACAGTATCCCTGCGTACATTAAAATAATTAAAGTATGAAAAACAATCCACAGTGTGTTTTTGGGTGGGATATTGGGTAAAATACTTCATAATAATAAATTTCATATATCCTGAATCGTATGAAGAGCGTACAACGACCAAATTGCATTTGTTGTCCACTTGCATTTATTAAGAATTAAAACTAGAACGTGGCTCACATTCTTCAAACATGTTTTCCTCGTATTCTTCTTTCCTCGACATAGGTGAAGATAATAAAGCAGTATAATACTTAAGTAATGGTTTGTATTACCCAACTAATTTCGCAAGAGATAATATGCTTATCAGTCAAAGATGTCGAAGTCTGCAAGCTGTGCGAAATTGTTGTTCGTCGTTTATCAGTTCTTGGTACTAAATAATTTTGGTACTCTACAGTTTTTCGATCTCTGAACGGTTATCGAAAAACTCTCATCAGATTTGTATTGGTGTAGGAAGTACGGTAATTTTAGGTAAATTATTAAAAGATATATACAAATTAAGCATAGTAATATGTGGGCGTTGTGTACCGTGTACTACGTGCTATACTGTACGGCGTAATTCATTGCATGTGCTCTAGCAATTTCCAGAGGCAGGCCAATGCCAAAGAATGTGTAAAATGAGTACTTTTCACTCGACCTTTTACAAAGTATCTGAATTCGTAAAAGCTTCCACAATAATACTCGTAATTTTAAAAACCAGTTGATTGATTTTTCAAACAGAATGCAATTTTTCCCTTGCATCAGACATTTTGGAAACAATCGAATGGCTAACCATAAGCCAGCAATCCTGTTGATGTCTGTGACTCATCTTTGATGATTTTCGTAAATCAGTACGTACCGTCAGTGGCAGTTTCCAGTTTTTACCACAGTATACGTTATTCATGATTTACAGCAATATTAAATATGTAAAACTGTACTTAAACTTTAATATATTAAGTTAAAACTACAGTTTTATCACGTTTCCATGTAATAAATGTGTTCTACTGGTAATCCGACCTTTTGTGTTTCGACCATGCTCTCTCGGTCCCGTTGGAGACGGATTAGCGGGGTTCTACTACACGTTATTGCGAAAAGATAATTATAATTTGTTTAGAGTACTTTACGAGACGGTTTTATAAAAGTTGACTCTCTTTAGGCTATTAGCTAAATGTGTCGTTGTATGTATGTTTAACGTATCCTCAAAATATAATGATTATTGTATCTTTAGATTTGTATCAAATAAAATATCGCCTCTTAAAGACTAATCTATTAATCGGAAGGCGGTCTCGTACAATTCTCGTGAACACGCCCGCACATTCGGCCGAACTCCGAATGTTTGGAGTATTCGCGAGAAGTGTGTGAGCTTCACAGCTGCACGAACTGTTTAATGCATGCGGGAACATACGGGACGGAAACTTCGGCCGAACTCCGAATGTTTGGAGTATTCGCGAGAAGTGTGTGAGCTTCACAGCTGCACGAACTGTTTAATGCATGCGGGAACATACGGGACGGAAACTTCGGCCGAACTCCGAATGTTTGGAGTATTCGCGAGAAGTGTGTGAGCTTCACAGCTGCACGAACTGTTTAATGCATGCGGGAACATACGGGACGGAAACTTCGGCCGAACTCCGAATGTTTGGAGTATTCGCGAGAAGTGTGTGAGCTTCACAGCTGCACGAACTGTTTAATGCATGCGGGAACATACGGGACGGAAACTTCGGCCGAACTCCGAATGTTTGGAGTATTCGCGAGAAGTGTGTGAGCTTCACAGCTGCACGAACTGTTTAATGCATGCGGGAACATACGGGACGGAAACTTCGGCCGAACTCCGAATGTTTGGAGTATTCGCGAGAAGTGTGAGAGCTTCACAGCTGCACGAACTGTTTAATGCATGCGGGAACATACGGGACGGAAACTTCGGCCGAACTCCGAATGTTTGGAGTATTCGCGAGAAGTGTGGGAGCTTCACAGCTGCACGAACTGTTTAATGCATGCGGGAACATACGGGACGGAAACTTCGGCCGAACTCCGAATGTTTGGAGTATTCGCGAGAAGTGTGTGAGCTTCACAGCTGCACGAACTGTTTAATACATGCGGGAACATACGGGACGGAAACTTCGGCCGAACTCCGAATGTTTGGGGTATTCGCGAGAAGTGTGAGAGCTTCACAGCTGCACGAACTGTTTAATGCATACGGGAACATACGGGACGGAAACTTCGGCCGAACTCCGAATGTTTGGAGTATTCGCGAGAAGTGTGAGAGCTTCATAGCTGCACGAACTGTTTAATGCATACGGGAACATACGGGACGGAAACTTCGGCCGAACTCCGAATGTTTGGAGTATTCGCGAGAAGTGTGAGAGCTTCACAGCTGCACGAACTGTTTAATGCATACGGGAACATACGGGACGGAAACTTCGGCCGAACTCCGAATGTTTGGAGTATTCGCGAGAAGTGTGAGAGCTTCACAGCTGCACGAACTGTTTAATGCATGCGGGAACATACGGGACGGAAACTTCGGCCGAACTCCGAATGTTTGGAGTATTCGCGAGAAGTGTGAGAGCTTCACAGCTGCACGAACTGTTTAATGCATACGGGAACATACGGGACGGAAACTTCGGCCGAACTCCGAATGTTTGGAGTATTCGCGAGAAGTGTGAGAGCTTCACAGCTGCACGAACTGTTTAATGCATACGGGAACATACGGGACGGAAACTTCGGCCGAACTCCGAATGTTTGGAGCATTCGCGAGAAGTGTGAGAGCTTCACAGCTGCACGAACTGTTTAATGCATGCGGGAACATACGGGACGGAAACTTCGGCCGAACTCCGAATGTTTGGAGTATTCGCGAGAAGTGTGTGAGCTTCACAGCTGCACGAACTGTTTAATACATGCGGGAACATACGGGACGGAAACTTCGGCCGAACTCCGAATGTTTGGAGTATTCGCGAGAAGTGTGTGAGCTTCACAGCTGCACGAACTGTTTAATGCTTGCGGGAACATACGGGACGGAAACTTCGGCCGAACTCCGAATGTTTGGAGTATTCGCGAGAAGTGTGTGAGCTTCACAGCTGCACGAACTGATTAATACATGCGGGAACATACGGGACGGAAACTTCGGCCGAACTCCGAATGTTTGGAGTATTCGCGAGAAGTGTGAGATCTTCACAGCTGCACGAACTGTTTAATGCATGCGGGAACATACGGGACGGAAACTTCGGCCGAACTCCGAATGTTTGGAGTATTCGCGAGAAGTGTGTGAGCTTCACAGCTGCACGAACTGTTTAATGCATGCGGGAACATTCGGGACGGAAACTTCGGCCGAACTCCGAATGTTTGGAGTATTCGCGAGAAGTGTGTGAGCTTCACAGCTGCACGAACTGTTTAATACATGCGGGAACATACGGGACGGAAACTTCGGCAGAACTCCGAATGTTTGGAGTATTCGCGAGAAGTGTGTGAGCTTCACAGCTGCACGAACTGTTTAATGCATGCGGGAACATACGGGACGGAAACTTCGGCCGAACTCCGAATGTTTGGAGTATTCGCGAGAAGTGTGTGAGCTTCACAGCTGCACGAACTGTTTAATGCATGCGGGAACATACGGGACGGAAACTTCGGCCGAACTCCGAATGTTTGGAGTATTCGCGAGAAGTGTGGGAGCTTCACAGCTGCACGAACTGTTTAATGCATGCGGGAACATACGGGACGGAAACTTCGGCCGAACTCCGAATGTTTGGAGTATTCGCGAGAAGTGTGTGAGCTTCACAGCTGCACGAACTGTTTAATGCATGCGGGAACATACGGGACGGAAACTTCGGCCGAATGTTCAGGCCTGTCCGCGAGACGTGTGGGCCCGCCTTTACTGGAATTTCCTTTGTAAACCTACTTATAATAGGCTAAATAGGATTTTGTACACCTATATTCTGGAATCATGTCTATATCATCGGTAAATCGCCGATCGTGATCTCGGAATTCAACGGTTAATCAGGAATCTAGTTAAAATAGATGGTAATCGTGATTGCAAAGCTCAAAGTGTTAATATTCATACTCTCGTTGCAGCTCTAGGTGATTAGAATAGGTTATGATCAATGTCGGGATAGACTCGCTCGTCGCGGTGGCAACTGGCAGCGCCACACTACACCATACCACCTGTCACCTGTCACCTGTCACCTGTCCCCCACGGCCCCTTACTGGCGACAGCTGATCAGCCGGCGGCGGTCGGGCGCGTCTCTCTCCCCCTTCGTTATCATTATCCACCCCACGTGTGGTCACATTTTCCTCAGTCTTCTGCGGGTGGTTATTACAGTTATTTAGTCGCTCTTCTAAAAGAGGGACTTTTTGTTTTTGTATACCTATTCTATTCGGCTGAAGTAAAATGCTGATTCCTTGATTTCTATAATAAAGTGTAAACCATCAAAATCATATTCTGGGTGTACCTACAAAATATGGAAACATTACTTTATCTTATTTTGTTTTGGACCAATTAATTTTTGGAATCTCGCTTTTGAAATTCAAGATAATTAATCTGTCTTAGGATTAGGATCCATCCAATGGATTTCATTGTCGTTGCGAGTCATTAATCCCGCTCATGTTACAGCTTGACCAAATTATGGTTAATTACGGTGTGATTCTAAAGTTTTGTCAGCCTCATAACCTAACCTATGTAGTGGTGTATTTTTGGAATCAAACTGTCTGCTGTAGTGCCGCACATCGCGGAATGAAACACCTCTTAGTTTGCTTTTATATATTGAATTACATTTTCTGTGTAAAGCTGAATTAATTAATCTTATAAAACAATATTATTCCAACAGTCTTGCGTCTCAGTCAAATTAAAATTAAGAAGGGGGGAATTTGGAGAGAAAATGTTGTTTCTTAATTAAATAAGCCTAACTACGATTAATCTTCAATTTGTTGACGGTGAAAAACATCCTTTGATCGATCGCTTGATTAATACCGCGTGAATAAACTAACTTTACTCTTTTAGGAGCAAGGTCCAGGAAGGCAGGAAGAATCTGACAGATTCTTACGAAGAAGATTGTTGATTCTTTATTCTTCTTAATTCGACCGAACGAAGGGAGTAACCTTTCGATCAACCTTATTTACCCGCATAACAGCGTATCAATTATGCGAATCGGAACAAAAGCTATATAGATACAGATAATTTTTTTACTGGAGAATCAGAACATAATTCAAACCATATAACAATATTTATGCTCTTTTTGAAAATACCATGAATTTCTTAAGAGGGGGAATTCCGGTCACAGGCTTGTAAATATTGAATAGTTTGAAGTTATATTGAACGATCATTATTTGGGGGTTATCGACATTTTGCTAAGTGATATCGCTAGGTATATTTTTTCTGGAAAATGAGCCATGAATTGTTAACGATATCGGATAATCCATTGAGGGGGGCAAGCTTTGAAAGTTGACATTGGCCTAATAGACGCTGGTCACTGAAGGCCCTTCATAACAAGCTGTAACCGCATAACCTTATCTTAGATCACAACCTTGTCTGCGAACATTTGTACTGGAAAATCAGAACTTACACCTTCATTATAATTCGCATGCTATTTCTGAAAACTATGCATGAATTTCTTTATAGTTAGTTGCAAACACAAAAATACACGTCAATGGAAAAACACGGCTACTGTTCGGGATCAGAATCATCACAAGGGGGGTCGTGAGAGCACAGTGTCGTGTTATCTAATACAATGGTTCGCGCCCTATATTCGCGGGCCAGTTCACACGTTGGGAATCACTACGTCCTGGCTTTGTCTTCCTTCGTACTGGGTCCCGGACCCGGAAGTTTACTTGCCTAGGATGCGGTGTTTTTTTTATTCAGTTTAGGAGGTCAGATTGGTTTCAGGTTGTTTCGGAAATTAGGGACAACATTTTACGTAGTTCTAGGTAAATAGTATAATTAAGTCTTGTCTCGGCCGAACGTTGGTTGTTGATTGTACCTCAAATCATCAGAGAGCCATGCTTTGCTCCAAAACGCAGTGCTCCGGAAATATTTCGGAACAGTGCAATTTCAAGTTAAGCTTTTCGGATTTATTCCATCAAAACATTTTTTCGGAGGACTGCCTTTCGGAGCTATGCATTTTCGGAAGAATGCCTCGCACTGGAATCATCATAGTCACAGAGAAAGAATAATCAGATGTTGTTCTCTGACGGTAGTACTTAATGGTGAAAACTAACTGTGAATGTGGACATTGAATTCGTTTATTTCAAGAGTGGTTTATAATCTTATTGGGGAAAAATTAAAAATATTTATAAATAATCCATGCACATCTCCCTGACCAGAGTTCGGCCTTTTAAAATCCAAAAATCAATTACTTCAGCTACAAGAGTGTTTCTATAATATCGGTTGTTTACCTTCATGCGAAAAAATGTCTTTATTCGCGTGTTATTTGAACGTACTGAAATTTATTTAATCTTAGGGAGTTAGCTATTAAACCCTATAATACAAATGGATCTAATCATAACAGCTTGAGAGCTGGAGAGCTTTTGTCGTTTCACCTGTCTTTGCCACACCGAGCTCCAGAGCAGGAATGTGGGCTGCGGGCGACGCGACTGAAGTGCCTGCCCCGCCACTATAGACATAGCTGAAATACTACTTTGCGAAATTTTGGGAATTTTTAATTTTTACTAGCAAACGCTAACTTGAAATAGGGGATATTTTAGTATGGCACTATTAACTTGCTCGACATTTTGCAAGGGAATAATCGTCCTAAAATAAGTGTTTTAAATGTAAATACAGTATAACATTGTTATTTAAAAATAACATAGGTTATTTAGAGTTTCCATTTACATTTTGGATTGCGCTCTTATAACGAGAAATTCTTCTCTTTCAACATATCTTACTGCAAGAGGTAATTTGTTAAAGTAATGACACGTGTGTTAGTTAATAACAATGACAAAAAAATTAGCCTACTTGTTGACAGTGCTACCGGCGCCTGCCAAACTGTTACGTATTGCATTTTTTAATGTTTTTTTTCTAAATCACTTAACGCCTATGTGTACCTTTTTGGGGTTTGTAAAATTTCCATCTTTAGGGCTCCGCCCTCTGTACTTCTAAAGTTTCAAAGCTAACCATGTGGAAGGATGGAAATCAATTTAACAAAACATAGTATGTTTAAAGCTAAATCACAATATGAACTAACAATACCGCAGATGAGCTTATTAATCCAAAAGAAAAATATTTGCTTGAAGTCATATTTATTCAAGTAACTGCATACATTTATCATACAAGGAAGAAAATCATCTTACGCAGGCCTATATAAACTGGTAATATTCTATGATTATTCCGCGCTTGACTTCGTAAAATTATTTCTTTCTACTGGTGGTAATTTTACTGTTCCATGGCCGGGATAGAGACTGCCTTATCAACGTGGAAAATTGTAATTAGTGGCGCAGTGTAATCAAACGAGCCCCGCGCTACGCCCTGCATAAACAGCCTGTTGTATACTTCTGTTGTACAAATCTCTGTGTTTAAACGATCATAACTGTTGCAAACACGAGCAAATATTTAATTATTATTCATAATAAACAAATACTGATTACAAATTGGGGGTTACCGGTTCTCTTTAGTCGGTTACAATCGGTTTGATTAAGTCTGATTAAGGTGGGTGTTAAAACTGTGGTTTGATCAAGTTGAAAGGGTATATTAGAGTTTGCTTAAGCGGTAAGAGTATATTCTCGTTTGACGAAGAAGTATGATTGAAATGTAATTTGCTGAAGTTGCAAAGTTTCGTTGCAGTTTGCTAAAGCAGAAAGGGTACATTCTAGTTTGATTAAGAAATATGATTAGTGTCGTTTGATCAAGTTGGAAGGTTATATCACAGTTTGCTTAAGCGGGAAGAGTATATTCTCGTTTGATTAAGGAGTATGATTAGAGTGTAGTTTGATCAAGTTGGAAGGTTATATCACAGTTTGCTTAAGCGGGAAGAGTATATTCTCGTTTGATTAAGAAATATGATTAGTGTAGTTTGATCAAGTTGGAAGGTTATATCACAGTTTGCTTAAGCGGGAAGAGTATATTCTCGTTTGATTAAGGAGTATGATTAGAGTGTAGTTTGATCAAGTTGGAAGGTTATATCACAGTTTGCTTAAGCGGGAAGAGTATATTCTCGTTTGATTAAGGAGTATGATTAGAGTGTAGTTTGATCAAGTTGGAAGGTTATATCACAGTTTTCTTAACCGGGAAGAGTATATTCTCGTTTGATTAAGGAGTATGATTAGAGTGTAGTTTGATCAAGTTGGAAGGTTATATCACAGTTTGCTTAAGCGGGAAGAGTATATTCTCGTTTGATTAAGAAGTATGATTAGAGTGTAGTTTGATCAAGTTGGAAGGTTATATCACAGTTTGCTTCAGCGGGAAGAGTATATTCTCGTTTGATGAAGGATTATGATTAGAGTCTAGTTTGATCAAGTTGGAAGGTTATATCACAGTTTGCTTAAGCGGGAAGAGTATATTCTCGTTTGAATAAGGAGTATGATTAGTGTAGTTTGATCAAGTTGGAAGGTTATATCACAGTTTGCTTAAGCGGGAAGAGTATATTCTCGTTTGATTAAGGATTATGATTAGAGTCTAGTTTGATCAAGTTGGAAGGTTATATCACAGTTTGCTTAAACGGGAAGAGTATATTCTCGTTTGATTAAGGAGTATGATTAGAGTGTAGTTTGATCAAGTTGGAAGGTTATATCACAGTTTGCTTAAGCGGGAAGAGTATATTCTCGTTTGAATAAGGAGTATGATTAGTGTAGTTTGATCAAGTTGGAAGGTTATATCACAGTTTGCTTAAGCGGTGAGAGTATATTCTCGTTTGAATAAGGAGTATGATTAGAGTGTAGTTTGATCAAGTTGGAAGGTTATATCACAGTTTGCTTAAGCGGGGAGAGTATATTCTCGTTTGAATAAGGAGTATGATTAGAGTGTAGTTTGATCAAGTTGGAAGGTTATATCACAGTTTGCTTAAACGGGAAGAGTATATTCTCGTTTGATTAAGGAGTATGATTAGAGTGTAGTTTGATCAAGTTGGAAGGTTATATCACAGTTTGCTTAAGTGGGAAGAGTATATTCTCGTTTGATTAAGGAGTATGATTAGAGTGTAGTTTGATCAAGTTGGAAGGTTATATCACAGCTTGCTTAAGCGGGAAGAGTATATTCTCGTTTGAATAAGGAGTATGATTAGAGTGTAGTTTGATCAAGTTGGAAGGTTATATCACAGCTTGCTTAAGCGGGAAGAGTATATTCTCGTTTGAATAAGGAGTATGATTAGAGTGTAGTTTGATCAAGTTGGAAGGTTATATCACAGTTTGCTTAAGTGGGAAGAGTATATTCTCGTTTGATTAAGGAGTATGATTAGAGTGTAGTTTGATCAAGTTGGAAGGTTATATCACAGCTTGCTTAAGCGGGAAGAGTATATTCTCGTTTGATTAAGGATTATGATTAGAGTCTAGTTTGATCAAGTTGGAAGGTTATATCACAGTTTGCTTAAGCGGGAAGAGTATATTCTCGTTTGAATAAGGAGTATGATTAGAGTGTAGTTTGATCAAGTTGGAAGATTATATCACAGTTTGCTTAAGCGGGAAGAGTATATTCTCGATTGAATAAGGAGTATGATTAGAGTGTAGTTTGATCAAGTTGGAAGGTTATAATCACAGTTTGCTTAAGCGGGAAGAGTATATTCTCGTTTGAATAAGGAGTATGATTAGTGTAGTTTGATCAAGTTGGAAGGTTATATCACAGTTTGCTTAAGCGGGGAGAGTATATTCTCGTTTGAATAAGGAGTATGATTAGAGTGTAGTTTGATCAAGTTGGAAGGTTATATCACAGTTTGCTTAAGCGGGGAGAGTATATTCTCGTTTGAATAAGGAGTATGATTAGAGTGTAGTTTGATCAAGTTGGAAGGTTATATCACAGTTTGCTTAAGCGGGAAGAGTATATTCTCGTTTGATTAAGGATTATGATTAGAGTCTAGTTTGATCAAGTTGGAAGGTTATATCACAGTTTGCTTAAGCGGGAAGAGTATATTCTCGTTTGAATAAGGAGTATGATTAGTGTAGTTTGATCAAGTTGGAAGGTTATATCACAGTTTGCTTAAGCGGGAAGAGTATATTCTCGTTTGATTAAGGATTATGATTAGAGTCTAGTTTGATCAAGTTGGAAGGTTATATCACAGTTTGCTTAAACGGGAAGAGTATATTCTCGTTTGATTAAGGAGTATGATTAGAGTGTAGTTTGATCAAGTTGGAAGGTTATATCACAGTTTGCTTAAGCGGGAAGAGTATATTCTCGTTTGAATAAGGAGTATGATTAGTGTAGTTTGATCAAGTTGGAAGGTTATATCACAGTTTGCTTAAGCGGTGAGAGTATATTCTCGTTTGAATAAGGAGTATGATTAGAGTGTAGTTTGATCAAGTTGGAAGGTTATATCACAGTTTGCTTAAGCGGGGAGAGTATATTCTCGTTTGAATAAGGAGTATGATTAGAGTGTAGTTTGATCAAGTTGGAAGGTTATATCACAGTTTGCTTAAGCGGGAAGAGTATATTCTCGTTTGATTAAGGATTATGATTAGAGTCTAGTTTGATCAAGTTGGAAGGTTATATCACAGTTTGCTTAAACGGGAAGAGTATATTCTCGTTTGATTAAGGAGTATGATTAGAGTGTAGTTTGATCAAGTTGGAAGGTTATATCACAGTTTGCTTAAGTGGGAAGAGTATATTCTCGTTTGATTAAGGAGTATGATTAGAGTGTAGTTTGATCAAGTTGGAAGGTTATATCACAGCTTGCTTAAGCGGGAAGAGTATATTCTCGTTTGAATAAGGAGTATGATTAGAGTGTAGTTTGATCAAGTTGGAAGGTTATATCACAGCTTGCTTAAGCGGGAAGAGTATATTCTCGTTTGAATAAGGAGTATGATTAGAGTGTAGTTTGATCAAGTTGGAAGGTTATATCACAGTTTGCTTAAGTGGGAAGAGTATATTCTCGTTTGATTAAGGAGTATGATTAGAGTGTAGTTTGATCAAGTTGGAAGGTTATATCACAGCTTGCTTAAGCGGGAAGAGTATATTCTCGTTTGAATAAGGAGTATGATTAGTGTAGTTTGATCAAGTTGGAAGGTTATATCACAGTTTGCTTAAGCGGGAAGAGTATATTCTCGTTTGAATAAGGAGTAT
The DNA here is from genome assembly GCA_963675035.1 of Allygus modestus. NCBI lineage: Eukaryota > Metazoa > Arthropoda > Insecta > Hemiptera > Cicadellidae > Allygus > Allygus modestus. The sequence goes on from OY776112.1 coordinate 474,274,399, forward strand.
GATTAGAGTGTAGTTTGATCAAGTTGGAAGATTATATCACAGTTTGCTTAAGCGGGAAGAGTATATTCTCGATTGAATAAGGAGTATGATTAGAGTGTAGTTTGATCAAGTTGGAAGGTTATAATCACAGTTTGCTTAAGCGGGAAGAGTATATTCTCGTTTGAATAAGGAGTATGATTAGTGTAGTTTGATCAAGTTGGAAGGTTATATCACAGTTTGCTTAAGCGGGGAGAGTATATTCTCGTTTGAATAAGGAGTATGATTAGAGTGTAGTTTGATCAAGTTGGAAGGTTATATCACAGTTTGCTTAAGCGGGGAGAGTATATTCTCGTTTGAATAAGGAGTATGATTAGAGTGTAGTTTGATCAAGTTGGAAGGTTATATCACAGTTTGCTTAAGCGGGAAGAGTATATTCTCGTTTGATTAAGGATTATGATTAGAGTCTAGTTTGATCAAGTTGGAAGGTTATATCACAGTTTGCTTAAACGGGAAGAGTATATTCTCGTTTGATTAAGGAGTATGATTAGAGTGTAGTTTGATCAAGTTGGAAGGTTATATCACAGTTTGCTTAAGTGGGAAGAGTATATTCTCGTTTGATTAAGGAGTATGATTAGAGTGTAGTTTGATCAAGTTGGAAGGTTATATCACAGCTTGCTTAAGCGGGAAGAGTATATTCTCGTTTGAATAAGGAGTATGATTAGTGTAGTTTGATCAAGTTGGAAGGTTATATCACAGTTTGCTTAAGCGGGAAGAGTATATTCTCGTTTGAATAAGGAGTATGATTAGAGTGTAGTTTGATCAAGTTGGAAGGTTATATCACAGCTTGCTTAATCGGGGAGAGTATATTCTCGTTTGATTAAGGAGTATGATTAGAGTGTAGTTTGATCAGGTTGGAAGGTTATATCACAGCTTGCTTAAGCGGGAAGAGTATATTCTCGTTTGAATAAGGAGTATGATTAGAGTGTAGTTTGATCAAGTTGGAAGGTTATATCACAGTTTGCTTAAGCGGGGAGAGTATATTCTCGTTTGAATAAGGAGTATGATTAGAGTGTAGTTTGATCAAGTTGGAAGGTTATATCACAGTTTGCTTAAGCGGGAAGAGTATATTCTCGTTTGATTAAGGATTATGATTAGAGTCTAGTTTGATCAAGTTGGAAGGTTATATCACAGTTTGCTTAAACGGGAAGAGTATATTCTCGTTTGATTAAGGAGTATGATTAGAGTGTAGTTTGATCAAGTTGGAAGGTTATATCACAGTTTGCTTAAGTGGGAAGAGTATATTCTCGTTTGATTAAGGACTATGATTAGAGTGTAGTTTGATCAAGTTGGAAGGTTATATCACAGCTTGCTTAAGCGGGAAGAGTATATTCTCGTTTGAATAAGGAGTATGATTAGAGTGTAGTTTGATCAAGTTGGAAGGTTATATCACAGCTTGCTTAAGCGGGAAGAGTATATTCTCGTTTGAATAAGGAGTATGATTAGAGTGTAGTTTGATCAAGTTGGAAGGTTATATCACAGTTTGCTTAAGTGGGAAGAGTATATTCTCGTTTGATTAAGGAGTATGATTAGAGTGTAGTTTGATCAAGTTGGAAGGTTATATCACAGCTTGCTTAAGCGGGAAGAGTATATTCTCGTTTGATTAAGGATTATGATTAGAGTCTAGTTTGATCAAGTTGGAAGGTTATATCACAGTTTGCTTAAGCGGGAAGAGTATATTCTCGTTTGAATAAGGAGTATGATTAGAGTGTAGTTTGATCAAGTTGGAAGATTATATCACAGTTTGCTTAAGCGGGAAGAGTATATTCTCGATTGAATAAGGAGTATGATTAGAGTGTAGTTTGATCAAGTTGGAAGGTTATATCACAGCTTGCTTAATCGGGGAGAGTATATTCTCGTTTGATTAAGGAGTATGATTAGAGTGTAGTTTGATCAGGTTGGAAGGTTATATCACAGCTTGCTTAAGCGGGAAGAGTATATTCTCGTTTGAATAAGGAGTATGATTAGAGAGTAGTTTGATCAAGTTGGAAGGTTATATCACAGCTTGCTTAAGCGGGAAGAGTATATTCTCGTTTGAATAAGGAGTATGATTAGAGTGTAGTTTGATCAGCCGGCGGAGGGTGGAGACAGAGGCGGCTACGGAATGCCTTTGACAGTAAGTATTTCTCTAGTGTTCATTACATAAACATGGAGCGTCTCGTCCCGTAGCAGGAGAATGTTCTTTGTGGCTTGCAGGGTTCACATGTCATTAAAACTTGTATTGAGCCTTGCTTAGATTTGTCTTTTCTAGGATATTATGCCCTTTCATCTCTGTCCAGTGTCCTTTGCAACATTTATTACTAGAGAATGCCTTTAAGTTTTAATGGTTACATTACTCGTTAGTTTGTCCTACATGAAGGACTGTAGCGGTTTAAATGGGGGAAGAGACATCCGAAATTCGTAAAGACTTTGATACTGGTTTCTCTTTATCCGAAAGGAGAAGATGCAATTTTTTTATTTAAAGTTCTCTACTTTAGTAGAAACGTGTTTTTCCACGCTATATGTTGTAAGTAGAACTGCAACATCTAAATAGTTTTAAAAATTGAAAAACTGGATTACCTTTCAGATTTCGCTTGTGATTCAAGTTGGTCTGAAGATCCCGATCATGCCGGAAATCTTTCTGCCCAACTGCTTTCCGCTCCGCACATGTGGGTTAGAGTTGTCAGCAGCCTAGTCTGTGAGGTTATCATTAAATTAACTTGGTTAAATTAACCTAAATATAATAATCTAATCGAGTAAAATCAAAAAGGAATAGGTGCTTCTACTAATCTATATATTTTATGTGACAGTAGGCTACTAGACACCTTGAATTGTGATTATGTGGATTTCCCATTTCATTCCGTGTGTTTAAACTGTACATTTTTATTCCCAGCTATTCTGTGGGCTTTAAAATTAAAGGAGGATTTTGCTATGCTATATTTCCTAGGAACTAATCAGTAAACTAAACGAACCTCTCGTAAACATCTGATAACGCCACCATTACTCCCCCTTTAATAAGTGTCTTTAAATACCCGAAGCTTTTGCAATGGTTTTTTTTTTAGATAACTTGGCTTAATTTGGCTCTGTGCGAGATTAACTACAGGAATCAGAATAGACATACAATACAATAACAAGTCATACAAATAAATTACTAATGATTGGTTTAGCATAATGTTGATGTTGCTCATTGGCAAACATGCTAGTAGGGTAAGTTTAGGTCATTAATCACTTGGAATTTATGAAGGCTGGATTTTTTTTTAAAAGGTCGGAAAGGAAACAAACTGGCCACAGTCATGTAAAATCTATTCACCTAGGCTAGACCGGTGTTTTTTGCAATCGTCGCCCATCACCATTGATTGTACATCCATAATCAATGCTATCACCTAGGCCACACCGGTGCTGTGTTATTGTCGCCTATATGAAGGTGTGACGTCACGGTGATGCAACCGCGAGTGGGGAACTGGTTTTACTCATCACGGAACCCTTGACCTGACGCGGGGATCCGTCATTCTGAACATATCTGATTGCTTCATTGTGGATTTTACATTGTTATGCACTGGATTAAAAAGAGGTGAGATGTTTTAGAAATTAATTTATTCTAAAATCTCAGTTATCTGAATTTCTAAAATGTCAAAACAGTTAAGATTCAGAAGAGTAGAGAAGGATTGTTAGGGATCTTCTCAGATCTTAATTAAAACTTGTAAATGAGTATTTGTAATTAACTAACAACGATATTTGCAGTTTTGATCTTGCTCACTAGTACTTAGGCCTACTGAACAAAAGTTAGTTTCTTTTAATTTCACGGATTCCGCATTCCTAGAAAAGCTCAACTTATGCAAACAGGTGTATATTTATTATATTTTTCTTACTGAAATCCTATTCGGTATTTGAAGTTCCACTGTATTGGTTTAAAAGTGGTCATATTTGCTTGAAAATTTTGCTGTGGATTAATTTCTGCATTGTTTAGTATGTGAAGAGGCGATACAAGTGATTAGATTTTTGATCTCCTTCAGGCGTATTTTATGTTTTCTTACAATGTTAGAATGCAGTCGGCGCAAACGCTGGACCAATAAATTAGTCCTTTTGTAAATAGTATTTGTATAGTCGCAATATTTGGGCGACATTCAAATGCGGACTGGTGTAAAATAATCGGTTTATTCCGAACTAAAGAATATTTCTTATTAATGATACAATTTTAATTTTCCTCCAAACCCCTTCAAATGTTCAGCTCCTTGTAGAAAAAGGAGCTCCTCAGAGAAAAAGCAAAAACAGCTATTGCATAAAACCGACTTTATTTTCCTTAATCCCATTAAATAAAATATGTTCAGTGTCAAGAAATAAGTAATCATGGTTTGTACATCCGTTGATTTATGGATGCATAAGGTGTTTGGAATGAGTGAGTTCGTCTTCTACAATTTATTGTAGGAAACGGAGCGGGATTCCGGAAACACCCAAACACCGCAGTTTAGTAACTCCCTCGACAGCTGATCGACGGTTTGTTCAGTTTAGTAACTCCCTCGACAGCTGATCGACGGTTTATTCAGTTTAGTAACTCCCTCGACAGCTGATCGACGGTTTATTCAGTTTAGTAACTCCCTCGACAGCTGATCGACGGTTTATTCAGTTTAGTAACTCCCTCGACAGCTGATCGACGGTTTATTCAGTTTAGTAACTCCCTCGACAGCTGATCGACGGTTTATTCAGTTTAGTAACTCCCTCGACAGCTGATCGACGGTTTGTTCAGTTTAGTAACTCCCTCGACAGCTGATCGACGGTTTGTTCAGTTTAGTAACTCCCTCGACAGCTGATCGACGGTTTATTCAGTTTAGTAACTCCCTCGACAGCTGATCGACGGTTTGTTCAGTTTAGTAACTCCCTCGACAGCTGATCGACGGTTTATTCAGTTTAGTAACTCCCTCGACAGCTGATCGACGGTTTGTTCAGTTTAGTAACTCCCTCGACAGCTGATCGACGGTTTATTCAGTTTAGTAACTCCCTCGACAGCTGATCGACGGTTTGTTCAGTTTTGTCTCAACCCTCCCATGAGTGCTCGCTTTCCTCTCTCCCAGAACGGTTTAAAGCTTGAACAACAATAATGTATCGAATTGCCCTTTGGCTTAGCGATTTTGGAAAGGACAATGATTCGTTTGCAATTAAATTCGATTTTTCGCCAAGGAGTGTCCCGATCACCGATTTGAATTTTGTTAAATTGTAAAGCGAATAAAGTTGTTAAAAGCCTAATTGACTTCAATCCACCAGTTTTATTAGACAATCGACTAAAAGCCAGGAAATATTTAGTGTTTTATTTAAAAGTCGTGAGTGCAAATTTGGAAATTTCATTTGAAATGAAGACCAGTATGTTCGTTACTCGGAAATCTGGTGGAATATTCGTTTATGTTGAACTATTAGAACCATATCGTGTTTGAGGTGGTGACTAGCGAGTCTGCAGGTGTGCAGTGAACGGGAGGGGGAGAGAGGCGTAGGGTATCCATTGTGTCCCTATACGATACTACTTAAGTGTGGTTAATCTCTTGAGTCTGCAGGTCTGCAGTGAACGGGAGGGGGAGAGAGGCGTAGGGTATCCATTGTGTCCCTATACGATACTACGTAAGTGTGGTTAATCTCTTGAGTCTGCAGGTCTGCAGTGAACGGGAGGGGGAGAGAGGCGTAGGGTATCCATTGTGTCCCTATACGATACTACTTAAGTGTGGTTAATCTCTTGAGTCTGCAGGTCTGCAGTGAACGGGAGGGGGAGAGAGGCGTAGGGTATCCATTGTGTTCCTATACGATACTACTTAAGTGTGGTTAATCTCTTACGTTGAGATTAAGTTAAGTCTCAGAATTTTACGTTTTCAACTGCTTCTCCTTAGGGCCATTGTTAAATTGAGTATTTCGTCTCTCGTCAGCGGATTATTTGAAATCGCTGAATTTAAAATACAAAATTAACGACATTTTGTTATTACAAAGTTATCCCACAAAAATCACAATTATTTCATTATTTTAGATTTTAAAAACATTGTAGTATTAGAATTATGTTTAATGAAATCGTTAGGTGTTTTATGAGTCTTAAGTCTACGATTCAGGATAATCTGGTCAATATTTATGATGAACAATTAATTTCTTATTATATATAGACAATCAAATTAACTTGGCTGTAAAAGTACATTCAGCTGATTTTAATAACACATGATTTTTGTATGTTATTATTTTGGTTTATTCTCAATGTTTTTATTCTATCTTGTTAGTGAATTTCCTATGGAAAGTGAACTATTAGCATGACCCGCACGGTGAAACTTAAGCCCGGGACCACCATAGAAGTTCCTAACGTGATCCCCTGAACACGTTTTGGGGGGTCATTCAAAATTATATATATATATATGTGTATTGCACTCTAGCGGTCGCATTTTTGGTCCGGTTTACTTCAAATTTGGTAGGGACGTTCCTTTCTATCATCAGTTAGACAAGTTCGTTAAAACAATCGGAAAACTCTAAACCCCTTTTTGGGGGATTATTCTTTCAAATTTCGAGTTTTTGGGCTCAAAAAGGGTCAGACAAGCCCCGGACGTAAAATTAATGCATGCAAAAGTCCCCTCTCTCGTCATTCTAGCATAAATATTTACGAGTTATTAAATAAAATGTATATCGGCTAAACACAGTACGTTGTCTTATGGGGTTTTTACATTAGAAAGCATGTTATTCATATGTTGGCGTATTTGTATCATCCCCAGCAATCTGGCGCCTATTTTAAAGCCTGACTGGACCTCTCCCAACCTTATAATGCGCAAAATTGTATTCCTATATAGCATCGCAGGTAAATGAAACCAGGAGCATCAGAACAGCCAAAAAATCAATGTTTTCAGATTTCAATAAAATTGGAATAAATGTATTTTTTTACCCTGGTTTTGAGTTTTAAAAGTTTTATTTGTGGAAATTCACCTCCCTCACGTCAGCGTGCTGCGTGCGAAATCGTTGTTTTTTTGTCATTTATTTACAATTTCTTTTTGTAATTCTATAAATTAAGTTTTGTAACTTTCATGAAAATGTGCGAAAATATAACTTGTAATCATTGTAATAAACTAGTGTTTTATATATATATATATATATATATATATATATATATATATATATATATATATATATATATATATATATTTCATTATAATACATATATGAATGATGTTGAGTTGTAAACATACATGTTTTATCATAAAATCATTCTTGATTTTAACAATATACGGTCCTCCATCTAAATTTTATAGTTAATAAATTCATATTTACCCTTCATAATCCGTTGTGAGGAGGAGGGACGATATTTAAAAGTTAACCAAATCAAATAATCATAAAATATTGAAATAATAAAATAATGATAAACATTGATCTTATGGTAGTAACACGAGATATTCCGTGACTCACCACGAAAGCCCCCCCCCCCCCTCCCCTCGTAAAAGCTGTCTCTGAATTTACTCTTGTTCTATGTCACTAAAATCTTCGAGGACGTCTCCCAGTTTTATGTAATACGTCTGTTGAGGTACGAGGCATCATACGAACCAAGAAGGTACAGACGGATATTAATAGAGTGTTTATCAGTGTTCACCACCCGACGGAAATTTCACAGGGAAGTGTCTCTGCGGGGGTGGGTGGCGGGAGGGGTTGAGGTTTCACGTAAGGTTGAAAGGCTATTGTGTGTTATCGCTGCACGCCAGAACAGTTTCCCAACCGTGACACCGTGCCTTGACAACGTCCGCGACACAATAACCGCCCTCCCCTCTCTACTCGGTTGATAACATGCTTTGAAAACGTCCATTTCCAATATGTCCCGAGTCCCGAGACGGTTGGAATCGGAAGAAAATTGTGTTCTCAGTCGATTCTCGAGTACAGGTTTCGAGGCTTCTCGGGGAAAACGGCAGTATTACAATGTGAGACATTGCGGGTTGGATGTGTGAGTGATCCAAATCGTGAATGCGGGTGTTTGTACAAGAACTGATGATGTGTACAGATTGTGTACATTTTACATGAGAGTTTCCAGTCTGGTGGTTTACATAGTGTGCTAGCCGTAAATCGTAGTAGGCTAATGGAAAATTACGATAGGCTAGTACTGAATACGAGTGCCATTAATACCGAGACTGTCATACCACCTCGGTAATGTTTGCAGAAACGTACCGAATGGTATCATTTGTACCTGGTGGTACTGAAAATAATACTATATATAGCCTATAGTAGTGTGTAATAAGTAAGAGACAGCGATATCTTTTTTCACTGTTAGACTTAAGCTGTAAGCTAATTATGTATGGGACATTAATTATACTAGTAGCCTGTCGCGGCTTCGCTCGCGATCACAACGTAATATTATAGTGACATTCCCGTATAAATATTGTCCAAAGCCAACACGGCCTGCTGATTAACTGTGTTTACTCTATCCAGCTGATTGCTTAAAACTTAGTTATTTCCTAATGTTAAGCTTATGGAAAACCCTCAACTTAAGGGGCCCCAGGACCTCACTCACAAATTATTTCTCTATAAAAAAGTTTCCTGCACAACTTCACGTTAGGCTCTTTCCAATGACACCAAAAACATGAAAATCAGTTCAGTAGTTCAGCAGGAGTGATTGTCACAAAAAACCTGCTCGCCTATTAAATAAGTATAGATTTGCCACACACAACCTACTCTATGCGTGACATTTCTTCTGTTCCAGCTTTTCTGAATTATTTTCGTGATTGCAATATTTGTTGTTACTATGAATAGAGATTCTTTTCTAGAATGTTTTCTTGGTGTAGTTACCAACTTGCGACTTGCCTAAACCTGAAATTTCCCCTTCGCTCGCTATAACAAGTGCAAGTGCATGATTTGTCACTTGTGATTTCTCCTTACCTGAAATTCCCAAAGTTCCCTCGTCACGTGTCGCTCTCAATATCATCAGGTGCAAGTGTATGAGTTGCCACTTGCAACTTCTCCGTATCTGAAATGCAATAACTTTCCGTGTCACTCTCGATAACAGATGCAAGAGCATGATGATTTTCCACCTGCCACTTCACTTTACCTGAAATGCCATGACTTCCCCGCTGCTCTCGACATCAGGAGCAAATGCATGATATCTACTTACCTGAAATGCAATTGATTTCCCAGTCGCTCTCGATAACAGGTACAAGTGCATGGTTACTTCTTGCCAGACTTTATGTTACTCTTTCTCTGTCAGTTACAAGTGCATGGTTTCCCACTTATCATTTTCCTACCTGAAATCCATAACTTTCCCCGTCGCTCTCAGTAACAGGTGCAAGTGCATGCGGCGCCACGGTCGATATCGTGACGTCACAGTGATCTGTTTCTCTCTCTCGCACACAGCATCTCTCCCCGTCCCTCCCCAGTGTTTATATCGGCTCACTCCAAATCCACTTTTCGATTTAATATGTTGTTTTGTGGCTTTGCCGTTTTCCGCTACTGTTTCTTGATCTTTATATTCGGAACGGTTAGAAAATAAGACACATGTTTCGAGGAGGTCTACAAATATTGGATGCTTTGTTTATGGATACAGTGCTCGTTATACAACGAATTATATGTAAGGCTTTTGAAGTAAGTGCGGGACAGGTTAGCCTACAGATGTACTAAACGTGTATACTCCTTGGTTTTGAGAACTATATCAGCAAGAGGATGCAACTAAACGAGTTTTTTTCATAAATTTGTGAATACAATATTGTGTTGTATTTTTTATCCAAATGACCTTGAAGTCTATAGTTGTACTTACTTCATGAGTGCGGTTTTACTGGGTATTACAAGAAAATTATCAACACTTTTGCTTTACAATTATGGAGAAATGTTTAGTGCTGGTGGGGTTAAAGTATTAAAGCGAGCGATGAGAGGGGAAACCAAAAGAAACTGTGTGTTGGCCACCTTGGCGTAAAAGATTGAACTATTTGTATTAGCTGATTAATTCAGAAAGTGGTGTCGGGAAGTGGAATCGGGACCGCTGCTCCCCAGAGGCAAATATACGAGTGTACCTATGTGAAGATTGAAAACAGTGTTTTATACTTAGTAAATTATATAGCAGGACTCGTAAATACGTTTTCCTAGAACTGCGCCTAAAGCGCTTCTTTAAGATGCCTGTTTTCTCTCAAGCGCAAAGAGCAAAGACGAACTTTACGCTCTTAATACATAAATAACGATTACAGATTTATTTTACTATTGAGTTAACACGAATGAAAAATGCAAATTGAAGTTAATTTCCTACAGCTGGAATCGATCGTCACTATCAAATTAATATTTTGGATTTACCTTCTGACGTCCTGTTGCGATGCCAGGATCAGGTTGCAAGTGCATCAGGAACGTTGGGAATGTACAAAACTATCATCTCTCCTTTCTCCAGAAAATTACCTGTTTATATACCTGTGTATATAATGTTTAACCGAGTGGTTTTGGTTTCTTTCGGCTCGAACAATTTGTTCAGTTCCCTCTCATTTAAGGGCTGTTGTCTTATAACTTGTTTAAATAATAACATTTAAACAATAAATATTCTTACGTGGAAGACATGAATCATAGTAATCATTCGCAGTATACCTGAAATAAATAGTTTGTATAATAACTGAAACAATCACACTTCATAGACATTCTCTGGGTAGGCTACATTGCGGTTTGAAAATCAAATAATTCCGGAATCAGATTTTCTTTTCGCGGAACAAAATCCGACGTACAGTAATTTAATTGTGTATGTGATATAGCTTCCCGGTCGTAGAACACATACTCCAAGTGATGTTTTCGCCGTGTTTACACGCGGGGCCAGGGTCAAGGAGGGGTCGACTTTTCCGAAGGCAAGGTGGCCGTAGTTTGTTTTGTAATCCGATTGTAAGTCGAAGGTTGATAAATCGATGTTTCCAGGTTGGGCGAGGGGTCCACCGATGGAGTGGGAGGGGGTTACTGATGGAGGGATGGGGTGGGGGTGGTTACTGTGAGCCGGGCACTCGGAATAAGAGCTGGCGAAATATTGCCAGTGATACAACCAACAACCAAACCCCCCCCCCCCACGCCCGGCCTACCCACCCTTATCTCGGGTGTTCTACGTGACTACGATGTCTTCACAGGCTGTGATACGCGGGACGGAGGGTGAAATTAGGAATTGTATCGTTGAATAGGTTTAATGAGCGTTTCACTGTTTGAAGTCGGATTGTATGTAATTATTTATATAGTGTTAGAGGAATATACAATCTTACTTTTTTATATATTTTTTTAGGTAACAACACTGAACTACAACATGCATGAGTCATTACAAAACATGAACTGTGCTTTCTGTGCTTACAATCATTGTGCTACCGTTAAATTCCCCATTTAATGTACAATGTGCATATGCCAAATAAAATTACGGTCACGTCCTATAGATTTACTGTGTATGTTATTATTTATTTCAAGTTGCACACTTTTAGCGAATTTCCCCTATAGGGAAGAAGCTATTACCGTAGGTCTCATGGTAAGACTTAAACCCGAGACCATGATAACTTTTCATTTTGAGGTCCCCAGATGCCAAAAACACCATTCGTTCAAATTTTTATATATGTATATGTGTGTGTGTGTGTGTGTGTGTGTGTGTGTGTGTGTGTGTGTGTGTGTGTGTGTGTCCGTAAGCACGATAACTCTCGTAAAAAAGGTCTGATCTTAATGAAATTTGGTACAAATGTGTAAAGTACCATTTATTTGAACGAGTTCGAAAACCAGATGAATCGCACCATCCGAAGGGGGGTTTTTGGGGGTTTTGTACTCCAAAAATGTATTTTTTGGGGTTTTCACATGTAATTTTAATGTAAATCAAATTTTAATTTATACCATTATTCAGCTTAAAAAAAAACAAACAATTTGGTATTTTGATCATTGTTCTACGTCAATTGGTTACCGAGATATTGAAAGTGCTAACACAGTACGTTATCTAATGTTATTCTTATGGAGAAAAAGAAAAATTGTATATCTCGCTTATTTATGAACATAAACTGGCGAAATTTGGCATATGGCGTGATCTGGTTGTGGTTTATTGTTGTTTGCACAAAAAAACAATTTTTCGCTTATGGTTCCTGTAGCAGCAAACCTAGGTACTTGGTCCCCATGTTATTCTTATGGAAAATACTTAAAATGTTATATATCGGTTATTTATGAATGTATATGGATGAAACTTGGTATGTGACTTTACTTAGATGAGTTCTAATGATATTTGCATAAAAACCGATTATTTTTTGTTCCTTGTTGCAGCAAACCTGCGTACTCATCCCCAATGTTATTCTTATGGAGAATAATTCATATTTTTAATATCGCTTGTTTGTGAATATATTTCTTATGAATCCCGTTAAGTGTTAATGTGTTATGTTATATATCCATTGGAAATTCGCTGAGTATGCAGGTTTGCTGCGACGGGGGTATTTAAGTTTATAAGGGTTGTAAGCGAAATGTGACAAAGCTACTGTTTTATAGTAAACACAACGATCGTTCGTACTTCTGAACTGGGTGAATAAGCGCTTCAAATGGATCTCTACTAAAAAATATGTTTTTTACTGACAGTTTAAACAAATTGTAATACAGAATGATATCTGATATTTGTCTCAATTTATATTTTCATTGTTTTGGTATTTTGGGAGAATAATTTAAATCCTATTGTAAAACACAATTTTATTGAAATGCAGGATTCGGTACATATCATGACTCATACTTTCTAGAAAGTCATGAAATTTGGAAAAGGTCAGGGAAAACGTTTGGAAAATGGCGCAAGTCAGAGAAAACGCCTGATCTTATAAGTCAGGGTAAATGTTAATTTAATAGTAAACGGAAAGAAGTACTGTGCGAAAAACAAAACTTATTAAATTTTGTTGAATTGGTTATTATGGTGCAACGAAGCAAAACTGGCAAGACATCAAATTTATTGGACAACAACAATCTGTTTAAACATTGCAATACAAATAAAATAACAAACAGGATATCTTTGGACAGCTATTGGGAAGATGGAGTTCGATAAAAGATTGTTTTTATATCAGGTACCTATTGCAATAAAGTGCACATTTCCGGTCGAGATTCAGGGAAATTATCTTTTTGGGTTAGAGAAAGTCGAGGAAAATTAAATTTTTGGTCAGGGAAATCATTAACCAAATAACAGTGGCGAAGCATGCATATTCATTCACCAATGAAAAAAATTGTTTCAACAACAAACTTTATACTCCAGTCTAACCATCTATCTATTCGTGTCTTTAGAAAAATGAACAAAACATTTTGAAATTTAAGAAAATTATGTTTTTGCTGTAAAGGAATAATTTTACAGACTATATGAGGGTTTTCCTTGGCAGTAACAACCGTAAATAAAGGTAGGTTTATGATTTTGTTTGTGGGTATATAATTTATGTATGCTTAAGTACATATATAAAATATTCTGATGAATATTATCCACTCTTGTATCACTGACAGTAAAGCATTTTTAGTTTGTCTGTTTGCGCGTGTAATTATCAATATTAGTAATCACTAGTACACGATTAGTAGGCCTGCCGGTACTCTTATTGACTAGATGGATCTGTAACATATAAGCAGAGATCAGTTTGTCCGTACCCCTTAGAGAGAACAAACAATAACAACGTAAGAAAATAGTCGAGCTAGCGAATTCGTAGGGAACGGCGAAGGAGTGAAGCAAACTCCTTAGGAAGGCGAATTCACTAACATTAACATGAAACGAGTTCGCACGCAGCACGCTGACGTGAGGGAAGTGAATTTCCACATACAAACTTTTAAAACTCAAAATCAGTGTAAAAACATTCATGTATTCCAATTTTTATTGAAATCTGAAAATATAGATTTGTTTGGCTATCCTGATGCTCCTGGTTTCATTTAGTGCAAAGCTGGGTATACAATTTTGCGCATTATAATGTTAGGAGGAGGTCCAGTCAGGCTTGAAAGTAGGCGTGAGGTTGCTGGGGATGATTAAAGTACTCTAGCAAAGGAGTAGCAGGCTTTTCTAGTGTAAAAACCCCATAAGACAACGTACTGTGTTTAGTCGAAACACATTTTCTTTAATAACTTGGTAAATATTTATGCTAGAATTACGAGAGAGGAGGGCTTAAAACTTTCGCCTCACTAATTCCCATCTTTTTACATGCATTATTTTTACATCCGAGGCTTTTCTGACCCTTTTTGGGCCCAAAAACTCGAAATTTGAAAGATTAATCCCCAAAAAAGGGGTTTGGAGTAATCCGATTGTTTTGCCCAACAAACTTGTCCAACTGATTACAGAAAGGAACGTCCCTACCAAATTTGAACTTAATCGGACAAAAAATGCGACCGCTAGAGTACAAACACATATATATATAAAATATATATATATAAATAAAATATATATATATATATATTCAATATATATACAATTTTGAACGACCCCCCAAAACGTGTTCAGGGGGTCACGTTAGGAACTTCTATGATGGTCCCGGGCTTAAGTTTCACCGTGCGAGTCATGCTAATAGTTCACTTTCCAAAGGAAATTCACTAATGAATCTGCTCGTCATGTTTGGGGGGGGGGGGGTAGTGAAATATAATTCTAGACGTATTAAACAAAACTTGTTGGACCACTCCGTGCAGCTATGGACGTTACGACAGTGACATTTAACATGTTGCTCCCCAACCGACGGTATAACAGGACACGTGGAAGAACACCTTCTTTTGACCTTTTGATAAATGGCAAGTTTATCAACACTTAAACATTAACTCGAACTGTCTTGTGATTTTCGTTATATATCAAAAATAATCCACTCAGTGGTTTATCATATCATATCTCACCCAGTTCCGGGGGACCGAGCCATGCTCGGTGATATTTGGCTAGGTTTGTGGGTGAAAAAGATGGCTATATGTAATCGTTATTCAATGGTTCTGGTCACCGTTTACAAGAAACCACTTGTTGATACTTTACCATGGGAAATTCCGCCGGATTCCGGGAAAAATTTTGCAAACAAGCAACCATACAGACATTGCTCGTATTAGAGTATAGCGTTTACGTCTTATAAAAATTGTTTACTCTTAGTGTAGACTTCGCAGTAGTAATGTCCTATACGCAAATTTGTTAAACCCCAAGGTCAAATAGACATTTTATTTGTTTCTTTGTTGAAATGTTTTAAAGTTCGAATCCCTGGGATGAATCACCGCGAGTTGGGGTGGGACACAACGCGTCGAACAGGTGTTTTATTGAGTGCTAAATGCGGGTTCGGGCCCGCTGAACCGACTAACCGAAAGCATTCATTCGTCAGTTTTGTTTTCATCCCTTTATTATCACTTTGGTCCTGTAATAGAGTGGTTGAGATGGATCAACTTACGTGAAAGACGACGGATGTTTTATGATGGTGTTTTTAGTTGTTTCTGTTCTTAAGTTGTTTTATTTGTGAACAATAAAGCAATGATTATTTCATTTTAGCGAATTTCCCCTGTAGGGAAGAAGCTATTACCGTAGGTGGCATGGTAACACTTAAGCCCGAGACCATGATAACTTTTTATTTTGAGGCCCCCAGATGCCAAAAACACCATTCGCTCAAATTTTGTTTACATATATACAAAATTTTAACGAATGGTGTTTTTGGCATCTGGGGGCTTCAAAATGAAAAGTTATCACGGTATATATATTTATATATTTATTTATGTGTCCGTAAGAACGATAACTCTCGTAAAAAAGGTCTGATTTTGATGAAATTTGGTACAGACGTGTAAAGTATCATTTATTTTAACGAGTTCGAAAACCAGACAAATCGTACCATCCTTGGGGGGTTTTTGGGGTGTTTTGTACCCCAAAAATGTTTTTTTGGGGGTTTTTACATGTAATTTTTATTGAAATCAAATATTTAGTTATACCATTGAATTCAGCTTAAAAAAAAAACAATTTGGTATTTTGATCATTGCTCTACGTCAATTGGTTACTGAGATATTGCAAGTGCTAAACACTGTACATTGTCTAGTACCATAGATTAAGCATACCCCTTAGTATGCTTAATCTATGCTAGTACGTTGTCTAATGCTATTCTTAGGGAGAAAAATAAAATTTACATCTCGCTTATTTATGAATATAAACCGACGAAACTTGGTATTTGGCTTCATCTGGTTGTGGTTTGTTATTTGCACAAAAAAATTTTCACTTATGGTTCCCATAGCAGCAAACCTAGGTACTCGGTCCCCATGTTATTCTTATGGAGAATAATTAAAATGTTATATATCGCTTATTTATAAATGTATATGAATGAAACTTGGTATTTGACTTTACTTACATGAGTTCTATTGATATTTGCTTAAAAACCCATTATTTTGTGTTCCTTGTTGCAGCAAACCTGCGTACTCATCCCTAGTGTTATTCTTATAGAGAATAATTAAAATTGTATTTATCGCTTATTTGTGAACATGTTTTTATGAAACATGGATTGCAGCTTTATGTGATATTAAGACATTGGAAATTCGCTGAGTACGCAGGTTTGCTGCGACGGGGGTATTTTAAAGATGTAAGCAAAAATTACGATGGGTTCGAGTCTTGAAATTAGTGAAATTGCATGATTTAGAGGTCATTCTCTCAGGCCTGGCAATGTAGGAGTTGTTAAGTGAAATAATAATAGTATGTCATTATTTTAGTGTACACTTATATATTCATCTGATTATGTAAGAGGTAATTTTAAAGATAAATGGCGGACGTTTGGCAAGTTACAAGATAAATGGGTAAGGCTTCAAATTGAGGGATTGGAGTCCGGAAATATCGGTTTTTTAACTGCATGTCAAGCTAGAAATAACTAAAAATTACCCGTATATTGAAGGCATCCGGATTGTAAATAGACTGCTTTAATTAAATGTTCACGTGGTTTAAGCACACGCTTTGTTTACGTGTGAACATGTAATCTTAAACAAATTTTAGGGGTTGTAACGAGGTTATCTAGAGCTCTTGTCGGGGGTAAAATACCCCCGTAGCAGCAAACCTGCGTGCTCAGCGAATTTCCAATGCATGCATAATATGTTTCTCACTACCACATAAAACCACTCACCAAGTTTCATAAAAATACACGAATAAAATAGTGATATATAGCATTTTATTTATTCTCCATAAGAATAACATTGAAAGCTGAGTACGCAGGTTTGCTGCAACAAGGAACACAAAATATATGTGTTTATGCAATTATCAATATAAATTAACAATTCGAAGATGCATACCAAGTTTTATTAATTTATGTTCATAGTTAAGAGAGACATTACATTTTACTTATTCTCCATAAGTATAACATGGGGGCTGAGTAAGCAGGTTTAATGCTGCGGGGAAAATCGGCAAAAAATTATTTTTTGTGCGGTATATCAACATACCAGTACTAGGTGAAGCCACATGCCAAGTTTCATCAACATAAATTCATAAATAATCGAGATATCAAATTTTAATTATTCTCCATAAAGATAACATTGGACAACGTACTGTGTTTAGCACTTTGAATATCTCTGCAACGGTTGGACGTAGAATAACATTTTAAACACCAAAATGATTGTTTTGTAGAGCTGAACTGATTGGTAAAAGCAAATGTGAGGTTTACATCCAAATTAACTAAGGAAAAGCAAAACACCTTTTTCCCTTAAGATTAACATGGGAGACTTTATGAGCACGTTTTTTTGGATTTTCTCCACAACCACTTAATTATCCTAGGTTAATGATTCAAAATACTATATTATTTGGTTTTTAAGCTCTATAAAATGTTTGAAACCAAAATTAAGTGATTTAAAAATGTTAGGGTGAAAAATGCAAAAAACTGATTTTTGGAAAATTGTAAACCCCCATGAATGTCACTTTACACATTTGAGCCAAATTTCATCGAAATCAGACGATTTTTACTCAAGAAATCGTGTTAAGGGACACATATATTACATATATATATAAATTTGAACGAATAGTGTTTTTGACATCTGGGGACCTAAAAGTGAAAAGTTATCATGGTCTCGGGCTTAACTCGTGCCACCTACGGTAATAGCTTCTTCCCTATAGGAGAAATTCGCTAAAAATGAATCTTACATGGTTGACCGCCATTTTCCCCTCTGTTCCCATGGCAACCACATGGTAACTAATTATTAAATCCTCTCTTCACAAATTTGGAGAGAGGATTTGATTGGTTTACCTTTTTATTTTGTTATTTTATTTCTCAACGGCTACTTATACATAGCTACTAGACGGTGGCTACAACTATTAAAAATAGGCCTACTTAACATTGGATTTGCAAGATGACTAGCTCAGAAAATATTACAATGTTATAAATATAGTGCTTATAAGCTAGTGTGAAAATGTTTGCATTTACCTGAGGAAAGTGGCGGTGAGCATGTAGACTTCACTTTTTACCCCAGACGAGAGCTCTAGATGTATTAACCTCGTTGGCTATAACCCTTTAAATCTCTAATTAATTAATTGTCTTAATTTGTATAACCAAAATCTAAAAAAGATGTGCCCTTTCACAGAATGTTGACAAATTGTAGGTTTATTTCATGTTGGCCACGGTTGCCTGTATTAGTTTACTAATTTTTCTGATTTACTTGTTATAGTTACTTTCTGAGTCACTAATTTTTCTAGTGGGGATAATACGTAGCACTGAAAGAACAGAAATATTTTAGTTTCAAATATGAACGTTGGTGGACCAGGTGGTGTAGACATTTAAACATTATTTGTTACTTACTTATAGTTCAGTCGGATCGGTATAGTTTGAATTCTTTTTTTAATTAGAAAACCATGCTACGTTTTGGCCTTTTTAGGGACTTAATCACAACGTTGGGTCATTGTAACGTAATTTGAGCTGATAAGGATAACGGAAGCGTAATACTGTTTTCAAACTCATTAACAGAGGATTCAATTTTAGAACGTTTCCAAGAAGCGTCTGAGGTACAGCCGTTTATAGATCGGCAACTGAACGTAAACTATAAACTCTTAACTTGTGTTTTAACTCTGCTCGACAAGTAAATAGTTTTCACGCGAAATGCTCTAGTTGAAATTGTACAAATGGATAAATTCTTAGTTTGGTTACAGGTGAATGAATTTCAAGTTGTATGATAAGGGATGAAACGTGCATTCTACTCTGGGGCTCTGGGGTTGGTTATGTTATATGTATGTAGAACTTGTAAATCACCAACATACTCGTGTAATAATTCATAACGTCTAAGCGTGTCATGGCGTTGTGTTAATAAACAGAATTATGTTAAATAATTGCAGCTTTTCCTAGTTATGTTTCAGTTTTTCTTTTAGTTATTGGTGAAATGTATTACTTAAATCCTAACTCTAATATGAGTAAGGTTTGCTTGCTTGCTTGCTTGCGACACTGATCTCAAAAACGGCTCCAAGGATTTCCTTCAAATGTTCGAAATAACTAATTGCTGGGATAAAAATAAGTTCTAGACAGGCCTCATCCCCAGGAAAAATAAAATAATGTAAAAAATCTAAAATGAAAAGTTAAAAAAATAACATTGGGCTTATGGAGTTTCAAATCAAAACAAAAGAATTTAACAGATGTTCATAATCAACCAGGGAACTGTCAAAGTACCTAATACTAATGTTGTATATGATTATTAACATGTGGTTTCCTGAGAGCAGAGATTAAAAGATTTGAGTGAAGATTACATAGATAGAGTAGTAAAATAAATCAAAGGGGCATTGAGCTATAAATAACAACTGGAGTGACCTTAAAAATGTAGAAAAGAGGCAAATGAGTTATACAGATCTGATTATGAGTAGGGGGAAGTGGTGAAATATTACTCCAAGTCATCTAAACAAACTGACTGGTCTTCCCCCGAGCAAAGCTCGGCCCCCCAGGTACTGTTTATTTATGTGACTATTTGTCCATGCGGTGTAGTAGTTTATGACAATAAATCATTCCCGATAGGCAGTCACTGCTTCAGTGCTTCAGTGCTTCACTGCTTCCCTATAGCGCGCCAACCGTCATGCATTGATGGTGGCCGACGTGAGAGATATTCCCGGCCTATATACAAACGAGATCGCACGCAGCACGCTGACGTGAGGGAAGTGAATTTCCGCATTAAAATCTTAACAAGATCAAATAAATGTTTTTAATCTTTAACTGCCTTCAGTGCTTAGTTGTGTTCTTAAAATTAACATTTTAAGGGTGGGGGAGGGGGTCATTATCAAGAGATAAGTTGACAAACAACTTAAACCATTAAAATAAACCCCTAAAACTTGGTAATATTTTCAATGTGGTGTTTTGAATAAACATTGTATTGCAAAATTGTTAAATAACCATAACTTGATGACTCTTCTTTGGACAAAAGTGATGAAGATGCCTCTGAATCTGAAGAAAGTAATTAGTTTAAGGAATTGAGTACGAATACCTCAAGTATTGATTATGCCCATAATGATTTAAGACTGATTCCTCTTGTGTAATATACATATGTATAATTCTATATTTACATTAGCCAGATATTGTTAATAAAAACAAACCTATAAAGCTTATTTTCAGTCTAAATTATTTCTCCTTGTTGACAAGTGAGAGTCAACAAATCCTACAAATAAAATAACATATAATACAAGTAATTATTTATTTTAATATAGGCTTTTATGTAAATAAGTATAATAAGAGGTTTAAAAACTTATTTAGAAGAGTAGTCTCTTCAAATTAATTTCCATTAATTAGGTTTATTAGCCTTTAACTGGATAAACGCCCGGGCGCTTATGGATTTTGGGCGTTTATTTGGGCATATGCCCTGGGCATTTGCCCCGACATTTAAACGCCCGGGCGTTTTACATCACTACGTGCGGGTCAAGCTGATGGTTCACTTTTCCATAGGAAATTCACTAAAAACAACTATGTATTTAAGTATCACTAGCGATCGCTCAGAGGTAGAAATTCGACCAAAAATAATTCTACGTAAACCCAACGCGGCATTTACGACTAATGGCGGTTTGCGCGAATGTTTCGCCACATCCTGCGTGAACAGTTAAATAAATGCATTTGAACCAGTGTCCTTATGCTGAACTCCACGAATAACCACTCTTTCTCTCTTCTCCTCCCCCCTCACACCCAGGTTTAATTTTTTTTAAATGTGGATTTAAAATCGATAAGAGAAGAAGGGTGTTACCTTTTCAGTAGTCAGTAATATATTTTATTTACATTGGTTATTTAATCAAATCTGTTCTTGATCTTGTGCTAACATTTATTATTTCATCAGCTGTAAAATATACGCACCATTTAATTGATTACTGTTCTTCCATAAGATTAAACATTGAAATTTTGAAGGCCTATGTAAGTTTAATTAGAAAGGGGTTTTGCATATATCTACACAACAATACCTTTATAACGGTATGCGTAATTTTTTAAATGAATTATATCAATGTAAATAATGAATTGAGATTACTGTAGGAAACAAATCTTTACCGCATTCAAGACGTATTTATAGACATCTACGCCACCTGCGTCGGTTGTAATTATTTGTAGTTCGTTGGTACATTCTCTCCATTGGTTTCGAGTCTGGGAAAATTCTTTACAGAATAATGCAGGGTCAGTGAATATTAAGCTCAATACTTTCCCCAAAACAATCATGTGAACCTTTAGCCAGTGTGTTTCAGTTTTCGGCGATAGTATTTTATATGTTACTAGCAGTTACCCGGCGCGCGTTGCTGCGCCCAAAACTTTGATTACAGCTGTTAATTTTGTAAACACTAAATTTCTAAAACCTGACACTGCACCCTTGTATGCCCTCTGGGTCGGAGCCCTTTGAACATATTTTCACAAAACTTCACACAAACCATCCTTGAATAATGCTTAATAATGCCTGAAAGTTTCATTACAATCTGTCGAGCGGTTTCGGAGTCCATAGGCTACATACATACATACATATATATATATATATATATATATATACTCGCTTCGCTCGCTGGGGGCTCCGCCCCCAGACCCCTGTGGGGGGCTTCGCCCCCAGGTCGCTGTTTGGCCACAGTTTAATGTAAACTGGTCCAAATTCTATTTAAGACCTAAATTCTACAACTATTCCAAGGCTTTGATTATTTTAAGGGTTTAACCTATAAAATCCGGTCATGTGCCTGTTGCTGAGTACGACTTGGCATGGAGACGTAGTATGTTAAATTTTAAGCCTCAATGTATTACCTAAGTGCTCGAAAAAAAAATGAATACCCTTAACTGATGTATAATGTAGCCTTTATAAGGCGTCTT
This sequence comes from Allygus modestus, assembly GCA_963675035.1. Taxonomy (NCBI): domain Eukaryota; kingdom Metazoa; phylum Arthropoda; class Insecta; order Hemiptera; family Cicadellidae; genus Allygus; species Allygus modestus. The sequence continues at coordinate 474,296,577 of OY776112.1, forward strand.
TTGAACTTTATAAGGAATACGACCACCGTTAACAACCAGAAATACTATGACTTTGGGTTTGTACAATCTTTTTGCAGCAAATATGACATGATTTATATGAGATTTTACCCTCGATAAAGCGCAATATAGAAAATATACCCGAAATACACGAATAAATCTACAAAAGCTCAAAGACTTTGATTTTTTTTTTGGTGTATAAAAATCTGGGCGTGTGAGTGTTGCTTGGTACTAATTGTAATGTAGGAATACTGTGTGATAAATATTAGGCCTCTAAGTTCTATGTTAGAGCGAAAAACCATTAAAAACCACAAAAAATCTTAGAAAAAAACTTAAATTTAAAAAAATCTAGCGCTAACTAAGGGTGAAGGGGGTGAGATACGGCAAAATGTCACAGAACTAAAGTTGTAGTTCGTCTAAAATCTGTGGTACACGGTGGTCTTCGGTTTTCGATAGGACAACCCGTTTGGCCGCTAAAGCTCAAATAAAAAATACTACATATTGATTTTGTATTCCCAAATTTTCTTTTTGAGATAGTCCAAACAAAAAATAGTAGGATTTGGGAAGAAAAGGTGCAACGCACACGCAAGCCATATATCACGATCCTAGTTAAAGTATAAATGGTGATACGTGCATTTTAATTAATAACAATTGTTCCGGAACCGGCATTTCCTTACTACTTATACTTAGGAAACGGTCAAATCTATAAAATTTCAGAGTTTTTTTATTTTCCGACAGGTTTAAGTAATAAAAACTGGTCATATTTCTGCTGTTATTTACTAAGTGTGATGTAGACATACTGCGTGCACAATATTAGGCCTTCATCAAGTATATTAACGTGATAGGAAATAAAAAACCGCCACAAAATCTCAAAATTTGAAAAATCTAGAGCTATCTAAGGGTGAAGGAGACGAGATAAGACAAAAAGTCATAGAACCAAAGTTGTAGATCTTGCAAAATCCGTGGCACATGGTGGTGTCCGTTTTTTGATGGACCATCCGTTCGCGCGCTAGAGCTCAAAAACTGGAATTTTAAAATAAGCCTTTTTGGGGGTTTTAAATATTTTTTTAGGGGGGTTAAAATAAAAGATTGTTAGTTTTGGCGATTTTCCTGGGGGTTACAAGCTATAAGCTACCTGCATGCAAAATTTCAGGTTTCTAGCTCATCTATAAGTGGTCTAGAATTCGTATACCTCAGTCAGTCAGTCAGTCAGTCAGTCAGTCAGTCAGTGAGTTACACATGCGGCTGTATATATGTTAGATATACATACATACTTCCTCTTTATAGATATAGATTTTTGGAGAAGCTTATTTTTAAATGCAATCAAATCTCTGTTTAGTGTTATATATATATATATATATACTTGACAAAACGTTTCCATGAGCAATTTTAATGTGATATATGTAGCTTTAACACTTAGCTAAGTTGATTATTGTAAAGGTTTCAGAGAAATATTTTTGCGCATGAATTGTAATTTTGCTGTGTAAAGATGGGTGTTATTCTGATTCCAGTTCTTCGTTCTGATTTTGGGCGAATTCAGGAATATCAATGAAGGATCGATAAGTAATAACTCAAAAGAAATAGATTAAATAGATAAAGCTACATTTGATCTATTATGAAAAACTATAGAGGATAGTTTGTCTTGAATAAACACGATGAAAGTGTCATATTGACATAAGCCAAACTTATTAATCGCACGTATTAGCACGATGGATATTTCTGCCGAACATCGTAGCGATCAGTTAAACCGTTCCGCCGCAATCGCGGCCCAGACATTATCAAACACGGGTTGAAGGTCGAGCTATAACTGGTGAGGAAGTGAGGTACGGCTGTAAGTTGTTAAACAGTCGAAACTACAGTTGATTATATCGAACTGTTTATCGATGGTTTCAATCGATTAACCGGAGGTTTGCACGTTGGAATCGATTCGTTCCATGTGTTGAACACGACTCATGTCCGCCATAAAAGAGAAACCGCGTCGCTCGATCACAAATTGTCTAAATAATTATGTAATATTATTTTCGGATTATAATAAAATGTGTTAAAATTTCATCTTAACCTACAATTAAGAGGGGTTTCCAGTAGAGGGGCTTCTGCCTGTTTTTTTCTCTGTAAGACCAATTTTAACTTTCACTTTCCCTCCTCAACGGATTGTCCGAAGTTGTTGATTTATGGCATCTTATAGAGAAAAATACCTCCGTCGCAGCAAACCTGAATCCTCAGCGAATTTCCAATGGAGATATTAATGTCTTAATACTACATAAAGCCACTTACCAGGTTTCATAAAAATATATTCACAAATAAGCGATATATATAGGCCTACAATTTTAAATATTCTCCATAAAAATAACATTGGGGCTGAGTACGCAGGTTTGCTGCAACAAGGAACACAAAAAAATGGGTTTTCATGCTAATATCAATATAACTCAACTAGGTGAAGTCGTATACAAGTTTTTATTCATTTATGTTCATAATTAAAGGAGACAGAGCATTTAATTATTCTCCATAAGAATAACATGGGGGCTGAGTATGCAGGTTTGCTGCTACGGGAGAACTTGGCAGAAGATGTTTTTTTAGCAAATATCAATAGACCACAACGAGATGAAGCTGTATACCAAGTTTCGTCAGTATACGTTCATAAATAAGCGAGATATAAAAATGTTCTTTTCCTCCAAAAGAATAACATTAGACAACGTACTGTGTTTAGCACTTTCAATATCTCGGTAACCAATTGACGTAGAGGAATGATCAAGATACCAAATTGTGTGTTTTTTTAAGCTGAATCGAGTGGTGAAAACTAAACTTTGACTATTTCAAAAATTATATGTAAAAAATTCAAAAAACCCATTTTTCGGGTACAAAACCCCTCCAAAATACCCCTTCGGATAGAGCGATCTGGCTGGTTTTCGAACTTAAAGTCATAAATGTTGCTTTACACGTTTATACCAAATTTCATCAAAATCGGATAATTTTTACGAGAGTTGTCGTGCTCACGGACACACACATATATATATATATATATATATATATATATATATATATATATATATATACAGTTTCGAACGAATGGTGTTTTTGGGGTCTGGGGATCTCAAAACGAAAAGTTATCATGGTCCCGGGCCTAGGTCTTACCATGCCGACTACGGTAATAGCTTCTTCCCTATAGGGGAAATTCGCTAAAATACTACCTACCGATGTCAGTGAGCAGAATGTTGTTATCACAAATGATAAGCGATCAGTAAATTCCAAGATATTCATTATTTTTGCACTAGATATTTTCTGCCCTTTAAAGTGAGCCTGGTTCAAAATTTTGAATAATCAGTTAAGAGTTAAGGAACGACGGAATTTGAAACACTGGCTTTATCTGTTAGAGAAGCAGATAGAAACGCAAATGTCACGTGTCTGAAGCCCCTTCTTAATCAACGTGACAGTTTGGAGACCAATGCGATGGATGCCCGGGCTAGCTCGTCACTAACCTTTGGTTCGGAAAATCCGACTTCACTGTACAGATATATACAAAGGGTTTGGACCGTTCCCTTTCGAAAACTAAAAAAATTCAGTGGCGTTAAAAGATATAAAAATCTGTACTCGTATGCGAATTCAGCTTTACTGTGTTTGAAACAGTTGACGCCTGGGAGGAATTAATTGACATTTTCGCTGGGTTTTGGCTTCGATTTAACTGATTTGCGGTTTGGGTTCGATACATTTTCAGTTAAAAAATATATTTACGCTTGTCAGTTATTTAAATTTTGCTTACATTATCGCCTTTAAAATAATGCTTGTATTTAGATAGCAAAACATTCCAAAACATCGGATACCACCGTCTTATATTATTTTATCCACGCGATCTCTGTGTATTACCGTGGAGGCATGCGAGCATGTATTGATTGTAGACTTTGGGAATCAGAAAGCTCTAGAGAATGTTGGTACTGTGTTACGTTTTGTCAGTGATACCTTTTTTTAGTGCTGTACTTAAACTTTTTATCAGCGCGTAAATGTTTTAAATTATTTTGTGATTTTCTTGTTGTATTACGTCAAACAACTGATTTGTTAATACAAAATATGTTTTTAACCAACCGTGTGATTGAATAAATACTTTCTAATAATAATACAGAAATATAATTACGTACTGATTTGCTGTAAGACCTAGTTGAATCTGTAATATTTTGAGGGGGCTAAACTGAGGTTACCCGGAGTGGCTAAGTGACTAAGTATGGATTATTCTGACTAAGTGCAACACAATCTTTGGACGATCACTAACAATCACCCTGGAATGTGGCCGTAATCATACAGCTACATTGCTATAACTTGCCTTGATAAATAATACTGATACGATAATTTGGTGATTCAAGCGGGTAGCATTGGGAGGTAGATAGGGTTGCCATATCACCGGATTTCCCCGGAGATTACCGGATTTTGGGGGAAAATATAGCTCCGGGGAATTTACGTAAAAAATTAAAAATCTTTTTTGCCCAAAAATGCGTTGAATAACGAAAATTTTGTGTTGAAATCCAATTTGTGAACAAAAATGTGTTTACGTTTGCAACTTTATCGTCATGCAACGAGTGCCAAAGCTAAACCGCGTATCCCTGAACACTCTTAGGTCTATTATTTCTTACTCTTTGGCTTTAGTTCGGCCGGAAATATCGTTAACTTTTACATATACTCGCTGTTATCGAACGCTGAAAATCAGTATGGAGATTTATAACAATTAATCAAATTACAAATCTAAAATGTAGGTTATATTATATTATACATTTTTTATTTTATACTTTTTCTTTGTGAATTACAATTTAAATTGAACTTTGTAGAAAAATGTATTTACTTTATTTAGTCTTAAATTAATTTTTAACACTCGCACTATATTTTGGAAATATAGAAATGGCAAATTATTAGATTCTGTCATTGATTTTGTATGTTAACAAGCATTAAAAGCGTTTTTTAATACCTGATATTCAACATTTTTCCTGGAGGGGCACCTCTGATCCCTCCCCCTGGGGGGTATTCCAAACTCCATGGTCTGTATCGGCAGCTAAAAGCTCTTCTTTCTACCCTACCATATGGCAACCATAGAGGTAAACCCCCTCCCACGCAAGTAACCCAGACAGTAATTCCTAATATTTAGTGCTATAACATTTCACCGCTAGTCCGGGCGGTGGCGACGTCAGTACGGGGAGTTTAACAGAGCGGTTTATCGCGGTAGCGGCTTCCCAGACGCGTGTGACAATCCATCCGGGCGGTGGCGACGTCAGTATCGGGGAGTTTAACAGAGCGGTTTATCGCGGTAGCGGCTTCCCAGACGCGTGTGACAATCCATCCGGGCGGTGGCGACGTCAGTATCGGGGGGTTTAACAGAGCGGTTTATCGCGGTAGCGGCTTCCCAGACGCGTGTGACAATCCATCCGGGCGGTGGCGACGTCAGTATCGGGGAGTTTAACAGAGCGGTTTATCGCGGTAGCGGCTTCCCAGACGCGTGTGACAATCCATCCGGGCGGTGGCGACGTCAGTATCGGGGAGTTTAACAGAGCGGTTTATCGCGGTAGCGGCTTCCCAGACGCGTGTGACAATCCATCCGGGCGGTGGCGACGTCAGTATCGGGGGGTTTAACAGAGCGGTTTATCGCGGTAGCGGCTTCCCAGACGCGTGTGACAATCCATCCGGGCGGTGGCGACGTCAGTATCGGGGGGTTTAACAGAGCGGTTTATCGCGGTAGCGGCTTCCCAGACGCGTGTGACAATCCATCCGGGCGGTGGCGACGTCAGTATCGGGGGGTTTAACAGAGCGGTTTATCGCGGTAGCGGCTTCCCAGACGCGTGTGACAATCCATCCGGGCGGTGGCGACGTCAGTATCGGGGGGTTTAACAGAGCGGTTTATCGCGGTAGCGGCTTCCCAGACGCGTGTGACAATCCATCCGGGCGGTGGTGACGTCAGTATCGGGGAGTTTAACAGAGCGGTTTATCGCGGTAGCGGCTTCCCAGACGCGTGTGACAATCCATCCGGGCGGTGGCGACGTCAGTATCGGGGGGTTTAACAGAGCGGTTTATCGCGGTAGCGGCTTCCCAGACGCGTGTGACAATCCATCCGGGCGGTGGCGACGTCAGTATCGGGGGGGGGGGGGGGGTTTAACAGAGCGGTTTATCGTGGTAGCGGCTTCCCAGACGCGTGTGACAATCCATCCGGGCGGTGGCGACGTCAGTATCGGGGGGTTTAACAGAGCGGTTTATCGCGGTAGCGGCTTCCCAGACGCGTGTGACAATCCATTTCCACGGTCAGTGTCAGTACGATACCCCAGCCTCCTTCAACTGCTTGTATTTTAACATCGACCTTTTTACTTTGTAATTAACCCGTTCATTTGTAATTTTGTACTTACAGAAACACGAAGACAAATTTGTTACAGTCTTAATGGCCAACTTTCTGGCCGAAATGTAACTTTTAAATATATAAAAGCATCACTCAGTCATTGAGCCTTTTAGTCGGAGAGCCGAATTAAAAAATGGTTCAGTTTAAGTTAAAATGAGAGACAGTTCGTGAGATATTGTACAGTACCAGTTTGAATATTTTAAGGGAAGGCGGATTGTTTAGGGAAGCCCGTATAGTGTGAATTTGGAAAGGGATGGAATTTGGTGTAACTAAATAAAATTAGTCCATGCGACTACTATATATAGCCAAGACTCAAGGCTGTCGCATCCCTCTCCGACAAGTCACTACGACTGCATGTCCCATGAGTGGTGGTTGGTGGAAAGGTATTATTTTACATTGCGGTGTCCACACAAGTGCAACAGTGACACGACAATCACTGACACCATGTTAGGCACTTCTCGCCGTCATGGGTTGTATTGTGTTTAGTTCGCGGTCATACATGTGAATTTGCCTGAACATGGCGCGATTGATGGCGAACAAAATTAATCTGGGGGCCTATTTTTGAGTAAGTCAACTCACCTAACAGCTGATTTTTTCATTGTTTAAATTCACCACATGAGATGTCAATTGACAGATAGTTTATGTATCAGATCAAATAGCTAAATGGAAACATTGACAAAAAAATATACAGATTTATAAACCTTTTATTGCTTTAGCTAAATCAGTTGGTATTTTTGTAAACAGTTACTTACTTAAGCATTTTAATAATAAAATAAAACATCGTTTATTCGTTTGTATTTACAAATTATGTATTGGCAAGTAAACGTAGCCAAGTTAGGCAGTTTACTATTGTTTACGTCTGTCATTTCCTTCTAACATGAAGAAGAGAAGGTTATTTCTGGTCAACTCACCCATTTTCAGTCACCAGCGCTTTGCCTGGAGAGTGAGTAGAAATGGGTGAGTTAGTGACTGATTCAGTAAAAATATCTATCTATAGTAAATCTATCAATTTTAAATAAATGTAAACGTTCATTGAAAATACTAATATAAATTTTGTGTGGTTGGACGAAATTAATTGAACGGTTATGTAAATAATATCTGTACTTTTATTCGTTGATCTGAAAATACAAAAATAGATGTTTGAGTGACTCACTCACCACTCACCCGATTAAAAAATAGGTCCCCTGGTCAGAATCTGTCGAAGAAAACACTTGTACAAAAGCTTAATCTTGTAAAAAAAAACAACAAAAAAACGCTTAGATCATGAGCGTAATGCTAAGAAGTCCTTTTTCCTTCCTTCATATTAAAAACAAGTCAGTGCGTTTACTTATTGTGTACGTCGTTTTCTCCTGATCAATAGAAGGAGAAGCAATGCTTCTTCATCCGGCGATATATTTCCAGAAAATGGAAAAGAAGCGCAGGAATACACAGCTACATTGGCTACACGTCACCCTGTTTGATGGAAGCTGCGTACCCCTACGACGATGTTGCACGATGCACAACAGGTCGGATACGACTGTGTCGTTGTGTGTGTACCGGGCATAACAGTATGAATGGAACGTGTCAGTGGGTCATGGCGACCTCACAGTCACAGTCCTCGGCCTTGTCCTTGCCCCCTGCGCCCAGCGCCGGTATTGTCGGACACTGATATTGATGCGGTGCTGTTTGACGGAACCTCTTTTAACCTGGCGGTGATTGTCGGACTTCTTTTAACTTGCCGGTGATTGTCGGACTTCTTTTAACTTGCCGGTGATTGTCGGACTTCTTTTAACCTGCCGGTGATTGTCGGACTTCTTTCAACTTGCCGGTGATTGTCGGACTTCTTTTAACTTGCCGGTGATTGTCGGACTTCTTTTAACCTGCCGGTGATTGTCGGACTTCTTTTAACCTGCCGGTGATTGTCGGACTTCTTTTAACTTGCCGGTGATTGTCGGACTTCTTTTAACCTGCCGGTGATTGTCGGACTTCTTTTAACTTGCCGGTGATTGTCGGACTTCTTTTAACTTGCCGGTGATTGTCGGACTTCTTTTAACCTGCCGGTGATTGACGGACTTCTATTAACCTGCCGGTGATTGTCGGACTTCTTTTAACTTGCCGGTGATTGTCGGACTTCTTTTAACTTGCCGGTGATTGTCGGACTTCTTTTAACTTGCCGGTGATTGTCGGACTTCTTTTAACTTGCCGGTGATTGTCGGACTTCTTTTAACTTGCCGGTGATTGTCGGACTTCTTTTAACCTGCCGGTGATTGTCGGACTTCTTTTAACTTGCCGGTGATTGTCGGACTTCTTTTAACCTGCCGGTGATTGTCGGACTTCTTTTAACCTGCCGGTGATTGTCGCTAAAAGTAACTTTATGGTTTTACAAACACATTACTACTTGTCCTTTACGTTCTTCTTTAATTCGGTCGAAAACAATGGAATTATTTGTTTTGTTAAATAATCGTGTAAAACAACGAACATTCAATATATATTAGTTTAAGGTGTGCTGTTCTCTCGGCTCATATCGAACAGTTTACGTATCTTAGTCTGAACTGACCCAGGAACACCGCACTTGACACAAAAGAAGAAAATATTTGTCCACCAATAAAAACTAAATTTCTAACAGCTTATCTAAAATTAGTTTGCCAAACGTGGACCGATAACACAATATCAGCACGAGTTTTAACAGCAACATCAGTGTTGCTGTGCGGGTGTAGCGGGCGAACACTGTCATTTCCTAATAACCTTATGCAAATCACTGACAGTTAACCCGGCTCGTCTTTTTTATCGGAATTGAATTAGTTTTTGCTGTAATTAGCGTTGGCGTCAGCAAACGGCTTTGTGATATGGGCTCAGCGCAATGAGAGGTGGGTCAGAGAACGTTAACAGGTCGTGTTGCACTTAGGTTAAAAAATGGCAATACAAGTACCATGTAAAATGTGAAGTAAATTATAATGTATCCAAGAGGCGACCGAGTAACACCTTAAACTGAGCATATGCCCAGTGCATGCAAACGTCTTTAGAACGAAATTTTAGTTGATTTACTTTTGCTTAATGAATTTGTTTTTGGTAGAACGCGCTCAATCCACTCGACGACATGGAAAATATAAAATTATAATACAGGCTAGAGTATACAAACACAATGCTGGCGGAACGCAATTTTTCAAAGAAAATACACGTGTATAGGTTATCATATTTTTTATTAGCAAGCTGTAAGCTACTTTCCAACCCTCTGACGGCTTAATTGTTTTGATTTTCTAATCTCCAACAGAGACAAAAGAGGGAGTTATCCTTAGTTGATCAAAAGTAGCGAGTAAATGCTGACTGTATATGTGGCCCGAATTTATTTTTTTGAGGGCACGTCAAGTTTCTATTGTAGACCAGCGAAAGATCTACCCTTATTCGTTCAATCTGCACGATGCGGACATCCTGATCAGAAAACAAGTTAATTCCAAGCTTGATAGCTCGGCACGGGCGAATTTTTGGAAACTAGACCGTGCATCCCGTGAGTCCAACATCCAAACTTGTCGTTCTGTCAAGTCATATATCTTGTAAAAATGTCAAAATTGTATTTCACTACACGAATACAAACATTGGTGCATCAAACATTGAGTGGTATATTTCATCACTACTCTGTAAACAGAATTTGTAATTTTACAAAGAATGTGGCAACTGGACAAATATATTACAGGGTTTCTACGATCAGGGAAGTCAGGGAATGGAATTTCGGTCAGGGAAAGTCAGGGAACCGAGAGATAAAACCTTATTTTGCTACGCGAGACCCCACATACTAAAGACATGAAAATAAATTTGTGGCTTATAGACAATACTGATTACTACTACACCTTAACACTACTTTACAAAATTAATTTTGTAATCTTTGTTTAGTCTAAAAATAGGTTATGAGAGACATTATCACAATAAGAATAACTTCCTTTGAGTCATCGTAGAAAATCACTTGACAATACGGTGCTTTTATTATTCCATCTGATCCTCGATGATGAAAAACAGAGGGTTTTCTCCAGGCTGTAGCCTATACAATCTTTAGCTGTTGCAGAATTTTTCAGGTGGAGTCCCAATGGTTGGCTGATTATCTAAGAATTCCTAAGAAGTTTATTTTAAACATCTTGTAATCCTGAATTATTAAGTTTTTATTGAGATAAATATATTTAATATTGATTTACTAACATTTATGACTTACATGATATAGAAAATAATGTTTTACATATTAAATATATAATAATTGTGCTCACATGCTTGTTTATAAAGCGAAAATGCTACGACGTATTTTGAAATTTGGTCAGGGGAGTTTTACAGAAGGGTCAGGGAAAGTCAGGGAAATAGAAAATTGAAATTCTGTAGAAACCTTTTATATTTTATCACTACACTGTAAACAGAATTTGTAACTTTACACAAAATTTGGCAACTGGACAAATATATATATAATTTTTAACGACCCCCGAAACGTGTTTAGGGAGTCACGTTAGGAACTCCTTTGGATGTGCTTTAAATGTCCACCATGCGGGTCATGCTAATACAGTAGCTCACTCTTCCATAGGAAATTCGCTAATAACTTTAGGCCATAGTTTTCCATCAGTTCACCTCGTACCTCGCACGACCGCTGGTCCGGGCAGGGTGGGTGACGTAGCTAGCCGGGGCAGGCGTCGCGGCGCTGGGCCGGGTGATATCGACGGGGTGGCGCCGTCCGCGCAGGCGCCCCACACGGGTCGTCACAGCCACAGGTGGCGCGATGAGGGGCGCACGACGTGCGGTGAGTACTCCCCACGTATTTTGGAAAATTGTCGGGATTTTTTGACTTTTCGAAGTAAGAATTTTGTTTTATTACCGAGTTTATGTTATGGCTTTATGACTTGGTGTTACAATGACGTCACTTTTAGTTCACTCATTGCACTTCGCTAAGATCTTATGTATTCGTTGTCCTTTTCGTTACTTAGCATTTTTATTATTTTTTCTAAAAATGTGTTAGGTTTGTTTACTAATTTCGTTCGCAGCTAGTGTCAAGTGTTTGAGCTCGGGAGAAATTGTTTTGAAAATATTAAATTTTCATCACAAAAGTGATATGGAACGTAAAATTGTATATATATTTTATAGATGATAATGGAAATGTAGATGACGAAGAACAACTGAGTACATTTGTTTGTATAACCATTTAAATACACAAATCCGTGGATCGGTATATAGTTTCTCAACTATTTTCGATTAAAATTTTTCATTGATATCGTGTTTTGGAATAAGTGTTTTGGGGTGTTTTAATTTTAAAGGACGGGTGAAAGATCATTCGTGTGGTTCCATCGGTGGAAACGGAGCGCCTTCAATGGTAATGTGCGTTTCGCAGTACTCTCGTGCCGTGAAGGCTGCGGGAACCGCCTGCAGTCTAGTTGACGTGTTTTTGTCTATCGTAAAAATACAAATCGTAAAAACTAATAACGTTCTTTTGTAAACAAAACTTCTGCTAGAAAAAGTTAAATTTATTTTGCGAATATCTTTATGCACGGTTTAGCATGAATACTAAACATTTGAAATTGCACATTTGCAAACAATGTCAGGCTAAACTGGTCACCAGAATATTGTCAACGGTTTATATGAAATTGATGTATTTTTAATTTATTTCTTCAAGAACTATTTCCTCCATTGAGAAGTATCTAAAAGCGACTTTATCCGCAGGAGAAACAATGAACACAACTTAGAGTTATGGTGTACATTAGGCTAAAGCAAATTATTTGACTAAGCATAGAGCAATTCTATGCGTGTGTTAATTTATGAAGTGAAACGCCCAAAAACAGTGATACTTCAATTCTCAAGTGAAAATTTAAACATTTGTCTATATAGCATTGGTTATTGGAAGGTTTACAATTAAAATTTGAGGGACGAAGTAATAACTTTCCACGATATTTCGTTTGGTAAGAGGATAAGTTTTGTTGAGAATGAGAACTTAATTTTCTTAGCTGAACATTTTTGAAACATTTTTTAAGTAGAAAATATAATGTTAAGATCTGTAAAAAAATTATAAAAAAAACTTTTAAGTGTATAGAAAAATATAACTTATGTTTTCATATTACTGTAAAGTTACATATCAACTGATGATTTCAGTGTAATTAGTTATGTGAATAAATCATAGCAGAATCTTATCCTAAATGCTAATTTAATGGGAAAATCAAATGCTGATTTTTGCCCACATCACCTCATGAACATGGAAAATATTTCCGGAGGTAAACAAATTAATAGGCTATATACATTAGGTGGGAACCATTTTAGATTATTTATTTACAATAAGCTATTATCATAAAATTGTCTTTTCCTCCATCTCGTCGGCTGTCAGCCAATTTAAATCATTTCAGTACTTATAAAAATTAAACGTTGCTCGAAAATTAAAATATTATAGAATTGTACTCATGTTTAGTCAATTTTAATACGTATTAATTGTTAGATAATTTTATATATACATTGATATTAGTGAGATACATACACTTCACTATTTAATGTGTTTCACATATGTGTATTTACTGTAGTAAATGTAATTAATTGATTTCATAGCATTTTAGGCAAATTATTGTAAAAAATATATTAAAAAAAAATAAAAATCATACCAACATATATTATTTTTGAAGAGGTTCAAAATGTATTTTTCCTTCAGCCTGACAAAATGAAATCATTAATTAACCAAACAGAATTAATGTCTGATTTATATTGTTTTCAAGGAAATACACTATGGATTTTATCCTTTTAAACTATTAAATAAATAATTTGTATTCCTTATCCTAATAACATGTCTGTTTAACTAATTTAATATTAAAATATTTACCAATAATTGATTGTGTAATTCCTTTCTCCAGCACAAATATTTTTGTTTTTTGTTGTTGTTTTATTTTCATCGGACAACTCACAAATTGTTGGAGAAAGGCCTCAAATTTGTTTTAAACACATTTGTCCTCACTGAAGATAAATACATTGTTTGTTAAAAGTTATCCGTGTAAAAAATAAAATAAAAACTATTTTGTCCATGTTTCATGGCCAGCACTAAGGTTCTTACATTTTACATTACATAACAACGTTTGCTGTAGATTTTTAATTTATACTTGTAGGAAATTACTACTATTACAAATTTGTGTTGTTGTTCCGTCATACGAAAGTTACAGGACCAGTTAAGTTGAAATTTTGTTTTGAAGGCAGCTTTTACAGGATAAAATAATTTTCTATTCTAATTTTCAAAATTCTTTAAGTTTCTGACTCATTGGTTTCAAGGCCTCATGGTCAACTGGTCAACTGTTGCATGAAGTGGTTGGCTCCGTGCCATTGTCAATCCGTTTGACAATCGCCAATCGTCTGTCAACTGTTGCATGAAATGGTTGCCCTAGTACTTGTTGGCTCCGTGCCATTGTAATTTTTCCATTGTCAATCCGTTTGACAATCATCAATTGTCTGTCAACTGTTGCAGGCAATTGCAACAGTTGCTCACCTGTAGAGTATCTCCCATTTGAAACAGTCAAGTGAGTTGCTCGGGCAAAAGTTGCAGTGCAACAGTTGACTAGTATAATAACTAGTATAAAGACTAAGATGGAGAGTCATCCAGTTTTAGCGAATTTCCCCTATAGGGAAGAAGCTATTACCGTAGGTCTCATAGTAAGACTTAAGCCCGAGACCATAATAATTTTTTGTTTTGAGGTCCCCAGATGACAATAAAACTGTTCGTTCAAATTTATATATATGTATATATATATATATATCTATATATATATATATATATATCTATATATATATATATATATATCTATATATATTTATATCTATATATGTGTCCGTGAATGCGATAACTTGAGTAAAAAAGTCTGATTTTGATGAAATTTGGCTCAAATGTGTAAAATGACATTCATGACTTTAAGTTCGAAAACCAGAAAAATCGGACCATGGGAAGGGGGGTTTATGGGGGTTTTAAATTTTTCAAAAAATCAGTTTTTTGCATTTTTCATCCTAAAATTTTTGAACAACTTAATTTTGGTTTTGACCATGTTATAGAGCTTAAAAAAAAACAAATAATATAGTATTTTGAATTATTAACCTAGGTTAAGTGGTTGCAGAGAAAATACAAAAAAACCTGCTCATAAAATCGCCCATGTTAATCTTATGGGAAAAAGGTTTTTGGCTTTTCCTCAGTTTATTTTAATGTAAACTTCACATTTGCTTTTACCAATCTGTTCAGTTCCACAAAACGATCATTTTGGTATTAAATTGTGATTCTACGCCCAACCGTTGCTGAGATATTCAAAGTGCTAAACACAGTACGTTGTCCAATGTTATCCTTATGGAGAATAAATAAAATTTGATATCTCGATTATTTATGAATGTATGTTGATGAAACTTGGTATGTGGCTTCACGTAGTACTGGTATATTGATATTTGCACAAAAAATTGATGTTTTGTTGATTATTCCCGTAGCAGCAAACCTGCATACACAGCCCCCATGTTATTCTTATGGAGAATAAGTAAAATGTAATGACTCCCTTAATTATCAACATAAATTAATAAAACTTGGTATGTAGCTTCACTTGGTTGAGTTATATTGATAATTGCATAAAAACCCATTTTTTTGTTCCTCGTTGCAGCAAACCTGCTTACTCAGCCCCCATGTTATTCTTATGGAGAATAACTAAAATGTTATATGGCGCTTATTTATGATTGAATATTCATGAAACTTGGTATGCGGCTTCGCCTAGTTAAATTATATTTATATTTGCTTAAAAACCAATTGTTTATGTTCCTTGTTTCAGCAAACCTACGTACTCATTACCAATGTTATTCTTATGGATAATAATTAAAATCGCTTATATGTGAATATATTTTTATGAAACTTGGTATGCGGCTTTATGTGGTATTAAGACAAATATTTTGCATTTGAAATTCGCTGAGGACGCAGGTTTTCTGCGACGGGGGTATTATTGAATCATATGGTCATTTAAATAACAGATGTTTGATAGTTGATACTGTTAATTAGTCACACAAAGTTAATTCGTTTTAACCTGTTAACTACAGGGCCCCCATATCTCAGAGCCGGGCCCAGGGCCAGATTCTGACCATGGGCTCCCAATTGTGTAATGAAAAACTATTTTCCTCTTCCCAAACAAAACCCATTTATACGGCTTTCAAGTTTCAGTGGTCTGAATTTCTAATGAACTAAATTTTGTTTAACCTACATTTTCTCAAATTAATAAATAAAAGGAACTCTAAATGAAAAGTTGAAAGTTCTAGTATTCATTTACTCTAGTAATTAGTTACAGGATTTTGTTAATTTTTTTCATCTTGGATTAGAACGAATTGTGAATAGAAGCCGTATTCAGAGAAGTTCCTAAGTACGCAATTCTTAAGTGTATCTGGCAGAAATTATGATTTACTAAATTTTATAATCAGCACATTCAAATAGCTTTATTTAAATTGTATGGACTGATTAAAAAGGGAAGTCTCTGTATCAAAAATGGCTAAAGGGTTTAATTGAAACATAGAACGTTTGAAAGAATATATGTATTTATTGAAAAGCCCCCAAAAAAAGCTACGAAAAATGTAATTGTTTGATTTAAGTTTATACGTTTGTACTGAATTTACGTAGTGAAGAATTAGATTATTAACAAAAACACGGGAATAATTTAGTGAAAAGCTGAAAAAAACAAATGAATTAGTAAAATAAGAAGTATGTTTTGTCGAGTTATACAACGTACTATTAATAAAAGTAATTGTCTATTATCAACTCGAAAACCTTATGTTGAATTAGTTTTGGATATTCCACCGTTTTATTTGGAAGTAGTGGTGATTTCAAATGTTTTTATAAATGTTTAATGAAGATAAATAAATAAATAGTAAATCTGTTGAGGTACAATTAAAATTGAACCAGTTATTAAAATTATTTAAGGGTTTTGTAGGTTATCTATCAAATGCTTCAAGATGGCGACTCATCAACAGTGTCATCGATTGCTCACTCTTCTAAATTGCAGTATGTTACTCTCTAATTTCGTCACGGCTTTCAAACTATTGGTTCTTCCTGCCCTTAAAGTGAATTCTGTGTGGAAACGTAACTCCCACTTACCAGCCTTTATTCACATCAGACTTATTAACTCTACCCCCGTCGTTACTAATATAAAGATATAACCATAACTTCAACAATAACCTGAGTACACATGAGAAGCAGACCTTCCTCAGAGCCGCACTACGCCCGATTTCATCCACAGCCTTCTCGATCACGTCATCTCAAGTGTAGTACTGTATAGGATGTTACAGTTTCATATGAATAGTTTTAACTTAAAGGGAGGTGCTCGCTTTAGAGCGGATCGAGTATTTTCAAACTGGGTATCTTCCTTAGCATACTGTACAAGATCTGAGATTTTTCTTGAAAATACACCGTACCTGGTACCTCACCACTCAACAAACCGGCTATTATCTATCCATAGTTGTATATGATGGACTCTAACTTAATATTTAGTTATTGAGCTTTGTTTTCTTGAACATCAGTTAGTTATTACTATCAGATATGGTACTTGCATAGCGAACCCTTGTGGATTATGTCTAAAAGAGGTTGCCAACCATCAGCAAGCCACAGATTTCAGTCGCCCGCACGACAGCGTAAACTGTGGCACTGGCAGAGAATAATATTTTGGCTCATTGCATTTGAAAACACCGTTGAATGATGTGTAATTGTTTAGGGTACGTTTTAAAATGTCCAGGTTAATAGTAATACATAGCTGTTTCACGTCCAGGTTCGTTATTTTAAATTTTTTAAAATAGTCGTTTCAAAACGTCCCCATTATTTAAAGGTATGATATTGTCAATAAATTTAGCCTGTACAGGGCCCGTCAATTCTAATCCACCCTTTTTCATGTTCAAATTCTAAAATACTTTAATAATATACAGCCCCGGACTGGGCTCCTACGGGGCCCGGGCCCTGGGCAACAGTACCTAACAGTCCCCGCCCCCTTGTGGCGGCCCTGGTTAACTATAGAATGCACCACACAAAACTGTTATACAGTTATGGACAGGAAAATAAAGCAAATCTACTACAAATTCCATCTCTGAGGCTTCATACTACAGCTAGTAATTAATTAATTTAATTCTACTATTAATAATAAATCTGATAAACCCAGATATACCGGGAAGATCCATGAGAATGAAAAAATATGTTTGTGCATCACTGGTTTAGTAATTCACCTGATCAAATAACATCATTGTCAGCTGTAGATAAATATCAGATATTTACAGACTATCAGGGTAAGTAGTAGTTTTAGAATATTTTCTGAATTTTTACACACCTATGAATCATGGTGAACATTTTGATATGCTGAATAATGGTGTTTGTCACTGTAGCACCTTCAAAAAAATTATTTCAAAATTAGTTGTTTTTTCTACTTTTGTAAACATCTTAAAGGAATAAATAAGCATAGAAAATTGGTTAACGTTTTGTTTGGATCGATAACTGAAAAAATTTCAATTTTTAGTTTCATAAAATTATGCCATTTTCTATATTACAAAATTACAGACAAAATTTTGGGAGGTTATTGCACTGGTTGGAAAGCTCAGAATATTTTACCCATTTCAATGCAAGCAACCATGAGGAAGTTTGTGTTATTGGGTATTGAAGATGGATGGCGGATATTTAAAAATAGCAAGTCCTTGAAGGTAGGAATAGATTCAGAGTATATCTTACCGTGGCATGTGAGTAAATGAAGCATATGGTTACCGCCTGCGAATCTACCTCATCGTTGTTAAAAACATTCATATCCATTCTGAGATTTAATTTTAAAATGTTGTATGATAAAATAATTATTTGCATCGGAGTATCGATTTTAATTGTAAACACATTTGATTGTTTAATACAATAGTAATTTGGAAATACTATAGTTTCATTATATTTATTTCAATGTTATTAGTTTTCCATTAACATAACGTCTGTGTCAGTGCCTTACATTTAATTTATATGTGGTAATTAACATTTATCTACAGTAATTAGTGATTCCTTGAAGTATGCACCTCTTTAGTTACTTTATTTCTAAGTGTAATGACACTCCATTGCCAATAATTTAACGAGCAATTCTAACTTTCTGGGTTATTAAAAATTGCATTTTATTGTTTTTTTTTTGCACAACTTCATTGAATGCTATCTATTTTTCATTAAAAACCTATCCATTTAAAGACGTCAATTTAACATCTTCCAATACCCATTATAATTAGCTCAAATTTTTCAGTTCTTGTATTTGTGTTTGAACTAATAGTGTTTATAATAGGTTATTATACATTAAGTTAACCTTAATTATAACACATATTAATTTTCCCTTAATTTTTTGTGGCTTTCTCAGCCATTAACATGTTGCAACGTTTTGATCGGGAACAGTCCAAACCCTAGGCTTGATTTTATCTAAGGCCATGCTGTTCTTAAAAGGATTGATAGCCCAATGACAAACGGCAGCTGGGTCCATTATTGAACCTTTACACAGCTTTCAAATTTTGTTTTACCGATTTGGCGAACATCAGATCACGAGGCGAGCACTGTAGCTGTTTACTACATGTGTTACAACAATACAGACAATGTTATAGAGTCAAACGTAAAAGGATCCGAGTAGCAATGCTTACACCTCTTAGCAATCATGTGCCAGATTGGGGGATGAGAAGGGCCATTTGTATCTTCCTAAGGAGCTCGGCGAAGCCTTTATAAGTAGAATGGAGTAGCATAGGGGGGTGGGAGGGGGGTCTAAAGCTCTAGTCAACAAGATATTAAGCTGATAGAGTTAAGCCTTATAATGAATACCTCTGGGACCAGTTGTAAAGGGTTGGCTGCGGTCCAGACCCCCTCCCCCTCCCCCTCCCCCTCCCCATCGCAATCATCCCCCGACCCTTCTCTCGCCCTTGTAACTCTGTCGGTCCGCTGAATAATAACCGACACTGTTTTTACAGATTAAAATAAATCACTGAGCTGATCAGCTGGCTAATGAAAATCACAGGGGTGGGATTATAATCAGCTGTTTGTTGTAAACAAAATATACTATAAATCCCACCAAAATGGTTTGTAGACATTTACATTTTGTGTCATTTAACAAACTTAAAAGGAGAAAATTATAAATCTGACAATTTTGGGGAGTATCAGAATGTTTAAGCTACAAATTGGTACAAATTCCCCATAAGTCGTCGCCTAGTATTCTCAAACTAAGGCCGAGTTCCTGGTCCAAATTTATCCCATATGAATAACATGGGGAAATTTTAGGACTTTATATCATTAAATAAACATAAAGAGAGAAAATGATAAATCTGACAATTTTGGGGAGAATCGGAATGTTGAGGCTTCAAATTGGTTTAAATTCCATGACCACACGTTGCCTGGTTTTCTCAAACTAAGGCCGTGTTCCTCAAAATCCTAGATACAAAATTCTCCCATATGAATAACATGGAGAAATTTTAGGACTTTATACTTTGTATCATTTAACAAACTTAAAGGGAGAAAGTTATAAATCTGACAATTTTGGGGAGTATCGGAATGTTTAAGCTTCAAATTGGTACAATTTCCATGACCACACGTTGCCTGGTATTCTCAAACTAAGGCCCAGTTCCTTCTTAAATATTCTTCCATTTAAATAACATGGAGCATTATATTTTTTAATGACAATATTTTAAAAACTAAAGCTGTATTTTTGAGTTTACATTTTTCTGTTAATCTGCAGTGTAAAAGCTTTAAAATGACTCATTGATTGTCTGAATCGGTTAATTAACGACATAGTGGGCCGGAAACGAAATTCGTTAGCTAATTAATATATAAAATGCAAGGACAAAATTCATCACCTATCAAATAATAAGGTGTATGGGACATGAAAAATTGGTAAAAACATCTATGTAAAGTTTGTTTTATACTTTTTTATGAACAGAGTTGTTTGATGGCTCGAACTATCTTACATATTATTTCTCTAGCTTGTTTTTCTGTCAGTCTGCGAGATCTTCCTTATTCCTTTATCAAATTACATGTTTTACCCCTCATTTTAGCGAATTTCCCCTATAGGGAAGAAGCTATTACCGTAGGTCTCATGGTAAGACTTAAGCCCGAGACCATGATAACTTTTCGTTTTGAGGTCCCCAGATGCCAAAAACACCATTCATTCAAATTTGTATATATGTATATATATATATATATATATATATATGTGTGTGTGTGTGTGTGTGTCCGTAAGCACGATAACTCTCGTAAAAAAGGTCCGATCTTAATAAAATTTGGTACAAATATGTAAAGTACTATTTATTTGAACGAGTTCGAAAACCAGACAAATGGCGCCATCCAAAAGGGGGTTTTGGGGGGATTTTGTACCCCAAAAATGGGTATTTTGGAGTTTTTACATGTAATTATCATTTAAATCCAATTTTAATTTATACGATTGAATTCAGCTTAAAAAAACAAACAATTTGGTATTTCGATCATTGCTTTACGTCAATTGGTTTCTGAGATATTGAAAGTGCTAAACACAGTACGTTGTCTAATGTTATTCTTATGGAGAAAAAGAAAAATTTTATATCTCGGTTATTTATGAACATAAACTGACGAAACTTGGTATATCGCTTCATTTGGTTGTGGTTTGATGTTGTTTGAACAAAAAACTAATTTTTCGCCTATTGTTCCTGTAGCAGCAAACCTAGGTACTCGGTCCCCATGTTATTCTTATGGAGAATAATAAAGATGTTATATATCGCTTATTTATGAATGTGTATGGATGAAACTTGGTATGTGACTTCAGTTAGATGAGTTCTATTGATATTTGCATAAAAACCCATAATTTTGTGTTCCTTGTTGCAGCAAACCTGCATACTCATCCCTAATGTTATTTTAGGGAATATTGAATATTTTAAATATCGCTTATTTATGAATATATTTCTTATGAATTCTGGTAAGAGGCTTAATGTGTTATTAAGACATATATATTCATTGGAAATTCGCTGAGTACGCAGGTTTGCTGCGACGGGGGTATTAAAGTTTATCGTGCCCGGCTGTTGATGAAAAGTAGACCCACGGTCTAAAAAAATGTACCTCTTCTCGGAAATTTGAAATACGGGGAATAGTTTGTTTTGACAGGAGCGAAAATGTAAACAAAAGAACATCTGATCAGCTGACAAGATTTGGTTCGCAGTGCGGAACTCCGCACAGGTTGACTAGTATTCTTTATTCTTTAAATGGGCCCTTAGATTTTTATTAGATTTTACAGTGTAATCCATGTCTAATAACAAGGAATCTTATATATTAATAGGCTAAGTCGATTTTTGTTAAGGGAACTCCTCCGTTATTTCTCAGCCGATTTTAATGATTGAGGTACCAAAATATTCATCCTGATTCGTAGTTGTGCATAAAGGTTTTCATTTTTCGGTATTTGTAATCTGAAGGGCACGGGCCGCCCTCAAAGTTTGTTTTTTACCCATAAGATTAACATGGGGAATAATTTGATTGGAATTGCAGCTGTCAATACATTATGGACAGGTTACTAGCATTACCAGATCTTACAGGTAAAGAATCTATTTATAAATAAAGTATTTCTTTTTCTACATCGCTTTGAGCAGGGAAATGTTGTTTGCAACGGAGGTAATTACATTTTTGTTAAAATTTGTTTATCCTTCAGTCTGTTTAAAAGCCAGATTTTTCCGTGTTTCACAAAACAAGACTGTATTGAATAAAATCAATATTTTTCCCATTTTCGTGTGGGGGAGGAAACCATTTGGCTGATATGCCCGTTTGTCCGGCACTGCTACAAAGTCGTACAAGTTACTTAACTTTTAATTACAGAATGCACCATATTTTGTTCTAATGAACATTTAGTAAGCTAATTATATTTGATCACAGAACGGAGGAAACACGTCTGCTCTACTACTCTACAAAGTTATAGTAAATCATATGAAATAACGGCACGGAAATGAATCATTGGGTACAGAACACACAAGCCCTTGCAATGTGGTATTTAAAGCTCAGTTAGTCTAGGTAGTTATTGTGATTATAATATTGAACGTTCAACGTGTTTTAAGTCCCACCAACCATAAGTCCAACAAACTACAGGAGTTATTGAGCAGATATTTGAAAGAAGATGGGTCCATCACAAAAATAAACGGTATCAGAAAACTGACACATACTTTCTCCCTTTTAGCCCAACTTTAATGATTAAATTACTTTTTATTTACTAAATATAGAATACAAAGCACGGTATAATGTACAGAAAATCTTGTAAACAAGTTGCTTTCAAAAACATCCACCCAAATCCCTCTTTTGGAGGCACTACAGAATCCATTGCTACACACGTGGTTTTAAGAGGGGAAATGCCCCCCTATCCCCCCCCAGGGTTGTTAAGGTGCAACATATTTCGAATCTCCTCTGTTGATCAATGCTAACTTGAGAAGCATATCAAGTTTGAACGAAATTGATCAGTAAATAAGAGAGACATAGTAATTTTTGTATTCCTCATAAGAATAACATTGGACAACGTACTGTATTTACCGAAAAATGAAAATTTAAATTTTCTCCACAACCAGCAATCATAGAATAGTAATTCAAAATACTAAATTATTTAGTTTTTTGAGCTCTTTTTAATGGTGAATAGTAATATTTTGTTATATATTTTTTTAATGTAAAATCCAAAAAAACAAATTTTTATGTTTTAAGTCCTATAATTTCTGAACCAGAATTTTTACAGAAATGCAGGTGGTGTCATTTTGTTGGAAAACTGGTTCTACTAACGGCTAAAGTTTAATTAAAATCGTTTGAGCCATTTTTGAGAAATTTTGATTTTTCATGGTTTTTTGGCGGTTTTTGGGGGATAATTACCCTTAAAATCGAAAATTCAAAAAAATGGAAAAAAACTCCTAGAGATATTGTGGATTAGTACCTACATACTAAATTTCATAAAAATCGGACCATTGGTAAGGCCTCTAGCTCTGTACACATCCATACAGTCAAACAAGCAGACAGACAGACAGACGGACGCCATGTAAAAATCACTTTTTTGGGTTCAGGGAACACCAAAACAAATATTTCCACTAACAACTCAAATTCGAAAATTTTTACAAAAACAATACTTTCTCCATATACTATGTATAAGAGGAGAAAGTAAAAACAGTAATGGGCTTATTCCCGCTCTAATGAGGATCGACCCTAACGACCTTCATCATTTCCATGTAAATTATACACTTACTACACCGAATGAGCAAATATGTGGTAGTGCAGGCAATGCACTATAGACAGAAACGGGCCTATACTTTCTATCCCGTATGTCCTTTGGGACTTATCTACTCCGTCGGCTTTTAAAATTTTAATTGATTCGTCACTGATGTTATAGTAGTTAACTGAACCGATTGAGCATACATATTATGTTAGGAGGATAGTTAATACATCAGAATAAAACCTTTGCCAACTCCTGCTCCAAAAATGCTTTACCAAATGTTGGAACTATCAAATTTATGGGTTAATAAATTAGTTCTAATCAGGCCACATCCATGGAAAAATATAGTATCTTGTATAGAAAGATATTTGAAAAGAACTAATATTGGGTTTAGGGTTAAAATTTGTAAATAAAAACAAAATAATCATAACAGCTGATCAAAAGCAACCATTTAATTGTAAAAATAACACTCACTTGGTAAAGTATCATGTGATTTTTGTGAGGATAGTGATTAGAACCAATGTGTTCACAACTTTAAATATACATGATTAGGTTATGTATAAATTGCGAGAACCGTTCAAACTGAATATTGAATTTGAAACGGGCATGCCCAAAATGAAAAGAAATGAGCAAATAAGCAAAGCAGTTATGCCCACCTTGGGCCGTGAATATAAGTACTCTAGGCATTTTTAACAAACTGACTGGCTTTTCGAGCAAAGCTCTGTCCTCCAGGTGCTTTAAAACAAATGTAACTAACTTCTTCAAACATAACATCGTACTGTGTCGAGCGAAGCCGCGACGGGCTACTAGTAATATAGAAATTTAAAAATTTTATATTAAATCTTTATAACTTTTTCATTTACAATTATATGTGCTCTGGAATCTTATACTCTTATATGAGCAATGTTTGCTTGATTGGTTGGTTGGTTGCACAATTATCTCGAAAACGGCTCCTAGGCTTTCCTTCAAATTTTGGAAATAACTAAGTTCTGGTATAAAAATATGTTCTAGACAGGCCTCATCCCCAGTAAAAATCAAATAATGTTAAAAAACAAAATTGAAACATTAAAAAAATCAACATTGGGCTTATGGAGTTAAAAATCAAAACAAAAGAATTGTAACAGCTGTTCATAATCAACCAGGGAACTGTCAAAGTAATTACTCGTGTTGTTTATAATTGTCAACATATGGTTTCTTGAGAGCAGTGATTAAAACTGTTGAGTGAAGATTTTATATATAAAGGGGTTATATCCGAAATAGTTCAAAAGGACATGAGTTATAAATAACAACTGGAGTGACCTTAAAAATGCAGAAAGGAGGCAAATGAGCTATAAAAATATGATAATCAGTTTGGGGCAGTGGTGAAATATTACTCTCAGTCATCTAAACATACTTACTGGCCTTCTCCGAGCAAAGCTCGATCCCCCCCCAGGTACTCAAGATAAAACGACCATTTGCGGCAATGATAATATTCTTATAGCCAAGCCTGTGCTTTTATTGCTATTCAAAGTGCTTTAACAGGATTTGCCGACTGAGCTGTTGGTTCAGTTCAGTTAAATGCTTATGTCTTGTAATAACAAAATGGTGTTGCACCGTTGTATTCACTACTATTATAATAAACGGTATCAGGAAACTGAAACATACTTTCTGCCTTTTAGCCCAACTTTAATGAATAAATTACTTTTCATTTACTAAATATAGAATACAAAGCACGGTCGAATGTACAGAAAATCTTGTAAACAAGTTGTTTTCAAAAATATCCACGCCAATCCCTGTTTAGGAGGCACATCCTAGGAATCCATCGCTACACACGTGGTTTTAAGAGGGGAAATGCCCCCTATTCCCCCCTCAGGGTTATTAAGGGGAAACATCTTTCGAATTTCCTCTGTTGGTCAATGCTAACTTGACAAGCATATCAAGTTTGTACAAAATTTATCAATAAATAATAGAGAAATAGTAATTTTCATATTCCCCATAAGAATAACATTGGATAACGTACTGCGTTTACCGCAAAATGAAAATTTAAATTTTCTCCGCAACCAGTAATTGTAGAATAGTAATTTAGAATACTAAATTTAGTTTTTTAAGCTATTTTTAATGGTGAATAGTAATATTTTTATATTTATGTTTTTTTAATGAAAAAAAACCTGAATTTTTTAAACTAATTTTTAAAGTCTTGTAATTACTGGACCCGAGGCACATCCTAGGAATCCATCACTACACACGTGGTTTTAAGAGGGGAAATGCCCCCTATTCCCCCCCCTCAGGGTTATTAAGGGGAAACATCTTTCGAATTTCCTCTGTTGGTCAATGCTAACTTGACAAGCATATCAAGTTTGTACAAAATTTATCAATAAATAATAGAGAAATAGTAATTTTCATATTCCCCATAAGAATAACATTGGATAACGTACTGCGTTTACCGCAAAATGAAAATTTAAATTTTCTCCGCAACCAGTAATTGTAGAATAGTAATTTAGAATACTAAATTTAGTTTTTTAAGCTATTTTTAATGGTTAATAGTAATATTTTTATATTTATGTTTTTTTAATGAAAAAAAACTGAATTTTTTAAACTAATTTTTAAAGTCTTGTAATTACTGGACCCGAATTTTTACAGAAATATGGGTGGTGTCATTTTGTTGGAGAACTAAAGTTCTACAAATGACTAAAGTTTAATCAAAATCGTTAGATCCGTTTTTAAGAAATCTTGATTTTTCATGTTTTTTGGCGGTTTTTGGGGGATAATTACCCTTAAAAATCAAAAATTCAAAAAAATAAAAAATCGCCTGGAGATATCGAGGATTAGTACCTACATACCAAATTTCATAAAAATCGGACTATTGGTTAGGGCTCTAGCTCTGTACACATCCATACAGACAGACAGACACACAGACATCACGTAAAAATCCCTTTTTTGGGTTCAGGGAGCACCAAAACGAATATTTCCACTAACAACTCAAATTCAAAAATTTTGACGAAAACAATACTTTCTCCTTAGGCTATACTATGTATAAGGAGGAGAAAGTAAAAATGAGGTAGTGTCTGTCTATTGTTCCATCAGGCCAAAACCACTGGACCAATTCTGCTGAAATGTTTCACAAATATAGTCTATGTACCCGGAGTGTCATAGGCCTATTGCCGGTTAGAAAAGTCCTCAGGGCTCAGCCCCACGGGACTTCCAAGTCCCCGTGTTATTCATATAGAGGAGAGTTTTATTTGGTTGATGTCACATGTGTTTCTTTGTAATTAAATTAATTGAATTAAACAGCTGTTATAAGGATTATATCTAACTACAGACTGTCATTACAATTTTTCTACTCTGCATTTTCACCCCCGTTCCGAAGCACGGGCATAGCAGCTAGTGAATAAATAAAATGAAATGAAACATGTCTTATTCAGATAATAATACAGTATTTTTAAACTAACAATTCAATCTTGCTTATGTTTTATGTAATTATATTAATATATACAGAAATATATGTTATTGGTTTTCACTGAAAAGGGCTATTTTAAACCTATTATTGCTTATAACTTGTAAATGTTCAATTAAAACCATTTTTAGCACTCAGTGTTCTTTATGAATAAAATTAATACCAATTTAATTCCTAGTTAGTATTTTTGTTTCTTTTAATACTATACATAAAACAGTTGTGTGTTGTTTTTTCTAAGTTTATAAGAAATAATAATTTTCCCTCCCTTTTGTGTAAGTGTTGAACATATAATACATGTATGGAGTTGATCAAATTTTGTATATTAAATTAGTTTTAAAAAGCGCTATTGTTTATTACGTTGATCAGATTACGGGAAGCGACCAAAGATAAGTTTGGGCACCAAACAAACAGAGTGAGTAATGAAGTTAGGTGTCACTTGAGCAGGGGGTGGAGTGACAGGGGTAATGGAATCAAACAGGAGCGTGAGGGAGGAGATAGGGAGAGAGGGGAAATCAGTTTCTGTAGACAGTTACTTTACAGTCGGTAGTTCTGTTCTGTTTATCTTTCATTGTTCCGCTTTCAAGTTATGTAAAATTAATTACGCTTTATTGACTCCCAGTTTGGCTGATGGGATTGTTTTGAGTCGGGCAATGTTTTCCCTCAACCACCCCTCCCCTCCATTCCGTATCAAACGTAATAAATCGTTCTTCATTTACTCCTATGAATCGATACCGCACAACTAACAGAAATGATTTTTTGATGCAGGAAAATTGTACTGATTTGTATGTATAGTATGTTAATTCTCCCTACGTTCAATCGGAATGGATTGATTAATTTGATCAAATAAAAAACTGTTCCGCTTCGGAATTTTGAAAAAAAAACTTGATAGTAATAGGTTTTACCTGGGGATTCCAACAAGTTAGCCGCCTTCTGCGGTGAGCTTTTTGAAACATCAAAATCAAACAATCTGTTTTATTAAATTATTATCCGATCCAATAAAAGTAAACGTCCTTAAAATTAATATTGGAACTTTGAACGCTGATGAAGTGGAACCATAAAGGATTTTCAAAAGGGAATATGCCATGTGTTCTTTTGGCATGTTCTACAAAATTTCAATAATTTTATATGGAGCAACATACAAACAGGTATTCAGCTTTATAATTAGTAGGATAGTAAATTTTCATTTTTTCAAAGTATGTCTATTTTCAGTATGTAAAATGTGTAAAAAGTTTAAACGAGGGAGTTTTGTATGAATTCATCTCAAAATCTTTAGGGTTACAAGATTACATGTCTCCGTCATACAAGTTAGCCAACTTTGAAACTTCACGCTCATACTTCAGAAATAATTAACGCTGTTATCTTGTTAAAGCAGCGCTTAAAATCAATCTTGTAAATTAGACCATGTGAGATTGTTCAAAAGATTGATATTTAAAAGATTTTATAATTTATAATATGTGGCAAAATAATTATCTTTATTAAGTGTGAAGACCGTCAGTTGTTTCACACAATGGTATTGTGTTTTAAATGTAATGTTGTCCCAATTCCATCTTTTTATAAACTACTTTAACCATAATATTTTTTTAAATAAAATACCTAGCTTACAGAAAGAGATTTTGTCAAATTTTGCCCAAAAATATAATAAGTGTAGTCCAAGTTCTAATAGCAAGTTTATGAAGCTTAAAAATTACCTTTTTGCTATCGTACCTTACTCTATAAAAGTTGTATTTCTATCGCAGGGTTGGCATTTTCCAAATAAACAAAACTATTGTATTTTTCTATAAGAACAATTTTATGAACCGGTAAATTGTTTACTAATACTATTCCTTTGGCCCTGTACATAGAGTAAAAAAAAGAAAGAAGCATACATGTTATAACATATTTTTTAATGATTAACCTTTTGTTAACTTTAACTTTTTTACTGACAAGCCCAGAGTATATTTTATCCCTTCCAAAGGGACCTCCCTGTACTGAAGCCCCAGACCCAAACCAACTTATCTTAAGAATCTCGTCTGGTCCTTCTCTGTATGACTGCACTATTGATCTATATTTCATGGACAAAAAGGGACTTAAGAATCAGCACAAAGTAGTCCTACATTTGCCTTGTTGAGAAAATAAAACAAGGCTTCATATTTCTTTGCTTTTGCGCAAATTTTTAAGGATTTATTAGAGCTTTGATCTCATTTGAAGATAATTTTATGGTGGAAGAACATCAACTCGGTATCTCCTTGTTTAAGTTGAAACTGGTACATTACTGGTAACTTATGTCTAAAAAAGATATACATGAACATTTCGCCATATTCAGGACCATTCTATTTCATTCGCACCAAGCTTATACTCCCTCAGATCTCTTGCACTGCATTACAATCTGTTTTTGGAGATATTTTGATGTTTATAACTTTATCCTGATGTTGCTTGGGAAGAGAAGACAGTCTACTGTTTGGTCTCGATGACCTGCCTGTACATAAGGGGATGAGGAGAAAGGTCCCACAACATATTATTTCCTTACTTATTCCATTGGACAAAGTGTTTTTTTTTTTATTTTAATGCCAGAGGCATTTTGTTAAGAAGACATAAATGCCCTTGAGGGAAAGTTGTCCAAACCCCTCAACTTGTGAGGGCATCCTGGGAATAGAACCTGTGACCCCTTGAATCGAAGCCCAGGACTCTAACTGCCCAACCTCAATTTGATTTGTCTTGTTATTACAATAAACATCCCATGGGGCGTAAACAGTTGGCGGGGTAACCCTTGCCCCTTTGTTTACAAGCTGGCCATCAAGTAATCTCCATACAATACCATGGCAGGCTCAATCACATCATGTACGAAGTTTTTGAAGAGTGGAGGTTCAAGATGAGATCCCTGGAGAACCCTGGAAGTGGCAGTAAACTCATGAGAGACACTGCTAGCAAACTTAACTGGGAGTCTTTGGTTTGGTTTTGTAATAGCAAGTTTCGGTAATAGCATACAAGTATATAGTGTCGACTTAGTTTGTATTCAACAAAGGAAGTTACAACATCTTACGATAACTAACATAGAAACCGTAAACTTTCGCCCCTAGTGCTGTTTCTAAGTCGACTGTACGGTGTGTTACAGATGAGTGTGGGGAGGAGAGTGACGAGGACGTGATCACAGACTACCTGGTGGGGGGGGACATGGATCCCCCGGTGGCCCACCCCTCGCCCTCCCCCTCGCCCCTGGTACCCATCATCAGCGTCACCCCCCATTCCCCTGCCGGCAAGAACTACCCTGTGCTCGGTGAGTATCCTGGTAGTGTGTAGACATTTTCATAAAATTAGAAAAAACGTTAAAGGAAATTTTTGAAGAGCTGTCGCCTTTCCAATAAAATTGTGGCATTTTAGATGAAAAAAAATGGTCAAAGGCAAAATATTTTAGCGTATACTTTGAATCTAGAGCATGCTCAAAGATCTGTAGCTCCGATAAGGCATAACTGCAACTAATTAACGTTTTTATAACATTATAAATCTGAAATCAAATGCACAATTCAACAAGTTTAGAGTCATTTTAGCAATGATCTTAAAATGCACAGGTCAGTATAATTCAATTTTTCAGCTTTGAAATGAGCTAATCTGACAGATGTGTCAGATGTATGCAAACTTTTGATCTAGGCTATAATATGTGTTATTTATAAGTAATGGGATGGAGTTATGCACTATTTTTTTACTGAGACGTTTTGTGAAGATTATCATATAAATAAATAAACGAGTTTGCACGCAGCATGCTGACGTGAGGGAAGTGAATTTCCACATAACAAACTTTAAAAACTCAAAATCAGTGTAAAAACATACATTTATTCCAATTTTTATTGAAACCTGAAAACATTGATTTTTTTGGCTGTTCTGATGCTCCTGGTTTCATTTCCCTACAATGCTAAGAATATAATTTTGCGCATTATAAGGTTAGGAGAAGGTCCAGTCAACCCCAGGCTTAAAAGTAGGCGTGAGGTTGCTGGGGATGATAAAAGTACACCAACAAATGAATAACAGGCTTTTCTAATGTAAAACCCCCATAAGACAACGTACTGTGTTTGGTGGATACACATTTCCTTTAATAACTCGGTAAATATTTATGCTAGATTGACGAGAGAGGGCTTAAAAGTTTCCCATCACTAATTCCTATATTTTTACATGCATTAATTTTCATCGGGGGCTTTTCTGACCCTTTTAGGGCCCAAAAACTCAAAACTTGATAGATTTATCCCCAAAAAAGGGTTTAGAGTTTTCCGATTGTTTTGCCCAACAAACTTGTCCAACTGATTATAGAAAGAATCGTCCCTACCAAATTTGAAGTAAATCGGACAAAAAATGTGATTGCTAGACTGCAAACAGACACACACATATATATAATCACATTTATATATGTATATAAATATAACATTTTGAACGACCCCCCAAAACGTGTTCAGGGGGTCACGTTAGGAACTTCTATGGTTGTCCTGGGCTTAAATTTCACCGTGCGGGTCATGCTAATAGTTCACTTTCTATAGGAAATTCACTAATAATGGAGCAAGTCTTGTCAGAGTTATGAATTTCAGGCAAAATTTATTGGAGCCATTAGCGGGGCTCTATTTTTCATAAAAGGTTGAAAAGCCTAAGAAGGATCCTACTAAGGCCGGAAGAAGTTAGATGGATAGGTGTCCTTCAAGTGGTGGCTACTGTACAAGCCTTAAGCTGGTAGACTGAAATTCAAATTCAATTCAATTCATCTTTATTCAATTATGAAATTGGTGCTACACTAATTTCAGAAGCAGCAGACAAATGTATTAGCAGTCAGAAATGGAATCGTGAGGGGAGAGCGACAGCAAGGGAAGGGCAATGTGTTTTTAGCCTATGTGAAATAAGTCTGCCTCCAGGCCACCAAGAATACTGCCATGTGTCCCTGCTGCGGAGATGTACTAAACAGTTAAACGGATTACATTTAAAAACAATTTTTTTAATATGAATTTCAGTGCCAGTTTAAGTTTTAGATTAAAAGTTATGAAAAAATATATAAAAATCTACTCTGATCCCCCTATATATATTCAATAATATAGATTAACATTATTCTAGTTTTGTCAGTTTAAGAAAAATAAATAAATAACATATTGAAAACACCTGTATGAGAAAATAAGCTAGTTCTGCCACTAGGTTGTAATGTTGACCAACATTTAAACTTTTTGGGCAGTTGGTGATGGCTTGTACCTCCCCCCCCCTACTCGGGGTGGACCTATGTTTATGGTTTATGTGTGCATATTATGATTGCGTCGTAGTAACGCCCAACGCCCAATAGCTGAATACTAGTTGGATTTGTGCATTACATAGTTATATCATCTACGTCTCCGGAAATAACTTTGTTGATTTTTATCATATGGGAGTTATGAACTTTACAGTGTAGGGTTCAGTTTTGGCCAGAATATTTTATTCTGACAGGCAAAACTCTAAAATACACTAAAGATAGCTAACCCAAGTAAAGCCTTGTTGCAATTTTGTACATGCAATGTTCGTTAACTAGCCTACTTTTACTATAGATAAAAAACTCGATACAGACCACGTACTAACTGTCTTGTCCTCATCAGCCACTGTCTATGCTGAGACTGGCATAGATGACTGGAATTGATCTCTGGCCTGAGATGCCATGGGAAGACTTAATCTGAAAATGTTGTGTCGCATCCTTTATATGCTTTATAATTCTACTTAGTATTTAAACAAATGTAATATGCATTTGATTTAGTTAAATTTTTCAATTAATTGTCTAAAAAGTTATTTTAAACATTATTATATATAAACATTAGGATGTTTAGATTTCATCAGACATCCTGATATCTAGAGATAATTCAGGTTGTACATCTCATGATATAAAGCAGTTGTTTGATGGTATTCGATGTATCATCATTCTATAATGAAGAAATAGTACTTGATTATTCACAACTCAACATAATTATCTAGTTAGAGCCGATATTCTACACAAAAGAGGTATAAAAGGAAGAAACACGAGGAAAGGCAAGTAGACAAAGCACTTTATAAAAGGTATAATTTTGGAATGTTTACACTATTAAACAGTGACCTTCTCTGACCGAAGCTTAGCCTCCTGTTGTTTAACGTGTGCTGTTATGGTTGCAGAGGACAACCTACAGCAGCTTCATGAGATCCAGGAGAGCATACAGCAGATGAGAGATGTCACCGCCCAGGCCCTCAGCACTCAGGTGGGTGTCTCCTTTATTACGAGGGTCATCCAGAAAGTAAAGAACGTTTGCTTACTGCACCAAGCGTAGCTCTCCATCACCGCAATTGCACGTGTGGCAAATGGCAATCCACTCACCTCCCCACCAAGGTATGAGCCGAGTCTCGTTGTTGTGCAGACACGCGTATTATCTCTACAGGGGTTCAAAATGGCGGCAGCAATTAAAAATCTTGCCAAATTTCAGATTGCAGTGTTATCGGTTTCTGAAAGCACAAAATGTCTGATCTAATGAAATCTGATCTAATAATTGAGATCTTAAAATTGATGCAATGTGCTAAGATTTTAGCAAGTGTTTTCCTCAAATTTTCCCTCAAGTCTTTCTTCTAAATCATTGTTAGCGAGCAATGACCTACCACTCTGATTCTCATCGTGCACAATGGATTTTCTCTCATCAAACCTGCTGCACCATTTTTTTCCCTGAAGCCTCGACTTGATGACTTGTTTGCACTTTCACCGTAAACTTTCTTTGGTGTTTTTTTTTAAATGTCAATATTCCGAACATTTTTAAAATTCAGAAACTGAGTAATATTGCGAATCTCATAATTGGCGGGATTTTCGACTGACGCCGCCATTTTGAATTGCTGTAGGAATAAGATATTGACCGCACAGCAACGAGACTCGGCTCACACTCCAGTGGGAAGGTGAGTGGACTGCCAGACAAGCAATCATGGTGATTGGGGAGCTGTGCTAGGTGCAGTAAGCAAACGTGGTGATGGGGGAGCTGTGCTAGGTGCAGTAAGCAATCGTGGTGATGGGGGAGCTGTGCTAGGTGCAGTAAGCAATCGTGGTGATGGGGGAGCTGTGCTAGGTGCAGTAAGCAATCGTGGTGATGGGGGAGTTGTGCTAGGGCAGTAAGCAATTGTGGTGATGGGGAGCTGTGCTAGGTGCAGTAAGCAATCGTGGTGATGGGGGAGCTGTGCTAGGTGCAGTAAGCAATCGTGGTAATGGGGGAGCTGTGCTAGGTGCAGTAAGCAATCGTGGTGATGGGGGAGCTGTGCTAGGTGCAGTAAGCAATCGTGGTGATGGGGGAGCTGTGCTAGGTGCAGTAAGCAATCGTGGTGATGGGGGAGCTGTGCTAGGTGCAGTAAGAAATCGTGGTGATGGGGGAGCTGTGCTAGGTGCAGTAAGCAAACGTGGTGATGGGGGAGCTGTGCTAGGTGCAGTAAGCAAATGTGGTGATGGGGGAGCTGTGCTAGGTGCAGTAAGCAATCGTGGTGATGGGGGAGCTGTGCTAGGTGCAGTAAGCAATCGTGGTGATGGGGGAGCTGTGCTAGGTGCAGTAAGCAATCGTGGTGATGGGGGAGCTGTGCTAGGTGCAGTAAGCAATCGTGGTGATGGGGGAGCTGTGCTAGGTGCAGTAAGAAATCGTGGTGATGGGGGAGCTGTGCTAGGTGCAGTAAGCAAACGTGGTGATGGGGGAGCTGTGCTAGGTGCAGTAAGCAAATGTGGTGATGGGGGAGCTGTGCTAGGTGCAGTAAGCAATCGTGGTGATGGGGGAGCTGTGCTAGGTGCAGTAAGCAATCGTGGTGATGGGGGAGCTGTGCTAGGTGCAGTAAGCAATCGTGGTGATGGGGGAGCTGTGCTAGGTGCAGTAAGCAATCGTGGTGATGGGGGAGCTGTGCTAGGTGCAGTAAGCAATCGTGGTGATGGGGGAGCTGTGCTAGGTGCAGTAAGCAATCGTGGTGATGGGGAAGCTGTGCTAGGTGCAGTAAGAAATCGTGGTGATGGGGGAGCTGTGCTAGGTGCAGTAAGCAAACGTGGTGATGGGGGAGCTGTGCTAGGTGCAGTAAGCAAACGTGGTGATGGGGGAGCTGTGCTAGGTGCAGTAAGCAATCGTGGTGATGGGGGAGCTGTGCTAGGTGCAGTAAGCAATCGTGGTGATGGGGGAGCTGTGCTAGGTGCAGTAAGCAATCGTGGTGATGGGGGAGCTGTGCTAGGTGCAGTAAGCAATCGTGGTGATGGGGTAGCTGTGCTAGGGCAGTAAGCAATCGCGGTGATGGGGGAGCTGTGCTAGGTGCAGTAAGCAATCGTGGTGATGGGGGAGCTGTGCTAGGTGCAGTAAGCAATCGTGGTGATGGGGGAGCTGTGCTAGGTGCAGTAAGCAATCGTGGTGATGGGGGAGTTGTGCTAGGGCAGTAAGCAATCGCGGTGATGGGGGAGCTGTGCTAGGTGCAGTAAGCAATCTTGGTGATGGGGGAGCTGTGCTAGGTGCAGTAAGCAATCGTGGTGATGGGGGAGTTGTGCTAGGTGCAGTAAGCAATCGCGGTGATGGGGGAGCTGTGCTAGGTGCAGTAAGCAATCGTGGTGATGGGGGAGCTGTGCTAGGTGCAGTAAGCAATCGTGGTGATGGGGGAGCTGTGCTAGGTGCAGTAAGCAATCGTGGTGATGGGGGAGCTGTGCTAGGTGCAGTAAGCAATCGTGGTGATGGGGGAGTTGTGCTAGGGCAGTAAGCAATTGCGGTGATGGGGGAGCTGTGCTAGGTGCAGTAAGCAATCGCGGTGATGGGGGAGCTATGCTAGGTGCAGTAAGCAAACTTTTTTTACTTTCTGGATAACCCTCGTGTATGATCCTTTTTATATATTTCTCAAGGGTGTTTTTTGTCGATAGGCTGTATCTTCCTTAACACTTACCTTCACGGCTAAATGTAAAAACTAAGTAAACAATTCAAAACCGTAAATTATAATTTAATGTATGGTTCTGATTTATTTATTTGTCAAAGTATTGGTAGCACAATCTTACAGCGACAAGTTCAACTAATTCAAAACAGGTAATTTTAAGTTCATGAATAAGATTCTAAAGAATATATTTGGGTACAGTATTTCTAGCCTATGTCTGTACATAGTATAAATTGAAGTTACTCTCCACGCCCGACTGTTTATCCATTAACTCCTAAACCACTCTTCCGATTTTAATGAAACTTTGCATGGTCATTCAGGTTAACCCTAGGGAATGTTTATAGCCACTAATCAAAAGTCCTAGGACTTTAGGTTTCTACTGGATTTCAAAGTTACCTTGCTATTCTTATGGGAGAAAGATTTGTTATGATTTTCAAGGATGACTAATATAAAATATTGTAAGCAGCTGCCATTTCACTGATATAAACTCATTAATTTTACTAATCGATCAGCTGTGTTTATTGATTATAAAGTGGGCAAAATTATAGAACTTTATAGCATATTTCCCCTATAGGAAAGAAGCTATTACCGTAGGTCTCACGGTAAGATTTAAGCCCGAGACCATGATAACTTTTTTTTGAGGTCCCAAGATGCCAAAAACACCATTTGTTCAAATTTATCTTCCATGTATTAAAGGCAAAGCCCTGGCCGACTGACTCACTGACTGACTGACTCACCCATCACTAATTCTCCAACTTCCGACGTAGGTAGAGAGCTTAAATTTTGTACACTGATTCTGTAGGCATAAAACAGGAAAACTAAATGGTTTTCATCCTGAACTGACCTTAGGACTCCGCCAGAGATCCTGACAAAGATCCCATGTATTTCTTATGGACATTCATTTTTGTTTTCTCAAGCTAATAAAAAATACCCCCGTCGCACCCCCGTCGCAGCAAACCTGCATACTCAGCGAATTTCCAATGAATTATAACATAACACATTAAGCCACTTAACAGGGATTCATAAGAAATATATTCACAAACAAGCGATATTTAAAATATTAATTATTCTCCATAAGAATAACATTGGGGATGAGTACTCAGGTTTGCTGCATCAAGGAACACAAAATAATGGGTTTTCATGCAAATATCAATAGAACTCAGCTATGTGAAGTCACATACCAAGTTTCATCCATATACATTCATAAATAAGCGATATATAACATTTTAATTATTTTCCATAAGAATAACATGGGGACCGAGTACCTAGGTTTGCTGCTACAGGACCCATAGGCAAAAAATTGATTTTTTGTGCAAACAACAATAAACCACAACCAGATGAAGCCATATACCAAATTTTGTCAGTTTATGTTCATAAATAAGCGAGATATACAATTTTTCTTTTCCTCCATAAGAATAACATTAGACAACGTACTGTGTTTAGCACTTTCAATATCTCAGTAACCAATTGACGTAGAGCAATGATCAAGATACCAAATTGTTTGTTTTTTTATGCTGAATTCAATGGTGAAAATTAAAATTTGATGTTAATAAAAATTACATGTGGAAACCCCAAAAAACCCATTTTTGGGGTACAAAACCCCCCTTCGGATGGTGCGATATGTCTGGTTTTCGAACTCGTTCAAATAAATGGTACTTTACACGTTTGTACCAAATTTCATTAAGATCGGACCTCTTTTACGAGAGTTATCGTGCTTACGGACACATATATATATAAATATATATATAAATATATATAAATATATATATATATATACATATATAAAAATTTGAACGAATGTTTTTTTTTGCATCTGGGGACCTCAAAATGAAAAGTTATCATGGTCTCGGGCTTAAGTCTTACCATGAGACCTACGGTAATAGCTTCTTCCCTATAGGGGAAATTCGCTAAAAAACAGCTGATCTTGATTCGTAGTAGTTCCACGGGCTAACCACAAAATGCAGCACACACAACTGTCATAGTTCTTATAAATTATTTGCAGGGCGAAGCCTGCGGAAACAGCTAGTATACATATATATATATATATATATATATATATATATATATATATATATATATGTGTGTGTAAGCACGATAACTCTTGTAAAAGAAGTCTGATATTAATAAAATTTGGTACAAATGTGTAAAGTACCACTTATTTGAACGAGTTCAAAAACCAGACGAATCGCACCATCCGAAGGGGGGTTTTGTACCCCAAAAATGTTTTTTTTGGGTTTTCACATGTAATTTTTATTTAAATCAAATTTCAATTTATACCATCAGTAAAAAAAATTTGGTATTTTGATCAATGCTCTGCGTCAATTGATTACTGAGATATTGAAAGCGCTAAACACAGTACGTTGTCTAATGCTATTCTTATGGAGAAAAATAAAAATGTTATATCTCGCTTATTTATGAACATAAACTGACGAAACTTGGTATATGGCTTCATTTGGTTGTGTTTTATTGTTGTTTGCACAAAAAAATTTTTCGCTAATGGTTCCCGTAGCAGCAAACGTAGGTACTCGGTCCCCATGTTATTCTTATGGAGAATAATTAAAATATTATATATATCGCTCATTTATGAATATATATGGATAAAAAAGTGGTATGTGACTTCACTTAGATGATATTTGCATAAAACCCCATTATTTTGTGTTCCTTGTTGCAGCAAATCTGCGTATTCATCCCCAATGTTATTCTTATAATAATATTTAATAATTATTATTTTAAATAACACTTACTTGTGAATATATTTCTTATGAATCCTGGTAAGTGGTTCAATGTGTTATTAAGACAGAGTATAGAAATTCGCTGTGTACACAGGTTTGCTGTGACGGGGGTATTTATATATTCTTATAGTTTTGATGAATATTTTCATTGAAATTGAAGGTTGTCTAATCCCTTCTTCATATTGTGCTCTGACTATTGTTAAAGTTTAGTTTCCACTTGATCAAACACTATTTCTTTTTATAAATAAAATAAACATAAAGACGCAGAGAGCGAGATCAATTTATGTTATAAAATTGATGACACCATACATAACTTGCACCCGTGTGAAGCCAGGCTGGATCACTAGTTTAAATATAATTTCCATATAACAAATTATGAAAGGCATGGTTTAGACTACATTCATGGCATGCTATTGGAAGTAAAAATGTTGAGTCCGAGATAATGCATCCCTAGAAGGGGTTTAGTAGGATTGAATGGGGGGATCTACTTGATCTGCCGCTGAATATGCTTAGACTTTCTTATTGAATAGTCTAATATAATGTTAGAACATTTTACGTAAATTCTTCCTCTGGCAGAAAATATTACTATTATGGCTGTTATGAAACTATGTAGTAAAAATCAAACAACACTTTGTTTCCTGCAATAAAAAAGGAGTTTTATTTGTTTACTCTAATAGTAACTTAATTTTTAATATGGTATGGTAGTAATAATAATGATTTATTGTCAATCAGCAATATGTAATTACAACTATACGGTGTCTAAAAACTGTTGATCACACATGTACAGATCAAAAACAATAAAACACAACAGTATAACTGAAACTGATCATAAAGTAAAGTATTAAACTAAATATCATGTTATTTGTTTTAGCAAAAAAATGCACTATTAAATAATGTCTAACCATCAGAATCAAATTATTTAAGTTAAACAGTCTTCTGCTCGGTGGTAGGCTATTCAGGAGCAAAGAGAAGTCAGAGGTATTTAATACTTCATCCACTGAGTAAAATGCCTAACTGATTAATCATTTTCACTTAAATGGTATTCAAAAAAATAACGTAATTTATTAAACAAGTAAATATTAATAACAACAAATTAAATCTACGAGCTAATTGCTAATTGCTATTTTATGAAATTAAATACATTTTTATTGCTTAAAACATGTTAGACGATTTTTGTGAAAACAGATTATAGTGGTTTTAAATGGCTGCCTTTTTTAATAAAGTTTAGCTATATTACAAAAAACTAGTTCACACGCAGCACGCTGACGTGATAGAAGTGGGTTTCCACATAACAACTTTTAAAACTCAAAATCAGTGTAAAAACAAACATTTATTCTAATTTTATTGAAATCTGAAAACATTGATTTTTTGGCTGTTCTGATGCTCCGGGTTTATTTACCTGCAAAGCTGGGAATAAGATTTTGCGCATTATAATGTTAGGAGAAGATCCAGACAGGCTTGAAAGTAGGTGTGAGTTGCTGGGGATGATAAAAGTACTCTAACAAAGGAATAACAGGCTTTTCTAGTGTAAAACTCCTATAAGACAACGTACTGTGTTTAGTCGAAACACATTTTCTTTAATAACTCGGTAAATATTTATGCTAGAATGATGAGAGAGTGCTTAAAATTTTCGCCTCACTAATTCCCATTTTTTCACATGCATTAATTTTACATCTAGAACTTTTCTGACCCTTTTTGGGCCCGAAAACTCGAAATTTGAAAGATTAATCCCCAAAAAAGGGGTTTGGAGTTGTCCGATTGTTTTGCCCAACAAATTTGTTCAACTGATTACAGAAAGGAATGTCCCTACCAGATTTGAAGTAAATCGGACAAAAAATGTGACCGCTAGAGTGCAAACACATATATATATATATATATATATACCGGGTGTCCATAAAGTCCCGGGTCGGTTAAATATTTGTCGAAATATTTCAAATAGAGCTACAAAACTTTGCACAAAGTTACTGGACATAAAAATCTATTTTAACACATATTCAGTGATCTGATACTTCCTCAGGGGGACGGCCCGCTAGGAGTCAGAAGAAAATCTTAAATGTAAGCATAGGTTGATATGCATATCAAATAAAAGGTCTTTATTAGTAGAGTACAGAGCCGCAAACCCGACCTCAAATGGAGAAACGAGTCAAAAATGACAGCCGTTCAAAGATGGCTTGAGTTTGCAACTTAGGTTAATGTAGAAAATAAACTGACGAGCTTTTTGATTTTAACTCTACTAACCCAAAACTGTTAACAATTAATATTGTTGTAGAATAATAAGTTTCATTATTTCTGAGAGGGATCGAAAATAAAACAAACAAGGAAAATTAATGAGCCATGATAAACCTAAAAGAGAAAGTTATTTGTGACTGATAGTGTGTTCCATGAACTTGATTACATTTACCTAAGTTGCAAACTCAAGCCATCTTTGAACGGCTGTCATTTTTGACTCGTTTCTCCGTTTGAGGTCGGGTTTGCGGCTCTGTACTCTACTA
Organism: Allygus modestus; assembly: GCA_963675035.1. Taxonomy (NCBI): domain Eukaryota; kingdom Metazoa; phylum Arthropoda; class Insecta; order Hemiptera; family Cicadellidae; genus Allygus; species Allygus modestus. The sequence continues at coordinate 474,337,589 of OY776112.1, forward strand.
ATAAAGACCTTTTATTTGATATGCATATCAACCTATGCTTACATTTAAGACTTTCTTCTGACTCCTAGCGGGCCATCCCCCTGAGGAAGTACCAGATCACTGAATATGTGTTAAAATAGATTTTTATGCCCAGTAACTTTTTGCAAAGTTTTGAAGCTCTATTTTAAATATTTAGAAAAATATTTAACTGACCCGGGACTTTTTGGACACCCGGTATATATATATATATAAAATTTTGAACAACCCCCCAAAACGTGTTAAGGGGGTCACGTTAGGAACTTCTATGGTGGTCCCGGGCTTAAGTTTCACAGTGTGGGTCATGCTAATAGTTCACTTTCCAAAGGAAATTCACTAATAAGTAGAAACAACAACCAAGATTAAAATGCCTGGTTTGGACTTCATCAAGTACAACTTTACTTTTAAAATATTTTAAAAATTGTGAATGGACTGAAAGATGGGAATTGAGCATTTCAGACACTGTCATAAGTTGTTTCATGTTTACCTCGACACAAGGAACAGATTTTAATCATGGGAGCAGGAAATTAAAATACTGCAGTTAGGGAACTGTTAATTCTTTATATTTGTTCAAATTCAATAACGGTAATGTATATTTTGATTTAAACAGTTTAAACAGACAGAAGTATCCATAACATTGTTTAGTTTGATGTAGGTTTGCAGGTTTCACTTGGGTGATAACATTATGTACAAAAGAGACAAACATACATAACAAATTTGTAGTGCAGTAATTAATTTTCAGACAAGAGAATCAACACGTAGAAAACCCCAAGGTAAAATTGACTGCACATAAGTGGATAGTGTTGTAAGTATTTTGACTGATGACCACCCGATGTCACAGATCCTGAGACTCAGTGAGCAGTATGCCCGGCTGAGTGCGTCGTGTCCGTCGCTCAACGCCCAGGGCTCGGACCCTGACCTGGTGACGAGCATCAACACGTCACCCACTCACGCGCGGCCCAACACGCACGCGTCGCTCATCGCTCCCGGCCTGTCACATCTGCTCACGCACAAACGTAAGTGGCAACCGAGCATTACTAGGTGCAGGGGGACCAGGTAGAAATTGTCAGGAGGACATTTCCTAAAGACGTTAATATGCAAAACGTAATCCTACTAATATTATAAGAAATGTGAAAGCTTGGATGTTTGTAGTTCTATCACACATAAACTATGTACCGATTAAGATAACATTTTGCATGAACAAAGCTTACAAAGACCTGATAATGTCCACATCCAACCTTAGGGCTCCACCCCACAGTTTCTGTAAGTTCCAATGCAAGTGTATTCCCAATGCATTTATAAAATTCCCAGCTGTAGTTATTTTTCAGTTAGGGCAAAGGAAGACATGTGGTAAAACTAAACAAAGATCTGATAGTGCTTATCAGATTAATTTTTGTAATGTGTCGCGAGCGAAGCTGTGGGTAACAGCTAATACGCAATAAATACATAATCAAATGGTATTAATCCATGTAAAAAAATAAATCTCTAACAGATTGTAAACATATTACTGTACATAAATATTACTACAGAAATATACCTTAATGAAATTAAAGTTTTCCGCCATGTTGACAAAATGGTGGATGAAATCAAAATTACTAATATGTATATATATATATACATATTATATGTATATATATATGTGTGTGTCCATTACCGCGATAACTTTTGAAAGAAACACCCGATTTTGTTGAAATTTGGCACAAATGTGTAGAGAGAGTAACATTTATGACTAAGTTCGAAAACTATATCAATCGGACTATGCGAAGGGGGTTTTATAGGGGTTTTAAATTTTCCAAAAATCAGTTTTTTGATTTTTTCCCCTAAAGTTTTAAAAATACTTAATTTTGGTTATAGCCATCTTATAGAGCTTAAATCAGTTTAGCTCTACAAAACAATAATTTTGGTCTTTTAATTGTTGTTTACGTCCAACTGTTGCAGAGATATTCAAAGGGCTAAATACAGTACGTTGTCCAATGTTATCCTTATGGAGGATAAATAATACCCCCGTTGCAGCAAACCTGCGTACTCAGCGAATTTCCAATGCATATATATGTGACTCGCTACTACATAGAGCTACTTACCAAGTTTCACAAAAATACATCCATAAATAAGTGGTATATAGCATTTTATTTATTCTACATAAGAATAACATTAGGGTTAAGGACACAGGTTTGCTGCAACAAGGAGGATAAGTAATATGTTTTTTGTTTGCAATTATCAATATAACTGAACCAGGTGAAGCTATATACCAAGTTTTATTAATTTAGGTTCATAATTAAGGGAGATATACAACTTTACTTATTCTCCATATGAATAACATGGGGGCCGAGTATGCAGGTTTGCTGCTACGGGGACTATCAACAAAAAACTTGTTTTTGTGCTAATATCAATATATCACTACTAGTTGAAGCCACATACCAAGTTTCATCAATATACATTCAAAAATAATCGAGATATAGAATTTTATTTATTCTCCATAAGGATAACATTGGACAACGTACTGTGTTTAGCACTTTGAATATCTCTGCAACGGTTGGACGAAGAACGATTAAAACACCAAAATGTTTTTTTTTGTTGAGCTAAGCACATTAATAAACAGAAATGTGAAGTTTTTAGTAAAACTATCTGAGAAAAATCTGAAAACCTTTTTCCCATAAGATTAACATGGGACACGTTTTTTTTATTTTCTCCGCAACTACTTAACCTAGGTTAATGATTCAAAATACTAAATTATTTGTTTTTTTAAGCTCTATAAAATTTGCTATAACCAAAATTGAGTGTTTTTAACATTTTGGGGTCAAATTTGCAAAAAACTGATTTTTGGAAAATTGTAAACCCCCATAAAACCCCCTTCCCATAGTGCGATCGATCTGGTTTTCGAACTTTAAGTCATAAATGCTACTCTCCACGTTTGTACCAAATTTCATCAAAATCGGGTGTTTCTTTCAAAAGTTATCGCGGTAACGGACACATATATATATATACATATATATAAATTTGAACGAATAGTGTTTTTGGCATCTGGGGACCTCAAAACGAAAAGTTATCATGGTCTCGGGCTTAAGTCTTACCATGCCACCTACGGTAATAGCTTCTTCCCTATAGGGGAAATTCGCTAAAATTTGATATTTCGATTATTTATGAATGTATATTGATGAAACTTGGTATGTGGTTTCAACTAGTTCAGGTATAATGATATTTTCATAAAAAAGTTTTTTTTAATTTCCCCTTAGCAGCAAACCTGCATACTCGGCCCCCATGTTATTCATATGGACCATGCCACCTACGGTAATAGCTTCTTCCCTATAGGGGAAATTCGCTAAAATTTGATATTTCGATTATTTATGAATGTATATTGATGAAACTTGGTATGTGGTTTCAACTAGTTCAGGTATAATGATATTTTCATAAAAAAGTTTTTTTTAATTTCCCCTTAGCAGCAAACCTGCATACTCGGCCCCCATGTTATTCATATGGAGAATAAGTAAATTTGTATATCTCCCTTAGTTATGAACCTAAATTAATAAAACTTGGTATGTAGTTTCACCTGGTTGAGTTATATTGATAGTTGCAAAAATACTAATTTTTTCTCTTCCTCGTTGCAGAAAACCTGCGTACTCAGCCCTGATGTTATTCTGATAGAGAATAGATAAAATGCTATATATCACTTATTTTTTAATGTAGTTTTGTGAAACTTGGTAAGTGGCTCTATGTAGTAGTGAGACACATATGCATGCATTGGAAATTCGCTGAGTACGCAGGTTTGCTGCGATGGGGGTATTATATTTTTATTAGCTGTTATACTTTGTAATATAAATAGCTGACACACTTTTATCAATCACCCTAAGTGATTAATGTTAATAAGTACTCTTCCGTTATGTATAGAAGTCTTGATAGACAGGTCTTTGAGGTAATCTTCTTCTCTCGGTTTTAACTCTCTTGATTGTAGAACTGCTTTAGAGATCAAGGTTTTCTTTTCCCAGTAGAAGTCTGGTGTAATAAATATAGCTTGCTGATAATCCAATTATTTGAAGGCTAACTATAGATCTTGCCAATTTAAGTTGAGGCAGCCAAAACTGGCCTGTAGGTATAAGGTCTGGGCTGCATTCACCCTGTGGGCGATCTATTAGTGATAATTCTATACATTCCCAAGCAAAGTTTAAATACCCCCGTCGCAGCAAACCTGCGTACTCAGCGAATTTCCTATACATGAATATATTTCTTACTACCACATAAAGCCACTTACCAAGTTTCATAAAAATACATAAATAACTAAGTGATATATAGCATTTTATTTATTCTCCATAAGAATAACATTAGGGCTGAGAACGCAGGTTTGCTGCAACAAGGAAGATGGAAATATGTTTTTTTTTGCAATTATCAATATAACTCAACCAGGTGAAGCTACATACCAAGTTTTAATGATTTATGTAGGGAGATATAAAGCTTTACGTATTCTCCGTAAGAATAACATTAGGGATGAGGATGCAGGTTTACTGCTAAGAGGATAATCAAGAAAAATTAAATTTGTTGTGCAAATATCAATATACCAGTACTATGTGAAGCCACATACCAAGTTTCATCAATATTCATTCATTAATAATAGAGATATAAAATTTTAAATATTCTCCATAAGGATAACATTGGACAACGTACTGTGTTTAACACTTTGAATTACTCGGCAACGGTTGGATGTAGAATCACAATTTAAACACCAAAATGATTGTTTTGTAGAGCTAAACTGATTGGTAAAAGTAAATGTGAAGTTTACAGTAAAATTAATTGAGGAAAAGTTCAAAACCATTTTCCCATAAGATTAACATAGGAGATTTTATGAACACATTTTTTGGATTATCTCCGCAACCACTTAACCTAGGTTAATGATTCAAAATACCAAATTATTTGTTTTTTTAAGCTCTATAAAATGGCCAAAACTAAAATTGAGTGTTTTTAAAATTGTAGGGGAAAAAATTCAAAAAACTGATTTTTGAAAAATTTAAAACCCCCATAAAACCCCCTTCCCATAGTCCGATCAATCTGGTTTTCAAACTTAAAGTCATAAATGTTACTCTACACATTTGTGCCAAATTTCATCAAAATCGGGCGTTTCTTTAAAAAGTTATCGCGGTAACGGACACATATATACATATATAGATATATATATACATATATACATACTCGCTTCGCTCGCTGGGGGCTCCGCCCCCAGACCCCTGTGGGGGGCTTTGCTCCCAGGTCGCTGTTTGGCCTCATTTTGAAGTGGCGTCAAATCAAGTGGCCAAGAACCCCCATAAGACTACTACTCATTCTAAGAAAACAGACCAATCTTCAGAAATTTAAATATGAGAGCATCTGTATGGCTGTTGGAACTGTTTAAACAACACTAGATTTTGATTGTTTCCATCCACCATTTTTAAGTTATTGAGGTAATAAAACTGGAAAAAGTAAGGCTTAGGAATTTTCTCTTTGGTTAGAAAGTGCAAAGCACATGAATGCCAAATCTGGAGTTCCTAACTTTAGGAAATGTAACCGAAATACTACTACTATTAATATAATACTACGTGGAAATAATAATATTAGTGGTATAATCAGACTCCGGGTATAATTTAAGTTATTCAAATAATTGAATAACTTTGAAACATTTTTTAGTATGACCTGTAAATAACGATTTTTAAATGTTGTGGATGGATACACCGTCATAACATACCATAATAATAATACATGTGGTGTCTATAGGACATGTCCAACTAATCAAAACAAATTTGTGCTGGTTTTTACCCACTATGTAAGTCTAACATGCCCAAATATCAATGAAAACCGGAAAATCTAAAAAACTAGAGGATTTTCAAAATTGTTTAGGGTTCAAACAATTCAAATTGGTCATGCGACTTCTGCCACATACTTCCTGTAATGTAGAGATATTCCATGCCAAATATACGCATAATATTAGGACTCTAAGTACTATTTTTGAGTGTCAAATAAATAAAAACCACTAAGTTTTGGTGGAAAATTGCTAAAGATTTAAGAAATCTAGCGCTACCTAAGGGTGAAGGGACGCCGTTTAATCTTAAATGGCGTCGGTCTTAAACTAAACATAAGTATGAAAAATTATAAAAAATATAAAATTATCTGAATTACATTTACATGTTTGGCATATATATTTGTCCATATATTTTTTTGGAAATTGAGTTGTGTATATATACAACCAATTCTTGCGTATATTATCATTAGCGTATATATAAGCCCATTGCTTGGGAAGGGTCAAACATCTTCAGACTTCCCAAAATGTGAAGCATAATGAACAATCTTAAACTGTGGATTGTGGTTGTGCGGCAGGTGGGTCGGCGGACTTCCAGATCCGAGGATCGCTGGAGGTGGAGAGTGCGCGGCGGAGGAGCTGGGCAGCGCTGGAGGACCTGACCAACGGCAAGGACATGAGGAAGCCGCAGGACCGCCAGCGCAGCAGGTAACGGCAAGGGTGTTGTGTGACACAGGAAATCCCATGAGTGCACTTCTACCTGGCTTTTAGTCAATGAGGTTAAATATATGTAAATATATATTGCTCAAAGTTGCAAACGTAAAATAAATACATTTTCGTTCACAGATCAGATTTAAACCTAAAATTTGCGTAATTCATCGCGTTTTTAGAAAAAATTTCAAAAAGAGGAGATTTTTTTCATTTTTCACGGAAATTTCCCAAAGCTATATTTTTTTTCTACAAATGCAATAATCTCCAGGGAAATCCGGTGATATGGCAACCCTACGTGGAGGACTCGTCTGTGGTATAGAATTGAAGCCTACATGGTCGACTGCCATTTTCCTCAGGTAACCAATTGAATCCTCTATTCATAAGATAAATGTTTGTCAGCTTACTGTCATGTAACTCATGAAGAGGGGATTTGATTGGTTACCATGTTAGTTGCCATGGGAGCAGAGTTGACTGAGCGGTTGACTACGTAGGCTCCACTCTTATTACGTGAGACGATGCCTTTGGATATATTTAACCTAGTTGGTTTTTGTCATTTTTGCTGCTGACGGTAAAGAGAAAAGCTTATGTGATTGGTCCCCAGATGGATGTAATACTCCCTTGCAGGCTCATATCCTTGGAGAAAGCGGAAGGATGATGAGGATGGGTAAGATCGGTAGGATGGACGGATGCACTCTGCCAGTAATTTGAGAGCCGTTGCGATAATTCTGGGTCAGAAATGATAGAGGTTAAAATGTTCAGTTTTTATTTTGAAAAAACCAATAACTTCTAATAAGATGACCTTAAAAATAGCTAAACAAACTGAATAAGCTTCTACGTGAGTTATTATCTATGACTAATGGTTGTGGAGAAAATTTTAATTTTAAATTATCAGTAGATTTTCAATGTGACCAAAAGAGGATATTGAAAAGGTTGCCACTTAACCCAGAGGGGGAGGCAGGGGATTTCTCTTCTAAAAACCACTGTGTGCAGCGAATGACTCTGTAATGTCTCCAAGAAAGGGAGATTTGAGTTAATTTTCTGAATAAATAGTTTATTAGAAGACTGTGCATTTAGGCTTCCGAACTTTATAGAAAATAGTTATAAAGAAATTTATTAACATAGGGAAGGTTTAAAAGGTACTAAGTACATGTCAGTTTTTTATAATGTTATTTAATTTTGACAGAAAAGTTTTAGCTAGCTACACACTATGAAGTCTGGACTAAGGTTAGTTGATTGCTCTTGTTGCCTGTGACAGTTGGTGTTCGAGCATCAGCCTTAGCAGCCTGGAGTCGGAGAATGACGACCCATTCAGTAACAGTACTGCCAACCTGCTGGGCGGCGCGAGCAAGGAGCGGCGCGGCAGTGCGCGTAGTGGCAGGACTGGCCGCACGACCGGCACCTCATCCACACACTCTCTCAATGAAGCGGACCTGCAGGTCAGTATTAGCTGCCATCGCATCCACTGACCTATTGATCTTGATGACCACTTTAGATTTTCATTTGGATGAACTAGTTGACCCGTGCGGAATTCCGCATTGCGAACCAAATCTTGTCAGCTGATCAGATTTTCTTTTTTTTTACATTTTCGCTCCTGTCAAACTATTCTCTTTATTTATCTTTCATTTTATTCAAATTTCCGAGAAGCGGTACATTTTTAGTCTGTGCGTCTATTTTTTGTCATTAGCCGGCACGATAAGCTTTAAAATGAGGGGTAAATTATGGAATTTGATAAAGGAATAAGGAAGATCTCGCGGAATGAAAAACAGGCTAGAGAAATAATATATAAGATAATTTGTACGGATTTTGTAATGTTACAAAGAATGTAATTAAATCGTTATGAGGAATATATTGCTTGCTTGTTTACGCCAGTGGCATTATTGTATTTAACATTGTTAGAGATCATCGGTCCAAACCTCAAGTCATGTGGGGTCCCAAAATCAAAATCAAAGTTGCGCTAAATATCGTGTGATTCATTGTGAACTAATAACTGTTTAAATATTCCTATAAAAGTGGGAGGAATTAAAACTGTAATCTAACGACAGTTCAATCAGGCAAAACATCTAACATCTATCCATCTATTGAACAGGTGAATAACTGAACGTCAGACTGCTCCTCAATACCAATTAGTTAAGCAGGGACTGAAATGAATTGGTCTCTAAATGACAATTTATTTCAAAGTAGAGCCTATTGAGTCTTATTATTGTTGATTCCAATTTGTTAGGCTTTTTGTTTTACAGATAAATCATCATACGTGGTGCATTTAAACAAGCGCAAGGTTGACTAAAACGACTCACTGTTCTCTCATTTAAAAAATAATCCCCCTGGAATCTATTTGTCCAACAAATTTCTTTCTAATTGCAGAATGACTTTAACAAACTGCTGGCGAAGAGGGAGGCAGAATCGAGGCTGTTGGCGGCGAGACTTCCGCTGCAGAAGTCAATCTCCACACCGAGCATACTGGCGGCGCAACAGCTCGTATCGGGCGGGCCAGTGCTCGACAACACTACCGCCACACTGCCGGTGTAAGTGTTCCCCCACCCCTCAGCATGCCTCGTGTGTTGCGTTGCACCGTCTCTCGTTTTTCAAGTCCACTTTGAATTTTTTGCTATTTTTACAATATTTTATTTTGCACCGTAGTAGTAGCGCCGTATCCGGCGGTAGGTTAACTTTTACTGTTTGGTAGAGGTTTCTTCCGATTTTGTTTTTTTTTTGTTAGAGACTTAAGCAACGTAAGGTGTAAAGTCACAGCCTAGATGCAAACACTGTAGAAAATTTGATTATTATGTTGTCTAGAAACATTGGTATTTATTGGTAAACATTGGTTCATTGTGATGCGAGAAAGATTTTGGAATAAATATTGTGTTGGTTTAAAATATGTAATGGATAAAGTACGTCGACATTTAAAATTAATTAAGTCCCTCCCCAATACTACTTTAATGATTTCTACAGAGACCAAATGCTCACTCAGTCAGGGTGGCCACCCAACTGTGAAAACCGTGAAACCAAAAATAAGCCGTGGATTTTTGATAGTTCCAAAAAATCAGATCAGTAAGATACTGATAATTAACGACAGTCTTCAGTGTCTATAATAATTATACAAAAATAAAGAGGGAGGCATGATTTATAAAATAATGTTAATAAAAGGTTGAAAGATGTCTCTAAGAGAAAATTAGAGGTAAGTGATTTTAAGCTTCATTTGTGAATTGGGATAACAAAAGGGTAAATAATGAGAGGTCAAATGTGAGGTTTTTACGTACAAAACAAGATACATCAATTCATTACTTTCATTACTAGACTTGTAGTTTTAAACGTAGAACCCTGATTATAAAGGGTAATCGTGGGGAGGGGAGTCACAGATAGCTGAAAACCATGTTTTACCCGTTTCATACAAAATATACAAATAAAAGAATCACGCTGCTTTTGGTAGGTTAGGTTGTATCATTGCAAAATTGCTAGGAGTAATAAAGAAGTAAAAACACATAAGCCTAACGAGCTCTTGTTCTCTGCTATAACCTGTCACATACCACGACTTACGATGTAGATCATGATTGTGTTGCATTTAGGTGTAATATATTCCTTCATCCATTGGTTTTCAATCCATGAATAGTCAAGATTTTGCTGGATAAAATCCGCCTAAAATAACCGGGAAATAACTGTGAATTTGAATGACATTGTAGAATGGCCACCCTGTTGCTCCTCTAATCGTAATATAACCTATACACAACACTTTAAAACAACTTGGTTAATGGACAAAGAAACTTTCCTTTTGCCATAGAAAAATTTGAATAACAAGATAATTGAAAAAATAGAATACAAGTTAGAGGATAGTTAAAATTGTTGTCACTTGATGTTTGCCCCTTTTTGTTTTGGTTTTCTGTCTGCATATATTTTAATTTGTACTGTCATGAATAAGTATATTACTGGGTTAGTTATATTTCATTTGCTTTCAATTTACCAAAGTAAAGAAAAATCTATATTTTTTGCAAAGTATCAAATTCTCTATTGAGAATGAATTTAATGCTTTGACGACTTTGATTTCGACATAGTATTTTTCTTAGTATTAAAGATACTATTTAAAAAATCCAATAACGTTCAATATATTTAATTGCTCAGCATTGTGAAAAGCTGTATATTTTTTAAACCTTACATATTTATTTTTCATTTTTTTACAATTTAATATTTTTAAAATTGCAAGTCTATTGCAAGTAAATTGCAAGCCTTTTAATTGCAAATTTTATTTCTTATAACCAAAAGGGTTCACTTTAGAGTCCCTTAATTATTTATAATAATATTCATTTGGTATCTTTTATTGTCTTAAAAATTAGTCAAATTAATTTATGTAACCTCAGTACTATTTTTTTATGAAGTGCTTCTCGGTATTAGATAAATAACTAATGTTGAAAATAAAACGATGGTCACTGCTTATTAGGGGGGAATTAGGCATATTGTTCATATTTAAGGCGCAGTATTAAATGCTTACTAGACGTGATGGCACCTTGTATATTATTTGAGGACTCAGACAGATTAAATCAGTATAAACTAAATGTGTGATGCAAAAGATCTCCCTTATGAGATATTTTGTACTTGTATTTTTGCAAACTTATCAAATTTATGGGATGGAAATATGTTTTTTAATATTGCCTAAGAAGTATTGTGTATTACTTTGATGATATTTGTAACGGAATAATTTTTTTACGATTAGAATGAAGCCAATTTTTTGGATGCTACAAAAATTTATGAAATATTTTTTATATTGGTTAAATTAATTGTATAGAGATATTACTGTAACAAATGAATTAAAGTTAGTAAAGAGCAACCAATAGGAAATAAACTGCTTCACTGGTTGAAAAACGGGTTAGCAATGTTTATTTGTCATTTATTATCCTGTGACAAAGCTATAAAGCAATGCCAACTTATGTAATATGTAAAAACAAAATATGTTTAATATGTAAATTTGTATGTACGAAAATATTAGAATTTGTTATTGTATTTGGAAGGTTAACCTTTGAGCGGGAAACTGACGCTGTACATTTATTTAAGAAATTGTAATAAAGAGTTTCTGATTTCTTTGGTATATTACAATATATTTTAGAAAAAAAGTGCATCTTGCTGAATGTTAGGAGCTACGAATTGTTAAGTAATCCTTATCTGTGTTTCTAGGAACCCTCACAGCCTATAGTTATAGTTTTAATAGGAGGATACTTAAACTTACCGTACCTTACCACATGGTGCTACAGCTAATTTATTGTGAAAATAGTTTCTGAAAAGCGTTAACTAGATATGGGGGTTAAGTCTCAGTGCACCTTCCGGTTTAATGTATAATTTTGATGTGAGGTCTGTAAATACTATTGCATACTATATGCAGTTATCATTTTAATTTTATAGGTATAAGGAAACACTATATTTTATCTAGGGATGAGTCGATTCTCGATACCACCGATTCTTGGACATTGGTATCGGTATCGAGATTCATTCGTTCAATGTCAATACCGATACCATCGATACTCCCGCCGTTTACCCGCGCTACGAAGTGCGCGGGAAAATATACTCCCGCCGTTTACCCGCTACAAAAGGCACGGGGAGTGTTTGGGTTGGCGGCAAACAATTTTACCTTGGAGATAAGGAAGAAAGAGGGGTGGGGTCCGGTTGAAAGCAATAAATCAGTCGGCTGACTAAAATTATTTCTTTGAGTCATTATCTTACAACCGAGTTTTTCTCCATTATGAATTTATAATAAATATAGTTTTTGTTTGTATACATTACTATAGCAAACTAGTGAAATTAATCTTAAATTATGTAACAAATTGCATTAAAAAAATTTGTTTATAATTAACTACAAAATTCTACTAAATAATTTTAAATGGTAACATAAATTTGTAACTGTTTTTAATAATAGTTTTAACAACTATAGGTTCTGAAAAATCGTAGGTATCGATGGAATCTGTATCGGGAATCGAGAATCGATTTTCCTGGTATCGGTATCGAGAATCGATAAATTTCGGTATCGACTCATCCCTAATTTTATCTTATTTGTTCAAAGGTATTTTAAGTCGAGGAGTTAAATTTCAGAAGAGGGAAAATCCGCAGGAGCCCTTTCCAGTAGTGACATTGGTAGGCTGCCTTGCTATTACATTCTCCCGCCCTTTACCTTACTCGCGAAAGTTTGAAGTTTTAATCATTTCAATGTTTTAAAATGCCTAATTTCCCCCTAAGATTGTTTATAGTAAGTTCATGAATACTTAGCTGCAAAGTTAATTGAGCTGATAAACATTTTTGTTGTGAATTTAATCAAACTGATAGTATGGAGGAAACCTCTGCAGGCGCCCTCTTCCGTGTAAAAGTCATTGAACCCCTCGAAGGTTAACCGGTGATAGTGGGTAAACCAAACGAATAATCAACAAATGATAGCGGGTCAAGCAAATTAACCCACTGGCCTACCATTACAAATCTGTTTCAAGTGTCACTTGATACAATATTTTATCTCCGTTTTCAAATTATTTGGAATATAGTTCACAGTTGTTAATAAAACAACAATGCAATTGCAATGTGCAATTGCACATGGTCAAAAAAAAAACCAGCTACACATATTTACACTAAACACAGTCTCAAAACAAAAATTTACTTGTTAATTTACATAATATTGTTGTATTGCGCATCAATTTAGCCAACGTGCCAAACAAATTTGTTGTTAAGTAAATTGAAAATTTCAATTGTGGTGAAGATAATGCAGATTGTAAGAGGACAAAAGTTTATTTTAAAATACTGTCCCAGTAAGTGCTTCTAGTAGGGTAGGAAAATAACAGTAAATATCGGTAGTGGGAAAACATGAAACTATGACAATGAGGCACGACTGAATACGACCGTGCAAGTATATTACTCTACATATTTTCTGGGCTTGACAAACATACTAGTACAAGTAGGTCAATGGGTTAATGTTTCTCAATGTCATATTATTTTTAATGCTGTCTAATTTGATTCTCAAGTAAAATTTAATTAGTCAGGAGAATCGATGATAGGTAATAAGTGTAAATAAACTACTTAAAAACTACAATTGAAAAATATTTTTAAACAGTTGTTAAGCTTGCTGCAGTTTATTCCAGGAACTCTGTTGAAGTGTACAGTGGGGATTCCTTCAACTTGGGAAGATTTCTAACTGGTCATGTGGAAAGTTTCACTGATGTGATGGTCGTTCAAGGTAGTAACCTTTCGATCAGGTCATGTTAACCATGCTCTTATTTTAGCTGCTAAAATGCTATTTATTGGGGTATAGTTTAAGAGATAGAGCATCCATAGTTTATCCGGATTTTAATCATTTTGAATTTGGTAATCTCCTATAAAGCTGAAATATTCGGTATTTATTGTTCCTTCGGGAGTGGAGTGGTAAGGTGTGGTGTATTCAAATAAATTAAAAACTAGGACAAATGAAACCAATCATCATTCCGTTATTGAGATCGTAGAATGTGTATGGAAAGTTCCTGATCGAGAAAATTAGATCGACCAGGCTGAGGGACCAAGTTGACAAAGTGATCGTGGAAACTAAAGATTACTGTACTTCCCTGAAATACCATACATGCTTGGAGAGAAACCTCGTTGCGGCTGGGAGGAAGTGAGTGACCATTATTGTGGATAACCAAAAAAACAAAACACACTTGGTATTTTTTTTTTTTTTATTATTATTGTGGGTGACCAACTTGACCGATTTGGTTTTGTTACCTTAGTGAAATCTTACCAATATGAAATGTGACCAGGTTGAAGGCCTCCCATACTGTGCACTTCCACTAATGAGACTACAGAAGAAAAGGTTAGACTGATCAGAGGTTCTGAAAGTGTTTTTATATTAACACAACTGTAGATTTTTTAGATTTTCTGCCAATACATTTGTTGTAAAAGGTGTTTTATGCTGATGCTGAAAAGGGGATTAATGCTATTTGTAACTTTAACCCATTGGCTCACAACCCCGAGTATACTCGTGGCCGCCGAAAGTAGCCCGGACGTGCAACCCCGAGTATACTCGGGATAGCACTTTTTATAAAAAAAAAAAAAATTTATTTTTAAATTTTTTCTTTTTTGTTTATTTGTTGTTTTAACTTGTTTTCATTCTTTGTTTGAATGTATTTTTTATGCATATGCCCATCCTTGGGGAAACTTAGTCAAATTTAGGAAAAATATGATTTTGGAAAATATGTTATATCTAGGTCAAATATAAATGTATCACTAACATTTTTTATTTTCACGTAAAAAAATAAATAACCCACAAGTACATAATAGTTGTTGGGCTGAAACATTTTTTTTTGTTATTTACATGTAACTCCTTTTAAAATTTATGTTTTTTATAAACTATATATATATATGATATATATATAATATTTACCATACATAAATGCTGTCAAAAGTATCTTCTTCTTATAGATAATTTATTTCTCTAAAGATTAGTGCAAAAATTAAGTAAATTGAGCAATAATTGTTGCTATAGTGACAGTTTTAGTAAAAGTCTACATTTATGTAATTTTTCTTAGGAAACTGAACGGTTAGTCAGGTGGCAAATTTCAGGTAAGCCAATGGGTTAAGAGGATTAAAGGGAGAACGTATCTATGACCCAATAGACTCTAAGAAAGCCAGACTATTGTGACGGACAACCGGTTCGGTTTTCGAAAAATCCGGATTTCACGGAGATGGACATGAGTCATTAATTCCGCCTTTATGGCAAAATTCATGACGATTTGCATTAAGTGCTAATACAAGAATGAGTTTCTTAAAGAAAGTTATAAACCCCCCATAATAAACTGCAGTAGGTTACATTAAGACTCTCCACGCACAACAACTTCCACTGCCTCCTAAATCATAAACATCAACTATACTGAAACACAGAGCGCCCGACAATGCAAACTGCATAACATTCATGTAATTCGGGCTTAATCACACCAAAATTGAAGGCGCTAAAACATATGTTTTTTTATTTTTTTGCAACAAAAAAATGTTAAACAAATTCAAGATTGTCGGTCCGGACTAGGCCGATCCGGATTTCTGAGAGTATTGTACCATTTATTTGTTTTTATGTGAATTACAATACACCGAAAAAAGTACCAGTCTGCCTTGAAAGTTTAGTAAAAATATCAACCCATGTCATTTAGAGAATTATTTAAAAAAATATTCACAATGGGAGACACTCAAGGAACCTCTGATTGGTCACTACCCACTGGAGAGGGGAGGGGTGTTAGGCAAGAGGCGAGGCATGTTGCATGGCTTGTTTGTGTCAGTGGGCGTCCGAGCGGAACCGAGAGTGAGACGGAAGAGGAAATGTTGGCAACCCTTCTCGACTCGGCCAAACACACGGACCAGTTGCACCAACTGCTCAGAGAGTGAGTTCCTCCAGTCCTGCCAATACCGTAGCCGTAACATTTGTGTGTTTTCAATAGCTTTTTGTAAAGTAGATCGCTTTTTTGCACCCACCAATCTTTTTTTACCTTTTACTTTTTTGGATTTTTTACAAGTAATATTTAGAGTTTTCCACGGTGTGGCTCGTGTGGGCAGACCGTGTGTTTTAATTGTTATTTTAAGGTTGTAAGTGAATATTTTGACTGAAGTCCGTATTTATGTTGTGTGTGTGAGGTTACGAGATCATGCCTTACAAAATAAGTATGGTTAACTTGAAAACAGTAGTTTCTAGACCACTGTTTTTAGGAACATGGTTCAGGTTTAAACAAACAAGCAATTGGAAAAATGTAAATATACATCAATCTATAATCAAAAGTCTTCTGAAATCTTGTTGAGGACAACCTTGAACAATTAGGGATTCTGAATTTTCATTTTGTTTTTGTTTATTAAAAATCCTAGTTTTGCTAAATGTTAAAAACATTTGTGAACAGTGTCCAAATAACTGATTACATAGTAAATAGAAATAAAATAATTTATAATTATTCAATGTTAATTTTCTGTATTGAAAAATGCTACATTCGGCTTCTACCACCAGTAAACTGAATTTGGTTGGCTAGTGACGCAATGTGATTACATTGAAGATTGTTCTTTAAACACCTGGTGATTGTTGCTACCCTCTCAACAACAGGAGCATAACGTAACCCTTACTTCATTCTGGCATCAATTAATCAATCATTTTGTGGAAATTATTTGAGTAATAGCCTTGTTTCAAATTGCAGCACGGTGTATGACGACCAATCAGAGAAGAGGCGGAAACGAGGAAGTCTTTTCTTCAGGAAGAAAAAGGTATTTGATAATTGAACAGTTCAATTTTTTTTAAGAATCGTAAGGATTGTTAGTTTTTACTTTACAGGGTGTTCTGTAACTCTCTGGACAAAGGAAAATAACATTAATCCTTGGGTCAAGACAAACACATTTTATGGTATGAACATGGGTCTCCGGTGCCTAGTTTTTTATCTGTCTGTATGTATGTGTTTTTCACTTTAAAGTTAATATTTTAAAAACCACAGAACCGAATTCAACTAAACTTAAGTTGTTTATGTAATAAAGGCTAAATACCTGCAATCTGTTTAAGTTGGTAGATCCTATCACCATAAACATTTTGCTTAAGTTTGGTTTATTTTGGTTTTCTTTTGTTTTTTAAGTATGATCTTTAATTGTCTATTTTCTTTGTTTTTTAAGTATGATCTTTAATGTGAAAAACACATGCAGCCAAACGGAAAACTAGGCATGTATGTTCAATGTTCATATGATGAAATGTGTTTGTCTTACCCAAGGAATAATGCTATATACCTTTGTCCTGAGAGTTACGGGACACCCTGTTGGTAATTTTTTGTATAAGTAAAATTTAAATAATTAGTAATATCCCCAATATATTGGGATATTGTATAATTAAGACATGCAATTTATTAAAAAAAAGGAATTCTTACCATTACGCTGCCACGATTATTTCACTTTGCAAACATAATTACTGATTTGTATTTTTTTTTAGGACAAGTCGAAAAAGCCGGTACATCAGTGGGTGTCAGCGTGCTACGGGTCTCCCCAGATCTGTGATTGGTGCTCCAAATCCCTCACAAACAAGCCTGCTCTTTACTGTGAAAGTGAGTCAAGTAATGTTGCAAGTTAGTTTGAAGAAACCTATCAGGTGTGACCTAAACCTGAAACATCTTTCTTATGGAAATTTCAAAAACATTTTAATGTTCAGTCACTACTTCGTGTGTGCTCTTTATTCTGTAGAAACAACACATTTTTCAAATTTACTTCAAAATTAAAAGACCACATATTTTTACAGTCTTTTACAAGTTTGTTGGCTAAAATTTAAATGCTTAATCCCTTCGTACCTGGCTTTTATGTCTAAATTTCAGGTTTTTAGTTATTTAATTTTCGGTTGATCCTTTTTTAAATCTTGGTAATCATTCCGTGTTTTTCACCTCAGAATAATTTGTTTCTGTCACAAAATAATAAATGGTTTCTACGGACATGGAATATCAGGGTATCAAACTACCTGGCTTTAATTGTACAAATATTTGGAAAAAAGGTGAAGTATAAAGGATTATACATACAGATCTATATATTACTACAGTCGACTCCCTCTAATCCGGACACCCCGGGACCGGACACCTGTCCGGATTAAAAAAATTCCGGACCATCCGGCGGTTTTTTACTTACATAAATTACAACCTGTAATAGGGAATCTATAATCATAAATCACATTTTAAGACAATTATAAGTGTACGGTACTTACCGAAACATTACGGGGCATTGCTACTAACTCGTATCCTCATTTTTTGTGACATCAATAAAAATAAACTTGACACCAGACAATAGGAAAGAACACGAATCAAACACAATCGTAAGCCAAACTGAGGATATTTGTTTCCATGTAGGCCGGAAATAAACAGATACGCTCAATCCTGTCGTTTTCGGCCGTGGGAAACCCGGCGCGCGCTCATGACTCATTTCCAAGAAGTAGTCCGAACTATCAGAGTCCGAACGAGAGGGAGTCGACTGTAATCCTACCAAGCAAAAATTAAATGGATAAGTTAATTAATTAATGAACCAGTTATTGTATAGATTTAAAAACAAGTGTAACTAGAATAACCTTATTATGCAGAAAATTGTCAAATGAGTGAAGCAAATCTGTTCATCATGCGGTGGCAAAAAATAACTCTAGGACTATTAAACTCACTGACTGGCCTTCTCTGAGCAAAGCTCAGCCCTCCAGATAAAATATTTACAAAGAGAAAATCGTTTTTGTGATTTTTGTTATTTAAGTTGTGCAAATGCTTTCAACTTTGTTGTAGAAGTTGAGCAAGGAGTCCAATAAGATAAAATCCATTATGATTCGTCAAGACAAATTCATTTTCAGATGATAGTTTTTAAGGGACACAACCCTTTTGCTCTCCATTGAACCAAAATATGTCTGAAAGTCTAACATACATGAAGTTATTCTTTAAACATAATTAATATCAATACTTTCAATGGTTCTTAACTCATATTTGTCGCAAGCATCTCAAATACCTTTAAGAGTTTGGCTTGAACTCTACAAAAATCACTTGTCTTCACCCTGCAAAATTAGGTGCCATCTGTACAAATATATGGTCTCAAGATGTAAACTACATTTAAAGAAGCAACTGTTATATGGCAATTTTGGAATGATTAGAAAATGTTTGGTACTGAATGATTTTAGGAACGATTTTAGAAAGAGCCTATTACTTAATAAAAGAGTGTTTGAAAAACATAGCTGTATATTAATATTTCAGTTGGGGTTACTTCAGTGAATGACTACAACTTGACTAGTCACCTGATTGAGCAGAATTTGGCCTGTGATCATAAAATTATATAATTAACATTCAAATAATATAATAACATTAAAACCAATGAAATGTGACTGTGACGAACGCATGAATTACACCTTTTGAAATCATTAATGGATTTAAGGTAGAGATTTGTCACATATTAAATATAAATAGACACCTCAATTTTGAGAATCCTAATACTGTAATAACAATGGTATACTCTTAATCATTTTTAACGTATATACCTATGGCAAAAAATAAAAAAAAATATTTACCTATGACAACTTTACCTGACCGAGACTTTGACATCATGTTGAATGTTGCAGACTGTACGATCACCGTTCACCAGAGCTCCTGCAAGGAACACATCGTCGAGTGCTCCAAAGCTAAGGTCGCCAAGGTGAGATAACAGCTATCACTCAAGTGGCAGTCAGGGTCTGGTAGTGATAGTAGCAAGTACTATGTGTGAGTGAGTGTACGCTAGTGTGTACAGTGTGGGTGCTGGTAAAACTATGTACACCGATTACTTTGACACCTGGATCTTCAATGTCAATGAATATGAGGTGATTGAGATTTTTAATTGATTATTAATAATTATGAAAAATTATTCTTTAAGAGAAAACCACTTACGCTGGGATTGTTTTCAATAACTTGCCAGACCATATTAAGGATGAAAATGTATACAGTAGGTTCAAACAGTTATTGAAAGGATGTGTGTAGTATATTTCGTCACTAGGGCCAAAAGAGACGCTTTTCGATACAAGCTCAAGTTTAACGACCGATGCGAAGCCGAGGTCGGAAAATGAGTGAGGATCGATAAGCAACTTTTGGCCATGTGATGAACTATATTTTTGTCATACTGCACAATATATTTAGCTAACTACTTCACAAAACTAAAATTGTACAACTTGTTTACCTTTAAAAATTTGCCCCCAAAATGGTTTTCATCTTGTTCTTGCTACTTAAAACACACAGCTGTTACAAATGTATTCAACTACTGTCTGCTACGTTTGTGTTAGTGTTAGGTTAAACTAACTATTATGATTGATATATCGAACGCTGTGAACGCTGTGTTTGGTTTTCGTGTGTGTGGTGTGGACGCTCTGTGATCTGTGGTTGATTACACCGACAACAATGTAAAAATGAATTACAATCAATAAAATAAGCGATTACTAATCTCGATTACTTACAATCGACGTACACAAGTTTGCAGTTTTACTACATTGATATAAACGACAAAAACGAACAGCTGATGACCTCGACACCAGCCGATTCTTTTTCGCCCCAGGGATAAAAATAACTACTTTAGCCCCACAAAGTATGCATTGAAAACAGCCGTTTTCGAAGCAGTATGACGAAAAAGCCTTTATATAATTTTAATGAGTTCTTTATTAAGGATTGTACAAAAATTGACCCTATTCATGTACATGACTTGTATGTTGTGGATAAAGGAATCTTTGTTTCTGTGTTTATCATTCTGCTAGATTGGTGAGAGTCAACAGTTGTAATTGTTTTTGTAATTTATTCATGCTATTTGCCTCCTGGATACATTACACACCTTGTCGCCATTCCACTAGATTACAAGATTACTTGTTTCGGGACTAGTGTTGTCCCATTATAGGCCTAAACTTGTAAATGGCAAAAAAAACATTAAACATTAGAAAAAACTTACAATAAATTTACACATTATTTCCCATGTGTGGCCGACCAAGGACTAGAACAGATTGACAAACAGGAACACTGTTTTTTGTAATTTCATAGAAGATGAGTTTTTCTAAAACAACAAGGAATAAACAACCCTTTAAAGCAACTTCTATCACTTATAAATAAATATATTAGGTCAAAATTGTTATAAAGCACTTTGATTTTAAACCGGTTTTTAAAATGATGTCTGGTGAATACAGACAGATTGACACACGGAAAAATAAATGAGAAACATTAATAATAAATATATTAGGTCAAAATTTACACAAAGCACTTTGATTTTAAACCGGTTTTTAAAATGATTTGTATTTCTGGTGAACACACACAGATTGACTCACGGAAAAATAAATGAGATAGTGCTATAAAGTACTGATAACAATAAAAATGATTTCATATATAATAATCTGGGGAAGGTGCATTTTGTATTTTTGGGACACACTCTGTTTGTTTAAATACATCTTGCTTTTAGCGAATTTCCTCTTTGGGGAAGAAGTTATTAACATAGGTTTCGTCGTGGAAGGGTAAAAGTACACTTGGCAAACATATAATTTACTTAATAAATAGTAATAAATCAATTTATTTTGTTCTCAACCGTGCACTTAATACAACCAATAATTTCAAATGATAAGCTTAGTCTGATTCACACAATTTGTTTATATAGAAATTGTGTGATGATTATTTTCTTTTATAATATACTTCTTCATTAACATTATTAGCTTGGTAACTTTTACGGTTTGTATACATTTTCAAAAACTTAAAACCAGTATAAGAATTTGTTTCGTAATGTTCTAAATCATGAATTCAAATCTAAAATATAAACACTAATCATTGTTTCTATAAACAAATAAAAATGTAATTCATACTATGCAAATATCACAGAAATCGATATTTTGAGAAAGTTACGATTCACACAGAGCAGTTTGAAAATGTAAATCCAGTTATTTAAACTTATACTTATTTTTAAATGTTGTAAACAGATTTATATCGCAACAAACGTTTCAGAATTCATCGAAGCCATCAAACCAAAACAAAGTGGTGTCCAAGAGGAGCAACCAGCAGTCGCAGAACCAATGCTCCTCCCCCAGCAGGTGAGTTTCTGCGGTTTCCCCTAGTCGTAACTCACTGGTGTTGGGCACTCGGATCAGTAACTCACTTGGTATTTTGAAATAATTCCAATTCAAGTTTAAATATACACATCCACATGTATTGTATTTCGCACTGCTACCATTTGAACACACTTTGTAATGCAGAAACTAATCTTGAGTTAGCTGAAAATCAAATCAGCACACTGTTGTAGAGGATTTATGGTGGATAAATTTTCTAGTTTAGTCAAATTCAAAATTTAAGTAATGCGAGTTCAAAGATTCCTGGAGTCCTGAGTCGAGGAATAATGGAATAAAACGCAGGACGGAAGGTGAGGTTGACACTGGCGTGAAGTAGCAGTAACCTGTCGATTGAATTAAATAATTTCATTTTTTGTTTATTTGTTTCCTTTATTTTATAATGTATATTTTGTTTGTGGCCATATTGTTTATGAAATTAAGTACCGCAGTTAAGTTTGAAGTAAAAGTATGTGATATCACAACTTGATATATTTATTTGTAGACTATTGTGGTAATACATTTAGAATTGTCTCCTCACATAGTTACTTTTAAATTATTTTATATGTGTATTATTTTATTTTTATTTTGTTATAGTTTCTTATATATTGAATGATAGTAGTTTGAAATATTAAATAAATTTCCAAACAGATAAGTTTTTGCAACGACAAATTAATTTGGTTTTGATTAACAGCAATATTCTTCTTCTAATCTAACAGAGTAGAAGCCGATTAGATAAACATTGATAAAAATGTGTGGTGATTAAAAATAAGCTTAGTGGGTAACACAATTCAGAACTTTATTTTAAGGAGTAAAATAATAGGATACAAATAAAAATACAAAACGTGCCCAACCCAGATCATTTTCTACAAAGTGATTATGATTGCTGGAAATAAGCCTAACATGTAGCATGTTTGTTAATATGCTAATTTCAGGCATGTTATGGCAGGTTCGTCTGAGATTGAGTGTTAATGTGCACCATCATAATTTGTATTCATTATAATTTTGCCTGGTATGTCAAATGTGAAACAGTAAAAACTGCTTGGTCAGCAATAGTACTGTTGTTTGTGCACTTTGGAAACCGTATGATTTGATAGTTCATGATCATTGCAAATAGTATTCTGTGAAGGTTCAAAATGAAAATATAATTACTTTTGAACTAGCAAGCCCATGTTTTTAAAGTAACTTTGCAGAATTTTATGAGTTAAATTAGTAATATTTTATTTGCATGCCTGAAATAATAATGCATATTTAGGTAATTAATATAATAAATAATAAAGTGGTAACAAATAAAACATTCAAAAAGCTAGGGACTCGAATTGAATGTGATTTGCATGTGTAAGATGTAATAACTTTATTTTGCATGTTTTTAAAAAGCTTTTAAAGTTGCATGGTTTTGATTTATAATGTTCTACTTACTTATAGATTACTTATCGTAATTGTGATGAATAATTTATATTTAACGTTCGTAATATGGATAAGAATAAGTGGAAAAGACATATTACTATACTATGACATGGTGTCCACAAAACTTAGGAAAAGTCAGTAAGAGTTGGGAATTTAAGTTTTTGTCAGGAAATAATCTTAAAAAAATGTTGCAAGTCAAGACAAAATCTGAAAAATAGTTGGCAGAGGCTACGTACACGTCCGACGTGAGCCGCTACTGTTCTCGTCCGTTCCAAATGATGCACCGGACGTTACTTTTCCTGTGATTTTTAAAACAGATTGAGAGCCAGTGACACATAACGAAAACCTCCTAACCTAACGTAAACTAATCTAACCTAAGCGGTAGCGGCTTACATCGGACGTGTACGTAGTCACTTCGAAAATAGTTTTGATTCGGGAAAATGTTTGAAAAATTTTGTGGATTAGAGGAAAAGTAGCAGCTTGTTCATCTAACCTAAGTATTAAATAGTTACTTTGCATCTTTATTGTTAAGTACCCAGACTTCAAAGAAACATGGGAGATGGTTGAGATGAGCCATATAATTTTCTACAGAAATTCTTTGGTTGAAAGTAGTTTTTCGACCAATTAATCAATTCTAGTTTAATATTATTGTAGAAACTCAACGCTCAAAGAAAATTGTACGATGCTATAATACATTAGGAAGGCTGACGTATTATTAATATTTTGGATCATGTAAGTGGGATGTACTAGAAGCACTCCCACTAGTTGTATGTTGTTATGAAGATGCTCTTCAAGATTATAAATAAGCAAAGCAAAGAATAAATACACCCGTCGCAGCAAACCTGCGTACTTAGCGAATTTCCAATGCATATATATGTATCTTAATACCACATAAAGCCACATACCAAGTTTCATCAATATACATTCATAAATAAACGATTTATGACATTTGAATTATTCTCCATAAGAATAATATGGCAACTGAGTATGCAGGTTTGCTGAAGTAAGGAACACAAAAAATGGGGTTTTATACAAATATCAATATAACTCATGTAGGTAAAGCCACATACCAAATTTCATTAATTTATTTTCATAATGAAGGCAGATAACACGTTACTTATTCTCCATAAGAATAACATAGCCTGAGTACGCAGGTTTGCTGCTACGGGAGCCATTGGTAAAAAATTGTTTTTTTGAGCAAATATCAATGGTCCACAACCAGATGAAGTCGTATACCAAGTTTCGTCAGTATACGTTCATAAATAAGCGAGATATAAAATTTTTATTTTCCTCCATAAGAATAACATTAGACAACGTACTGTGTTTAGCACTTTCAATATCTCGGTAACCAATTGACGTAGAGAAATGATCAAAATACCAAATTGTGTGTTTTTTTAAGCTGAATCCAATGGAAAAAACTAAAATTTGACTATTTCCAAAATTATATATAAAAAATTCGAAAAACCCATTTTTGGGGTACAAAACCCCCCCAAAATACCCCTTTGGATAGAGCGATCTGGCTGGTTTTCGAACTTAAAGTCATAAATGTTGCTTTACACGTTTATACCAAATTTCATCAAAATCGGATAATTTTTACGAGAGTTATCGTGCTCACGGACACATATATATATATATATATATATATATATATATATATATATATATATATATATATATATATATATATATATATACAGTTTCGAACGAATGGTGTTTTTGGGGTCTGGGGACCTCAAAACGAAAAGTTATCATGGTCCCGGGCCTAGGTCTTACCATGCCGACTACGGTAATAGCTTCTTCCCTATAGGGGAAATTCGCTAAAAACAGCTGTAGCTAGGAGAAAACTAACATCAATCTCTTTATAAAAATGGTTGTAAGGAAACAAGTAAGGCTTCTCTCAAATCAACAATAAAGCTTGTAAACCAAATTGTTTTGTTTTTTAATAAATCTTAATTTTGAAGTACCATTGACAGTCCAAAATTGAGTACTAACTGTTTGCTAGTAAAACATCTTCTACTCATAAGTCTTACTTTTTTAACACGTGTTAGCTATTCCTAAAATAATATTAGAAGTTGAGGGTTTTTTACTTTGTGCAATTTCTTATTCCTTTTTTTCAGTTTGACTTTTGTAAACTTTTTTTAGGCCTAAATACTTTTTCGACTGTGCGTTACAATTAGAATGGAGGAGGTTGGCTAAAAAGCTATGATTTTTTTAAGAAACTCTGCTTTTCTAAATGGTCAGGAACATTTTGTATTTCCCCAGAAGACAGGGAATAGGGTCTGAAAACTCTGTGGACACCATGTAAACTTGACTTGTCTATTGTTAAATGTGATACCTTGCATGTTACTCAAAGATAATGTAATCGTTTATAGATCAGCATGATATTGATAGATTAAATTCAAATTTGAAGTAAACATTTTAAATAATTTACTTTTGTTACTTCATTATAAAAAATGACTTCAGATTTTTAAATGAAAATCTTAGTATTTTTTTATTTATATTTTGTTTTTCATGGACAGGATTCTTACCTGTAATTAACTGTACCATTTGTAACTGTAATTTTAGCTAATTATGGCCATCAGCTTATTTTTGTTGTGGGTACTATTTTTTAGTATTTACAAATATCAATGAAAACAAAACCGAAGATTATGTCATAAAAAACACATAATATGCTCTTCTTCAATGAAGTCATAAAAAATACATTTTAAATATAAAAAGTTGTGGCCTGTCCTACTTGAACGAGAAAAAGTAGTAATATTACTTGCAAATAATAACATTACAAATGTTAGTTTAAACAAAAAAATCATCTGTACAATAAAAAAATAGTTATGTGTTTTTTTGTATAAAAAACATCATTACAGAAATCATTCTCATTGAACCAACTAACACAAAAACTGGCTGCTGTTAATAAACAACAATTCAGACAACAATTTTACCAATAATTGAAACATTTGGAATTACTACTTCATATAATATGACTTGATTAAAAATTTAATTGATGCAGTATTCTTTCTTTTTGCTGGAAGTAATTTGTTATTGTCTGCTATCTTTACAGATTGGACGGGAAAACCCACCAAACATTCACTTAGCCGTTTAAGCCTCAAAATGTCTTTGTTAAGTATTTAAAAACTTGTGTAAAATCTAAATTTATAATTACTTTCATACTTATTACAAGCAAAATGCCTAAAAAATCAGTTTAAATTTGTATGTACTACATTGGAAATACTACTAAAATTTCCTTACTTTTGCTTCACAATGTGAAAAGTAGCCTTGCCTACATGTTAAACAGCTGGGAACTAAATGGCATTCCAGTACTCAACTCCTACTAAGTAACAGAATGAATTAAATTCACTAAGAATTTACCTTAAAAATTGAATTAATCGTGAACGGTTTTGTTATCATTGACCATTTATCATGAGTACCACTTTTAAATCCAGTTTAAGTTTTAAACCAATTGCAGTTTTAATTTAAATTTAGGAATGTTTAGTACACTTGAGACTAGGTGGCTCAATGAAGGCAGTGATAACAAGGAATTTAGTTCTGTCATGGGATTTGTCAGAATCTGTAGGCTCAGGGTCTTGTTATTAACCTAGTGCAAGTTTCTTTTGCATGGTGCTGCTTTGTATCTGGTTGATTGTTAATGTAACATTTTATGTTTTTGCTCGTTTTGAAGTTTCTCATGTTTTAAAAAATTATCAATCTACCTGGTAAGAAATTAATCATTTATTTGATATTATTGATAACAATAGTCATAACATAATTTACATGGTATTAAAGCGTTATGAGAAAAATAAATTGTAATTTTTGAAATTTGTTGGTAATTTAATTTTTGATAGGAATTTTAATTCAACTCTATTTCAATTGATATTTTCTATAAATAATTTAAAATATAGATTTACCCTCAACCAGCAGCCAAATACCACTCAATTTAAATTTACATTAACTTTTTTGGATTGTAGCCATTTCTTATTCACTTTCACTTCAAATTTCACTTCTGATTTCTAAATAAAAGATTTAAAATAACCCATACAATCTATAACGGTAAATACAACGTTATATTTGTTGAAAAGCTACTTAGTTTATTTCCCCTTGGGCATTATTGCTTGTCTTCCTCAGTGTTATACGACTGATTGTGTAGTTTAATTTGCACTAGATGGTTTTGTTTTATTGCGACGCAGTTATTAAATGTGAAGTGTAGTAGGTATTTGTGGTAGTGTGTGAAGCTGTGTTTGTGTGTGTGTTGTCCTTGGTTTATTGTTTGTCAGAATTCACTTCAGTTGTCTGTTTTGTCCGTTTTTGTCGCATGTGGATGTTGAGATTTTTCCAACTGCTGTTCAGAATAGTTGCCAACATTACAAATGCCGGCTCAATCTACTAACCACCAACCCCCCGGATGATACAGGGGAACGCTTTGTTTTTTTTTTGCTCAAATATAATTTTGCCACGCTTAGTTTTTTCTAAATATGTTTTAATAACACTTTTTATTGACATTCTGTGTGAAAGTGATTAATTTTGTGAATAAAATTTAAGTTAGGTTCTAAAGTTTCAATAATAAGTTTTTATAGTAAAATATATCATGTTCTGTTGGTATTCCTTGCTTTTATAACAGGATTTATAAAGGATAAGATTTTTAGTTTATCAGTTTGATATTTTTATGAAAATTTTGTTTGTATAAATGTACAGTTTTTCCAGTATTTGTGTAACTTGTATTATTAAAAAGTATTTATATTATTTTTGGTTGCCCGCAAAGACCATAGTCAATTATTCAATGATAACAACTTGTTTGAAACTTGCTGAGTATCTTAAAAAGCCTATTTTATTATAAAGAATATAGAGTGTTTATAACTTCTTTTAGGTTTGTAAATTAATTACAAAAAACTGCAATAAATTGAATACTTAATGTTTTAAACTTTTGACAGTTCAAATTTATTATCTTGTATGTTCTTGGAATTGTCTTGTAATAAAGAACTTTTTTGATGTACATAACATAATTTAAATGTGATATAAATAAGAGGTAATATATAACAGATTATTATTTATTAGAGCTAAAAAATTATCTTTTTTTTTTTATTTAATGTTGAAACAAAGTTTGAATCACCTATTTCTCAATACAATATACATCAGCAATGTTGCTTGCTTACCTTTAGTTACAGTTTAGAATTATTACAACCAGCCTGTATGTTTATGACGATATGGAATCTTCATATACGTAAAATTGTAAATTTATTTTGATAATAATTTTAAAATGATCATAAATGTCCGTTTAAAAGTAACGAGGAGTATGAATTTGAAAGATAATTGATTATATCCAAGCAAGTTTTAAATGTACCAAACTTTTAGATCCAAAGTTGATTAGCAAGTTATTTGTTTTTACTATGCCTTATAATAAAACTAAAGTTTCTTTTTATCCCTCAAAATGTTTCTGGTTCAAGGGAACGATTTCTGGTCAAGCAATAAAGTTAGCGAGAGTTAAATTTTTGGATTTTTAATTCGATTAACATAACAAAAATGGTTAAATTACTTTTACATGTACAAGACATTATTTCTTTCTTTGAAAAATACTGGTGGATCCAAACAATTTGTATGGCAAAAAAGGATTGCATACAAATTTTCGACCAAAATTATTTACAAACATTTTGTAATTGAAAGAAATCATTGCTTGACTAGCGTGATACGTGTTGTTCAGTTAAACAGGATTAAATAAGCTACGTCTCGCAACACTACAAAATATATTTACACTCTGTACTTGCATACAAGACAGTAAATATACACAAAAGATGGTACAAGTCGATTGATTTAAACCAGCTACACCGGTCATTCAGGCCCAATTAGACAACGGCCCAATCATAAGCATCGGTGTAACTGGTTGAAATCGATTGCCTTGTGTCATCCTTTTTGTATATTTACTGGCTTGTAAGTACAGTAGAAGTGTAAATATGTTTTGTATGGTTGTGAGACGTAGTTTATTTCATATCGTGTTTATCTGAAACGCCCACCAAAGTCTTGGAGACTGGCGGTGGTGGTTGTTGGTTGCGGTTGTGGTTGGTGGTTGGTGGTTGGTGGTCGGCCACCGGTGCGGTTGCGGTGCTGATCTAATCTTTGCTTTGGCTGACCCCCTCATGCCCTTAGGAGGACCACTCTCTGCTACTCACCGTGGCGAAGGGTCGCTACCAAACTGGGAGTTAAGTAAGTCAAAAGCCTTCCTCGCTTTCGCTATCCTAACCTCACCCGGCAAGGCTTGTAAAACTAGAGTGTTCAGTCGCTGGAGAAAATTCCCTTTGTGTGTGGCATTTGCCGATTTGTCTGAAAATGGTGCATTTTTAAACAGAAACAGATAGTAATTTTGTCATCCAGCAAATATCATTAAAATTTATGATTACAGTTATTTTGGAATTTATAGTCTCACGTAAACTTTTAATTTTTAAGGAATTTTCTGTCAAGAAAAATATTGGTAGCCCTTGCATTGCGAGTGGTGTCCATTATGTTACAAATTCTTCTTGTTTTATTTAAATTGCCTAAGACACACAATTTTTAAAATTTTGTTTAAAATATATTTTATTTCTAGTGTGGTTAAAAATGTGTGGTTTCAATGTAGTTTTGAAAAAAGTATTTCCCAAATTTGTTGAGAGTTACAATGATTATAATCATCACTCTGTTCCATCTTGCTTCTTTTTTCAAAATGAAAGAAAACTTAAGATTGCTTATTGATTTATTTACAAAAAATTGTGACTGCTTATTGATTTATTTTTAAAAAAATTGTGACAAGTATCATGAGGTTAAATTAAAGCTTACCTTTTTGGCTTTGTTCCCTTACTAGGCGCGTTGTGGATATCGTGTGGTGAACACACTTATTTTTATCTGCCTTGACCTAACATACCCTTCAGCCTAACATTCAACCCTCTGTTCGTACGAATCATGTCTTCTTTCGGCTATGTTGCACATGAGAATGGCTTTCTACCTAATCTGTTCATGTGAATAATGGTTAAGAGTGTTCTTTTATTAACTTTGCTTATGAACTGTATATAGTTTTAAAATGAGTCCACAAAAGGAGTACATTTTTAACAGGGTGCCCAACGATCTAATGCTGTACAAATAATAGAAATTTTAAATTTATTTTTTTGAGAATTTTGAAAAATTAGTTGGCGTCATCCGGAATTTATTTTCAAAATTTCTTTCCAGTATTTTCTATTAAGTATACCACTTTTGTGTCTTAAAACATAAAGTTTAGTGCCTTTTTCAAAGATCAATATGAAGTCTAGATCTTCCTCAGATTACTTGAAATAGATTATTTTGGTAAAGGCCATGCACATGGTATTAACATGTTGCTAGTAGAAATTAGTATCCCCACCCCCATTTTTGAACTGTCACTACTTTTGTGCTTCTTTTAACATTTGGGCACCTTGTAACCTTAAACCTTAAACACAATTTCTAGGAAGGTATTTTAATTTTTCATATTTAAATGGTATTTTCAACAACTTGAATATCAATTATCATTTTTAAATTTTGATAAATTTATAAAAGCTCACTTTTTAATTACTACTGTATAACTCACAAATAGCACAAATAAGTATTAAAAATAGTATTTTATAAAT
The DNA here is from genome assembly GCA_963675035.1 of Allygus modestus. Taxonomy (NCBI): domain Eukaryota; kingdom Metazoa; phylum Arthropoda; class Insecta; order Hemiptera; family Cicadellidae; genus Allygus; species Allygus modestus. The sequence goes on from OY776112.1 coordinate 474,368,613, forward strand.
TTAGATGTTTTTTACATGTCAATTATAATGGCTATCGTTTTTCAGTGTTGTCTTTTAATGTTTAGAGGAGGCTTTACAAAATTTATATTGTTTATCCATAAACATTTTATAGGCCAATTGTCAGCTAAAATTATAAGTTTTCTTCTCTTATTTTTCACATACCAATAATAAGCATTTAAAACAAAATATATAACAAACAATTGTTGATATATTTGTACTTGAAAGAAGCTCGGTTAGAGCAAGACAACTGATGCTTTTCATACTAGTCCATGTCTCTCAACTATGTGTGCCTATGCATAAGTTAGTGCCTCCTCTAGATCTGCGTTTTGATGATGTTTGCATTATTGTCTCATGAGCAGTGGAATATTTGATGGCTTTCAATAGGTAATTCTAAGCTTTTGATACTTATGAATGTGCAAAATGTGACCATGGCAATTTTCATCTTGGTGGATTTTGTGGGTGAAAACTCGTTTTGTGGTGAGTTTTATAACTAACTCCAATTTTGTGGTGAGTTTCATAACTGTAGCTCCCGTTTGTGGTGAGTTTCATAACTATAATTCTCGTTATGTGGTGAGTTTCATAACTGTAGCTCCCATTTGTGGTGAGTTTCATAACTGTAACTCCTGTTTGTGGTGATTTTCATAACTGTAGCTCCCGTTTGTGGTGATTTTCATAACTGTAACTCCTGTTTGTGGTGAGTTTCATAACTGTAACTCCCATTATGTGGTGAGTTTCATAACTGTAACTCCCGTTTTGAGTGGTTTAACAATTTTGTACTTGTTTGAGTTAGTATTGTTTGTGAAGATAATTATATATATTTTACTGCTGGTCAACAAGTATTTAACAGCATAGGTCGTAATATCGTAAAGGTTTTCCTAAGCCTGACTAACTGCGTAAAGCCTGAAATTTCCATAAAGATTGTAGGTTTCATAATGTTGTGCAGTCATAATGAGTAAATGTACAACACCATAGAATAAATACAAGTTTATTTAAACTTGCCCTGTAAATTGACGATCATTACAGTAAATGAAAATAAGAAATCATTTTGCCTTTTTTAACTTTAGTGTGCTATATTACAATTCCACACATGAAAATAAGTCTTGCGTTAAAACTAGAGGTTGTTTTCTCAATGTGGGAGGGGGTAGTGTTCTGCAAGTCATATGTGGTGTTAATTAATGTTTATTATCTGAAGTTGGGGATATCAATAATTACAGAATTTAATTAGTTGATTTTTAAGCAAAACCACACAATATTTAAAATTCAAGCCCATCTTTAAAATAACTAAATATTTTGCATACAATTCTGCAAAATTGTGCATGGCTAATTTTTGTTATCATAATCAATCTGAAATTCCAGTAATTTAACCATGTTGATGTTATCAAACAAATCGCTGACACACACTCTCTTCAGCGTTTCTGACTTTTAGTCAGTAACACAGAGTAGTGGTCCATTTAACCTGCGAGGTCCTGGGTTCGAATCTCGCCAATTACCAATAGCTATTGGCTATAAGATAAGCTGTGAGGTGGTTCAGAACGCACGTTAAGTATTAGGTTCACATATCAGAAAAATAAATATTGGCTAGATTTGTGAGTGGAAGGCTCTATCTTTGTTACCCATACAATTTTCTTTAGCCATCAAAACCACTAGAAACGTCTTTTAAGTCTTTCAAATAGTTTGATTATCATGTTTAGTTTATTTTAGATTATTAGTTTTAAAGCAAAGTATTATTAACAATTTATAGGCAATGATTAAAAATTAGAGTATGTTTTATATCAAAATATCATTGTATTTCGTAAATAACTAGTGGCTTGCAGGGTGCAATAGCCGTTAACCTTGCTCCAATATTTTGCCTCTTCTGTTTTGTTTTAGCGAATTTCCCCTGTAGGGAAGAAGCTATTACCGTAGTCAGCATGGTAAAACCTAGGCTCGGGACCATGATAACTTTTAGTTTTGAGGTCCCCAGACCCCAAAAACACCATTCGTTAGAATCTGTATATGTATATGATCACGATAACCGTGCTCACGATAACTCTCGTAAAAATTATCCGATTTTGATGAAATTTAGTATAAACGTGTAAAGCAACATTTATGACTAAGTATGAAAACCAGCCAGATCGCTCCATCCGAAGGGGTATTTTGGGGGGTTTTGTACCCCAAAATTTTTTTTAATTTTTTACATTTCAGGTCAAATTTTATTTGTTACTATTGGATTCAGCTTAAAAAACACACAATTTGGTATTTTGATCATTTCTCTACGTCAGTTGGTTACCGAGATATTGAAAGTGCTAAACACAGTACGTTGTCTAATGTTATTCTTATGGAGGAAAAGAAAATTTTATATCTCGCTTATTTATGAACGTATACTGATAAGGCTTGGAACGAAACTTGGTATATGGCTTTATCTGGTTGTGGTCTATAGACATTTGCTCAAAAAAAATTTTTTGCCAAAGGCTTTCCGTAGCAGCAAACCTGCGTACTCAGCCCCATGTTATTCTTACGGGTAATAATTAAATGCTGTCTCCCTTAATTATGAACATAAATGAATAAAAACTGGTATATGACTTCACCTAGTTGAGTTATATTAATATTAGCTTAAAAACCCATATTTGTGTTTGTTGATGCAGCAAACCTGCGTACTCAGCCCAATGTTATTCTTATGGAGAGTAATTAAAATTGTATACACGGTATATCTTATTTGTGAATATATTTTATGAAATTTGGTAAGTGGCTTTGTGTAGTATTAAGACATTTATATCTCCATTGGAAATTCGCTGAGTATGCAGGTTTGCTGCGACGGGGGTATTTTTACTCTTTACATGGTGAGGAAAATAAAACTTTATAAGTAGGAACATGTGTCAGTTCATAAACAAAGTCGACACTTAATCACATATTTTAATGTAAACAAAGCAGACGTTTTTAGATCCCCATACTTTTCTCTCTTGGGTATGTTTTACGTTATTTCTCGTTTGCTGGTGATTTTTTAGAAATACTGCTATTTTTCCCTGAGTCCCTGGAATCAAGACAGTTTGATCCCTCTCCCACCATCCTTCTATTTGCCAAATGCTCACAGTATCCAGTTTAAAATTTATGCTTGTATTTATATGTGGTGTTTATAATGAGTTTGAGGTTAAATTTGACTTTTGGGTGGTTTTTATGTATAATGTTTGATCGGTTTTCCGATTCTCGCTTATTACTTGTATTCGAGCTACCCGGTGAAATCCATCAATGAACTGACGGTTGCCATGGAGCTGTAGAACATTTCAGTGTTTCTGTCCCCTTCATCGCTCCTGACTGTCTGTGGGTGTTGTGTAGCTAAGTGTTGCTGACTGGTTGTTGCTTGTCGTCGCCCCGTCGTCTGTTCGTTCTCACCAGCATTTGTTGTTTGTTGCAGTCAGATCATCAACGAAGACAAAGAAGACGGCCACCATTCCCACCACGACCCTATCAAGTAAGGAGAGAATTAATGTGGCGGTAAAACGTCCTTTAGAGATCTTACTTTAGGAAAATGTCTCGACAGGCTAATTTGTTTACAGGTAATCTAGAAACGCTTTGAGTTTGAGCAGTTACACTACAACTGCTGTAGTAACCGTTTCAAATATTGGTTTTGTTTTGGACACAAAATTTTATAATGGACTCATAGGATATTTTATATATGGTACATTCAATCTCATTAACATCAAAGAAGGATCCTTACTGTGGAAATAAAACTGTCAGTAGTATAGTGCAGGATTTTTTAAGGATTATTAGTGAATTTCCTTTGGAAAGTGAACTATTAGCATGACCTGCACGGTGAAACTTAAGCCCGGGACCACCATAGAAGTTCCTAACGTGAGCCCCTGAACACGTTTTGGGGGGTCGTTCAAAATTTTATATATATATATGTATATATATATATATGTATATATATATATAGACATATATATATAGACATATATATATATATATATATATATGTGTATGCACTCTAGCGGTCGCATTTTTTGTCTGATTTACATAAAATTTGGTAGGGACGTTCCTTTCTATAATCTGTTTGACAAGTTCGTTGGGCAAAACAATCGGAAAACTCTAAACCCATTTTTTGGGGATTAATCTTTCAAATTTTGAGTTTTTGGGCCCAAAAAGGGTCAGAAAGGCCCCAGATGTAAAATTAATACATATAAAAAGATGGGAATTAGAGAGGCGAAAGTTTTAAGCCCTCTCTCGTTATTCTAGCATAAATATTTACCGAGTTATTAAAGAAAATGTGTATCGGCTAAACACAGTACGTTGCCTTATGGGGGTTTTACACTAGAAAAGCCTGTTATTCCTTTGTTAGAGTACTTTTATTACCACCAGCAACCTCACGCCTACTTTCAAGCCTGTTTGGACCTTCTACTAACCTTATAATGTGCAAAATTGTATTCCCAGCATTGCAGGTAAATAGAACCAGGAGCATCAGAACAGCCAAAAAATCAATGTTTTCAGATTTGAATAAAAGTTGGAATAATTGTATGTTTTTAACTGATTTTGAGTTTTTATAGTTTTTTAAATGGAAATTCACTTCCCTCACGTCAGCGTGCTGCGTGCGAACTCGTTTAATTTCTTATTTAGTAGAACCTGATTGTAAATTTAAATTTTATCACTTATCGGTACTGTGGAAGTGTTTGGGAACCTCTTCAAACCCATAGAAAAAATTCATTCCAAGTGATCCTAATTAATTAACGACTTTAAATTACATCAAGTTTGTTTAGGATTTTCCCGTGATGATTTAGTGTTTTCCCCTTAGACCTTGCTGGTTATTAAATGTGTCAAACACACTGCTTTCCTCAGTGTGTTTGAGAAAAGTTTGAGAAAATTGTTTGTAAGCCTAGGAAAGTAACGGATTTATGTATACACTTGAGTCCTGCTAGTCCGAACACGGGTAATCCGAACATCCGCTTAATCCGAACAGGTTCTGGATTTTTTTTGTAAATACTCTGCACTAATAAAAAAAATTTCACTTAATTAAAAGAAAAGAAAAGAGGAAATGTAAATAATGTAACGAAATGAAAACAAAGTAATATTTTGAAGAATACAAATGTTTTGTTTAATGTGAAAAGACTAAATTTACAAACAGTACAAATAATAGCAGAATACGTCAAGGTTTTGTTATGATTTTGGCGCTTGAGCTAGTAGTAGTGGGGATGCAGACGTACAGTCTCGGTTGGCAGTGCATACAGTCTGTGTGCAGTATCGTCATGCGTACAGTCCGCTTGCCCGCTCACATCACATCACAAAACTACACACAGTGGGCCAGTGTGCTGTCTGCAATGCACTGTGCATGTTGTTGATTCTGTGTTTGAAAGAGTAAACTGTCTATTGATACTTGTTTTTGTGTATCATTCGTTCATATTACAACACTACAGACCCGTTCAGTTGCATCGTTCTCTATTATTTAAATTATTTCGGCTAATCCGAACAATTAGCTAATTCGAACAGCGTTCGGTCCCAATTAGTTTGGATTAGCCGGGACTCATGTGTACAAGATTCTTTCAATAATAATAATGATGTCATTAATTGTGTACATTACATTGTGTACAACAGCAAAAATATTCATTGTAGATAAATCTTGAGTTGACAACTAAAAACTGTTTCTGCCTTAATTTCATAATACATTTTGTAAAATTGTAATGAAAAACTCCTTAAGTGATTCAAATGTAACTTTTAAGCATAATTTTATTTTTCAGCTACCCTGACGATGTTCCATTAGTTCCTCTTGAGTTTTTGGATGAAAGTAAGTATTAGTCTATTTTACTATTTCTCAATAAATTCCTTTATCATTTACCTGTTCGATATATGATTTGGCATGTCTTGAAAAGGGAGTTTTTTATATCTCTTGGCCCTCAGGTAGGTGTATTACAAAGTTCGTTAGAAGTAACTTGGAAATTTTTCCAAACCAAGATTGGACTGATCATTAGGTCAGATGCTTTAGAAAAAACATTGCTGGGTTCTATTTTAAAGGTATTGTTTCAAAAGTATTTCAACTTGTCAAAAGCTTTGCAGTAGCAATGTTGTGTTTTCCATACAAAATTGTGTTTTGATTTATTTTGTTTTTGTTTTTATAAACAATAGCCCAAAATTAGTTATGAAAAATTAGTACATTAACATATTAGGCTTGGTCTACACTATCCGTTTTTGAACATAAACCACTAAGAGATATGACAGTAATACTTGTACAATGATGATTGTGGACAAAGGAGTGAACATAAAGAAAATGCAGAAATGACATCCAATAAACAAATGAATTGTCTATTATCAAACCGCTGTTTCATATTACATTAAACTTTATGGTAATATTAACACAGACCCGGCCCTAGTAGTTTTGCCATCCCAAGCTAAAATTTACAGAAGTGTTACCCTCCCCCCCCTCCAAAAAAAAGTCAATTTGCTCCCACAAAAATGCTACAGGTATTAAAATAATATCATCTATGACAAATCTTAATTATTGTCTTATTTTAAAGAAACCTATTTAGGCCAACAACAATATAACTTATAGGGGTGTGCGAGTACTCGAAACTTTGAGTTTTCGGCCGAGTATTTTAATACTCTAACTCGACTCGGAAGTTTTGAAAAATACTCTAAAGTTCGAGCGAGTATTTCCCGCCGATTTCCGGACGATCGCTAACGATGGCGACCGGCCAAAACACGTAGGAACGGCTGCATTAAGCAATCGCATCACGTGAAATCGGCCGAAAATGACGATCGCTAACGATTGCAACCGGCCAAAACGCTTAGTAACAGCCGCAAAAGGCGATCACAGCTCGTGAAATCGGCCGAAAATGACGATCGCTAACGATTGTGACCAGTCAAAATGCATAGTAACGGTCCCAAAAGGTGATCGCATCACATAAAATCGGCCAAAAATGACCATCGGACCGCGTAATTTCGGCCGTAAATGACGATGGAAAACATAATAACAGCAAAAGTGGCGACCGGGCCACTTAATATCGGCTGTAACTAACGATTTCGTCATCTAATATTGACCATAGGAGATGTATGGACCAGGTGATATTGGCCAAATGACAACCGGAAACGAATGTCAAACCGCGTTTTGTTTGTCATTACGAAATCCAGTTTGATTGTACTGGCTAAAACTTTATATTGCTACTCATGTATTAGTTAGAAACCATGTTTAGATTATCAAATCTAGGGTGGTATTCAAATCCCGTTACTCTATTTCAAACTACCAACTGATGGCAAATACTCGCTCGAAAATACTCGAAACTCGAAAATAATTGGCACTACTCAACTCGACTCGATTAGAAAAATCACTACCCGCACACCCCTAATAACTTATAACTTTATGGAATGTTTAACGGCTCCTCAGTGGCTGCATGGCTTGCCTGTTCTCAAGGGCCTGTATTCACGCTCTTCAGTAAACGGTTATCAATCAATCAATCAATCAATCAATCAAAATAACTTTATTCCAAAAATGCACATAATAGTACAGAATGGCGTCAACAATATACAGTAATACAGTACCTATAAACAACTACCCAACTAACCAAAACATAATTTTTACCTCAAAACTAACTTACAAACTCATTCCATTTGATCAATGTTCTAAAGATAAGTAAAAAATTCTTCTGTCTTATACAGTGGTCTATTGATAAGAAATGTTTTCAGATGTTTTTTAAATAAATTAAAGCCAGCAATATTTGTAATACCTGAGGGTAATTTGTTAAAAAATTGAACTCCATTATAAGAGGGTATTTTCTTGTACATTGACAAATTATGCCTATTGTAAGCCAGCTGATTACCTTTCCTGATTGAATAGTTATAAAAGAATTCAATGTTGGCATTGTTCCTAATTTTGATTTAACATGAAGAATTAATTGAAAAATATATAAACTGTGCACAGTCATAATTCCTGTTTCTTTAAAGTGTTCTTTTACAGATTCTTTTGGTTTTAATTTTAACATGATACGAAGTGCTTTTTTCTGCAATATCAATATACTATTCAAATTATTAACTGATGCACTCCCATTTAGGCATAACCCAAAAGAAATATGCGATCCAATCAGTGCATGGTAAATTACTTTTAAAGTTTTGAAACTGCTAAATTTATACATTTGCCTCAACACATACAGGCCTGAAGATACCTTTGTACAAACAGAATTAACATGGCAATCCCAATTAAATCTATCATCAATATTCAGTCCAAGAAACTTTACTGTTTTAACTTCACTTAATAAAATTTCATTCATGAAAATATTTGTGTTAGCTGAGCTTTGCCTTGAAAGTGAGAAATTAATAATTTTTGTTTTTTCCGGATTTGGTAACAAATTCATTTCATGTAAATGTTGAATGACACTAGAAAGATGAACAAAAGATGAAATTTCCATATCAGCATTTGATTTACCAGATATTTTTATGTTTATATCATCAGCAAAGAGACAAACACTGTTAGGCTGTTCTATTATTGATGGGAAACCATTCAAATATATTAAAAACAATAGAGGTCCCAAAATAGATCCTTGAGGGACACCGCAATTTATAATATTCGTTGAAGAATTAAAGGTAATCACTTGGTTAAAACTATTTATGTGCTCAATTGCAACATACTGCTGCCTTCCAACAAGGTATGATTCAAACCAGCGCCAAGCTCTCCCTTGGACACCAATACAATGTAGTTTTTTAAGCATTAAATCATAAGAGACACTATCAAATGCTTTAGTTAAATCTAGGAAAATTCCAACTACTTTTTCTTTTGCATCGATTGATCTAATGACAGACTCACAGAAATCCACCCCTGCATCCGTTACAGATTTACCCGCTCTAAAACCAAATTGTTGTTTATCTAATAAATTATTTTCGTTTAAGAAGTTACACAGTTGTATATGCATTGCCCTCTCAACAATTTTGGAAAAAGAAGATAATAAAGATATTGGTCTATAATTACATTTTTCTCTTGGGTCACCTTTCTTGAAACAAGGTTTAATTTTAGATATCTTCAGTTTTCCAGGAAATATACCAGATATGAAAGAGGAATTAATGACATGCAGTAATGGTAATAATAAATATATACGTGCCTGCTTAATTATTGGCATTGGTATTTCATCCCAACCTGTTGAAAATTTATTGTCAAATGAAGTTAAAATTTGATCTAATTGTTCATAAGTAAGAGAAGAAAGATTAAATTTTGGAAAAACTTTTTGGGATGTTGATAAAACAGGTTTTGAATTAGGAGAGAATTTTAACTTTGGCACTATGTCATTATCAACCATAGTCGTGTAGTAATCATTAAAAAGCTGGCATACAAGATTCAAGATTAAACAGTTATACAAGATTCTAACAGTTGTGGTTCTGTGAAGGTCCGATCACGGCCAGCGACCTCGACACGGACCCATTCCTGGGCCTGCAGGATGAGGAGCCGGACTCCTGGACTCCTACTGTTGGCAAGGAGGTGAGTTACCAACACGTACGCGAGCACATCTAGACTTACCATCAATATAGCAAGCCAATCGGTACTTACACTGGCCACCATGTATTAGGAGAATTTTCTAGTGGGAAAAATAAAACCATATATATTGAACAAAATTTGAGTTTTTTCATTATTTAGCCTCCAACTTACAAGCATTTTTACAGTCGTAATATTTTTAAGACTCCCAGAAGGCAGGAACATCGATGAGGGATGATGGGTTCCTGCCTTCAGCTGCTATTCTCAATCGCCACATGTATTCTGCGAGGTAAGAATCTAAGAAGCGACTTGTACACCTGTGTTTCGTGTTGCGCCATTTTTCTGAGCCCTATATGAGCAGACGGACTAGTTGAGAGACTGTCCGGTGACACCTCTCCTTGAAACTGAACCTTGAGTGAGTGAGGGAGAGGACGGGTTTTGCGATGCGACAAATGATAAATTCTGTCGAAAAAAGAGTACTCTTCACAATTGCAGCAACCTGACCTATCGTAACTGCCCCAGCGCGCCGTTACAGTTTGTTGTCAGTATAATGTATAAGTACCATCCAATCACCTTATAAAACCCAGACATTCGTTTCTCAGCCCTAGGCTGCTTTATAAGTCAGTGGGGTTTGAGCTACATCAAAATGTTGATCCAAATTCTTGAGCGATAGAACTTTAACGTGTGCCATGAAGAACGTGGTTGACAGCCGACACCAATTAGAAAATGGCCATTTTAGTTTGTGATAGATATTTGGAATTAATTCAGTTCAAAGGATTTGGTTGAAAAAAAAAACTTCAAACGTGCAGGGTTTGTAGTCAATAGTCAATAGTCAAACATGCTTTATTCAATGAGTACATGCATTGTACAGAATGGAGTCAATCATATATACATACATATTGTAGCAAAACATAATTTACAAATCTAACTTAACTTCCTTATCAAATCAAATAACTATTATTCACATACAAAATGTAGATTAGGTGTACCCACTTTTCCCTTTTTAACTCGTTATAAACTTATACTGGTCTACCAAACGCACTTTGATAACTAATTCCACTGAATTTTTCACCAAAACTCATTGAAGCACATTCAAATTTGCGATTAAACGTACACAGTTAGCAGTGGGTCATTGTGAATTTCAGTAACGAGATTCTTGACTCAACTCGTTTGTATTTCTAGGTAACAAAGAAGCTGAAAGACAAGGAGATCAAGAGACAAGAGCACATTTACGAGTTCATCCTGACGGAGAAACACCACTGTCTGACGCTGAGGGTGATGCAGAAGGTGTTCGTGGAGGGACTGCAGAAGTACTTCCAGCTAGGTAATGGGACAACGTTGTTTGGCAATTCTTTCAAACTTCTTTTCAATTTGGAAAGATTTTGGAGTTATGAAAATGGGCTATCTGAGGGTATCTGTGTGTTATCATGCTAGTGTGTTGGGTATACTAAACTTACAGGGAATAATGAGCTAGTGACTGAACTGTATTAAACTGGAAAAAAAAATCTGCAAGTGCTCCTGAGGATTATTTGGTCAGAGGTCCGACTGTGCCTATTACCTAGTATGCACCTCTAGCCAACTTTGATGTTAATTTGGTAATTTAATATCTACATGCTAACTGCTCTAACTTACAAGTAGGGGTGTGCAAGTACTCGAAACTTTTGAGTTTTTGGCCGAGGATTTTAATACTCAAACCCGACTCTTAAGTTTTGAAAAATACTCAAAAGTTCGAGCGAGTATTTCCGGACGATCGCTAACGATTAAGTTCGGCCAAAACGCGTAGTAACGATCGCAAAAGACGATCGCATCACGTAAAATTGGCTGAAAATGATGATCGCTAACGATTGCAACCGGCCAAAATGCATTGTAACGGCCGCAAAAGGCAATCGCATCACTTCAAATCGGACCACGTAATTTCGGCCGTAAATTACAACGGAAAACATAATATTGGCAAAAGTGGCAACTGGGTCACTTAATATCGGTCGTAACTAACAATTCGTCATCTAAAACTGATTATAAGCGAAGTCTGGACCAGGTGATATTGGCCAGATGACAACTGGACTGGGTTTTATCAGCCGGAAACAAATGTCAAACCGCGTTTTGTTTGTTAATATGTAATCCAATTTGATTGTGCTGGCGAAAACTAAGTATTGCTATTCATATATTAGTTAGAAACCATGGTTAGATTATCAAATCCCATTACACTATTTTAAACTAACAACTGATGGCAAATACTCTATCGACAACACTCAAAACTCGAAAATAATTGGCACTACTCAATTTGACTCGACTCGATTAAAAAAATCACTACTCGCACACCCCTACTTACCAGATAATGACAAGTAGTTTCTAGAATGCATTGATGGTTGCCATTTCCTAATTAATCAAAACTGGCTAAACTGAAAATTAATAGAGTACATAAACCTAATTATTGATTTTTTTCTTCTGGTATGTTGCATTGTTAAACTGCATAAAATAATTACCAAGAATAACTAAAACAAAAGGTTCACGCCTGCATGGAAAACAGTTGGCGTCATCTAGTGTTGCTGCTTTGGAAATAGAAACTACCATTCAAATCCCTGGCAACCCTTATTGGTAGTTTACTACTCTATGACCAGATGGAGAGAAATTAATCTATAAATCAGTAATAATTATCCTAGGGGCCGAAGCTGAGTTGGCATAGTCCACAGATAGGTGGTTCCTCAAAAATGGAACGAGAAAGGTTACCGGTTTTTTTACACTCAGTTGAAACAGCTGACCTGACAGATATCCTCTTGAGGTTCCTTCAACACTTTAGTGTGACTGTTTGGCCGAGGGAGCAACAACCGCCTGTCATTGACTGTTCGGGTGAGGCAACAACAACCGCCTGTCTTCAAATGTTTGGGCGATACGCTCCTATAATAGTTGAGCATAGTCGTTGTGTTGCAGGTCCCAACGTGGGTCGGATGTTCCCCCGGCTCAGTGATCTGACGGACATCCACCTGAGGTTCCTTCACCGCCTGAGGGCGAGGCAACGACAATCGCCCGCCGTTGACTGTTTGGGTGATGTGCTCCTAGAACAGTTGAGCATAGTCGTTGTGTTACAGGTCCCAACGTGGGTCGGATGTTCCCCCGGCTCAGTGATCTGACGGACATCCACCTGAGGTTCCTTCACCGCCTGAGGGCGAGGCAACGACAATCGCCCGCCGTTGACTGTTTGGGTGATGTGCTCCTAGAACAGTTCTCCGGGCAGGAGGCTGTCAGGCTAAAGGTAAAATCAAAATCAGTATCAAAATACAGTAGAAATCCAATTATCCGAACCCCGATTATCCGAATATCCAATTATCCGAATCGATTTCGAGTGAAATAATAGAAACATAAAAATCAAGAAAATAATTGCGGGAGCGCGTGTAGCGATAATGCGCCGTGAGCGCTAAAATAAAAGCCCGTGCTGTTACCTTCCGGACGATATTTTCGCGGGAAACAATGAGTCATACCCCCTTCCAGCCCTGCTCATCATCAGTCGCTACTGTTCTTTCACCGAGATTATCGTTCGAAATGAGTACAAAACGTAAACTTGTTGTCCTTTCGCTAAGTGATAAACTCACTTTGCTCGAGATGTTCAAGTGAAATAACCAACATTAAACAGTGAAATACGTACAGTATGTATTGAAAAGAGCAGCTGTATATACTGTATTCAATTTAACTCCTGTAATTTAATTTTTATGATGTATATTCTTGATACAGTTCGCTCACTTTCTGTTCATTACATTTATAATAACTTTGTCGATAAAATTCTGATTTTTTATGTATGGTGATGTTTTTTGCTTAATTCCCGAGGTATACCTGATTATCCGAATTTCTGCATATCCGAATCGGCCCGATCCCCAATTAATTTGGATAATTGGAGTTCTACTGTAGCTTTATTACCTTATCGTGAAGGTGTCACAAAAATTAATCTTAGGAATTTAGGTTACAACTAAATTTAAATTAATCGGATGGTGTTAAAGAGTAATGTTAACTTTTAGTATATGTAACTTCTCTCTGATCGTTTGAGAATTTTGTCTTGGTGCCAAATCAGCGTTGTCGTAAATCTCTAATGAGTTACATCGTTTGTATTCATAATTGGATTTTCTTAAATATGTTTTAACTTTCAGTTTGACTAAAGAAAATTATTCATCAATGTGTAGATAAATTTAAAATCCCGATATTTAACGTACACACTACCAACTACTACCCTGCAGTTTAACACTAATACAAAATTTCTTAGGTGATTGGATGAGTGTAACATGTACTGAAATTTAACATTACGATGGATGATGATGATTTTAAGATCTGTATCCTATTACTTGACCATATTGTTCATGGATTATTAATATTACAATGTTTATATTGTACCTATACTAAGCGCCTTTTGTCGCTCCAAGAACAATCTAATCTTTTCGTCTAACAATAACATGGCAACTTTTTAAGGGGGGCGGAGTCCTAAGGTTGGAAAATGTATCCATCCCAACAACGTGGTATGGTTCAGGAGCAGGTTTGAGGACCCGCTTTCGAGCCATTTAGATAGCGTATTTTCTCCATAAGAGGCACCTTTTTTTAGTGGTAACAAGTCAACTGTCGAGGCCATGGGGTGACCGACCCATGGCCATGGGATTTTGTTGGTTTGGGGAGGGGGGAGGAAATGTATCCAAAATATATTTGGTCCCCTACAACGTGGTATGGTTCAGGATCAGTTTTGAGTCCATTGTTTGGGTAAGAAAAATCAGAATATTGCTTATCCAAATAATAGGTATGTGATAGATGGTGATCAAAATAGTTTTTCATTTGATAAAATCACCCAATTTTAGCGACTTGTAAAAGTGGTTGGATAAGATGTTTCCGATGCATAGTAATCACTTTTATTACCACTGTTAATTGGTTTTAATTAAAACCCATAAATATGTACTTGAATATCCTACTTATAGCGAGATTTCTAGCATTGAAATTTGTAAAATTCTTGTTTTAAAGGCTGCATACGGAGAGTTCTGCAGTAGACACCGGGACGCTGTGGACATCTACAAGTATTACCTCAATCATGACAGGCGGTTTGAAGAATTCGTCAAGCACTGTCAGGTACTAACTGTTACGTTTTACACAGCTAATAGTATTCTTTTATCACTATGATTAATTTTAGCGAATTTCCCCTATAGGGAAGAAGCTATTACCGTAGTCGGCATGGTAAGACCTAGGCCCGGGACCATGATAACTTTTCATTTTGAGGTCCCCAGACCCCAAAAACACCATTCGTTCGAAACTGTATATATATATATATATATGTGTGTCCGTGGGTGCGATAACTCTCGTAAAAAAGGTCCGATTTTGATGAAATTTGGTACAAACGTGTAAAGCAGCATTTATGACTTTAAGTACGAAAATCAGACGGATCGACCTATCCGAAGGGGTATTTGGGGGGGGGTTTTGTACCCCAAAAATGGGTTTTTTGAGTTTTTTACAAACAATTTTTGAAAGAGTAAAATTTTATTTTTTCCCATTGGAACCACCTTAAAAAGACTCACAATTTGATGTTTTAATCATTGCTCTACGTCAATTGGTTACTGAGATATTGAAAGTGCTAAACACAGTACGTTGTCCAATGTTATTCTTATGGAGGATAAGAAAAATTGTATATCTTGCTTATTTATCAACTTATCCTGACGAAACTTGGTATATTGCTTCATTTCATTGTGGTCTATTGATATTTGCACAAAAACCCATTTTTTTACCGATAGTTCCCGTAGCAGCAAACCTGCATACTCAGCCCCATGTTATTCTTATGGAGAATAATTAACGTGTTATCTCCTTTAATTATGAACATAAATTAATAGAACTTGGTATGTGGCTTTACCTAGTTGATTTATATTGATATTTGTATGAAAGCCCATTTTTAGTGTTCCTTATTTCAGCAAACCTGCATACTCAGCCGCCATGTTATTCTTATGGAGAATAATTAAAATGACATCAATCGTTTATTTATGAATGTATATTGATGAAACTTGGTGTGTGGCTTTATGTGGTATCAAGATAAATTAATATGCATTGGAAATTCGCTGAGTATGCAGGTTTGCTGCTACGGGGTATTTTGGTCAATGGCGGTTTCATAGATTTAGATTTCTCATCTCCTCATATATTTTTGTTATCAAGTTATAATTTATTATCCTCAGTTTTTCCTTAAAAGAAAATTTCTCTTAAAATTCCCTATTCCTCAGATTAGCTTGTTATCCTCACATTCTGTTTCTTTCAGCAGGTTTTAGTTTTTTCTAAAATATTAAAGTTATTTTGTATTTTTACACATTTTATAATTTGTTTCTAGTGTGTTCTAGGGATACACTTTTAAGGATTGCATTATGTTTTACTCTGGATAACCGTATTGCTCTATTCATACTCTATTATGAGTTTATACCTTACAGGTTCGAAACTGGATCCAGCTGCCGATGGTTATTGGGCTATTAATTAATGATCCTAGCTAAAGAATCAGTCGATTTTAGTCAGTAACAAGGCTACACAAGGCATCTCACCCATTCTTTACTCACCATTCATTCATATTTACCTTAAAATATGGCTTAGTTGTGTTGGCGTCTTACAGTGTTTATGGTGTGCATAAGAATAA
Source organism: Allygus modestus (assembly GCA_963675035.1). NCBI lineage: Eukaryota > Metazoa > Arthropoda > Insecta > Hemiptera > Cicadellidae > Allygus > Allygus modestus. Next base: position 474,384,659 of record OY776112.1, read on the forward strand.
GAATAAGAATAAGAACTTTATTCAGCCAGAAAATATTTCATACAAATACATTGGTACGTCACACACACATTGGTCAACAGTATTAACAAAAGTCATTCACAGTCCACATTCTTGTTGTATATTCATCTACAGAATAAAATAATTCTTTATACAGGAAATAGTTTAGTTTAGTTTTAAAATGCTTATCACTAAGCAATCTTATATCCAATGGTAACTTGTTGTACAACTTGATAGCCATCTGCAAAGGGCTTTTATCTGTCTTAACTAATCTCACTTTTGGCGTATTTAAATTATTACAAAAACGAGTATTATAACTATGCACATCTCTTCTACAGTTTAGTTGAACAATATTTTTCCTAAGATAAATCAGACATTGTAGCATGTATAAAGAAAACAAAGTTAATATTTTAAACTCTTTGAAAAGATCTCTACAACTATGATACTTATTTACACTTGCAATTACTCTAATAGCCTTTTTTTTGCATAATAAACACTTCCTTTGCATGAGGAGAAGATCCCCAAGCAATTAAACCATAACTCAGATGGCAGTGAAAAAGTCCATAATATGCCTGTACAATAGCACCCTGTTCTATTGATATTCCTCTGCTATCAAGTCAGAGACATACAACTAAACATATTTTACGTTAAATTTAAACCGATAAATGTTCCAAAACAATCCACTTTTCAAGCCTTGTAAATGAAATATTTTCATACTTATTCATGTTTATAGATTAATTTTCTATATAATAATTATAGTAAGATTATTAAATGATAGTAATTAAAATGGACTCTTTTTAGCTTTGATGTAGTGTGTATAATATTTATTTTTCTGTTTCCAGTTGAATCCCCTACTCAAGAAGAAAGGCATTCCCGAGTGCATTTTGTTTGTGACCCAACGACTGACCAAATATCCCCTCCTCATCGAACCCCTCATTAAAACTTCCAAAGATAACAAACTGGAACAAGAAAAGCTGTCTAAGGCCTTGGCTCTTGTAAAGGTAGGCCAGCCACGTTCCAAAATTCAACCACATTTTACATATTACCAATCCATCAAAAATTGTCCATGCAATGTTGGATAAAACAAATTTTTAGCTTGAAATATGCTTGATAATACTTCGTTATCCAGAAATTCGTTATTTAACATTAAAGTCCACTGAAAAACGATTGTACATTTTCTTATTCACTAATGTAAACTTGGTTAATCTAACAATTAATAAGATAGTTTACTAAAAACCCAAGCATGATGAACATCCTCAATTGGTAGGTGGGCTATTAACACACTTTATAAATCAAACTAGCAATGTGCAGGATGTGCAATGTAAAATGTTAATTGAAAGTCTTCACCTATTTTTAAGGGTATTTGTTATCACATTGTCAGATACATATTAAAACTAATAACCTCCACAATTGTGAAGCTAGTTTGTATGTAAAAATAAAACATTAGAGAAATTGAAATAAATAAAAAACCAAGCGATAAGATTTTATAATATAAAATATTGAACGAAGTGATATAAAATATTCAATTTTGTTATCTGTGAAACTTTTCAGACTGCCGGTATTAAAACATATAGTTAACTTTCTCTTAAAAATTGCTGATAAACAAAATACAACTTGTAATAATTGAAAATAGACAAATTTGCTTGTACCGTCCACTGTACAACTCCACTAGGGCAGCCCTTATGAGGAGTTATGCATTGAAATACCGAAAGTAGTCACAAAGAATAGGTGTCGTAGCTTTTCAAAACTCATTTAGCTCAAAAGAAATTATGTTAAAAAATGAATCACAGTCTCTGTGAGACTAACATTTGATTCATCTTTTCCAGGAAATACTGGTGGAAGTTGACGCACAAGTAGCGGAGAAAGAAAAGGAAGATCGCAAATTGGAAATTTATAATAGGATAGAAGCAAAGTCATTTACTACACATCGAGGTGCCAAATTTAAGAAGTCTGACATCCTTTCGGACAATAGGAAACTTAGGTATGATGGGTCGGATTGGTTTGTGATCATGAAGATGATGTAATCGAATTTGTGAACAGTAGGACACTTAACAAATTCCTAAAAAGAATGAAGTGTTATTAGAAACTCCTTGACATAAAGTTTTGCCTTTTTAGCGTTTTTTTTTTTTTTTTTTTTTTGTTTTTTATTGGGTCCTAATGTGAACAGTTAATCATCTAACTACAAATTTCTGTCATCAGCTTATTCCACTAGTGGGAAAAAGTTGAGGATGAAAGTTGTGAGCTGATGGCGGCTTTTTCCACCAACCTACGATAGTAATTAGATTGCTTTTTACAAAGATTTTGATCTGTCTCTGAGTTTTTTTTAGTTTTTATATTTCCTACAATATGTACAAGAAGTGTCACTCACAGGGTTTGCTTGCATGGGTGCTGAGTTAATCCCATGTCTCTTCACGTTAAGTCTTTTTTCTTTAGAGAATAGACACTGTAATAAGATACTGTTGGTACTTTACTAACAGTTTGATACCTTAGACCTCAAAAATGGGGAAAGTTACGATCCCAGTAGAAAAATGTGAATTTTGTCCGACGTTGAATTTGTTTGTAATGCAAATTTTACGAAGTTACGATGTTGTTTGTCAATGTGTCCTGCAGGTTCGAAGGTGTTGCTACTCTGATGCAAGGGAGGGGCAAGATGCAAGTCGTTCTTGTTATCGTGCTGTCTGACGTTCTGTTTTTCCTTCTCGAGAACAACCACAAGTATACGTTCTTCACACCGGATAACAAGGTTAGTTGATCAACTTTCTCCTTCTGAACAAGTTTTTAAGTAATTATCCAGTGGGAATAATCCAGTCTCTGACTTTTTGATTAAAGGCATAGACTTTAAACGGATTGCAGCAAAAGTCGAAAATCAAGATTAATAATTATTACAGTATTAGTTCCGACTTTTTATATTTTTCTTACAAGTTCATTTGACTGATCTCCATTTTCCGTATTGCAGGTGTTTACTGTTACTCATGGAGTTAATTGGAGTTATTCATGCTGTATAGCATCCAAATCTGATCAGAAAATTGTTAACAGAGACAAGCTCCTTTGTTAACATATTGTTAAAGACCATTGTTAGTGTCAGCATAAAAAACATAGGTTAACCAAATAGGTAACAGACCATAGGTGGTTAACCATAGGATTAACAGGTTAATTGGTTAGGTTGGAGCATAGGTTAGGCTCCGCTTGGTTGTTGTTTTGATGTTTGCTGTAATATTTAGCTAATAGACCAACAGATGACTTTAGTTTCAAATTTTTTTTTTTTTTTCCATCTATAAAAGCAAAAATATATTCGCATTAACTCCGTTGTCAAAAATTAAAACTGTATTTTTTATTGGTTGAGACCCACAATTCTGAACTAATTGGGACCGAACCCTGTTCGGTTTAGCGGGAATTCTGAATAGGCGGATTTCATGAATAATATCAACGTAGTAACTTGTTAAGGCGTAAATTAAATATGGGGTTATCTGCTAGTGTCAGCTCTAAACATTATTGATCGGCTCGTGAACATGTTTAGTGAAAGTCAGAAGGGAAGGACAGTGACCTTTGACGACTCATAGCGCAGATGATCAACCGCGTTGTAAAAGTAGACTCATTAAACCCCACCCTGCCAAACCTTCTCTCTCCGGTTTCAAACACATGACTCGTTGCACTGCGCATTGTCTAGTTGCATCTAGGTCAGAGATTGTTTATTCCAGCGGAGTTTCATTTAGGCTCTATGTTTTTATACACATTTTTTAGAGTTAGCCAACAGAGTATTCTCTAGTAGCATTTATTTTACCTTCTTTTTGTAACAATAAATGTACGTTTTCTTTGCAAAAAAACTAACATCTTCTTAATTTCTTTTGTTTTTAAGTAATTTTCAAACTTTTGTTTGGAATAAACAGATTTTTGGAACAGCGGAGAACCTTATAGCGGGACTCTACTGTATGTAGTAAAATTTTAATTTTTATGGCAGAAAATTTAAATATGTTTGTGTTTTGTTACTCAAACTGAATACGGAAATAATTTATTCTTGCGTAACTGCATTTGTCCTGTTGCATTGTTTTAAAGCTGAAGACCGCTAGAGGTACAGTAACCTTTTTTTATTAAATTGATTACTGGAAAATTATATATTGTTGGTTTTAAAAAGCTGGTTTCAGTAAGGGTTTGACTGTTGTGTGGCAGGCGGGCGTGGTGAGTCTACAGAAGCTGTTGGTGAGGGAGAAGGCTGGGGCGGACTCGCGGGGCATCTACCTCATCTCCTCCAACCCGGCCGAGCCGGAGATGTTCGAACTCAAGGTGCAGAACCCACGCAACAAGCAAGTCTGGATACAGGCCATCAGGTGACCATTCTGCAGAGTAGTGTTTTATTCTATTCATGATAACCTACAATGGGCTCCGATTGGTGCTGCACTCTAGTAGCAAAATTTGACTGCAGGCAGCTACGATTCTGTCCACTACGGGCGCGAATCTACTATCAACCTGTAATACCTCTAGGCTACTGGTCGATAGCCGAGTTTGCTAAATCATAGAAACACCTTGGCCAGTTGTTCTTACGAAGTTTGTGGGTTCACAACCAAAACTGACCAGTTGTGCAACTCTCAATGAGTTAACCGATATGTGGCAAAGTTGGTGTGAGAGCCCAAGTAAACTAAACGGTGGCAGGCTTGCTTGAAATGTGACATAATCGGTTAATTCTTTGTAAGTTGCACATGGGCAACACTGATATTGTTACATTTTACTTATTTTTACTGTGTGTGTGCTTCTACGACTCTCTGAACTGAAAGAAAACAGAATTTTAATTCAAATACGTCATTAATCCTTTAAAAACATAATTTTTCTATTCCGATTCATAGGTTTTAAAAATTCGTTCTACCTTTTAAAAATGACAAGTTATTATGGAGTTCGTGACTCTTCACCATTAGGTTAACCCATTCACTTACAACCCAATACTCCCTGCTCTTCGCCGTGGCCACCGGGTATAGCGAAATACTTTTATGGCAACTGTCTAGCCAATTCATTATTTTCCTTTTATTATCAGATAGCATCGCTATGCAGAAAACTTAGTTGCCAGAAACCTGGATGGTTTTTAAACATATCCTTTCAATTTTTGGGCTGGTCGCGTTTATAATTTTAATAAAATCAGTATGAAACAGCTAATTTTCCCTGGAGCAGCTGGGTGTAAACTTAACGCAAAGTAGGTAGTTACAAACGGTCGTGAGTTGTAAAATTGATCACATTGCAGATTTCTGGTTAGTGATAATAAATAGGGTTGATTGCAATCAAGGAGAAACGGGTGATAGAGAAATTGCTGTTGTAATGGAACTCGTTAACCCTTTGATCGCCAAGCTAGTGAATGGGGTTGATGAGTGTGTTGTGTGTTACATTTTAGCGAATTTCCCCTATAGGGAAGAAGCTATTACCGTGGTCGACATGGTAAGACCTAGGCCCAAGACCATGATAACTTTTCGTTTTGAGGTCCTAAGATGCCAAAAACACCATCCATACAAAACTCTCGTAAAGAGGTCCGATTTTGATGAAATTTGGTATAATTTGGATAAAAACATGTAAAGCAACATTTATGACCTTAAGTTCGAAAACCAGCCAGATCGCTCCATCCTAAGGGGTATTTCGGCGGGGGGTAGTACCCCAAAAATGGGTTTTTTGAGTTTTTTACATGTAATATTTTAGTAAATAAACTTCTTTTCGCCATTGACTTCAGCTTAAAAAAAAACAATTTGGTGTTTTGATCATTGCTCTACATCAATTGGTTACAAAGATATTAAAAGTGCTAAACACAGTACGTTGTCCAATGTTATTCTTATCGAGAATGAGACAAATTGTATATCTCGCTTATTTATCAACTTAGCCTGACGAAACGTGGTATATTGCTTCAAATCGTTGTGCACTTTATTCATATTTGCACAAAAAACGATTTATTGGTTAATAGTTTCTGTAGCAGCAAACCTGCGTACTCAGCCGCCATGTTATTCTTATGGAGAGTAATTAAAATGTCATAAATCGTTTATTTATGAATGTATAATGATGTCGCTGTATATGGTATTAAGATATATAAATATGCGTTGGAAAATCTAAGTGACTGCGTACACGTCCAATGTAATGGCAAATTCACCTCGCTACCGCTTAGGTTAGGTTGGGTTAGGTTACGTTACGTTACGTTACGTTAGGTTAGGATAGGTTAGGTTACGTTAGGTTAGGTTAGGAGGTTTTCTGGCTCTCAATTTGTTTTAAAAATCACAGGAAAAGTAACGTACGGTGCATAATTTGGAGCGGACGTGAACAGTAGCGGCTCATGTCGGACGTGTACGTAGCCTCTGCCTTGGAAAATCGCTAAGTACGCAGGTTTGCTGCTGTGAGGGTATTTTACAATATCTTGAACACATGAACATTATTTTTTTAACAAACTTCTGTTGGACACGTACACAGTAGCGGTAGGTAAAAGTAGCAAATTACCAGATCAGGTGTGCAACTACAAAGAATTCAGCCATCCCTAAACCTTCGACCCTTGTTGTCCACTTTGCTTAAGGTTCTCCCTCCCTATTCGCTCTGCCACAAACTGGTGAACTCTTCATGAGTTGCACTTACAAAGCTCCAACTGAGATTAGATTCGAACCCTCGATCTCAGTGGCTGGGAGGATGGTGCCTAAAACTTATCTTACAATTATATTGCTATTTTGTATTGTTTTCAGTGAAATTTCTTCTAATTTTAATAATTACTGTGTTATTTTTTTTGTAAGCTTACCTACAATTTATTTCATATTAGTTGTTCTTAGAATTTACTATCTCTGTTACTATTTGTATTGATTTTTGTGGACAGAAGTCCTCCATTATTTCTTAACCGATTTTGAACATTGAGGTATCAAAAATAAATGGCCTTGATCTTTGCTTGTACAAAGTGGTTTTCAATTCCAATACCACTATTCTGCAGGGTACAGGCCACCCTCAAATTTAGTTCTTTGCTTTTAGGATAACTTTGGGAACAATTTTAATTAAACTGTATTCTAAAACAGCTGTAAATACAACCCAACAGTTGTACAATATCAACATATGTTCTGAGCTTAGAACACACTCCACTGAAATGGCAAGACTTCGTTTTTTAATCAGACAGAAGATGGATGAACTTGCTTGTTTTTGAGCAACAGGCCCACTATTTACTATTTAGTTGTCTGAGTTGTTAACATATTCATGGTTGTCAACCAATGTTGTTCTCCAGGCATGCTGTTCAGCACTGTCCGGAAGACGATGAAGATACAAGTGCTCTCAGTTCAGAAGAGAGGCAAAAGAATCTCGAAGCCAAGCAAAATCAAATACGGCAGATTGTTGGTTAGTATTTTTTTTTTTATTTATATTTGAACGGTTACTTTGCAGGGTTTCTACGGTCAGGGGAAGTCAGGGAATAGAAATTCAGTCAGGGAAGTTCAGGGAAAGTCAGAGAACCGAGAAATAAAGTTTATTTTGTTACGTCTCAAACCCCACATACTAAAGATATGAAAATAAATTGTGAGCTTATAGACAATATTGAATACTATTCCACCTTAAAGCTACTTCACAAATTATTTTTTAAATCTTTGTTAAGTATCGCTGAGGGTCATTATTACATAAAACCATAATCTTTCAGTCAGTTTTTATTTTACAGCAGGAGCCTGCATTTAAGCTGAGGAATAGTTAAGATAAAACCAAATTTGATTATTTGTGTAGTTTGTATTGAGATCAATCTATTTAATTTTGTTTTACGAAAATGTATGGCATACATGATATAGAAAATAATGTTTTACATATTATATAATAATTGTGCGCACATGCTCATGTATAAAGCGGAAATGCTAAGACGTATTTTGAAAGTTGGTCAGGGGAGTTTTACAAAAGGGTCAGGGAAAGTCAGGGAAATAGAAAATTGAAATTCTATAGAAACCCTGCTTTGTTTAAAATTCATTGATTGTGATGGTGAGTATCTAAGAAACTGCGGACATTCCCCATTGCTGATTAGTAAAAACTGATTGGTTTTACTAATCGGTGATGGAAAATAGGGGTCTGCGGTACCAACAATTTCAGATCGGTACGGTTCGGTACGGTAAAAGATTTTGTACCTTGGTTTTTGGTACAAATTCGGTACGGTACAATGTACCGTCATATATACTAATTGAAGAGGCCAGGGGAAAAAAGATGAATGTCCAAGAGACGACATTCAGAGAAAACGGAAATTTAAACTTTCAGTACTCATACCAAAAGGCTGAACAAAAAATTAATGATTTTTTAGTACTTATGTTGTAAAACACATTCAGCTTAAATTGCACACCTACAAGGAAATTTTGTTATAATTTTATTTATTAATAAAATTTATATTTGTATTCTTTTTTACAAATATTTTCAGGAAAAAGGATGAGGGTCCGACCGGTGAAGAAAGATGAGAGTCCATAGAATTTCTAAAAAAACATTAATAAATGTATTTTATTTATTACAAAGAAAGATTTTTAGTTTGAACAATAAAATCATGTATCTTGCTTATAATATAAATGTTCTGAATGACAGTCTTTTTGCTCTTAAAACACTATAGTAAGTACGGTAAGTCCAAAAGATTACATGAAATTACCGACAAAATTTGCCAAAATTTATCGAAGTTAATGTATCATGAAGTAAGGCTTTATAGTTTAAAAATAAAAATATAGGCCTAAATTTATATATGAGAGGCCTATACACTTATTGAATATCAGTGTTTTTGCAGTTCATAAAACCACTATCCTGAATGTGGAAGGGTATTGAAATACTGTTGTGCACTGTTGTATACTGTTGTGAAATACTTCATGGCAGAATTTATTGAGATGCTGCAAATCATGAAATTTAGCTTCAGACAGTGGCAATTTTTCATGGTACAACATTGATGGTAGTCGAAAACAACCCTCTTCTAAAGTCAGTCTCATCCGCTTTGCTTTGATCACTACACTTTCAGTTTGTGGTCCACTAAAAGATGATCGGTGAAGAATCATACGGGGATGATGTTCAACTACAGACATTTCTCTTACTGGTCGGCTTTTAAAGGGACATTTTTTTACATAAATGTCAGAAAGGAACTCAGACCAAGCTTTAAAAATCGTTTGGTCTTCACACGAAACTACCTTAAATGGTGAAGGTTTCGATCTAGCATTTTCTACAACAGTGTTCCATTCACATGGCAGCTCGACTCGAGTTTTTTGGTTTATTAAACCCATGTTTTTGTCGCATTCGAGGTAAGAATGTCCCCGAACAGGAAAAACAAGTTTAATAGATTTGAGTCTTCTTGTGAAATGAACAGTGTAATGGATCAAACGGAAAACTGTGTAGTTCTTATTTTGACCACCACAGGAGTCACAAAAAATGGTCAGCTCTTTTACCTGAGGGTTTAAATGGTTAAAAATAAAATCAAAGAGTACTGATGAAACATCATCTGATCCTTTTCTCCCGCATACCTCTGTATAAGTATAAAAAATTGCTTCTGAGGTAGAGAGTGTGTGTACGTTGAACATGTAGAAAGATAACTGTCGACGGTAATAAACATCGTTCGTTTCAATGTTTGGAACTGGGAGTTTTTTTTTCAAAGTCCATTGCAATTGCTTTTTTTGTGGATTCTGTTGTGCTTCTAGTCTAGCAGCTCTTTTCTTGTCATAAAACATTTTCGCCTTGCGTAAATGTAACTCCTTCTTCGTTTGCAATGATTTCAGTTCTTCATTTAACTGCTTGTACGTTTCCAAATGTGGATTAGTTTTATTGATTTTATTGTTTAGTGCATCAATTGTTACCGTAATCTCATCACAAAAGCTGCAGGTGTCACTTCGGGGATACCCGAAGGAAATGTTAAATTTTGATATAAATATTTCTCTGTACTTTTCGTAGGAAACTTTATGTTCTAAAAACATTGTCTTGAACATATTATACATTTTTTAACATTTAATTCGTCAGGTAAGTATCGCTTTTTAGATTTAGACAGACTGTAATGTGATCTCCGTGTTCGGAATGATTTTATATGCTCAATAATGGAATCAGTAACTTCCACACGAATTCTATTAGGTCTATTCTCGTGCTTCTTAATATTACCTAAATAAATTAAACTTTAAAAAGTCTTACTCATAAGAGTCATCACTGAACATTCACAAATACAAATCAACAACTAATGTAAACACAGAAAAGAACACTGGTAGCACTGGAAACACGGTAGCCAACATAAGTGGACCCTCATCTGTCTTTCCCACATTCACTGGTACCTTCATCTTTCTTCCCTAAACCTACTAAATTTTAAACTGCAATAACATAGCACCCTCATCTTTTATGCTTACGATAAATATACTATGAGATTTTACATGTTATAATGATCAAGAAATCACCTCAAACTCAATATGTGAAAAAAAATGGACACTCATCTTTTTTCCCCTGACCTCTTCAATTTAGTTATTAATTTTAATGTATCATAAACAAATTATTGAGTAATAATTAAGGTCATATACAATTTTTATTATTAATTTTATTAAAAAAATAAATAACTATACTATGGATAAACATATTTTTTAAACCTGTATCTTTAGAGTATTACATTTTAACATTATTATTATTAGATATTAATAAAAGTTCTTGAAATAATCATGAGAAATAAATTCAAAAGTTACTTGAAAATCAATCAATTGCATAAGTTCCTTAACTGATTAATTATATTGATTTCAATATAAATAAAAACTATTGGTTTAAATCATACAAACAACAAAAACCAAAGTTTTATAAATTCTATTTTTGTTGCATTGGGAGATTATTGTATCATTAATACAAAGCAAATCAGATAACTTAAATAAAACTATGTATGATGTGAAACTAAAAGAAATTATAAATTAGAAAATTAGACCTTTAAATACTGAAGATTAAAATCAAAATAATTCTAAATAATTCTAAAATAACACTACTAAATTCAAAATTGAAGTCAATAACAAATATTACAGTACATTTATTTAAACATAAGTACCATGTAAAACTGGAACATAAAGAAAGTAATAAAGTAGTACAGTGATATAATGTTAATTTGGCTATATCACATTTAAAATAATTAGCTATAAACCTCATCAAAAAATAAGTTTAGGTTGTTGTTAATAATAATTTGTAGTTGAATTTTCCAAAACCACACAAGATAATCTAACATATAACAGATATATGTATGTAAAAATTTCACAACACAATAAAACAAAAACAAATTTATGCTACCATTTGAAATTTATCAAGTTAGTGGCTATTTTTTAATTAGTATTCAACCATTTTTGAAACCTTTTATAATATAATTTAAAAATTTCACTAGTATACTTCAATAACAATAATAATAATACATAAATAAAAGCAGTTTAATTTGAAATCATAATGGAGAAAGACCGTGATTTAAAAGATAGTATTGCATTTCTCACTCTAGGAATGATGTTGACAAACAACTGATCTATAGCTTATTACCGGATCCCTCTCCCCTCACCCCTCATGCTTTCCTAGTCTAAACCTTTCTTGTCTTCAAGGACATATTTTTTGCCGACCCTACCCAGCCCCTCCCCGTTCCCCTTGCCCAACTTTCTTATCTCCATTCTCGTTTAGCTATAAATAACACCTGTCAAAGTCTCTTTTCCTATGAGTTTTGGGGCTTGTTTTCCTTAACGGAAATGACTAGTTATAAATAGGAGTCTTATTTAAACCACTTATTTTGTTAAACATTGTTTAGCTTATCTCTGTTTATTGTTTGAAGCAGTAAACTGTACCGTACCGAATCTGTACCGGGGTTATGTTCTGTACCGAACCAATGACGGTAATTAGTTGTGTACCGTACCGGTACCGTTTTTTCGGTGCACCGCAGACCCCTAATGGAAAATATCTGCAATTATTTCTTAAATAACGTACGCTACATAGAAATCTTTCAAAAAGTAATACTTGTTTGTACATACTCTAAATTAACTAAATTTTATAACAGTGACGATAAAGAAATCATTGTTTTGAATCTTTGTAGATTATTTGAGTTTTGTTATGGTTTTAGCGAATTTCCCTTATAGGGAAGAAGCTATTACCGTAGGTCTCATGGTAAGACTTAAGCCCAAGACCATGATAACTTTTCATTTTGAGGTCCCTAGATGCCAAAAACACCATTCGTTCAAATTTGTATAGATGTATATATATATATATATATATTTCATTATTTTGTACTTCGGATGTAAATTTGATTTTGTTTGACAGTGAGTTGAGATATGTTAAAAGTTCTTTTGTCTCTTCTTCATTGCCTTGAAACAGACAAATAATGTCGTCAACATATCGAAACCAGTAATTTATTTTGTTTCTCAAAGGATTATTTTCACTGATAATTTTATTTACTTCTAAATTATTTATGTAAATGTCAGCTAATAATCCCGAAAGGGGGGAGCCCATTGGCAGACCATCTTTTTGTTTGTAATAGGAAGAACTGTATTCAAAGTAGTTTTGTTCTAATGATATTTTCGTCAATTTAACTAAATCTTCAATTTCATTCTTTTTTAAAGTTTTATTTTCAATTAGGTTCGATTTAAGTATATTTAATGTTTCTTTTATGGGTATGTTTGTATACATACTGCTTATGTCAAAAGATATCAATAACGAGTTTGGTGGTATCGCTGTGTCTTTGATTTTGTTTATGAGATCATATGTGTTTTTCACATCAAATCTGTTTTCCCACGTAAAATTGTTTTTAATTTTATTTTGTAAATACTTACATAATTTGTAACAAGGAGCATTTTGAAAATTTATCACTGGCCTAATAGGGATATCTTCTTTATGTGTTTTTGGTTGGCCACGAAGTATTGGTGGTTTAGGCTTGTCCATTTTCAGTTCAATCTTTTCTCTTCTTGACAAGCTATTGCATTTCATTATCAAGTTATTGGTTGATTTTGAGAATTCTTCCGTTGGGTCATAGTTGATATTTTCAAAATTGTCATCGTTTAAGAAGTCTTTTACTTTTAAATCATAATCTTCTTTACTCATAATTACTATTGAGTTGCTTTTTTATTCTCAATAAAAAAATATATAACAAAATCGGATAACAACATCATGTGAGGTTACAAAAATAATGTAAGACATGACTATGACCTAAAGGTTTGAAACTAGTCGTCTAATAAAACATATTATGTTAAAACCAAAAAGGGTACTCTGTTTTAGCGAATTTCCCCTATAGGGAAGAAGCTATTACCGTAGTCGGCATGGTAAGACCTAGGCCTGGGACCATGATAACTTTTCGTTTTGAGGTCCCCAGACCCCAAAAACACCATTCGTTCGAAACTGTGTATATATATATATATATATATATATATATATATATATATATATATATATATATATATATATATATATATATATGTGTGTCCGTGAGCACGATAACTCTCGTAAAAATTATCCGATTTTGATGAAATTTGGTATACACGTGTAAAGCAACATTTATGACTTTAAGTTCGAAAACCAGCCAGATCGCTCCATCCAAAGGGGTATTTTGGGGGGGTTTTGTACCCCAAAAATGGGTTTTTCGAATTTCGTACATATAATTTTGGAAATAGGCAAATTTTAGTTTTTTCCATTGGATTCAGCTTAAAAAAACACACAATTTGGTATTTTGATCATTTCTCTACGTCAATTAGTTACCGAGATATTGAAAGTGCTAAACACAGTACGTTGTCTAATGTTATTCTTATGGAGGAAGATAAAAATTTTATATCTCGCTTATTTATGAACGTATACTGACGAAAGTTGGTATACGGCTTCATCTGGTTGTGGACCATTGATATTTGCTCAAATAAACAATTTTTTTACAAAGGCTCCCGTAGCAGCAAACCTGCGTACTCAGCCCCATGTTATTCTTATGGAGAATAAGTAACGTGTTATCTCCCTTAATTATGAAAATAAATTAATGAAATTTGGTATGTGGTTTTACCTACATGAGTTATATTGATATTTTTATAAAACCCCATTTTTGTGTTCCTTGCTTCAGCAAACCTGCATACTCAGCCGCCATGTTATTCTTATGGAGAATAATTAAAATGTCATAAATCGTTCGTTTGTGAATGTATATTGATGAAACTTGGTATGTGGCTTTATGTGGTATTAAGATACATATATATGCATTGGAAATTCGCTGAGTATGCAGGTTTGCTGCTACGGGGGTATTTAAAATTATGCTTACAACTAATTTATATATATATTTATATATATATATATATATATATATATATATATATATATGTGTCCGTAAGCACGATAACTCTCGTAAAAAAGGTCCGATCTTAATGAAATTTGGTACAAATGTTTAAAGTACCATTTATTTGAACGAGTTCGAAAACCAGATGAATCGCACCATCCGAAGGGAGGTTTTTGGGGGGTTTTGTACCCCAAAAATGTGTTTTTTGGGGTTTTCACATGTAATTTTAATTTAAATCAAATTTTATTTTATACCATTGAATTCAGCCTAAAAAAACAAACAATTTGGTATTTTGATCATTGCTCTACGTCAATTGGTTACCGAGATATTGAAAGTGCTAAACACAGTACGTTGTATAATGTTATTCTTATGGAGAAAAAGAAAAATTGCATATCTCGTTTATTTATGAACATAAACTGGCGAAATTTGGTATATGGCTTGATCTGGTTGTGGTTTATTGTTGTTAGCACAAAAAACATTTTTTCGCTTATGGCTCCTGTAGCAGCAAACCTAGGTACTTGGTCCCCATGTTATTCTTATGGAAAATGTTTAAAATGTTATATATCGCTTATTTATGAATGTATATGGATGAAACTTGGTATGTGACTTCACTAAGATGACTTCTATTGATATTTGCATAAAAACCCATAATTTTGTGTGCCTTGTTGCAGCAAACCTGCGTACTCATCCCCAATGTTATTCTTATGGAGAATAATTAATATTTTAAATATCGCTTGTTTGTGAATACATTTCTTATGAATCCTGTTAAGTTTTTTAATGTGTTATGTTATATATTCATTGGAAATTCGCTGAGTATGCAGGTTTGCTGCAACGGGGGTATTAATGTCTTTTCAAGATATCTTTCTAGAATCTTTCTAGATTGGATGTCTATGTCAATGGTCAGCAAACTTCCGGCAAACTGTCTATGTCCTTGGCATAAACTTCCGGTTTTCTTTCTATGGGATATGTCAAAAGGCTGTATGATGCAGTGCCCATTCATTTTTCTGTCATTAAATGACGTTAATCTTGATTTTAACTAGACATTGAACCGTTTGTTTCTAATATAATTTTAAAACTTCAACACCACCTGTTTTTAATTCACATTTGAGTTGAGAATAACTGGTGCAGTTATAATTTTTAACCAATGTTCTTTAGTGTGGAAAATATATTTTTGCTGGCAATAACTAGTAAACTGAAATCATTTTTGGCCATTATAATGTGGTTTATTTTAGTTGATAAATTGTTTTACTTTTTCGTCAGAAATTCAGAGTTTAGTCATAATATTTGGTCAGCATTACCTTGTTTTTTTTCTTAGTGATTTACTGTCCGATATTAAATAGTCAAGTTTAAATAATCAGGTAAAATTGCATGGTTTGTTGCAGATTTTGGCCTTTATTATAATACCAGATGTGTGAGTTTGGCACTTGTTTGTCCGCCACAGTTTTAAACCAAAATTAAAAAGCCTAATTACATATTTGGGATACAAGCTAGAAATCGTAAGAGTAAATCCTGTGTCAGTTCTCATTCTACAGTAGAGTCTCACAAACTCGACTCAATGTAAACTAATGCCCTGTCGAGTTTGTGGAATGTCGAGTTATCCAGAATTACATTGGTAGGGGAGAAAAACGCTTTATTTAGCTGTAAATTGTATACTGTATTAGATTATACTTAACACATTATAGTATATTGTATAATGATACTGTATTACAAACTTAAGAAAACTATAAAACTTACATAAATGACTTCAAACATGAGAATTAATAATTAAATGCCCTTGTTTCCAAAATATGAAGTACTGTAATACATGTACTGTATAGTAAATGAGGTGTCGAGTTTCCCAGAGTGTCGAGTTATCGGGAGTCGAGTTTATGAGACTCTACTGTATATATTTTTTAAGAATTTAGAAAACTGAGAACTGAAACCAGCATGTCACTAATAAAAGCTCCATAAATTTATATCCTCCTTAAAACGTGTTAAAATAAAAAAGTGTTATTCATTACCATGCAAGTTTAATATATTATGGATTAACTTGTTCTTCCTTATGCTGTGCTTATAATAAATGTGTGCTATTTCAAAAACACTGAGTACAACAGACACAATTTAAATAAACAATAGCATTGTTTATGAGCTTATAGTAGCAAGTTTAATTTTTTCATGCTTGATGACACTCACATTTTTCACTTTATCGCTCAGCTTTAAGGTTAAAATACATTGGTGTTTCGATAAGTGAAAATTATATTAATTTAAACTTTTATATAAAATAACTTTCCAACATGTGTTTAAATAATAGCACCACTTCAAAATCAAGTATGTTAAAAGTGTTGTTGCAAATGTTCATAAGTGTCAAAACACTTGCTCGATTGTGAATGCTTATGTCCCTTGTTTGTCCATGGAAGCTAATGACACGAGCTTAGGATTTGAAGGTATTTTCAGCAAGCATGCGAGACAGGAATGTTAACTGCTTCCAATAGAAATGTTTATTTGTTAGATACAATTTGCAACACTGAAATTTATTATATGATGTTTGGCTCTGCTTTGGTTGTTTTATTATTTTGCAAATCATTTCTGTGCTGCTTACACTTTTTTAAGTTTCACAATGTTGATTTTTTAAATATTTTTAAAAATATAATGAGGTAATACTAATTTATTTGTTTTTAGTTGTTCTGAATGGTATGAATATAAATTACATGTGTTATCTTTGACCGATTGTTTTACATTATTGATTGTTCTTTCCTTTTCGGGCTAAGTTTGTGTTCAAAAATATTGAATCTCAACAACTCTCTGAGTTTCAATTAAAATACACAACACTTCCACTGGTATAATTCTTTATATTAGGTACTAAGTTTATCTTGCACAACACTTTTTCGGATAGTTTCATGATTCTACATGTTTGCATGACATTTTAATTTGCAAGTGTAATATTGATTTACTCAAATTCAGTACCTGTGATGGATGTAGCCACGACAGTTCTGCTAAAGTATGTCTGCAATTTGTAGCTTAAAATTATATTAGAGCATGCAACATCTTAAGCAAATTACTGATCAATTTTCAGTGAATATTCAAGGATATGAACATGGTTCTATGTTCAAAAGGTATTTGTTTATTTTATTTGACTTCAATATTTTATTAATGATGTTTTCAACTTATTTTAGCGAATTTCCCCTATAGGGAAGAAGCTATTACCGTAGTCGGCATGGTAAGACCTAGGCCCGGGACCATGATAACTTTTCGTTTTGAGGTCCCCAGACCCCAAAAACACCATTCGTTCGAAACTGTATATATATGTGTCCGTGAGCACGATAACTCCCGTAAAAATTATCCGATTTTGATGAAATTTGGTATAAACGTGTAAAGCAACATTTATGACTTTAAGTTCGAAAACCAGCCAGATCGCTCTACCCAAAAGGGTATTTTGGGGGGGTTTTGTACCCCAAAAATGGGTTTTTTTAATTTTTCACATATAATTTTTGAAATATTCAAATTTTAATTTTCACCATTGGATTCAGCTTAAAAAAACACACAATTTGGTATTTTGATCATTTCTCTACGTCAATTGGTTACCGAGATATTGAAAGTGCTAAACACAGTACGTTGTCTAATGTTATTCTTATGGAGGAAAAGAACAATTTTATCTCGCTTATTTATGAACGTATAATGACGAAACTTGGTATACGGCTTCATATCGTTGTGGTCTATTGATATTTGCTCAAAAAAATACTTTTTGCCAAAGGATCCCGTAGCAGCAAACCTGCGTACTCATCCCCATGTTATCCTTATGGATAATAATTAAATGCTATGTCTCCCTTAATTATGAACATAAATTAATTCAAACTGGTATATGACTTCACCTACTTCAGTTATATTGATATTAGCATAAAAACCCATTTTTTGTATTCCTTGTTGCAGCAAACCTGCATACTCAGCCCCAATGTTATTCTTATGGAGAATAATTAAAATTGTATATATCGCTTACTTGTGAATATATTTTTATGAAACTTGATAAGTGGCTTTATGTAGTATTAAGACATTTATATCTCTATTGGAAATTCGCTGAGTATGCAGGTTTGCTGCGACGGGGGTATTTAATATACTGGCTTATCATTTAATGTTTATCATTTAATCAATGAAAATAAAAGCTTAGACCCTGTCCCTTTCTTAGTTAAAATCTTAAATACTTTTACCAGACTAAATTTTAAAAAAAATGGCAATCATTCTTGCGCCAGTTTGGCTCTAAAGAGTAAAAAACCCTAATTCTAAGCCAGTAATCTTCTAATTAAATTAATATTTTCTAAATGATAGTCTCTATCCTTTATTAGTAAAATTGTGTTGGTAGGCATATTTCATTATAACCTTTTTTACAGATACTAAGTTAATCAAAAAGTTTTTTTGAGGTTGCTTTATTTATAAACACTTAACTTTTTTTGTCATATTGAGTTTAAATTTTGTTTATAGTATTTATTTAGGTTATTAAGAAAACTATTATTGTTGTAATCAGTTTTATCAGTCAGTTCTGGACTCTTAATGTTGCCAGGTGGTCAGTATAATCACAGTTCCTATCCCTTAATTGTAGAAGGAGTACAAATTTTACAAATCCTTTCACAGCATGTGGTGTGTAGGGGAGGTAATGCGAGAGATTGTGAATACCCCCACCCCAATTCCCCTCCTACGGATGTGTAACAGTCACTTAAACATAACAAGAAATTAAAATAATTGTAATGTATGTTTTTATGGATAAATATAGATTAATAAGCAGACTAACTAAGACACATGGAGGGGGTAAGTCATTAATGTACATGCACAAACCAGGCGCCAAGGACCTTTAATGAATCTGTATATAAGTTTCATCTAACATGGATAGCAACTTTATCAGGTGTTAAACGCAGCCAATTTATTTTCATCACAAAAATTCATGCAATGGCTGAAATTCAGCAGTGAATATGTGGCACGTACATCAGGTCGATTGAATAATTCAATAATTCTAAAATCTTTCATAATAGTAACAAAATATCAGTGATACGTGATGGTGGAACCCTCCTTGAGCTGATCTTACTTAGTTTGCTAAAAGCCTATTAATATTGAACTTATTATTGAAATAAATTCAAATCCATCACTATTATGAGTTTCAAAAATACAACATTGAACTTCTAAAATCTTGAGTCGGCTGCAAAATCCAACTTTTTAGAGTATTTGTCTGATATTGTTTAAGAGTTAAATATAAATGGAAGGCTTAAATTATTTAGTATGTGCAATACCTGTTTATTTAACTCATATCATCTACTGTCTTCAATTAAATATAGTTTATTCGGTCAGCTTGAAAAAACCGAGGTCTCGCTAAGTGAAAATATGCAGAAATCAGCTGTTATTTAAAGAAATAGATACATTATTTTAATTTAGCACTATTTGTAATTTTACTCCCTCTACATAACCAGTATTTTTCAGTTTGGTCAGAATGTACGTTCAAACATTGGAATTTGCAGGTGTGCTGAGACAGAAGGATGTGGAGCAAGCTTTGATCTTGGAAGAGAAAATGGCGCTGCAACTGAGGTGAGTTGTGACACAAACACAGCTTGTAAACAAGTAGCGTGAACGAGATTACTAGATGTTGAGTGTGCATGCCCAACATTTGGCTGGGTTTTCAAATAACAAAACTGACTATAGGGCCTCACTCGCTGTAAGATATGAGAGAGAAAGAGAAAGGGGTAGCAGAGTGTGTCACAGTGTTTCTTGAGTGTAAGGAGTCGGCCTAACTTGGACAAATCGTTTGAAATTCAAAAATTCAGTTGTCTATTTAGAATTAGTCTAAACAAATATTTTAACTACAGAATAAATTGGTCGTATTTTTTATGATTGTTATTTGGGTGAATATTTTGTAGGCTATCGCAAATTACATTTGTTTAAGTTAAAAAGTTAAAATATGAATGATATTATGACTCAAAATTATAGTATTGGGAATTGTAATACAATGAACACTGTAAAGTTGAGTCCACGGCTGCACGGACCAGGTTTGTTTGTTTTTGGGGGGATTAGGAGGCCCCGGCATAGCCGGATAGGCACGTCTCCCTTGGGATATTGTGCAGCCATTGGAAAGAGGGATGGGAAAGGTGGTATGATGGGTTCAGTCTGCCTCGCTCCAGAAAGGGAGAGAGAACCTTACCTAGCTCCCGGGCTCTGTGGGTGACATAACCCCAGGACGTTTCGCCCTCTAACCCGACGTCCCCCTAAGTCCACCAGACAGGGACCACTATCGCACAGAGCCTCCAACCTCTCAGGGGACGGGTGGCCCCAAGACGGTTCGTCCCCCAGCCCGGCAGACCGGAGACCGTCAGGGAAGGGCCCTTCCTCACAGGCATCCACCCCAGGCTACAAGGGAGATCCACTACTCCCTCCAAGGACTTCGACTTCGACTGGGTATCCAGGCTCAACTGGGAGTCAAGCCCCAGAAGATACAAGGAGGAATCAAGGAAGGGAACTTGGTCACACTGGATAGCCAAAAGACTTACCAATACTCTGACAGCTTCATTTTGCTATACGCAATGGCGACCTCTGTACTAACAGGGTCTCCCTGTAGACCAGTCAGAAAGCCTTCGAGGGCTTCGGACCGGGTTGTTGGCGGTTCTTGCTGGAGTGACGGGACGGCCAGAGGGGATCAAGAATCAAGGGAGGGAGGAGTATTGGGAAATTGGTACAGGTAGCATGATATCAGTAGCCAATGAGAATTTATTTAAAGTAACATCAGTCATCCAAAATCAGGTGGCATGATGCTCTGAACATTTACATCAGGTGGCATGATGTTGACATTTTTGTAATCAATAAAGATGAATTCAACTTAATAAACATTTAACCAATAAGCATAATTAAATGTTATTATACAACTCTTATAAATTAACTACTGTCAGTGTTTGTAAACACATTTTTAAGGCGAGATTTAAGCTTTTTGTAGGTGAAAAGCAATGCTGTGAAACTGAAAGGGTAAGTGGATTGGGGATGAAAGTCTGCATTACAATGTGAAGAGTGAAGGGTGAAGGGTGTTGATATCACAAAGTTACGTAATATTAGTTAGAGTATTAGGACTCTAATAAAATCTGGGACAGTGTGTTAATTGGCGAGCAAGCAATCGCACTATTGTGTAGGAAATCAGTTATTTAAATTTGTAAATTTAAGAGATGTAGTTTTATTCTGAATACATGAATGGGTTGCACACCAAGTGTAACTGCGGTTTGTAATGTCAACACCAATCGACCAATCACAAGTCTGCTGATGTCACTCCAGGTTGCTGGCCGCGGCGGGGATGCCCACCCTCCCCGAGCCACCCTCCTACTGCCATCTGGTCACTGACGACATGGACCTGCAGCATATGTGGAAGGAGGTCTTGTCAGCTGTCAGGGTACGTACAGGGCGTACACCTGGCAAAGTCTGTTACGCTGATAGTGTTGTGCAGTTAAAACTAAACATCTGATTTCCCATCCAAAATCCAGCATAATTGTTATTATTATTTACATACCATGTAAGTATATTTTCTTTGTAAAAAGTAATTTAAATTCCAAGAAAATTATCAAGTGTTATAACTGTGTTAGTTGCATACCAGTAGCACAACAAAATTACTTTAGTTTCACGGAAGATGATCATTTGTAAGAATATACTATTCCTTCTTTTCTAGCAGATAATTGCAGATCTTATTGGCGTCCCGATAATTAAAACTGTATGTTGGATCTTGTGTGTACGTCTTAGTGTCACTTAAACAAAAATCACAGTACTAATGTTTACACAAATTTAAGTTCCATATCCACTTTCATGATATGTGTACCTTGCTGCCCATCTGGACACCACTGTCATGCAGTTTCGGTGGCAACAAACCCAAATTTAATTAGTAGATAGTTTTTTTCCGTACTATGCACACAGTTAACTATAACCTAATGTATAATTAATAGAAAAAACTATGTACTTATCAGTAGTAATGATTAACATAAATGTGCAAATTAATATATCTCTAAATTGTAATCATATCCATTATGCAATTTTGAAACAACTAAACACCCAGTTCGCTCTAGCAAATGACAATGTGAGGCAAGGCTTGGGGAAGAAGGCAGGAGAATTTTACCCCCACATTAAATGATCTGGTTTGGAGAATAGTGTATTCAGCACTATAAATAAGTAATGATACATAATTGGTCTTAAAATTAGATCAATATTAACCAACCGTTGGTCATCATCAGGACAAATACCCAGAAAGTAACTGTTATGTCTTTGTGAGTCTTCGTCCAGACAATAGGAACAGGTGGAATATTCATAGTAAATTTGTTCTACTTATGTTTTGTGCTATAAATATTTACAGTTGAGTTCACTTTTTGTTTTTAAAGAATTACATACAAAATTTTACCAAAATGGATTAATTTATTTAATTTTAAACATCATTTACATCAACACCAATCAGTAACCGTATTTTCTTTTGTACATATTCGTGGGTTTATTTTGTAGTTATACTTATAAAAATGTGGTTTTGCCTGGCAGAAAGTAAACCAGCTGGCCAGTTCGCTGTATGCATCAGGCACCAGTTTATCGCGGAGTGTCAGTTCAGTGGGTGAACACCAGAGCGAGACGTATGTCTCTCCGACGTTGCCCAAACGAGCGGAGACCTTCGGTGGCTTCGACAACGCCAACAAAGATCAGGGCGCATTTAATAAAGGTCGGTGTACAAGATTTGTGACGACGTTGGGTAATAGTTTTCTAGTAAACATTTGTATTAATGTTGTATTTTTTTAAATAATTAACAGCCTTGAGACCTGATAATATTTACTCTAGTAAGAATGTTACTTACTGAATGCCTGAAGGTGTCAAATTTTCAAAATTTAGCGGGATGCAATTCGATCTAATTACAGTTCTCTTCAGCCGCTGTTTTCTTACATTTATGCTCATTTCATCACTGATGGTCGTCACACGGGTGTCCCCGACACATAAAACGCACACACGAACACATAGTACATTTACATTAAAAATCCGGTACCGGTACAGCTTTTCGCACCGCACTTTACCGATCGGTGAACGTAGGCCTACTGCGGGCTTGCTTCTAAGACAGGATTGGGAATGTCCTAATCAGCTGATTGATGCGGGTGAGATTATCAATTGACAGCAAAACTCCAGCCCAGTAGGCCTATGTTCACCGATCGGTAAAGTGCGGTGCGGAAAGCTGTACCGGAACCGGGTTTTTAATGTAAATGTTTGTTCTATGTGTTCGTGTGTGCGTTTTATGTGTCGGGGACACCCGTGTGACGACCATCACTGATGGAATAAGCATAAATGTAAGAAAACAGCGGCTGAAGTTGATCTGTAATTAGATCGAAATGCTACATTTTGAAAATTTTACACCTTCAGGCATTCAGTAAATAACATTCTTACTAGAGTAAATCTCAAACTATAATTTTAATTTTTGTAATAATACTAGTTTA
The DNA here is from genome assembly GCA_963675035.1 of Allygus modestus. NCBI lineage: Eukaryota > Metazoa > Arthropoda > Insecta > Hemiptera > Cicadellidae > Allygus > Allygus modestus. The sequence goes on from OY776112.1 coordinate 474,408,302, forward strand.
TCAGTTGGAGCTAGTTTTGGTATATTTTTATTGCTAAATTCTGTTGATTTTTAATGATTAGAAGAATTAACTGATTTAATGTAATATCAAGTTTTTATGTTTTGTTACAAATCAAAATCACCATAAAAGTCTTCCATTAAAAAAAAAATAAATAATCTTGCTTTATTCTGAAAAGTTAAAAATTAATTTGTTGAATGTTTTTCAAATATTTGTTTGAATCTTTACTGAAATATTTTAGCAAGTTTTTTCAGGAAATTAGACGAGTGGTGTCTTTAAAATGTAAAAACATTATTTGGCTTCTCATTGTAAGAGGGCTTTTTGTTGAGGGGCCATTTTTGGCCAGAAATTTTTTTGTAAACAATATTTAATGGAATGTTCATTTTACCTTCTTAAATGTTAAGCTGTTGGTCCCGGCTACATTAGTAGTCGACAAAACATGTCAGAGGCACTAGTGCGACCTGAAAACTCTTGACAACAGACCTTGGCTGGAAGGTTACATGAACTTTACTTTTACCTTCTTAAATGTTAAGCTGTTGGTCCCGGCTACATTAGTAGTCAACAGAACATGTCAGAGGCACTAGTGCGACCTGAAAACTCTTGACAACAGACCTTGGCTGGAAGGTTACATGAACTTTACTTTTACCTTCTTAAATGTTAAGCTGTTGGTCCCGGCTACATTAGTAGTCGACAGAACATGTCAGAGGCACTAGTGCGACCTGAAAACTCTTGACAACAGACCTTGGCTGGAAGGTTACATGAACTTTACTTTTACCTTCTTAAATGTTAAGCTGTTGGTCCCGGCTACATTAGTAGTCAACAGAACATGTCAGAGGCACTAGTGCGACCTGAAAACTCTTGACAACAGACCTTGGCTGGAAGGTTACATGAACTTTACTTTTACCTTCTTAAATGTTAAGCTGTTGGTCCCGGCTACATTAGTAGTCGACAGAACATGTCAGAGGCACTAGTGCGACCTGAAAACTCTTGACAACAGACCTTGGCTGGAAGGTTACATGAACTTTACTTTTACCTTCTTAAATGTTAAGCTGTTGGTCCCGGCTACATTAGTAGTCGACAGAACATGTCAGAGGCACTAGTGCGACCTGAAAACTCTTGACAACAGACCTTGGCTGGAAGGTTACATGAACTTTACTTTTACCTTCTTAAATGTTAAGCTGTTGGTCCCGGCTACATTAGTAGTCGACAGAACATGTCAGAGGCACTAGTGCGACCTGAAAACTCTTGACAACAGACCTTGGCTGGAAGGTTACATGAACTTTACTTTTACCTTCTTAAATGTTAAGCTGTTGGTCCCGGCTACATTAGTAGTCAACAGAACATGTCAGAGGCACTAGTGCGACCTGAAAACTCTTGACAACAGACCTTGGCTGGAAGGTTACATGAACTTTACTTTTACCTTCTTAAATGTTAAGCTGTTGGTCCCGGCTACATTAGTAGTCGACAGAACATGTCAGAGGCACTAGTGCGACCTGAAAACTCTTGACAACAGACCTTGGCTGGAAGGTTACATGAACTTTACTTTTACCTTCTTAAATGTTAAGCTGTTGGTCCCGGCTACATTAGTAGTCGACAGAACATGTCAGAGGCACTAGTGCGACCTGAAAACTCTTGACAACAGACCTTGGCTGGAAGGTTACATGAACTTTACTTTTACCTTCTTAAATGTTAAGCTGTTGGTCCCGGCTACATTAGTAGTCAACAGAACATGTCAGAGGCACTAGTGCGACCTGAAAACTCTTGACAACAGACCTTGGCTGGAAGGTTACATGAACTTTACTTTTACCTTCTTAAATGTTAAGCTGTTGGTCCCGGCTACATTAGTAGTCGACAAAACATGTCAGAGGCACTAGTGCGACCTGAAAACTCTTGACAACAGACCTTGGCTGGAAGGTTACATGAACTTTACTTTTACCTTCTTAAATGTTAAGCTGTTGGTCCCGGCTACATTAGTAGTCAACAGAACATGTCAGAGGCACTAGTGCGACCTGAAAACTCTTGACAACAGACCTTGGCTGGAAGGTTACATGAACTTTACTTTTACCTTCTTAAATGTTAAGCTGTTGGTCCCGGCTACATTAGTAGTCGACAGAACATGTCAGAGGCACTAGTGCGACCTGAAAACTCTTGACAACAGACCTTGGCTGGAAGGTTACATGAACTTTACTTTTACCTTCTTAAATGTGAAGCTGTTGGTCCCGGCTACATTAGTAGTCGACAAAACATGTCAGAGGCACTAGTGCGACCTGAAAACTCTTGACAACAGACCTTGGCTGGAAGGTTACATGAACTTTACTTTTACCTTCTTAAATGTTAAGCTGTTGGTCCCGGCTACATTAGTAGTCGACAGAACATGTCAGAGGCACTAGTGCGACCTGAAAACTCTTGACAACAGACCTTGGCTGGAAGGTTACATGAACTTTACTTTTACCTTCTTAAATGTGAAGCTGTTGGTCCCGGCTACATTAGTAGTCGACAGAACATGTCAGAGGCACTAGTGCGACCTGAAAACTCTTGACAACAGACCTTGGCTGGAAGGTTACATGAACTTTACTTTTACCTTCTTAAATGTGAAGCTGTTGGTCCCGGCTACATTAGTAGTCGACAGAACATGTCAGAGGCACTAGTGCGACCTGAAAACTCTTGACAACAGACCTTGGCTGGAAGGTTACATGAACTTTACTTTTACCTTCTTAAATGTTAAGCTGTTGGTCCCGGCTACATTAGTAGTCGACAGAACATGTCAGAGGCACTAGTGCGACCTGAAAACTCTTGACAACAGACCTTGGCTGGAAGGTTACATGAACTTTACTTTTACCTTCTTAAATGTTAAGCTGTTGGTCCCGGCTACATTAGTAGTCGACAGAACATGTCAGAGGCACTAGTGCGACCTGAAAACTCTTGACAACAGACCTTGGCTGGAAGGTTACATGAACTTTACTTTTACCTTCTTAAATGTTAAGCTGTTGGTCCCGGCTACATTAGTAGTCAACAGAACATGTCAGAGGCACTAGTGCGACCTGAAAACTCTTGACAACAGACCTTGGCTGGAAGGTTACATGAACTTTACTTTTACCTTCTTAAATGTTAAGCTGTTGGTCCCGGCTACATTAGTAGTCGACAGAACATGTCAGAGGCACTAGTGCGACCTGAAAACTCTTGACAACAGACCTTGGCTGGAAGGTTACATGAACTTTACTTTTACCTTCTTAAATGTGAAGCTGTTGGTCCCGGCTACATTAGTAGTCGACAAAACATGTCAGAGGCACTAGTGCGACCTGAAAACTCTTGACAACAGACCTTGGCTGGAAGGTTACATGAACTTTACTTTTACCTTCTTAAATGTTAAGCTGTTGGTCCCGGCTACATTAGTAGTCGACAGAACATGTCAGAGGCACTAGTGCGACCTGAAAACTCTTGACAACAGACCTTGGCTGGAAGGTTACATGAACTTTACTTTTACCTTCTTAAATGTTAAGCTGTTGGTCCCGGCTACATTAGTAGTCGACAGAACATGTCAGAGGCACTAGTGCGACCTGAAAACTCTTGACAACAGACCTTGGCTGGAAGGTTACATGAACTTTACTTTTACCTTCTTAAATGTGAAGCTGTTGGTCCCGGCTACATTAGTAGTCGACAGAACATGTCAGAGGCACTAGTGCGACCTGAAAACTCTTGACAACAGACCTTGGCTGGAAGGTTACATGAACTTTACTTTTACCTTCTTAAATGTGAAGCTGTTGGTCCCGGCTACATTAGTAGTCGACAGAACATGTCAGAGGCACTAGTGCGACCTGAAAACTCTTGACAACAGACCTTGGCTGGAAGGTTACATGAACTTTACTTTTACCTTCTTAAATGTGAAGCTGTTGGTCCCGGCTACATTAGTAGTCGACAGAACATGTCAGAGGCACTAGTGCGACCTGAAAACTCTTGACAACAGACCTTGGCTGGAAGGTTACATGAACTTTACTTTTACCTTCTTAAATGTGAAGCTGTTGGTCCCGGCTACATTAGTAGTCGACAGAACATGTCAGAGGCACTAGTGCGACCTGAAAACTCTTGACAACAGACCTTGGCTGGAAGGTTACATGAACTTTACTTTTACCTTCTTAAATGTTAAGCTGTTGGTCCCGGCTACATTAGTAGTCAACAGAACATGTCAGAGGCACTAGTGCGACCTGAAAACTCTTGACAACAGACCTTGGCTGGAAGGTTACATGAACTTTACTTTTACCTTCTTAAATGTTAAGCTGTTGGTCCCGGCTACATTAGTAGTCGACAGAACATGTCAGAGGCACTAGTGCGACCTGAAAACTCTTGACAACAGACCTTGGCTGGAAGGTTACATGAACTTTACTTTTACCTTCTTAAATGTTAAGCTGTTGGTCCCGGCTACATTAGTAGTCGACAGAACATGTCAGAGGCACTAGTGCGACCTGAAAACTCTTGACAACAGACCTTGGCTGGAAGGTTACATGAACTTTACTTTTACCTTCTTAGATGGGTCAGTCATGGTTTTCGCTTGTATTTCATAATCCATTTTCACCAAGTCTATTTGCTCTTAATGACAGTACTGCCATTAGGTATCTTCTGCAGACCAATTGGAAAAACCCAATGTATTTTCATTGAGCTTTTTAAAACTTTAACAGTTTTGTAAAACTTGACCAGAACTCATTTTTGTAGGACTTGCACACCTCAGCTATATAATGTCATATAGTCCTAAGCATCAAGTTACTAATGCTCCATTATTTTTTCAGGGTTGTTGAAGAAACAGCATCAGCAACAGATGCAGCAGTTGCAACAGTTGCAGCAACAGCAGACGCAGCAGTTGCAAAACCAGTTGCAGCTCCAGGCACAACAGTTACAGCAGCAGGTGGGTTGGGGGAAATAGTAATCACATGTAACTTTACGTTGCGGCTGGGCAAATCTGTTTTTGACCTAACAGCTTGTGTTGGGCAATAAGGAAGGCAATATGCAAAGCGACTTGGAATACAGATCTTGCCCCTGAGTTGCACTATAGTTTCCACAGTAGTTTGTGCAATATTTGATATTTTAAATTGTTTCAGCAACTTTCAATTTTAGAAAGTAACATTGACACTTGTATATGCAACTTTGGCGTTATAGTCTGCTCTGTAGTCACTTGTGCTGTTATTTTGTTTGACTTTGGTTTGTGGATGGTCTGGTCGTAACTTCCAGCCGATATTATATTTTTTGTCTTCTATTACAGTCAAAAATACATGGTCTGGTTATCACTTACAGACATTAACATACGTTCGGTTGTCAGTTATAACCAAATTATATTTCCCGACGTATTTTTGGCCAATTTCACATGATGCAGGTGTTTTTTGCTGCTGTTACTACGCGATTCAGCAGTTTGAAATCGTTAGCAATCCTCTGAAGATCGGCGGGAAATACTAACTTGATTTTTCAAGTATTTTTGAAAACTTCCAAGTCAAGTATTTCAATACGCGATCAAAACTTTTCAGCCTCATAAAATTAAAATATTGGCCACAATCTAACTTTCTTCAATTCTTAAAAGAGTTTTATTGTTCTGTCAAAGTCTGTAAAATAATAATGCAGGTTAATACAACATAACCATGAGCATATATGCCAGATTATGCCTCTTGATGGGGGGGACCTCTCAGACTCTAAGACCGACTGGTAACAAGGAGATGTGGCATTGTGTTATCAAACCCTTTCTATTACTACTGCTAAAGGTCATTTGTAATCTTTTTATTTGTGTATGTAAGTACAAAATACTATAATTTGTTGGTAAATTTGATTAATATTGAGGCATCTTAATTTTATAAAAAAAATCTTTCATGATTACACACAAATAAAATTGTCAGTATAAAGCCTTTCCAATCTTGGAAACAAGGTGTTTTTTGTTGGGACACTATATCTTCCCGTTAATACTTCATCAAAACCAATTATTGGGCCGTCATTTTAAACATTACCTTCACCGCTACATGTAAAAAATAACAAACAATTAAAAACTATAAAATTGATCATTTGATGGGTGATTCCTACTTGTTTATTTGTCAACGTACTAGTGGCACCATCTTTACGTTTACAGTGACATGTGTTTCACTGTAAGCAACTCAACACATGTGTTTCAGTGCGCAAGCTGCGCATGGACAATCCTAGTAAATATTCATTAAGTTTAAAATTAGTGTTTCAAGCAAAAATGACTGAAATCACTCAAAGTTTTCAAATACATATTATTTGTACATTGTAATTAAGTTTCACCCTGTTAAAAATTATAGTAGATCAAGTTAATCACATTTAAGAATGGTAACTTCAGATGGAGAATTGCTAATTTTGTCAAAGATTAAAATTTGTGTAATTTACTCAATGTATAAAATTTGAATTTATCGTGAATTTTAACATTGCCAGCCAGTTTATTATGTTCATGTGTGTGTAACAAATGATGGTTGTGAGTTCGTGAAGTATTTCTTTCAGACGTTTTAAATGTTGTCAAACCTACTTAGATGTTCAACTTAACCCATTGGCTTACCTGAAATTTGCCACCTGACAAACCGTTCAGTTTCCTAAGAAAAATTACATAAATGTATACTTTTATTAAAACTGTCACTATAGCAACAATTATTGCTCAAATTACTTAATTTGTGCACTAATATTTAGAGAAATAAATTATCTACAAGAAGAAAATACTTTTGACAGCATTTATGTATGGTAAATATATATATATATATATGTATATATATATATATATATATATATAATGTATATATATTTATATAGTTTATAAAAAACAATAATTTTAAAAGGAGTTTCATGTAAAAAAACAAAAAAATGTTTCAGCCCAACGACTATTATGTACTTGTAGGTTATTTATTTTTTTACATGAAAATAACAAATGTTAGTGATACACTTATATTTGACCTAGATATAACATATTTTCCAAAATCACATTTTTCCGAAATTTTACTAAGTTTTATGCAAGTATGGGCATATGCATAAAAAATACATACAAACAAAAAATGAAAACAAATAAATAAAAAATTTAAAAAATTTGTTTAATAAAAAAATAAATTGTGCTATCCCGAGTATACTCGGGGATGCACGTTCGGGCTACTTTCGGCGGCCACGAGTATACTCGGGGTTGTGAGCCAATGGGTTAAATCTTTAATGATATTTTTCAAACCCTCGTGGATTCTCAACATAGGGATTTCATTGTACAAAATTGAACAGTAACTTATGGTTATTTTTAAGTCATTTATTTGACTAGTCATTAGATTACATCACAAACACAATCTTTTTTTAGCAAATTTCCCCTATAGGGAAGAAGCTATTACCGTAGGTCTCATGGTAAGACTTAAGCGTGAGACCATGATAATTTTTGTTTTGAGGTCCCCAGATGCCAAAAACACTATTCGTTAGAATTTATATATATATAAATTTATATTTATTTATATATATATATATGTATATATATATATATCAATATATATGTATATATATATATCAATATATATGTGTGTCCGTTAACACGATAACTTGAGTAAAAAACATCCGATTTCGATGAAATTTGGCTCAAATGTGTAAAATGGCATTCATGACTTAACCCTAGCAGTGGGCAATGGTCGCCCGGCGACCATTGAAATCGTACCCTTAAAATGGCCATGGTCGCCGGGCGACCATTAAGGTCCAAAAATTTTCCAATGCTAAAAAGTAATTTATAATTAACTCGAAAGTGGACAAGTTATATACCATTTGAAAGATGACATTCTGAACTTTCATTTTATTATATAAATGAACCGTATAGCAGTTGTATAAGAACGTAACGACTATATAAAATGAATGGTTTTTTTAGTGCAAATCAATACCTGCAACTGACACGTCGAAATTCGTCAAACATGGCCTGGGACAAGATAACATAACTGGGGTAAATTTTGTTGTATGGAGTACTGGGTGGTACCACTGGACAGCAGAAGAGTTGCTGTACATTATCGTATTTATTATTTGAACGATACATTGATAAAAAAGAGCATACTATTTTTATAAAACAGGTGTTTTTGCCAAAACTAACGAATGGCCAATGGTCGCCTAGCGACTATTATGAAACGCTGCAAATATATATGTAGGCAGTTTTATAACTAGTCAATAGTTGTGTCATATTGTAGGGGAAGAAACGTAGAATAATTTTGTTTTGACAAATGGCAGCACTGGTCACTCTCACAACCTTCAGCAACGCAAGTAAATATCAGTTAGGCAGGTGTTTGGCCGATTCTTGCTGTTGTCAGATGAACCTCAAGTATAACCTACATCTTTGTAAGTGAAGTTTTATCCGCGATTATTTCAGAAATTGTTCTAAATTCGGAGTTTATAGCGACAGTGTAGTGGTTGTGTGTTTATAACAGTAATCTTTATGCATAAATATTACTGGAAAGGGATAAATTAGTCAATTGGTGAAGTGAAAGTGAGTCTAATGTTTTTGTGTGTTGTAGCATAATGTTAGGCCTATCATTCATAGTATCGCGTGTATATTTGTTTATATACATAAGACATGTTAATAAAAATGTTTTTCCCATGTGTTATACTTTACTATGTAGGGAATTGAATTTACTACAACATGTTTATAATATTTTTGGCCTAAGAAAATCTGTACAAGATTTTTGTACTTCAGTGTCTCGGAAATGTTTTTACGTAAATGCTAATTTTATAGTTATTTTATAGTAAACGGGTAATAATAATTTTTAACTCCCCACAATATTACATATTTGTTTTCCTTAGTTCATAACCTAAAGAAATATATGTACAATATTATTATAAATAATTACCTTACATGAGTTATCTCTGATTCACTAATTATTCGTCTTACTCGACGAAAGTTGTGATTTTTCGTATTTTATTACATAACACATGTACAAAAAAATATTTTCCCCATGTGTTATACATTTCTATGTAGGGAATTGAATGTACTATAACATGTTTATAATATATTTGGCCTAAAAAAATCTGTACAAGATTTTTGTATTTCAATGTGTCGGAAATTTTACGTAAATGCTAATTTTCTAGTTATTTGTATAGTAAATGGGTAATAATAATTTTTTTAATCCCCACAATATTACATATTTGTTTTCTTTAGTTCATAACCTACAAAAATATATGTACAATATTATTATAAAAAATTACCTTACATGAGTTATCTGCGATTCACTAATTATTCGTCTACTCGACAAAATTGTGATTTTTCGTATTTTATTACATAACACATCTACGAAAAAATATTTTCCCCATGTGTTATACATTTCTATGTAGGGAATTGAATGTACTATAACATGTTTATAATGTATTTGGCCTAAAAAAATCTGTACAAGATTTTTGAACTTCAATGTGTCGGAAATTTTTTTTACGTAAATGCTAATTTTCTAGTTATTTGTATAGTAAACGGGTAATAATAATTTTTTTACTCCCCACAATATCACATATTTGTTTTCCTTAGTTCATAACCTAAAGAAACATATGTACAATAATATTATAAAAAATTACTTTACATGAGTTATCTGTGATTCACTAATTATTCGTCTTACTCGACGAAAGTTGCGATTTTTCGTATTTTATTACATAACACATGTACAACAAATATTTTCCCCATGTGTTATACATTTCTATGTAGGGAATTGAATGTACTATAACATGCTTATAATATATTTGGCCTAAAAAAATCTGTACAAGATTTTTGTACTTCAATGTGTCGGAAATGTTTTACGTAAATGCTAATTTTCTAGTTATTTGTATAGTAAACGGGTAATAATAATTTTTTTACTCCCCACAATATTACATATTTGTTTTCCTTAGTTCATAACCTAAAGAAATATATGTACAATATTATTATAAAAAATTACCTTACATGAGTTATCTTTGATTCACTAATTATTCGTCTTACTCGACGAAAGTTGCGATTTTTCGTATTTTATTACATAACACATGTACAAAAAACATTTTCCCCATGTGTTATACATTTCTATGTAGGGAATTAAATTTACTACAAAATGTATATAATGGATTTTACCTAAAAAATCTAATGTAGAAATAACAAAGCTTTACTTTTGAAATTTCAATCGAAAATTTTAGAATTTTCTTTTTTTTATTTTATAAAAAGATACATTTCCAGATTCATTTGTTTTATATATATATTCAGATTCCCCTGGTCTTTCTGAATAAAATGAGTATGCATATTGATAGGTTTACTCCAAAATTGTAATTTATACATATTTTTAAAAAAAGGTCTGCAAAATCGCCAAATCTGCTGGCCATTTTCCACTTCAACATTAGGCCACTGCTAGGGTTAAGTTCGAAAACCAGAAAAATCGGACCATGGGAAGGGGGGTTTATGGGGGTTTTAAATTTTCCAAAAATCAGTTTTTTGCACTTTTCATCCTAAAATGTTTAAACACTCAATTTTGGTTTTGGCTATCTTATAGAGCTTAAAAAAACAAATAATTTAGTATTTTAAATTATTAACCTAGGTTAAGTGGTTGCGAAGAAAATCCAAAAAACCTGCTCATAAAATCTCCCATGTTAATCTTATGGGGAAAAGGTTTTTGGCTTTTCCTCAGTTCATTTTAATGTAAACTTCACATTTGCTTTTACCAATCAGTTCAGCTCTACAAAACAATCATTTTGGTGTTTAAAATGTGATTCTACGTCCAACCGTTGCAGAGATATTCAAAGTGCTAAACACAGTACGTTGTCCTATGTTATCCTTATGGAGAATAAATAAAATTTGATATCTCGATTATTTATGAATGTAGATTGATCAAACTTGGTATGTGGCTCCATGTAGTACTGGTATATTGATATTTGCACAAACAATTGATTTTTTGTTCACTATCCCAGTAGCAGCAAACCTGCATACTCAGCCGTAATCTTATTCTTATGGAGAATAAGTAAAGTTTTATATATCCCTTAATTATTAACATAAATTAATAAAACTTAGTATGTAGCTTCACCTGGTTGAGTCAAATTGATAATTGCATAAAAACACATATTTTGTGTTCCTTGTTGCAGCAAACCTGCGTACTCAGTCCTATGTTATTCTTATGGAGAATAAATAAAATGCTATAGATCACTTACTTATTAATGTATTTTTATAAAACTTGGTAAGTGGCTTTATGTGGTAGTGAGAAACATATACATTCATTGGAAATTCGCTGAGTACGCTGGTTTGCTGCGAGGGGGTATTGTTTTTTCTTCTGCAGTCGTCCTGCAGGCTTCTTCCTCCGTTGTCTAATCAGATGTGGGGTCGTCAGGAATTCAGGTTTCATGTCCGTTGTCTAATAGGACGTGGGGTCGTTAGGCACACAAGTAGTCAACCGTTTCTTTGGTTTTCTGTAGTCGTCGGCAGGATTTCAGGTTTCATGTCCGTTGTCCAAAAGGAAATGGGGTCGTTAGGCACACAAGTAGTTAACCGTTTCTTTGGTTTTCTGTAGTCGTCGGCAGGATTTCAGGTTTCATGTCCGTTGTCTAATAGGACGTGGGGTCGTTAGGCACACAAGTAGTTAACCGTTTCTTTGGTTTTCTGTAGTCGTCGGCAGGATTTCAGGTTTCATGTCCGTTGTCTAATAGGACGTGGGGTCGTTAGGCACACAAGTAGTTAACCGTTTCTTTGGTTTTCTGTAGTCGTCGGCAGGATTTTAGGTTTCATGTCCGTTGTCCAAAAGGAAATGGGGTCGGTAGGCACACAAGTAGTCAACCGTTTCATTGGTTTTCTGTAGTCGTCGGCAGGATTTCAGGTTTCATGTCCGTTGTCCAAAAGGAAATGGGGTCGGTAGGCACACAAGTAGTTAACCGTTTCTTTGGTTTTCTGTAGTCGTCGGCAGGATTTCAGGTTTCATGTCCGTTGTCTAATAGGACGTGGGGTCGTTAGGCACACAAGTAGTTAACCGTTTCTTTGGTTTTCTGTAGTCGTCGGCAGGATTTCAGGTTTCATGTCCGTTGTCTAATAGGACGTGGGGTCGTTAGGCACACAAGTAGTTAACCGTTTCTTTGGTTTTCTGTAGTCGTCGGCAGGATTTTAGGTTTCATGTCCGTTGTGTATTAGGATGTGGGGTCGTTAGGATTTCAGGTTTCATGTCCATTGTCTAATAGAATGTGGGGTCGGTAGGCACTCAAGTAGTCACCACTTTCTTTGGTTATCTGCAGTCGCCTGGAGAATTCCAGACTTTGTACCCAGTTTCTCCCTCCACTCCTTACCACTCCTCCTCCTCAAAAGCCGTGAGACACCTCCTGCACCTCCTGTAGTCCACGCTCTCCATGGTGCGCTCGGACCAGCGCTGGTTCCCCGCCATTGCCCCGTCACTGCTCGACGCTGGAGCAGTGACGGGCGGCTAGTGCCAACAGTTTTATGAATTTGTTGTGTGGAAATTTAGTTTTTCCTTGAACCTTTCATGTCAGAGTAGATACATTCTATACAATTTAAGCTAACAGGATTGTTCAACTGTTCCAGTGACAACAAGTTTGAACAAGTTGAACAATCCTGTTAGCTTAAATTGTATAGAATGTATCTACTCTGACATGATAGGTTCAAGGAAAAACTAAATTTCCACACAACAAATTCATAAAACTGTTGTCACTAGCCGGTTGTCATCATTCGCCACCACTGCTTGACCAACAATCCTGTTGGTTTGAAATGTATAGAATATATCTAATTTGACACGATAGGTCTAAGTTTAACTAAATTTCCACACAAGAAATTGAAAAAACTGTTTACCACTAACCCCTTGTGATCAACCGCCACCACCGCTTGACCAAAAATCCTGTTAGATTGTATAGAATATTTCTACGTTGACATGACAGGTTCAAGTCAAAATTATACCTCCACAAAAATCTGATAAAACTGTAAAAAATCCCAGAATATTGTGATCTTTTACAGTTTGGCTGTGAACACTTACCAAAAACTCCTCAGGAAGTCCATCAGGCCAATACATGAAAAATTGATATATGAAATAGAGGAATAGAACTAGAGGAGTATCAATTGAAAGCTAAGTCCCAATCAAAGACCGTTTCCTAGGTTTTGAAACAGATCGTTCCCACGGTAACTGTATTTTTTAGTTAGTAGCCCCTAGATAGCTAGTGTTATGACAGAATCGCTGAGCAAGTAGGTTTCTTGAATTGCCACTAGAGAGCAGCTAACAATGTTAGTTTGAATAAATTATAAATTGATTTTTATCAATCAAATATAGTAATATCCAAACTGTGATAACGTATCCTATTGAGGGTTATAAAGCTGAAGCTGCTGAATTCTGGTGATTGCTTGGAATGATCTAAAAGACTTCCATGTCTGGTTATGTAAAATATATTTTCAACAATAAAATACAATTAGATACAAAACTGAGAACCTCTTTCAGTGCAGTTCAGGACGGCTTGTACTTCTCGCACTGCTATTTGAAATACATAGCTTTAGTCTCTCCATCTTTACGGTGAACTTTCAAATCGAGTTTATTTGAAAATAGTAAAACTTAAAACTCGTTTTCCAACTTTGACTATGAAGCTATGTATTGAATAATATTTTTTAACTCATTAATCATGTTTTTTTTCTTTAATTTTATTGACTTTTTTGTTAATTTGAATCTAGTATATTTATTATTGGTAGGGAAAGAAAATATAAATTAGAGTTTAGAATTGCAAATTTTGACTTACCTAACAAACTTGTAAGGACTGTTAACGTGAACAGTCTGTTGCAGTAAACTGGTGATGTTCTTATAAACCAGTTTTTTTAAATTCTGAACCTGTGTTTTCCGTTGTTGGACAGGCGATACAACAGCAGGTGCAGCAACAGTCACACTCGCAGTCAGGCAGCCGAGAGCCCTCCATCAGCAACAGTCCGGTGCTTACGCCAGACACCGGGGGCAAGGGGTCACCCAAACTGTCACTGGTGCTGCAGGTAAAGTGTATAGCCACTTACCAATCCACACCACTTGGCCACATGGCTCCTATAGCCACTTGGTTTACACGTATAACCTTACTGCACAAACCATATACGGTATGTACAGAGTACAAAAATACAGGTGCATTGTCATTATCAACCCAAAGAAAGGAGACAAACGACTTCATTGGGGTCCTGGTTATGGGTTTTGGACAAATGAAGAAGCATCGGGAAAGTAGGCCTGAGCCAGGTAAAATAATGCAGATGCAGTAGGGAGGAGGAATCTGCTAGATGGATAATATGACTGGCGCTACTAAATTCCTAGGTTTTGGCATACTTTTGCCCTAATACTTGTCTAAAGAACATAAGGCAGCAACGGTTTTCCATTGTTGTTGTCGTTACATATGGGATTCATTACTGATCCCAGTATTGTTAAGTTTTCTGAACGACTTGAAATAAATATCAAAGTTACCTCATCAGAGGGAATGTTCTTGAATTCTAACTAGCTAACAACAAAATTGTTTGTAAGTCTAATTATCCAAAAAGGAAATCATTCTATCACCGAATTTAGGAGAATCCTATTTTTAAGTCTAATAGTTCAAGTTTTCATGCTGATTTACCAAGCCTGTCGTCACTTAGCTAAGTATTGGCACTTGTTTTGCCGTGTTGGCAGGAGCCGTGGCTGGGCTACAACAGTGACCTACCCGCGTTGCTCAGCCTGGGCCACCAGCAACAGTTGGTAGCACTGCAGCTGTCCCACCACGTCTACACGCTCAGTTGTATCATCTCCCAACAGATGACCTCCATCGACAGGTATGTCTTACTCTATCTTTACTGTCTGTGGTGTTGAGATCATACGATTGTCTTGAGAAGTGCTGCTCAGCAATGCGGGTGCATAATAGCTCGAAATATAGCAGGTTTACATACCTTTCCATCGTCAATCCTTGGGTTTCAAGCATATACCAGATTACTAGTTTCGGGACAGCTGTCCGAAACTAATCAAATATTTGTTATCATATATAATATATAATAATAATTATAATATAATAAATATAAATATAATATAATTTGTTATCAAATATGGCGTCAAAAATTAAAAGTATAACACAGTGTCACAGTTTTTGACACGAACACACCACAAACGGATGGTACCAATAAAACAACAAAATTATTCAGTTTGGCCAGCCAAGGACAAGTCCAGAGACAGCAGGACCAAATATACAGAAGACTTCCACGCGACAAAGTTAAGTCAGAGTTGTACAAAGACAGAGTCGCGTGGAAGTCTTTTTTGTATTCAGTCCTGCTGTCTGGATTGCCCTTGGCTGGCCAAACTAAATAAATTTTGTTTTGTTCGTACCGTCCATTTGTGTTGTGTTAATGCTTAAAAACTGCGACAATGTGTCCTACTTTAAATTTTTGACGTTAGATTTGATAGTGGGACAGTTGTCTCAAAACTAGTATAGTAGAACCTCGGTAAACCGAGCCTCGCTTATCCGAGATTCCGGGTTAACCGAGGCGGTCCTAATATGTGTACAGTATTATAAATTTCGAAGAGAAAGTAACACGCTCAAATAAACGAGCAATTGACAGCGTGCGCCTTCAATACCGCAACCGCAATACGCACGCTGAACTGTATTGTGTTTGCATTCAACTACAGTAAACGTCGGCAGTTGTCGGGGTTGTTCGGCAAAGTTCGTGCGTAGCAGACGGTGCAATTCGGGACCGTCGTCGTTAGTCTGCCGAAGCCGCCATTTCGTGTTGACTGACAGTGATTTGTTTACTCAGTTCTGTTTATAGCTGTTAACTTAGCGTGTCCGTGTTAATTAGAGAGATGAGTGCTAAGCGCAAACGTGTCGTTGTGTCTTTAGACTCAAAACTAAATGCAATGTTACGATATTTCTTGTACTAATAAACTGAACAAAACTCAAATCATTGTTTTATTTCATGGTTTAAACATATCTTGAGCTGTTTATAACCCCAGTTACGATTTTTAGATTACATTCCGTGTTATCCGAGATTTGACGTATCCAAGGTGGCCTCGGTCCCAATTAACTCGGTTAAGCGAGGTCCTACTGTAATCTGCTAGTAAACCAAGGATTGACGATGGGAAGTTATACCTGCCCTAATATTTCAATCCTAGAGGCAATATGAATAAATGTATAATAGCACTTGGCCAGGGTAATAATAAGTGTTTGAAGAAAGGTTACAAGAGAACTTAAAGCAGTAAAGGATTTAAAGCAGCAGTAAAGGAAGCAATTACAAATCTTGGGACTGGTTAAAAAAACTGCAATGAAACATCTTTATCAGACGGCTTTTGCTTTATGTTCAACAACTCAAATTGAATGATGAACATTTCTAATAAAATAGTTGTATTTTTTTTATGTAAATAGTGTTTGTTTTATGAGTGACTAGCTTTTACCCGAGGCTTCACTCGAAAAAACTTCAATATTAACCTGCCCAGAACTATCAAATCTTTGTTTACATTTTACCATATGACTACCTTTACAGTAACTGTAAAACATTTTAACTACAGTTGGTAATTTTATAAACAAAGTCCCAAGAGATTTATATTGTAACTTACAGGACCCGTGGTGTGAAGCCGTAAAGTTGGATGTAGAAATTTTTAGTCTTATATGTTAATGTGATCTGTAAGCTATGTTCAAGCAAAATATTAGCTTAACCGGTCCAATAGTCTTTGTGTGTTGGAAGTCTAAACATTCATACACCCATCTATCCATGCATCCATCCAAACGTTTACACTTATAATATTAATAGGATTTATGTTTTTTTTGTATTTTTCACGTGATTTTACAGGCTATATGTCGAATCGGCAGTACCCGATCATTTGCGACCCTCCAGCGGGAAAAGCTCAGTTATCGAGTGTTTCTTCAAACTTTTTCTTGAGTTTGAGTTTTAAAAATTCGAACAAAATTTTAATATGTTGACTACACCCGCTTGTCTATTCTGAATGTTGAAGTTGCTTGTTGCGTTGACAGTTTGCAGGCACAGCTGGCCGCGTGCAAGGCGCAGTTGACGGGGGAGGAGGCGCGGGAGCGGCGGCCGGTGTACCGCCACAACCAACAGCTGGAGGAGCTGCGGAACCTGCAGGACCGACTAACGCAGGAGAAGGAGGCGTGGCAGCGGGAGCGGGAGGGGGAGGAGAGGGACCTGGAGGAGAAGAGGGAGCAGCTGCTGAGGCTACAGGTGACGAGATCAGTTCGGAGGGGGGATAACTTGCCTCACACTTCCTGTGAGGAAAGCGATGGCATACCGATCCTAGCCTGGATAAGTTTCTTTTTAGCGAATTTCCCCAGTAGGGAAGAAGCTATTCCTATAGTCTATGTAAGATCTAGGCTCAGGACCGTATAACTTTGCGTTTTGAGGCCCCCAGATGCAAAAAATTCCCCCATAGCAGCAAACCTGCATACTCGGTGAATTTCCAATGCATATATATGTATCTTAATACCACATAAAACCAAATACCAAGTTTCATCAATATACATTCATAAATAAACGATTTATGGCCGTTTTAATTATTCTCCATAAGAATAACATGGCGGATGAGTATGCAGGTTTGCTGAAGGAAGGAACACAAAAAATGGGGTTTTATACAAATATCAATATAACTCAAGTAGGTGAAGCCACATACCAAATTTTATTAATTTATGTTCATAAATAAGGGAGATAACACGTTACTTATTCTCCATAAGAATAACATGGGGGCTGAGTCCGCAGGTTTGCTGCTACGGGAACTATAGGCAAAAAAAATTTTTTTAGTGGAAATGTCAATAAACCACAACGATATGAAGCAATATACCAAGTTTCATCAGGATAAGTTGATAAATAAGCGAGATATACAATTTTTCTTATTCTCCATAAGAATAACATTGGACAACGTACTGTGTTTAGCACTTTCAATATCTCGGTAATCAATTGACGTAGAGCAATGATCAAAACACCAAATTGTTTGTTTTTTTAAGCTGAATTTAATAGTGAAAACTAAAATTGAATTTACTAAAATATTATATGTAAAAAACTCACAAAACCCATTTTTGGGGTACAAACCCCCCCAAAATACCTCAAACCCCCCCCCCAAAATACCCCTTTGGATAGAGCGATCTGGCTGGTTTTCGAACTTAAAGTCATAAATGATGCTTTACATGTTTGTACCAAATTTCATCAAAATCGGATCATTTTTACGAGAGTTATCGCACCCACGGACACATATATATTTAGATATATATATATACAGTTTTGAACGAATGGTATTTTTGGCATCTGGGGACCTCAAAACGAAAAGTTATCATGGTCCCGGGCCTAGGTCTTACCATGTCGACTATGGTAATAGCTTCTTCCCTATAGGGGAAATTCGCTAATACCATTTTCTCAAAACTGTATTTATGTACAGGATGTCTTTCGCAGGAAGACTAATCCAAAGGGGGGGGTGATAGGTTAGGTCCCCCCACCTGAAAATTATTTTTTATTTTATTATTTAGGCCTACAATGAAATATTCTTGAGTACAAGGTTATTGATATATTATGTTAACTTTGCTTTCATTCGTTGTATAATTTCATACAGTTTTGAAATAAATAATGAGGGGTGCCAGTGACCACCTTTGGGGAGGGGGAGGGGTATCTTTCAGAGACCCCCCCCCCAGAAACCTGACCTGGATCACTGAGTAATTATGAGGGGAAAATTATGAGTATTTGATCCGCTCATTTAAAAAATGTGAATTTTTTAGCCAAAGAGCATTTTTTGTATAGAGATTACAAAAAAAACTCTACCCACAGCTGAGAAATTACAATTTGTATGAGTAAAATCGTGCAAATATGTAAATGACCAATATTTCCTTATCTCCCGAAACGTGTCATTTAAAAACTAGAAGTAATAGATGGGCTAGTAAGGTATAATTGATATTTAAATGTAAGTAGGATTCACTTGATAACGGAAAATTTCCTTACCTCACGAATTGTACTGTCCCGGCAATATACCAACAACAAAATTTATTTTGCTAAATTTTACACTTCGATCTAAATACGGATAACAGAAGAAAACTTGTTTAATTTTGTGTTTTGCCCTCAGGAGCAAGTGAGGACGGAGCAGGCGGATGTGACTCAACAGCGGGAGCAGCTATACAGGCGGCTGGAGATGTTGACGAGCCAGGGCATCCTGATATCACCGAACCTGTCAGTGGTGACGAGCCCTCCGCCTGCAGGGGTGGGGGAGGAGAGCCCCGCCACGCCGGACGGGGACATGACGCCAACGGGACTGACACTGGCGTCGGACCCGCCCCGGCGCAAGGCGGACGGCGCCAAGTGGAAGCAGCAGCACAAGGAGAAGGCGAGCACGCTGCCGCTCAATCTGATCAGTGCGACCAACCAGCAGAAGGTGAGGTCAATATATCAGAGGTGTTAGTGTGAGATTAACCCTTTAAATCCCAAATGGAGTGGTTCAGTCTGAGTTGTTTTGTTATTTTTTTAACACGTTCGCTACCACAATTATACAGAATTTTGCATTATTATAGACCGCGGACGCATATATGGGTCGGTCTGTTTCTTCCCATAGACTATCGACGCATATTTGCTTCCGCCAGTCACATTGAATTAGACCAGTGAGCATATATGCGTCTGCATCTTATTAGACTAAAATACATACCTACATACCTTGTCGTCAACAATTCAAACTGTAGTGATTTAATCCACTACATTTTTCACCGTGAATAAGGCATTTTCAAGTGGTACATATACAAAGAACGTAAAATCCAAATAGGATAGATATATATGGGTGGTATCCAAATCCAATTGCACTATTTTAAACTACCAACTGATGGGAAATACTCGCTCGAAAATACTCGAAACTCGAAAATAATTGGCACTACTCGACTCTATTAAAAAAATCACTACTCGCACACCCCTAAAACAAACTTATGAAGTAACTCAAATCCATTACCTGAAGCCATTCAAGAACTTAAAAAAGCTCTCATAAGTTTTAAAACAAAATTAATTTACATTCGAGAGAAAGTTTTACAGCCAGCCAGACGGATTGGCCTTGGGTTCCCCACTGTCGGGAATATTATCAGACATTTACCTCAACTACATTGAAAATTTATTTATTTTTTCTGACGCCAACAAATACAGGAATAAGATTACTCTCTCCAATCGATATGTAGACGACACTATCATGCTATTTAATGGCAATACTCGACAGTTAAATCTGCTGCTAGATTACCTTAACAACCTCGCACCGAAGCTGAAATTCACCTTAGATACTGAAGAAAATAATAAAATAAGATGTAACAATAAAAAAAAGACAACAAACTGAATTTCAACATTTATCGGAAACCTACAACATCAAGTCAAACAATCCACTCCACGTCTTATCATCCTATATCACAGAAACTTTCTTCATACAATAGTCTATTTTATAGATTTCTAAACTTTCCCCTGTCACCCACAAATTATACACGAGAAGTAAATATTATTAAACAAATAGCAGTGTAAAACGGATACAAATCCAGTATTGTCGACAGAATAATAACGAAATTTAAAAATAAACAAATGGTTAACCCGCAAACTGGTGCAGAAGAATCACCTGATAGGAAATACCTGTGTATTGATTACAGCCATTTAGTCCAGAACACGCTAACAAAAAACTGAAAAAATATGGTTTACATCTGGCTTTTAAGACAACTATTAAAACTAAACATGCTCTCTCTATACACAAATCTGATAATGACAAAATGGAAAAATCTGGCATATATAAAATTAATTCTGTAGACTATACCAATTTTTATATTGGACATTCACACAACGATACAAAGAATATCGCCCCGACCCGAAAGTAAACAAACAAAGGTCAACTTTTGCTCAACACTTAGTTGACAATAATCACACAATGGCTGAACCAAACAATGGCTTAGATATATTGCACGTTTGCCGCAAAAGAAATAAATTGGTCTCCCTAGAGCAGTTAGAAATCTACAAAAACTTCAAAGATAAAGATAGACATAATTTTATATTAAATGAGAAATTGAACTTCAAGTCCCATTCAATATTTAATGCCATCATTGCCCACAAAACAAGACAAGAGCACGACAACCTTTGTCATACTGATAACGAGAGAGGGGTAGGAGGGGCAACCTAGGGGGAAGATTCAGTCTGCTTCTTGCTGGTGCCGTGGCGTGATTAAAACATGCGTGTGGTAGGCCTACAGGTATTTATTCGTAAATGTGTTTGTGATTGTGTTTGTGACTGTGACAATTTTAAATTTTGACCTTTCCTATTAGGATAATATATTCTTTGTATATGTACCACTTGAAAATGCCGTATTTACGGTGAAACATGTAGTGGATTAAATCACTACAATTTGAACTGTTGACGACAAGGTATGTACCTATTTTAGTATAATACGTACAGTTCAGGGGCTACAATAATGAATTTTAATGCATCCTATTGTTGGACATAGGTTACTTTTTATAAGCAGTCTATTTGAAACCCCTGATCTCTTCGTACCAGTCTACAGGAATGACAGATGCACATTTGCGCTGCTTGTCTGTGGGTATGACGATTAGTAACATCACAACACAGCTGGCAAAAATGACGTATTTTTGTTGTTTCCACTGCATCACTGCGCTCAACTGTTTATGTGGATAACCTCAAAGTTACTATGTGTGCTTTAGTAGAGTGTAGGTTACGAATTTCTTTAGGCTTATTTACCTTTGAACTAGCCTAATAAACAAATTTACGACGACGCATATGTGCGCCGCTCGGTCTATTTGAAAGATAACCTATTAAATGTTTACTATTTTCATGCTACAGACCAGGCAATGCACAAATGTGTCGTTTTGAAAAATAGTATAAATGTTACAAAAACAAGTTGTTGATATTTATAAATGCATTATAAGTTAATTATAAATGCATTATAAGTTAATTAGGAAGTGAATTAGAGTCATTTAAATTACATCGTGGTCTTTGGTTATTGTCAATCGTGTGAGTCCAGGTCTATGAGTACCGTTAAAATGTCTACTTCAGTCTTTGGGAGTGATTAGAGCGACGCAAATATGCGTCGATCGGTAGCGAACGTGTTAATACTCATGGATACACGTAAGCCACTTCAATTAATGTTCCACTTCAGGTAATTTGTTTAATGTTTTTTGTACATTTTAAATTATAAAATGCTTGTTTTCGGTGGATACACACAATAAGGATAGGTAAAAAGTAGGAAACCACCTGATCAGGTTTGCATCTCACAAAGAATTCACACATCCCATCAGCTTGGACCTGGGCCGTCCACTGTTTGCTTAAGGTCCGCCCTCCCCTTCAACTCTGCCTCAGTTGCACATAAAAACCACCAAAAATGAGACAGAATTTGAACCCTCAATCCAAGCACTACCGCCTGGCCAGAGGGACCTCACCTTATACCGCTCAGCCAACTGACAGGCTAGCAGTTGTGTAGGACCGAGTGCTTTACAAGCTAGATGCTAGTCGTGTTAGTTCCGTTTCTGATTACCAGATTACACCACATGTCGGATTCAGATTGTATACAGTGCTTATGTTACATTTTCTTATACCCTGACTAACCATGTTTTTGTTTATCAGATTCCATAATTCTTAGGGACGTAAAGGGTTAAAGTATGTGTCGTGGAAAATTATAAAAGTGCATCATAATTCAATGAAAACATTTACATGACAGACAAGTACGGCCCTGAACTCACCTGAGTACATAGACCACAAAATACATACATTAAATCATATTTTGGCTAGCTGTGCTAGACATATTTGTTAAACTTCATTAACTACATGATTAGCATTAATAACTTTTGGTTGAATTAACGAAACAAAAATAATGGTGGAAGAATAGGCTTCCATCCATTGGTTTCTTTAGATTATGAACATCATAAATGCAAAAGCAGCTATGCACATATACTCAGCTGAAAGTTAGTTAGGGTATATTTAATTTAGTTACTAAAACTACTAAAGATTCTGTCTATGCTTTTGAACTTTAATCAACAGTATGTTTTTTGCCGTCAGGTCGCAACGAACGTTCAGATAAAGCAGCAGCTGCCGCTGAAGTTGGCTACAAAGTTGGGAGGCGCCAGTAACACACTGCCCCCCGGCGTGGGGGCGGGCGGGCCTCAGCAGATGTTACCGCTCAAGCTGAGCTCGGGGGCGGCGGCGGGGGAGAGAAGGAGTGGGGGCGGGGGGTACCAGCGGCTCGGCAGCCCGCCCGACTTGCCCCCGCAACCCTCTCACACTAGACACGGCTCCAGCCCCGCCATGATGCAGAATGTGCAGGTACTTGCCTCTAACAGTGCGTAATTAAGAAACCAACAATGTTATATCTGTGTATATTTAGTGTATTCTCTACAAGGAAAAATGGAATCTGACTTGAACGTTGAAATGGTTATCGTAAATTACCTCCATAGGCATTCCAAGACCGCTTATGTATTGTTGAGATGCTGGTGTTAGCGACTTGATTAATTAGAAGCGCCTGGACGAGTTCTGTTTGAAAATATACGGTATGTCATGTGTTTCTATGTGGTTTTAAAGTTTGCACTTTCAAGTGCTCAGCACAGATATTAACTCTTATTTTCATTTTTAACAGAGGATTTTACTAACCTTTATTTTCTTGTAAATAGCTTGGCTGGGATCTCGTGTTTTTTATAAAATGCTATACTCTGTTCGACATTCGCTGTACAGAATGGAGCGCCCATTAGCAATGTCTTTCAAATGGCAATTTGAATTGTACTTGCCGTTCTGAAAGCATACACTTGAGCGCCTTCACGAGGGTTGCGGGGACAGTTAATACCCGCATAACAACACCAGCCACGTACTCAGCTGAGGTAGTAACACGGCCATCTGCCATTAGACCTGTACTGCACGGTGAACATGGAACAGAGTATAGAGGGTTTTCTGTTTGACAAGCTTACAAGTTCTGGTTTTAAGAGAAGCTTTATTTTTCGTTTTTTGACACGGCATTTTCTGATACCATATTCTATTACCAGGGGTATTTGTCAACAGCAGACAGTGAAAACTATTATTGGTTCCAATTTCTATTTCATTAAGTAAAAACACTTGTTTGTACCTTACTGTTATAGGTCTTGCTTGAGATGTTTTTTTTTCAGATTTGTTTGATAAATAAATAATATTCATGAGACAACTCGACATAGTTTGCCGTCTGATACACAGTCAACGATCTGTTACAGTGTGTATTTACATTTTTTTAATCCTTTTGTGACAGAAACTTTTTCTTTTTAAGCGTCTGTCAGGCAATGGGCCCGTATCGTAGAGCCAAATTAACGTGAGGGGTAAGCTAGACTCGATAACACAACGCATCTTGTTTTTTTGGGCATCTTCACAAAATGTGCTTCTGTGTGGCAATATAGCAGCTGGCAATTGTATGTTGTAGGAAGGATTGTGAACATTGTTAGGTAGTTTAGGAAGGATCGGCTTGAAACCACTTTAGTCCAAATTGACACTGTTATTGTCAATAAATATTCTTTAGAAGTTAATATTGACATTAGTTTGCATTAAATGAATTGTAAGATAAGCTTGTCAATAATACTGCTTATGCACTTGCATGAATGCTTTAGGAGCTAGGTTTTCTAATATAGCCATATAAGTGTATAGAAACGCTTTAACACAAATAATTGCGTAACTGCCCGATTAATACACTCTAGTAGAAAAAATAAATATGTTTACTATTTACTGTTTAATCTTACTAGATTGTTAGATCAAATTTCTGCCAAAGAAAATTGATTTTAGAATAAATAATGAGAATAGTCAACCAGTTTACCATAAAGCTATTTTTAAAACTGATTGTCACGCATGTTGTTTCAAAAAGCTGTTGCATGAAGCTTGTGTGCTCCTGACCCAAAAAAAACTACAAATAGTTAGCAAAATTTGTTATAGCATTGAATTACCATGAAATAAGTTGTTCATTTACAGGATTCTGTTACCGTGTAATATGTCGTTCATTTACAGGATTGAGTTACCGTGTAATAAGTCGTTCATCAGGGTATCTATCGGTCTCGGAAGTTACAGAAATCCCCAAAAAGTCCTAATGGTTCACGGATGTCACCAAAAGTCACTAATTTTCCTATTGAAGTCATGGAAAAATTCCAAGTCCAAAAATGAATTAATCATATAATGGATATAATGCCAACAAGAGAGTTGTTTCAAAATTAGAGTTGTAAATTGTTTATAGTTGTAGTATGGTATTATTGGTTGTTAGGCAATTCACATTGGTGAAAAGATTTTAATTTTGAAACAAATTATGGTTACATAATACTAGTACGAGTGACATGGCAATTCTATTTGTTCCTAATGTACGTAAACAGCTTATAAATATCTCACTGGCAGAGAAACTCAGTCTTGTACTTGCTGAGGCTCAGCATGATAAGAGAATGACGTCAAACATTCGTGGACCTTTGATGGATTTGGATTTGGATTTTTAGACCAAACGTTGCTTGCTTTTTGTGTTGATACATTGGTCTATCAGAGCTTTCGGGTACGTTCACCGATCTTATAATGGGGCCTAGTGAGTCAGAAAACCGGCCTTCATTTAACGGCTCAACATTTCTGTGCTACAACAACTTCAATATTATGTAATGACAACGTCCAATTCTTCATATGGGATATTAAAAAAGGGGATATATGTATTGAAAATTTGGTTTAATCAAAAACAAAATCCTAGTCTGTAAGATTAACATGAAACTTAGAATGCAGAGGGGACTGAGCCATAAAATAAACATGAATAAGCCTTTTGTGGCGCATTATCTGTGGCTATATTAGCCTATTTTAGCCACCTTCATGCTATTTTTGAGCTCTGTAGGTTTGGAGTTTTTTTTATAGTCCTGGCACAAACAAAAAAAAATCCTATGGACAGACAGATAGACATTATTATGATATATTAGTCGTGTAGGTAAAGAGTGTGATCTGAAAGTTTAACTTGGTTGTTAAGTTAAAGAATGTGGGGGTTTTCCCAAATATTGTGTGTGTGCTAAGTTAGGTAATGCGGGGGTTTTCCCGAATATTGTGTGTGTGCTAAGTTAGGGTATGCGGGGGTTTTCCTGAATATTGTGTGTGTGTGTGTGTGTGTGTGTGTGTGTGTGTGTGTGTGTGTTAAGTAATGCAGGGGTTTTCCCGAATATTGTGTGTGTGCCAATTTAGGTATTGCGGGGGTTTTCCGAATATTGTGTGTGTGCCAAGTTAGGGAATGCGAGGGTTTTCCCGAATATTGTGTGTGTGCCAAGTCAGGGAATGCGGGGGTTTTCCCGAATATTGTGTGTGTGCTAAGTTAGGGAATGCGGGGGTTTTCCCGAATATTGTGTGTGTGCCAAGTTAGGGAATGCGGGGGTTTTCCCGAATATTGTGTGTGAGCCAAGTTAGGGAATGCGGGGGTTTTCCCGAATATTGTGTGTGTGCCAAGTTAGGTAATGCGGGGGTTTCCCCGAATATTTCCCCGAATATTGTGTGTGTGCTAAGTTAGGGAATGCGGGGGTTTTCCCGAATATTGTGTTTGTGCCAAGTTAAGGAATGCGGGGGTTTTCCCGAATATTGTGTGTGTGCCAAGTTAGGTAATGCGGGGGTTTTCCCGAATATTGTGTGTGTGCCAAGTTAGGGAATGCGGGGGTTTTCCCGAATATTGTGTGTGTGCCAAGTTAGGGAATGTGGGGGTTTCCCCGAATATTGTGTGTGTGCTAAGTTAGAGTATGCGGGGGTTTTCCTGAATATTGTGTGTGTGTGTGTGTGTGTGTGTGTGTGTGTGTGTGTGTGTGTGTGTATGTGCTAAGTTAAGTAATGCAGGGGTTTTCCCAAATATTGTGTGTGTGCCAAGTTAATGGGGTGATGTGGTGGTTTCCCCGAATACTATGTGTGCTGTGAGTCACTTATTGGGGTGGTGCAATATTTCCAATAGACTCAACTTTGATAAAGACCACGTAAATCTGTACGTAGCGTAAATTGCAAGTCATTATTTATCGTTTCGTTATTAATGATTCTGCAGTCATATATTCTGGGTGGGAACAGTTGCATAAATTGAGGAAAGGTACATTTTTTAACCATAGCCAAATTAATATTTATAAAAAAATAAATAAAAATTGTTTCTTCGTACAGACACATAGAAGAAAATTCTGTACAATGGCACCAACTTACAACGGAATAAATTTGTGTAATTCATTCCCTCAACAATTTAAAACTATTAAGAAGAATTTTTAGAAGCAAAGTAAAAGAATTGGAAATTTCCTAAGTGTTGCATTCTTTTGAGAACTGATCGTTAAACTGAGTTGAAAAGGTTTTGGGAGTGAAGGAAAGTACTGTAGTGGGGTAGGTTACCTCAGTTATGTAACATTTATATTTATATTACATTTATATTCAGGATTTTTTTTTTTTTTTTTTTATTTATGACACCATTCTTTTTTACCGTAATGTACTGTCTAAAAGAGAGTATTGCTTATTATTTATGAAATTATTGCAGACATTTTCCATCGCTGATTAGTAAAAACAAGTTTCACGACGTTTGGGGATCTGGAATCTGATCCCGTTTTTAGGTGAGAAAAATACCTAAAACATAAGGAAGTTAAACAAAAGGGGCCAGTCTCACTCGAGTGGTCGCGCAGCGCAGTCTCGTGCCGTGCCGTGTTGCTCCCATGTCCTGACTTTTGTGTAGGGTTTAATTTTCTCTACTGCTTTTACGGTCCACTGTTTTGGCTTTTGTTGTTTTGTGCAGCTTTGCCTGGATTGTGCCACTAACATTTTGTGTAATTTTCTTATGTTTTAGGCATTTTTCTCACCTGAAGATGGGATCAGATTCCAGATCCCGAATCATTGTGAAACTTGTTTTTACTAATCAGTAATGGAAAATGTCCGCAATAATTTCTTAAATAGAATAAATTAACCATCACCAACAATGAATTACAAATAAATAATTATATGTGAAAACCCCTAAAAAAAACCTTTGGACGGACACATGAATATACATATAAAAATGTGAACGAATGATTTTTGACATCTGGGGGCCTCAAAACAAAAAGTTATGGTTTCGGACTTATAATAGCAGACAATTAAGTTGACGTTGGGCTGTAGCCAATAGCATGGTTGTACGCTGTCACTATTGCCAATTTGCCATAGAAAAATATCACTCAAATGTTATTCCGATCAGCTTGTGTGGAGTTTATGCAATGCAGCACGTCTACTATTGGCTGATCTTGGTTAATAGCCCGGCGAACCATGCCCTCAACGGGCAACTTAATTGTCCGCTATTATAAGTCTTAGCATGCCACCTATGGTAATAGCTTCTTCCCGATATGATAAATTCGCTAATAAAAACATTATTGATTGGTTGCTACTCGTGTGTTTTAGTGCGGGGAAGGGAGGACGGGCAACAAGGCCGGCCGCACCAACACCTACCCCAAGCTGCCCGAGAGGTTCCGTGTGAGGAGTCCCGAGACGCAGCCGCAGCCCCCACCCTCCGAGGAGGAGGTCATCTTCTTCTGAACCCTCCCCTCCCCCTGTGCGGCCTGCACGCTGCTGTGACCCTGTCGCTGCGACTGTCAACGATAGGAAAAGACAGTTTGACACATGTTGGTTGCTCCCGCCCCGATAGTCTTTACGGTATGATGGCTACGTATGTACGTCGCTATATGTGGCACCACTTGTTAGTTTTACGCACAGGCATAACTTTCCAGGGCCGATTAGATTATTACTTAAAGTAGCATTTCATTGTGGAAATACGTGTTGAATCACTGACAAGGAAGGAAATTGCCCGAACGACGTAAGACTGGAATATAATTAACAAGCAAGATGCCGAAAATGCTCAGAATGTGGGTCCACATTGTGAACAAAAGGCCTTGCTGCCAAATAAAATTTAATAATTTCTGGACCAATTTTTTTCAACTTTAAAATCTGGTGCATATTTTTTAGGAATTCGTAGCAGCTGGAGTTGAGTGCTCAGTAGGGGTGTGCGAGTACTCGTAACTTCGAGTTTCCGGCCGAGTATTTCAATACTCGGACGCTACTTGAAGTTTTGAAAAATACTCGCAAATTCGAGTGGGTATTTCCTGCCGATCACTAACAATTGCGACCGGCCGCAACAGGTGATATAGTATCACGTAAAATCGGCCGAAAACGACAACTAGAAACATGAATTGGTCATATAAAACAACCAAACATGTAAATGAAAACTGAATCACATAATTTCGGGTGTATATTACGACCGAATACATATATCGGCAAAAGTGGCAACCTGGCCACTTAATATCGGTTGTAAATAACGATTTGTCATTTAATATTGATTATAAAGCGATGTCCGGACCAAGTGATATTGGCCAAATGACAACCGGACCGTGTTGTATCAGCCAGAATTCAAACCGTGTTTTGTTTGTCAATCCATAATCCAGTTTGATACTGGCCAAACAAATTTTATTGCTACTCATGTATTAGTTAGAAACCACGTTTAGATTATCAAATCTAGAGTGGTATCTGAGACTACCAACTGGTGGCAAATACTCGCTCGAAAATACTCGAAACTCGAGAATAATTGGCACACCCCTAATGCTCAGTAGTCCTCTTTCTTTGTGACACAACCCACTAGGACCCCACCACTCATCAAAACCTATAGTTCCTTGAAGAGCTCTTAGAGAGCGCTGACGGTAACCGGTTTAGTAGGAAATGCTTTTTTGAGCTTTAGATTTACCTTTTATCAAAACACAGATCGTATGATGTACAATAATTAAACAAAATAAAATCCAATTTTCAGCAGTCAAAATTATCCTAATCGGCCAATAATTTGAACCCTAGTCCTAAATAAATTGTATAAGCCTGATAGGTAATTCACTAGACCATCACTTCATGGTCACTATCAAGTAAAGTTTGCTATTTAACCTCGGAGTCAAACCGCTATTTGTGAGCAATGACTGGGCAAGGGGTGGAGGGAGCATATCCTCTCTGAAGATATTATATGCGGGACATATTACTTAAACTTGGTTCTTCAATTTTCCTGCGTGCCTCTGATATCCTTACAAAGTGTGGACATAGGCTAACATACCGAGTCAAACAGTGTTCCCAAGTATCTCCTAGTGTGAATCGGCAGATTACTTTGTGAGTGTAATACAATTTTGTGATGTGAATGAAGCAAGTTATTCTCAATTGAAAAGTATATGCTTTTTAGTAGTGAGACTTAGAGCTATACAAATTTTAAAAAATAACTTTGTTTTGGAAATATTCATTACGTACAGTAGATCCTTGATAAATTAAATTTCAGGGGAGATGAGAAAAGTTTGAACTACCAAAGGTCATTGGATGGGGTTTGTTGACTCTCCGCGGTTAATTATTTGTGTATTGCATTTTTTATTACTATTAGAAAAGCGGTTCAAAACTGGTTTTAGTGGGGGCAAATGTTATAACTATTTGAGTACAAACTACTTCGTAAGGTGGTATGAACTTCAACCAATAACTTCAACCAATAGAGGTACAGTGGTTGGCCACCAAACCATGTAAAAATAAAACAAATTAGTAGTGTCCTGCCTGACCTTTGGTCTACAGAGGTGGAATAACATGGATGGAAATGAGCAAGTTCAAAGGGAATGTAAAAACAAAATTTCAGTTTCAAAAGTTTAATTTATCAGGGAATTCTACCAACAAAGGCTCTACTGGATTTAATTTTGTATTGAGATTTTGTGACGTGTTAAAACATATTTTTAATTAAAAAGAAAGTTTTTTACTTGTTAACATATTTACTGATTTCTTGAATTCATTGTATAATCGAACCAGCGTAATATCAGTACTTAAATTTTGTAAAGTCTGATTGTACTTAGAAATAGTGTTGTACAAAAATTGTAATGATGTTTCTTCGTAGTCTCTCGTTAATCTTTAAAGTGATTTTAACTGATTGTGGAATGTGATTTATAAGTATGCATTGATCAACTTTATGTGTTTGTTTGTAGTTGTTGGCATTGATTTTTTTGCAGGTAAAAAGGTTTTTTTGGGTGGGGATTCAAAGAGATCCCGTCAGTGTAAGATGGGGGATGCATTCATATTAATGAAAAATAAATAATAACATTTGTTTTATTTTACCAAAATATATTTATCCTAAAATATACTTCGTAAGGGTCTTTTTTATTTTTAGGTTTTACAGTTCTTTTAATTAATTTCAAAATTTTCACCTAATTGTGTTATTTGTTTTGTAGGATTGAAAAATAAATCACCCACCTATACAGTATTTTCAGACATTTGAGATTAAATAAATAAAAATCCCAGCTAACCAACAAACACTTGTATGAAATCAATGCCTCCAAAATACAAAGTCTGCTAATGTCGAGAAATTGTCTTCGTACCAACTATATCTTTCAATTTTGACTGAGAAATAATTTAGTTGAGTGTTTGGACAATCATCTTTGACGACTGATTTTCTCAGCTGCAATTTAATTCCCTCAGTGATTGTTCTGTAGTCGGTTAAGTCTAACAGTATTGCGTGTCACGTTGGTTAGTCTGTCGATAACGTGACACGACCGTTTCACTATTACAAAATATTATAGGGTAACGTTTACGTAGCCTAGTGTCGTTAATTGTTACGCAGGCTGCACGGGGCAGTGTTATGATGTTGTTAGTGTTGGCTGTTACTCGTTGTTACGACAAATGTTACTCTCACTTCATCGTTGTTACTTCGCTCACTGGCCATCTTGTTGAAAATGCTGTTGGTTTCGTCTCTTTTGACTCACTCATTGCTCCCCGTCACGAATGTTTTGATCTTTTGGCTTTATTGCGATCATCGTTGCATCGACTGTTTACAAGTTAGTTTGCAATCACACGGAATAACCGTATTAAATTTTGTTTTACGTAGTAGCTGTTGGATTTGATCCTATGTCACACAGTCGCGTTACACTTGCTAAACGATTCGTTTGTAGCGAGTCGCTAGGCAATACTAGTTTATTAGGCGATATCGGAGTATTACTACTTTCCATAGCATCGGTATCGGTGAGCTAGGGTCACTCGATAGGCAACTATCCCAATAAAGCCAAGCCCTTTGTAATAATACGACAATAAAAGAGTCTAGTTTGAACCGGGTCGGATGGCGGACCTTGTCCCCCCTCTCTCATACTTGTAAGTACGGTAGTCTTGTATCTTTAACGTCTAGAGTTAGAGCGTCTTGTACATAACGACTTAATCTCATTCCATGTTACTATTTTTATGGTATTTAAATTTTATCATTATTGTTCTTAAATATTTATATAATAGTTTTAAAGTAATGTGAGGTCTATATTTGTATAGGAAATATTATGTATTCCGAATATTTATTTAGTTTTATTATTTTTATGTTAACCTTATTTTATCGCTTCTCAGAATCTCTGGTCTCTGTCAGGTTTTCATCGTGTTAAATTTATGTAATAACCTACATAAATGTGAAAACAAATCCATTCTAAATGTATAAACATTTCAAAATTCTATTGTGGACTTACGTAGAAGCTGTTTGATTTAGTCTATGGCTCATTCGTTCACGGTTTTTAAAGCGTTAATCTGGTACTAATAAAAGTCGAGTCAAAAATGTTGAGTGGTGAAGACAAAAAGCTAAATTTTATAATTCTTTGTAGTTTTATTTGCACAAAAACCAGTGTTAAATTTATTCACGATAAAATTACTAAAGTTTAATTAGCCCTATATTCAGTATTATTATAAATTGGAATGATTTATAGGGATTGCTGTCATCAAAGCCATTTTCATTAAAGAGATCTGGATTGGCTTTAATTGCAAAAACTGTCAAACGTATAGGGTTAGAGATCTTTTCGAGACTGATGAACATTTGACAGAGAAGCAGAAGTCTTGTATTATAGTCAGTATTATTGTTATGACAATAGTTATAACTTATGAAATCTTGTCTTCGCAGTGGAGGCGTTGGTTTGCTGCTTGACTAGTGATATTATTCCGATGCTTGTATCATTTGTATTTATTCGATTATTTTATTTAAGTACTTTATTTTAAAGCATGAATACCTTGATTTTTTATGAGAAAAGAAAATTATTTTATTGTGATAAAATAATCTTTCATTAATCTTAATTTTTTACTTGAATTGTTTGTAAAACTTTTACGTTTTGTTTGCCCAAAATACTGCCATGATTGTGAACGAATGACCTGTGCAAGTGTCTAATGGATATTGATTAGAACGCATGTCAGATGTTACCAGCGATCTTCTAAAGGTTCAAGTGAGTTTCACATTTCAGACATTTTGTTTTATTATTATTCAGCAATATATGGCAATCTTTTTTGAAAAGTTGATTTTTGTATCTCCTGGATTGTAGTTAATAAAAACGTTTCCATCAAAAAGCTTTGAAATAAATTTGGTTTTTTTATCAGTTAAGGGTGAATTTTCAGTTTATAATATTTTTTTGAAACTATATTTAATTGTTTACAAGTTAGTTTGAAATCTTTTTATTTAAAATATCTCTCTCAGTATAAATCTTATGTGTATTTTTAAAGATTATTATGCAGAACAGTTTTAGATACGACGTTGTACAAGAATAGCTTCTTATTGATTAACTGATCATTATTTATCCAGTATTCGGTCCGTCGCTATCGTAGTGTTTAGCGGTGAAATGTTCTCGAATGTGAAACCACTTTATCGTAAAATCCGAATCCTTCTCTGTTTCTCAATGCATTCCAAACGGGCAACAGGGTTATTATTTTGTTGCTGTTTTTTGTAAAATTCACTGTCGCTGAAGGTCACTGAAATCGACGTTTTTAGCTTTAACATTGCCTTGAATAAGGTGAAAAATTTGCGTGGACTTTAGGCTAATGACAGATCGCTGAGTATTCGCGTTTTCCGGCAACAAAACACTCAAGGCCTACCATGCATGTCTTTCCATTTTTTAAGTGTAGCTAAAGATTTGAGGATATTTTTGTAAGATTCTAAATACAATGTTGACTCCTCTGTGGTTGGAATGGCAATATTTCTCTTTTTCTCGAGTCAATTGTGGGCCAACAACGTACCAGATCTACGTCTTATTTCAAAAGTTTATTTTATAAGATTCTTATTAAACAAGTTTTAAATTAGTCTGGGTGTAGATTATTATATTAAGATTTCAGCTGTTGCTTAAGTTGCACTTTCTTCATTTTATTTTTTTATTATATTATCCTTCTAATCAGTATGTAGAGTAATAAATACCTTGTTTACACCATTTTTAGTCCTATGACCATTGAAAATTATTTATAACCTGTAGTATAATTAAACATTTTTTTAGTTTGAGAGAATAAGACAAAATTGTTTTATAAGTTTACCAACCGTATTTTCTAATACTGTTAAAACTTTAAAATGAATGTATTAAATCTGTTATTGGATTTTTGGAAGGTTACTATTTCCTGTCCTTTGTTTAATATTAAGAGAAAATGTGTGTAGAAATGAGTTGATAATCAACTATGCAATATTATGCAATAAATTGAAAGTTAATAAGTTGTATTCTGAAAAGTTGGTATTGTTGTTGACCCAATCAATATTTTACTACAATGTTCTTGGATGCTGCAGTTATGTGACAAAGTAAGTTTAATTGCTTCCATTTTTTCCTAGTACATTCTTAAGGTTGCCTTACCTCTTATTCTGTAAGTATTACTCCATTTAAATAAAATAAAAATCTTACAGTGTTTTATGTGTGATTTTTATTTACCTTATTGATCACAGAACATATTTGATATGTAATATATTTTGTATCCTACGAGGGTATATTTATGTTTTTAGCAGCCACCAAATTAATTATAATAGCTTCTACATAGTCCAAATTGGATGATTTTCAGGTATACCTTCAATCCGGTAAGGTTTCAAGCTGGTAATATTTCCAACTTTACCAATGTGAAAATCTGTCAGTGGTAATGAATGTTTCAGTAAGGTAATGTCAACCATGCCCGCATGCAGTGCTGCTGTTGACAAGCTGCAATACAAAAGTGTTTCATTTTGTGAAGTGGTAATTTCTGCGGGCGAACCGAAAAAGTAAATTTTCTCGCTTATTTGTGGTCCGATTTTGATAAACGTAATACCGTTGGATTTAGTATTAAAATGGTTTTTTTTTTGTTACAAGGTAAAGTTTTGAAAAATGTACAGTTTTTTTTATTATTTGACTTTAAAAACTTTAAATGGCCGCCATTGTGAAAAAAAAATGCAAAACAAACAACAAATTTTCTAAATTTTCTTTGATGTTTAATAAACGTCCGAGCAAGGTTTGGTTATTTTAGCTAAAGTAGTTTTTTAGATATAATTTTGTTTGTAAAAAATACAAAATGGCGGCTAGCGGCTAAACGAAGGATTTTTCGACATATGTTAGGAGGACATTTTTTGTTCAAATTGATGAGTACTGCTATTGGCCCACGAAGTTTGTCACATTCTTTAATGACCACCCTGTATATATGTGACTCACTACTACATAGAGCTATTTATCAAGATTCACAAAAATACATCCATAAATAAGTGATATATAGCATTTTATTTATTCTCCATAAGAATAACATTAGGGTTGAGGACGCAGGTTTGCTGTAACGAGGAAGATAAGTAATGGTGTTTTTTTTTTGCAATATCAATACAACTGAACCAGGTGAAGCTACATACCAAGTTCTCTTAGTGTAGGTTCATAATTAAGGGAGATATACAACTTTACTTATTCTCCATATGAATAACATGTGGGCCGAGTATGCAGGTTTGCTGCTACGGGGACTATCAACAAAAAACTTGTTTTTTGTGGTAATATCAATATACCACAACTAGTTGAAGCCACATACCAAGTTTCATCAATATACATTCATAAATAATCGAGATATTGAATTTTATTTATTCTCCATAAGGATAACATTGGACAACGTACTGTGTTTAGCACTTTGAATATCTCTGCAACGGTTGGGCGTAGAACAACGATTAAAACACCAAAATGTTTGTTTTGTTGAGCTAAACACATTAATAAACAGAAATATGAAGTTTTTAGTAAAACTATCTGAGAAAATTCTAAAAACCTTTTTCCCATAAGATTAACATGGGACACGTTTTTTTGGATTTTCTCCGCAACCACTTAACCTAGGTTAATGATTCAAATTATTAAATTATTTGTTTTTTTAAGCTCTATAAAATGGCTGTAACCAAAATTGAGTGTTTTAACATTTTGGGGTCAAATTTGCAAAAAACCTATTTTTGGAAAATTGTAAACCCCCATAAAACCCCCTTCCCATAGTGCGATCGATCTGGTTTTCGAACTTAAAGTCATAAATTCTACTCTCCACATATGTGCCAAATTTCATCAAAATCGGGTATTTCTTTCAAAAGTTATCGCGGTAACGGACACACACACATATATATATATATATATATAATATATAAGTGGCTTTATATGGTAGTGCGATACATATATATGCATTGGAAATTCGCTGAGTACCGAAATTCGAGACGGGGGTATTTTGAGTTTTCTCCACAACCATTTAACCAAGCTAAATTATTCAAAATACTAAATTGTTTGTTTTTTAAGCTCTATAAAATGGCTATGACCAAAATTGAGTGTTTTAGCGAATTTCCCCTATAGAGAAGAAGCTATTACCGTGGGTGTCATGGTAAGACTTAAGCCCGAGACCATGATAACTTTTTGTTTTGAGGTCCCCAGATACCAAAAACACTATACGTTCAAAATTATATATATAATATATACATGTATACATAATATATACATATATATATATATAAATTTGAACGAATAGTGTTTTTGGCATCTGGGGACCTCAAAACGAAAAGTTATCATGGTCTCGGGCTTAAGTCTTACCATGCCACCTACGGTAATAGCTTCTTCCCTATAGGGGAAATTCGCTAAAAACATGAAAATACAAATAATGGTAAACAATAAATTTATCACACATTATAGGCCTATACCTACAAATAATGAAAATAGAAACAAACATAGCCTACTCAGAGTTACAAGAGTATTCTATAAGCCTACTAGCATAGATTATTATAAGGATACATCCTAATTATTATTACTTTAGGTTCTTCAAGTAAAGATATAATTGTTATTGCCTAAACAAATTGGTGGTCCTTCAAGGTGTGATATCGATTTAGCGAAGCGTTTGAAATAAACAAACAAACGTAAACAAAACAAACCGAAAACCGAGTCAGGAGGAATTGGAATTTTCGTTCATTTGGCGGAGTCGTTCACTCCGGAGTTACCGACCTATCGGAACTAGTTCCTTGGAGTAGTTCCAACTCCTAGCGATAAACGAACTGAGTTGCATTGGGACCGGCGGCGTTGTGAACTTAACAGTCCTGCCACATCTCCGTTCCTTCGTTTCTGGTGTCATTAGTTTCCCTCGCTTTTCATGTTATAAGAGGCCAAATATTGAAATATCCATCCGCAGTTAATTTACGTTTCTTGTAATTACAGCCTACAAATGGGGTTATAGTTTTATTGTAGTTTTACTTTTTTAATAGTAAAAAACAACTTTCCATTTATTTAATATTTTTATATGAATTTAGTGTGTACTTTTTAAATGGTAATACTTATTTTATAATAATGTATTATTTATTTATTTATGTCCCCCTTGTTTCCCGATACCTCCAATAATAATGTTTTGTAAATCATTTTACCTCAGTAAACGCAACACGGCAATTACATATGTAGGTGTATCAACTCCTCCAAACTAAGCTGAAATATTTAGTTCCTACAGATACTAGGAGGAAGTGGGAACTAGCCGTTCCGGTCGTTCCGAGTTGGAGTCGGAGTTGACAGAGTTTAGTGGGGGTATCGTGGTATGGCAGTATGGCCGCAAAATCTTCCAATCTTTTCCCCAGGCCTCCTTCCACACTCATTTGGTCACATTTTAACTTGTACTTCTGATTTAGCGATTTGTATTAAACAGTTAATAAATGTCCTACGGTGATTAAATGTTCATTAACTAAAGCGTTTATTTTATATAAACTACTTCTTTGCCATGTTAGTTCCTTTGGAACTAACTCCGGCCAAAGTCTGGGAGTGGAGTTATCATTCCGGAACCCGGAGTAAAAATTAATGAATAATAAAATTGAGACTTAAAACGATATTAGCCAATTTTTAGATTTTTGCAATAGGTGAAATACTGGTAGAATAATTATTAATAATTTTGAATGATCTTGACTTGGTTACAGGAGAGACTAATTTCGATAAAGTCATGACAAATCATCTTTAAGTGCGGCGGACAGTATGCAGACCATTGTAAGCTGCAAACCTTTCTGCTTAAGGGACTGAAGTTTTATATTTCAAATAACAGCGGTCATGGCAATTTGGCCAATGACAATAGAATGTTTACAAAAAACATTATGTACTATGAAGTTTTACAACCCTAATACTGTTTTATAATTACAAAAATAAAAATGACTCAGCACTGAATATCCCTAATAAATTAGTTTTACAATTTAAAGTATTTATACATAATATGTATAACAAATTATCCACATTTCTATAGTACTATTACAATAAAATTATTATTCAGAAAACAATAGACTTTGCTTATTTAAAATTTTAGAATTTGATTCGTATAGTATAAAAAAGTATCACTGAAATATCGTCAGTAGGCCTATCTACAATTACCGTCACGGATGGCTCAGTGGATTAGACGTGGTCTGACGTGGGTTCGATCCTGACTGAACCTTGGTGCTTTTTGAGCGGTCACCACTGGCTTTAAATCATGTGACTAATGCCGTTGCGGTACCTCACTGACTTTAGATCACCGCACATGCCTATTGGCCCATGGTGACGGGAAGTTGAGGTTAAAAAAAATACAGATTTTTAATAAGTAATTTTTTAAAACATAAATATTTCTGGTCGAATTTTCGACCACTGGGCATAAAAACCCAATTTGTTTTTCTAGTTTGCATAAAAAAAACAATTTTCGTTGTCCTTGATGAAGCAAATCTGCAAACCCAAGTAGTGGTGAAATACGGGTTTAACCCCACAATCGGCGCTTTTTTCCCATGTTATTCTTATGGGGATCAGTTTTTGCACCGACGCCCGATCCTACCCTACACAAATTTTCTTTTTGGCCCCTGCCTTATTTTCCCCCATTTAAAATTTGCATTAATTTTAATACATCCTTTGCAGAAATCCACGAGTTCAAAAATAACTCCACACTAAATAAACAACACATGTAAACAACTTAGAAGTTATTGTATAGTAGTGGAGAAACCACAAAGAGGCCCCACAATCGGCGCTTTTTCCCCATGTTATTCTTATGGGGATCAGTTTTTGGACCGACGCCAGCTCCCGCCTATAGAGCTCCCGCCCGCTGGCCTATATTAAATATACCCTTGCCTTAAATATATTGTCCCCATCCCCATCCCTCCTCTATATTTTTAAAAATTAATTTTCAAATTCAGGCTAAAAAACTATCTTTGGTGTTTACTGTCCGATTTGTCTGCAATTTGGATATGTTATTGTCCTAGGCAAGTGTTTTAATAAATTTCACTTACATTTCCCAAATTCACTATTACGGTTGAATTAAAACTGCCAACTATTTACTGACTTTTGCACCCTAATTTCCGTTTTGACTCTTGCCATATTTTGACCCTAAAATTCATTTTAATACATCCTTTGCAGAAATCCACGAGTTCTGGCTACTTGGGAACCCGAGCCATTTGACATATAATAAATCACCCTTCCTCCTAATTACCTTCTCTACCAAATACATGTCTTTATATTTAGTCTTTAACAATTCTTCTGTATAAAATCCTCCTTTGATTATATTGCCATTCTCATCTTTCAAAATATAAGTCACAGGCTTTGTTTTCTTAACTTCTGCTATTGTAAAAAGCTCTCCCGTCCAGTTAGGGGTATATCCTTTACTAAATACATGTTTATATTTAGATATCCTTACACTATCCCCCACCTTATATTTTGGCTTTTTAACTTGTACTTTAGATGCTAACCTTTCGTGTACGTCTTTAGAGTTCTTAGCACTTACTTGGTTAGGCTTCATGCCTATGGATCTATGTGCTTTATTATTATATATCCTTATTAACTTTGGAAGTAAATCCAACCACTTGTAACTCCCTTGTGCACTAAACTCTCTATACAACCAATTCTTTAAAGTTCTCTGGAACCTTTCCACAATAGCTGCCTTAGTTGTAGAGTATGTGTGGTAGTGATTAATATTTAGAATTTTCATTAGTTTGGTAAAATGTTCATTAAAAAATTCTTTTCCGTTATCAGATTGAATATTTTTAACTCCCTTTGGGAGAATAGTTTTTATAGCTTCTGTGACTACTAATCCAGTTTTATTCTTTAGTGGAGCAGCATAAGCTTTTTTAGAAAATGTGTCTATTAAAGTTAAAATATATTTATTCCCAGAATTCTCTCTAGCATAATTCCGCATATCTATTAAATCGATTTGAACAGTTTCGTTTATACCCAACACCTTAAAAGACCTTCTAATAAAGTTCTTTCTCGCGGGCTTATGCAATTCGTAAGCAATTTTTTTCCATTTTTTATTCTTTATTTTTAATGTTAACGTATCTGCCAGTCTCTGTCGTTTCAAAAACACCTCCATTGCTACCAACTAACATACCATCACTCATTCTTTGATATACATAGTTTTTTGGCAAATATGCCCCTCCATCTAAAGTCTTAA
Organism: Allygus modestus; assembly: GCA_963675035.1. Classification (NCBI taxonomy): domain Eukaryota; kingdom Metazoa; phylum Arthropoda; class Insecta; order Hemiptera; family Cicadellidae; genus Allygus; species Allygus modestus. The sequence goes on from OY776112.1 coordinate 474,448,824, forward strand.
ATCCGCTTAAAGATGTAGGGTCTGCAACCAACAATTTAGGATTGTACATCATCAAATCGATTTCATTATTGTCTTGCATAAATTTATTAGTTTTATTGTTAAACCTTAATGCGTGTGATTTTAAACAAATATCAAATTTAATATTGTCTTGTCTAAAAGTTTTAATATTATCGTCATACCTCAAAACCTGCGACATTAAACAAACATCACTCCTATCTTTGCCTTCAGGTATATTCTTTATTAATTTGTCCTCTGCATCCCACACATCGCCATCTAATGTTAACACACTATAATATTTATCCCCCTGTTTTATTATGCTTTTCTCACCTTTTGTTAATATTTGCTTAACAACAGCCACATCATTTGGCAACGTTCCAGGTAAAATGTTTGTTAATTGCTTATTTTTACCATCAAATTTAAGACCGTCTAAAGTCACAGTCTGATGTTTTGTAACACAATCGTTCTCATCAACAGCGGGCTTAACACGAACTAGCCTTTTATTATTAAAATCCCAAAAGTTTAGATCCATTTTTGGTACTTGAGAGACGTTTACAACATCATCGCTTTCTTTACCAGCCAACAAATTACTAATCTTTCGCTTTTTGGCATTCCAAACACCATTCTCCGATTCCAAAAATTCATAATTATTTTTGTCTTGTACAAAGACACCATCTTTTCTTATTAAAGTTTGCTCTAATGTGGGCACATCGGTTGAGCTTTCACCTCGTTTAACATTAGTAATTTTGCGTTTATTAGCGTTCCAATTATTATTCTTGGATTCTAAAAACTTATATTTAGTATTACCTTGTACAAAAGCATCACCTTTCCTGGTTAACGTCTGCCCCAAAGTCGATACATCATCAGTAAACTCCCCACCTTTAACATTACTAATTTTATAATTTAAAGCATTCCAACCATCATCTTTTAGATTTAAAGTAGTTTCTTTAAAACTTCTAGCTTCTGGTTTACTATATGGGTTATATACACGATAAAATTTATCTATCATCTTTTTATTTAATAAACAATTCCACTTTCCCTCAATTCTTCTATGATAGAATCTATCTCATTATCCACTCCAGAATTTCCCGCCAATCGGCTTAACCAAAGCAGTCTTAACCTATCTACAAGCTCATTAGGATCGTCCCAATAAACATAGTCTATTTTATTACCAGTTACCTGCCTTAAACCTTCACCAACAGTCTTAAACAGGGGTTTAATTATATTAAGATATTTAGTGTGTTTATTACTTGACATCGCCGCACCTGTTTTATAACCCTTTAAATGTGCATTTGTAGCTTCCAAAATCTCTTTATAATTTTGCAAATCAGCCTGACTATAGTTTACGGGTTCTTTTAAAGTTAACAATTCCCACAATCCCTTTGTCCCTTTATAAATTTTTTCTCCAACTGTAACATCGTCATTGGCAATTTGAACTTCCTGATTCCCAATAAAAAATTTATTTCCTTCTCGCCTAATACCATATGTGGTGTCTGTCATACTACTTCTACTAAGGTAATTTCCTAAATAGTCTGATGCTAAAAGACCAAAATCTAATTTGTGCGGTGTTATTTGTGTTATTCTTGGTATTCTAGACGGGGTCTTTTCTAAAATCATTGGGAGAACTGGCCTCTCTGTTTTTGTGGCTAAATTTTTTAATTCTTGCAAAGGCTCTATTAACGGTTGGAATGTTTGGAACCTCTCTTCAGCCTCTAGAAATTTACCACGTTTTAACGCCCTATATTTTTCTCTTATTTGTTTTGCAGACTCTACCAATTCTTGTTGAATATTTGTTTTCATTTTATTTACATTTTATTTATCTCATTTGTCAAAGGATTATACTCAAACACCTTATCGTGTATTATTAGGCAATATGCAGATGTGTTTGAAGGGACGTTTTCTGCAGTTTCAATTTCTAATTTAATATCTACAACCCCCTCTTTGATTGATTCATTCTGCCTAGAACAATCTATTACAATTAGAGGATATTTATTTATAAAGTCAGCTCTGTTAAACATAGGATCGGGGACGGTGTTGTAGTAACTCTCCCTAAACCTCACAAACATCTCATAAGCTTTAGAGGCATCTCCATTTTCAAAGTCGAGATTTAAATCACTATAAGGATAATATTCAGAGTTTAAAAACACTTTGAGATTTTTCAATTTACAGTGATCAAATTCATCAGTTCTTTTTCGTGCACTGTTGTCCCTACCTGTTTGGAAACCAAATATAACATACCTGGGCTTCTCCAAACTCGAAGACGTCTTAACTGACCATGTGTGTCTCTTGGTTTCGGGGTATGATGGGAGTTCGTGTAGCTCCAAACTTCTAAATGCAATTTGCAAATTTTTATTTTGCAATAACATCTTTTGTAATTGAAGCTTCTCCCCATCAGATGGTACCACGTGCGGCATCACCCACTGAATCGATTTAAGTGTAATTTTAGGAATAGGATCAACACCAGTTGGAGCATTAGATGTTGTTAATATACAATTTAAGTCGTTTTTGGATCTTTTCAACACCAATTCTTGTTTAACATTTACTAAAACCTTATTAAAATCCTCAAACACACCCATTAACAGCTCTAACGGAACACAAGTACTAAACTTGCCGCTTTTATGGAACTCCTTTAAATTTTCATCAGAATCAAATGCTGCATTTGACAATTTAGTTGTTTTATTGTAAGAGCACAATATTTTCATAAGACTGGAAATTCCCGGATTTCTTACAATATCTATTTCTTTACCAGCAACTTCGTATCTAATTTCGTCAAATAAGAATGCAAATGCATTATTTATAAAATGTCCTTTATCATGATTCTCTATTTCTCCTTTAATATACAAATAACTCCTACATGGGAGTGTTAGTAAATCTTGATTATTTATGCATATTCGAATTTCATCGGAATTATTTATTGCTAAAGTGTTGTGTGGAACATAGGAGTGATTTGTAATTTTAACCAGGCTATCATCGTATTGGAATTTTCCTGCAACGTCTAGAAAATCTTCCATTTTTATTAATAGAAAATTTTAACTTCAACCCAATTGATCGCAGAAACCTGGCATTTTGCACACTCAGCCCGTTCTTGTAAATTCTCATATCTTTTTTATATGACAAGTAATTGTAGTTTCTTCTTTATTAAAGTCAATTGGCTTGTCGTGTTGATCTGCAAATGTAATGCTAACAACATCTAAACTTCTCTTATTTACAGGGAAGTATATAATATTTCTGGGGACCTCAATAATCTTGTAGCCCGGAGGAGCTTCTGGGTAAAAACTGTGTATGGTGTGTGATTTGTCACCATTTAAATAAGACCCATTCGCAATATTACATTTTACTCTAATCACATTTACATTATTTATGTTGATTTTATTTACGGATTTAAATGCAATATCTGGAGTAGAAAATCCTTTAAATCCCAATAATTCAGACCCTAAACACGGTTTTGTAAAATCAAACACATGGCCAGAATGTAATGTGGCTTTCATAGTTTTATTATCGGCTATAAGTACAAAATCTGGGAGTTGCTTTTGAATTTCCTTCGCAAGCTCAAACACTTCGTATGTACCTTCAGCAATTTCAATTACATTTGGAGCTTTGTGATCGTAATAATACACATCCTCACCCTCGTCTATAGTTAATTTTGTGTCTTTAAGTTTATTTAATTTTGGAACTAGCCCTTTGTAAAATATAAGTTTGACTTTTGTATTAATTAATGCTACTTTATTTTGTATAATAACTTCAACTTTACCATCTAATGCCCGGTTTAATTCGTCAATTGTAACCTCCCCTTTTGGGGTTGTAATTTTGTGCATTTTGTAATATGTCAAAGTATTTAGAGGTTTTTTAACATTAAATATAGAATTATAACTTTGAAAATCTACCAGCCCAATTACATAATCACCATTTAATTCTATAGGAGGAAAGAACACCGACTTCAACTCTGGCTCTGTACCTGTGAATGTTATAGTAAATGAATCCATTTTTATAAACTAAAATTTTTCAGAAATGATAAACATAACATTCCACAAATGGAACTGTTTAAATCTTGTATTTGATCAGTTGTATAGTAAATTTTAGATGGTACAAAATATTCAATTACCTCTTTTGGAGGCTGTATTCCGAAAGGGTCAAAATATATTACAACATCTTTATTTTTACGATATGCTGTCCAATGTGTGCCCCTGTCACTGTCTAAATTAATAATTCCACATTCTCTTACTTTTGGTCTCAGTTTTCTTAGCTCGTTTTTTAGGTACACTCCTCGAAAGTGAGGCACGTCTCTTGCTGCCTCTAACAGCTGAAAGTTGTCCATCTTTTTTATTAAATTTTAATCCCATTCCCATTTTTGCCTTGGCCTTCATCAAATTTGTCACTGCATAAGCTGCTGCTTTTTCGGCCAGACTGGCGTCCTTTGCCGAAACTCTAGTCCAAGCCTGGTCCGCTAATCTCATATCTGCCTTGTTCCGGGCGGCTGTATCAGGATTATTCATGTAGAATATGTCGTGCTCTTTACAATAAGAGTCTAGCTTATTTTTTGGAGGTACATTTTTGGCTAAATTTTCACGTATATTAGTTGCTGGACCACAATATCTATACGACGGGATGTGGAGGGGGAAAGGAAGGTTGTTTATAAGGGTATTTAACAAGCCACGGCCTCTATATGGCTTTAAGAATAATCCCTTACCTTGGACCTTTTTACACTTTCTCTTTGCCATTTTTTTATTATATAAAAAATGTCATTTATTCAACAAAAGAACAAATTTAAAATAGCACATAAAGAAAATACACCATTTTTATTATATAAAAAATGTCATTTATTCAACAAAAGAACAAATTTAAAATAGCACATAAAGAAAATACACCAAAGAAGTTGGGTCTATTTCCTAATAATATTCGCTGTCTTATAATAGGGCCCAGTGGTTTGGGGAAGACTGTTGTAATTTATAACTTAATTGTAAAAAAACAAGGATTAAAGTTTACAAATTTATATATTATATCCAAATCTTTAGAACAAGAAAAATATAAAAAAAATAATTGAAATATTCCGTCTGTGTGATGAAGTTAAATTACACACATATTCAAACTGTGAAATCACACCAAATGATGTAGAATCACACTCAATAGTTGTATTTGACGACATAAATAGTCCAAATATCACACAATTTTTCTCAATGGGCAGACACAAAAATATTAACAGTTTTTACTTGTGTCAATCTTACAGTAAAGTACACAAACATTTACGTGACAATGTTAATTTTCTAATATTATTTAAACAAGACGATTTAAATTTAAAACATGTGTATAACAATCATGTGGGAAATGATTTTTCATTTAACCAATTTAGAAATCTCTGCCATCAATGCTGGGATAGGTCTAAATATGGCTTTTTTGTAATAGACAAGGAAAGGCCAAAGAATAATGGCAAATACAGATTTATGTTTGACCAATTTTATAATGACCAAGGGCAAGAGTGTTGATGCCATCCACAATAAACCTCTTGTCGTCATCAAAAGAGAGTACCTTTTTGTTCATCGTTAATGTTTGCAGATGGTGGTTTGTGGATTTAATTCTTGTAACATTCTCATAGTAATCTTCTCCGGTTGCAAGACAGTGTAAGTAGTGTTGGTGTGTTAAGAGATGTTTAACTGTGGCGTTGTCAGCTCCCTTTGCCTTTTTAACCTCTAGCTCATTTTGATTTTCTTTTTCGTATAACCATTGTAAAGGAATGAAAGAGTATAATTTTGGCCTTAAACCACAATATTCATACATAATTTGACCATTTAATTCGTCTTTAAACTTGCCCGTAACTTTTTTGTTTTTATCAGAGTATAAGAAATGGTCTTTACTATATGCAGAGGTGTCGAAACGGTCCAAGTCACATTGTATTTCCTTGTAAAAGTCCTCTGTTACTATAGAATAAAGAAGGCTGTCTGTGTCTGTCATTAAGAACTTTTTATTCTTAAATTTTGACATATAATTATAGTGGAAATCATACATTATTACTTTGCTGATATCCAAAATGGTCATTCCTAAATATATTGGTTTATCAAACTTTACAATTAATTTATTTAAATGCACAGCATGCAAGTTGTTATCGAACTTTTTGCTGCAGTCAAATCTTGGCTTTGTAACATACTTTGTTAACTTAGACTCGTCTACAAGATGTATATCACGAAACTTGCGTTGGTTCATAATTGTTCGACCAAAGAGACTGTTATTTAACAGTTTGTAAAAGTCTTTTTCAAAATCATGTTCGGCTTTTTGTCGCTTTTCAATATTAAAATTAATATAGGGGGCGAGCCATTTTGATTGTCTGAATTTTAAGATTCTGTGGTATTTTGTAACTACCAAACCCAGTTCTTCGTATTTTTTTAGTGCTTTATAATGCAAAATATATTTGGTTTTGTCATTTAAATTTGGTATTAATTTTCCATTCATTTTTTCTGGTGCGAGCGGGTAGTCATTATGCAAATCGTGTAAACGTTTATCGTATTTTAAATCAACTTCCAAAATAAATCCAAAGTTTTCATTTTGATTGGATTTATAATCTTTCTCATTTGTCCATCTAAAGCCATCAACGGGCAACGACTCACACATTGCTGTAGAGTATAGTGAGTTGCAGTCTAAGTATACAAGATATGTGCTTTCTTGATTTGTGTCATAATGTTCGCCCATGTACTTATTATTGGCTTTAGCGTGGCGCGTGGAAATCATGCTTACACCGCCTCTAATGGCGTGTTCTATAAACAAATGCATGTCAATGTCTTGAAATAATTCTAATTTTATGCCGGTCATTCTAAGACACGCCTCCCATGTTAGTCCAGGCAGTGAGTACATGTGGACAGGGTCGAGTTTATAATCCTTTAAACACAAGTCCCTAAATGTCTCAAACACATCAGCCAATAACAACACATCTGTTTTAAGGTATAAATCGTGATATTCTTTTAAATTCTTTATATTAAAATGATTCCATACGTTTTTAGCATGTTCATATTGTGCGGGAGATATACATTCTTTAGTTAGACTGCTGTAAAATGCCTCTATGGGTGGGAGGGGCTCTAAAAACTTTTCTGGTCCTGTCATGTATTCGTACGGAAATTCGCCCTTACATTGTAGTAGTGGATTGTCTATAAATCTAAACGTATTTAAATTGGAAGCTAATTTGCTTAAGGGAAGAGACAAAAAGTTGTAGGAATCCAAAAATACCAAATCATCAACAGAGAACGAAATATACTTTTCCATGTCTTTGGCTATGCAATTCAATTTGCGATTGAATTTTCCCAAGTGTTGCATTATTAAATGACCGTCATAGTTTTTAAGATTGTGGAAGAATACTGGAATTTTCTTGGTTACTTTATAGTTTAAATTGCAAGAGTTGTGGGAGGGCCCCCTGAACTCGCCTGTTAGGTGGCAGTGGTCGCGCACTTTATCACACAGTAACAGCTGTTGGCATATGTGGCAGTGTGTAGAGTTTTGGAATAACATCTCTTGCTCTGGAGTCATTACAAGGGGAACATATACTCCCATCTGACTTTTAATAAAGTCATAAGTTTTAAATAACTTTTCGAAAAACACATCCATCACATTTTCACTGCTGTACAACTCTTCGTAAATAATGTTAGAATCTCTCACCACAACATAAGCAAATCCAGAAGGCGTGTGTTTGCCACAGTTTATAAAACATTCGAAATCTGCATAAATCACAAAGGGAGCTTTAAGTTGATATTTGTAATTCATAAATTGTAGTGTATCTTTTTTAGACATTTGTACTCTTTGGGCATCAAAGGTTTCACAATATGTTGTGTGACGTTCCAATATATCTTTGGTGCAAAAATGTTGCAAACAGAACTTGCAAAAATATTTCTTATTATTGTCTTTTGTAGAATTAAACATTAACTTATCAAAATCACGAATTAAACAGTAATGTGATTTCCGACCTTGTTGTAAAAGCAGCAGGTTGACGTGCGTATTACTATTTAGTTTAGTTATTCTCAGTGGATATATTAATTGTCCTTCAATTCCATATACATTAACACTTATGTTGTTTTGTTTTTCAAATTTATCAATGTCGGATATTTTTACGGGATATTTTATATTTGACATATTCAACTGACCTTCATAAGGTTCGTAGTAAAATACTCGATTTGCATGTTTACAATTCCTTGGTTTCAAGCTTGCTAAAACACTCCACACGAAACATTTATTATCACTATTTTTAATATTTAAAACAGCGTGTTTTGATTTTATATTTTCTGGTGTGGGTATGTATGAGTTGGGAGTTAGGGGTTTATACTTGTAAACATGCAGCTGCCAGTATTTAGTATGGTCATATATCCATCCACTGCCTTGGGCTTGATACTTGTGCATGGAGGTATCGATCTTAAAAAGTGCTTCTTTAATTTGAGTTTTTAATTGTGCTTTCTCAATTGATAAAGTAGTTAAACTTCGAAAATCAGCAATACATTCTTTGTCAATGATTAAATCACCATTGTTGTCCACCGAGTGTTTGATGAACTTTACCCTCCTAATAAGAATCCATTTGATAGGTAGGGGACAAGATTGAAGGGTGTCTAATACTTCCACAGATTCACCGTTAAAAATATACAACTTGTAAGGTCGTTTGTCACATCGTAGGTGGTGGCGGGGTTTGTTCCGAGTGATGAATCTCTTACACACATTACAAGTATTGTGGTTCTCTAGCATATGCATTTTAAAATGATTGTTATTATCAAATATTTGATGGCATTTTTTACAAATTTTAGGAATAACTTTGTGAATGTTACGATAGTGTCTGATTAAATTGCTTCTGTTGGAGCAGGGCGCGGAGCATATTGCACAGGACAACATGTTGGATGTAAATAAGTTTTGAGATGACATTACTCTGCTTTTTATAAACAAAAAATTACCATTTTTTAAATTAGACAAAAATTATTTAACGGCGGTTTTTAAATTATATTTTACAAGTTTACGAGAGTTCATATTCGAAATGCAGTCACATTCGAAATATGATTTACAAATGGATATTTAAATATGGAAACCTTAAAATTTGGAAATGGTGAATTGGAGATTTACAAATATTAGGCTATTTCACAATTTTCGGATGGATTAACACTTGTGATTGTCCCTGAAGACACCACCTTAGCTACAACTACCGTCGCTAACACTCCCAGCTAACCGGAGTCCTGGGTGTGAGATGTGGAGAGGTCGTGGCGCCGAGACGTCCGGTGGAGAGGCCGTGGCGCCGAGACGTCCGGTGGAGAGGTGACGTCATCTGGTGCCGGTGGTGAGGTGTCAGTGGTGAGATGTCGTGTCACTGGTCTTGTAGAACAATAGTGCTGTGTCTTGTCGGTGGCTCCTTATATACACATCGAGAGGCTGGATTTTTCAATTTAACCAGGAAATTACCTCACATTGGCTGGACTTTCAACCAGGAAATTGCCTCTATGGTAAGTGGAAATTCTGGTCAATGTGACGCATGCTTGCACATGACCGACTTTAGTGTGTTAGTATGTCAGTGTGTCAGTGAGCGGTGGATTGTTGCGTGTGCCGTGGCGTCATGGTTGGTGGGCAGCGATGCGGATCGTTGGGTGTGCAGGCGGTGGTGCGGGTTGTTGCGTGTTTTAATTAATCAGTTGGCAGTTGTAATTCGATTTTAGTTGGAATTTATTAAAACAATACGACAATAACACATCCAAATTTTAAATCGGACAGTAAATAAAGAAGTTGGCAATTGGCATATTTTTCAAAAATATTTTTTAATTTGACCGTAATAGTGAATTTGGGAAATGTAAGTGGAATTTATTAAAACACTTGCCTAGGACAATAACATATCCAAATTTTAAATAAATCGGACAGTAAATAAAGAAGTTGGCAATTGGCAGTATTTTTCAAAAATATTTTTTAATTTGACCGTAATAGTGAATTTGGGATATGTAAGTGAAATGTATTAAAACACTTGCCTAGGACAATATCATATCCAAATTGCAGACAAATCGGACAGTAAATAAAGAAGTTGGCAATTGGCAGTATTTTTCAAAAATAATTTTTAATTTGACCGTAATAGTGAATTTGGGAAATGTAAGTGTAATTTATTAAAACACTTGCCTACGACAATAACATATCCAAGTTTTAATCAAATCGGACCATAAACACTAAAGATAGTTTTTTAGCCTGAATTTGAAAATTAATTTTAAAAAATATAGAGGAGGGATGGGGATGGGGACAATATATTTAATATAGGCGAGGGTTGGGTATTAATATAGGCCAACAAGGAAACTTGTGTAGGGCGGGATCGGGTGTCGGTGCAAAAACTGATCCCCATAAGAATAACATGGGAAAAAAGCGCCGATTGTGGGGTTAAACCCGTATTTCACCACTACTAACCCAGACCTAATGTGAGTTCTGATGTTATTGTTATGGATGACAATAAGAATAAATCAGACGTTCTGTATCGCTTATTTATAAATAATGTATTTTTAATTTAAAAGAACAAATGTTTTAATAGTACTCACTTCAAAATCCAGTAACCACATTAGTATAACATTTTATCCCCTTTAATATGACACCTTAACTTTAATTCTAGGGTCAATATATGTGGTCGGTGTGAAGGGTTGTCCCGCAAACCACTACATGTTAGTAACGCGGTAGGGGTAGACCGGAGCCTTAATTGCGCAACAGTTTTTCACGCATCATGACACCATCGAAATAGTTCAGTTATAGGGCCTAGTAATTTTCGTTGTTAAAAGTAAGCCAGGAATAGACTACAAGCTAAATTTCAAATGTCGGGCTCTCCTAACAAATAGCAAAAACGAGTTTGCACGCAGCACGCTGACGTGAGGGAAGTGAATTTCCACATAAAAACTTTTAAAACTAAAAACAGTGTAACAACATACAATTACAATTTTTATTGTATTGCAATTTTTATTGAAATCAGAAAACATTGATTTTTTGGCTATTCTGATGCTCCTGGTTTAATTTACCTGCAAAGCTGGTATAATTTTGCGCATTATAATGTTAGGAGAAGGTCCAGTCAGGCTTGAAAGTAGGCGTGAGGTTGCTGGGGATGATAAAAATACTCTAACAAAGGAGTAGCAGGCTTTTCTAGTGTAAAACCCCCATAAGACAACGTACTGTGTTTAGTCAAAACACATTTTCTTTAATAACTCGGTAAATATTTATGCTAGAATGATGAGAGAGGGCTTAAAACTTTTGTCTCACTAATTCCCATATTTTTACATGCATTAATTTTACATTTGGGGATTTTATTACCCTTTTTTGGGCCCAAAACTCGAAATTTGAAAGATTAATTCCCAAAAAAGGGGGTTGGAGTTTTACGATTGTGTTGCCCAAAGAACTTGTCCAACTGATTACAGAAAGGAACGTCCCTACCAAATTTGAAGTTAATCGGACAAAAAATGTGACCGCTTGAGTGCAAACACATATATATCACATATATATATATATATATTGAGTGTCTATATATATATATATATATATTATATATATATATATATTATATATATATATATATATATATGCACACACACACACATATATATATTTATATAAAACTTTGAACGACCCCCCAAAATGTGTTCAGGGGGTCACTTTAGGAACTTCTATGGTGGTCCCGGGCTTAAGTTTCACCGTGCGGGTCATGCTAATAGTTCACTTTCCAAAGGAAATTCACTAATTAAGAACAAACATTTATAGAAAACACTGTCATAAATTTCCTATCCATATAATATTTTAATTGACGCAGTAAGAATTAATTTACTATTTTTATATGTGTCGAATATTTTTCCTATTTTTCCAAAATCATCAAATGTTGAATATTGATAAATATTAGCATTCTTATCTTAAAAATATGTTCTGATTCGCATATGAATAATATCTCTTTATTGCATTAATATCCCAAAAACTTAAGTAAAGAACAAATTTAGTAATTTTATGATGTAGGTACCTCCATATAATCCTATGGTTTTAGAGGAAATAATTCTTTTTTTGCAAACTCTGTGAGATCTTCTAAAGAAACTTTTCCATCTTGATCTTTATCGTATGTACTCATAACGTGGTCCACCTGGTCTTTTTTTGCAATTGGGTGCAGATGATCCAATAAGTTGCTAGTTTCTTCCTTAGTTAATTTCCCATCTTTGTCCGAATCAATGAGTGAGAACTTTTCATTCAAGATTTCCAAACCAAAGCCCTGAAGGAACATACCTAATACTTGTTCCAGTTCTTCTGCTGAAACTTTACCATCTTTATCTTTGTCAGCTTCGGCAAATGCTTGTTTTGCATGTTTGTTAATATGTTCACCTAACTGTGACGAGAAACTCCTTTCTCCAATGCCGGTATTAAAACACGTCAAAATGCTACTTTTTCTTTGGATGATTCCTAATAAAGCTCTTGGAGTTTGTTTCAAAATAAAAGACATTTTAACTGGTACTATTAATGTAAACAGTATACTAAAAATTTGGACTCAACCGAATTGTAAACAGGAAAATCTTGCACTACATTATTCTTGGCAATATATTATATATTATTGTTGGCAGAACAATTGTTTCCATGGATTTAATATAAGTGTAAAATTAAAAATACCATCGTGTTGATCATTTTAGCGAATTTCCCCTGTAGGGAAGAATCTATTGCCGTAGGTGGCATGATGAGAGTTGAGCCCGAGACCATGATAACTTTTTGTTTTGAGGTCCCCAGATGCCAAAAACACTATGCGTTCAAATTTATATGTATGTATATAAGAACGAATGGTGTGTGATGGCCAAGCAAGCTTATCTGCTGGCCAAACAGTATAAACCCACTTGCCTCCACGAGGACGTAGCTCAATAAATTAAAGAGACATGACGTAATGTAATAATATAACTTTTATTAGACAAAGAATAAAACTCTACATTTTACAAATGGTGATTAAACGTTAAAATATCAATATGATAACAATGAAAAGGCTTTAATATATTAAGAACTAATTATCTAGATTCAAGGGCGAATAACCTGGAAAGTATAAATATATTAATTTATAAAAGACTAGTAACTATAAAACTTACTTGGGCCCCAGACCTAACAGGCCCTGGACCCTGAGGCCTCCCCTAGCCCCAACACTACACTCTAATACTCCACCTCACAGACCGACCCCCAAAACTACCCAATTGACCTACTTGCCACAGCCTTCAGCAGGTCAGCAAAACAAGCTATTGATTAATAACAATTCCAGCCTACTCACACAACATGCCCAATACTTCCTACTTACAAGATATTGCCTTCCCCCTTGCATATTTAACTAGATAAACATCATAAAAACCTAACTAACTCTCCCCCTTCATAACAGATGTTTTTGGCATCTGGGGGCCTAAACACGAAAATTTACCATGGTCTCGAGCTTAAGTCTTACCATGCCACCTACGGTATGGTAGGGATGGCTATAGCTTCATCCCTATAGGGGAAATTCGTTAAAAGGTCATCAACCTGGCCGGCTAGGGCCTGCAACGATCAGGTGTGGAGCCAGTAAGGGACCTACAGATCCTAAATTTGGCCCTGACAATCACTGATGACAATTTATGGGATTTGTATCTCAATTCAGGCTCAACATTCAAGGAATAAAACAAGTGACGAATCAGTAGATACTGGGATTAAATAAAGGGAGAAATCTATGTTATTTAGGAAATCTGTTCACATTGTACAAATTTTAGTTTTGAAATCGGTGCAAAACGAATCCAAAAATAATTTTTGAGGTGAAAAACTTGCAATTTAATTCGGTTCAAAAGTGCCTACTTATTGGGTTCTTCGTTACCTAAAACTTTAAAAAACCCTGTAATTGTAGGCTAAAAGTACACGTTTTTAAGCAACAATTTCAGTTTGTTACCCCATAATTTATTTGTGTAAAAGTTGTAAATGATGAATAAATAGGGATATTTTTGTCTCATGTGAGGGAATGATTTTTCCCACAGTGCTAATACTGCACCTCACTAATGCTGCTCTAATGATATTTTACCACGCTACAGTGTAATTCTAATGAACTTTCTTATTGAAAGTTGGTAGTCCACATCTTCTCACAAATCGGTGTACGGTGCGCGGCATTGTTCCGAAATTGCACAGCTCCGAAAGGCAGTACTCCGAAATAAATATGTACTTTCGAAGGCATTATTCCGAAATGCATAACTCCAAAAAGCATTACTCCGAAAATACACTACTCCGAAAGCAGTGTTCCGAAATGCACTGTTCCGAAAATGTTTTCGGGGCAATTCTTTCGGAGCAGTGCATTTCGGAGTGCTGCTTTTCGGAGCTATGCATTTGTGGTACATTTTCATTTGGAGGGGTCAAAAGGGGTCAGGTGAATTTGAAATGGCGATATTGGCCAATGAAAGGAGACTAACTTGCCCCACCCACGAATGTTGACACGCTGGATCTTTGCCACATCCATAATGAGGCCTAAATTGGCTTATTGATGTAGGTGCCAATAAATATCTAATTGTCTTTATTATCCTACACCATTACTGTGCTTACTTATGTGTGTGTTTTACTTATTTAAAAAAACAAATAATCTTACCCACATACTAATAGATTTTGTAAACAATTCTGAACCGATCGTAACAACTGAGTTATCAACATATTTGACTTGATTATTAGTTGTGCATAACGTTTTTATTTTATTCGGGGTATTGCTTTTCGGAGCAGTTCATTTCGGAGCGATAAAATCAAGTGTGTAACATTAATCCAAAAATGCATAAGTCCGAAAGGTAGTACTCCGAAAAATGACACAGTATTTAAGGCATTAGTCTGAAATGCGTAACCCCGAAAAGCATTACTACGAAAATGCACTACTCCGAAAGCAGTATTCCGAAATGCACTGTTCCGAAAATATTTTCGGAATAATGCCTATCGGAGCTACGCACTTTCGGAGCAATGCATGGCCCTCAGAAATAGTATTGCTCGTTTATAGTACAGTGCAATAAGGGATCTATAAATAAATAAACTTTGTCTATAAGTATTGGAAGGTAAGAATTTTAATGTGA
This sequence comes from Allygus modestus, assembly GCA_963675035.1. Taxonomy (NCBI): domain Eukaryota; kingdom Metazoa; phylum Arthropoda; class Insecta; order Hemiptera; family Cicadellidae; genus Allygus; species Allygus modestus. The sequence continues at coordinate 474,463,847 of OY776112.1, forward strand.
TATAGTAGTAGGCTATCAGTTTTAAAATTCAGTTTTGGTTTTACGTCTGATCCCTAAATATATATTCTTTTAATAACTTCCAGTATTTTATGAATTATCTGTGTTTTAAGAAACATTATTATTAAAAAAGTTGTATATGTTGTATTGATTCGGTTATAATATATAGTGAACGGTATTTGAATAAATTTAGGATGTTGACAACCCAAGCAAAAATTATCAATGAATCCCAGCAACAACTTTGTCAAATTTACTGAACTACTACCAGTAGGCCTATATTCGAAGCAAATAAATCAAGACATTTAACAGCTCCTTCAATATCAAGAAAGCCAACTGCATCACGAATCTGGTAAGATAAAAACATAATCTGGTTTTGAAGGCACTAATGCTCGGCTGGCAATCGCCATTGATTAAGTATATCCTACGGTGGGATGTATAAAATCAATGCTAGTGACTACAAAACTGTGACACGTCACCGATTTTAAATTTGGCACAAACAAAGTTATGTGCGCAAATCCTGAGCGTCTGGTCGCGCTTCGATTCCCATCAGTGTTGTTCATATTGGCAGATGAAATACAGTATTACTTATAAAAATATTCCCGTGTGCGCCAGGCCTTATACGCGTATATGACGCTTAGTATTGTTAAGCACGTAAAACCCTATTTGGTAATAAACCTTATATGATTGTAATTGTAGTTTTGCGTTATTTTTCTTGAGTGACCCACCCTTATGAATAGTCATTGTGAGACATAAATACTGTTGCCAAAATAAACTGATTGTACCACAATTTAATTCTGAATTTTCGTGCTAAATGTGTAACTTATATTTTTCTTCCAAATGTTCATTAGAATGAAATGCAAATATATAAATAGTTTTCTGTTTCTTGTTTCCCATAAATGTGTCGTTCTATCAAGGATTCTTGAAATTTTGGAATGCCAGTACTGTATTTATTTTGCTAAACACCACACATATGTAATGCATGACTGGTTGATTTAAAACTTAACTATCTTTTCTTTTAACTCTATATGGAAAATTGACAGTTAGGCTACATCAGTGTAATATACTGTCTAAATATATTGTTTTTAATAAACACTTTAAGTTATTGTAAAACTTAATGATTAACACTTAGCCTAACATTTAGCCTGGTACTTTGGTATTATACGGATGCCACTATTTTTGGAGGTTAATTTTTACCGGATACAAAGGTTAACTACATAATTCGAAAAAACGTACTTTTATTGACTTACTGTACAAATTTTACATCATTCTGATGAGCGGTCTTTGTGTTGTGCCTCCCAAAAGACAGCGATGTCCGCTAGGATCGTGTTGAATGCGTCGCCGCCGCTAGCAGCCACACCCGATCGCCACATGTACTCCGCCAAATATACAGCGCGATGCGGCAGTTATGTTAGGATGGGTTACCATAAAAATACGTACGGTTTCCTCTTCATTTCGAGATAAATATCACACCAAAAGAACGTCACTCATTATGAAAACAAATGTAACGTAGTGGACGGCAATAAATCACTCATGACACTGGCCCAGTTACAGGCGGTGACAGGTGATGCGCGCGCTCCGGTCAACGACCTGACCTTGGCCTATTTGGAGGGGGTTTGGCGGCCTGAAGTATGACTCATCAGGTATCACTCGATTCGCAACAAAACAAGGAAAGTCCTACTATCATTTTTATGATAACCCATCCTAACATAACTGCCGCAGCGCGCTGTATAAGGGTGGCATCCGTATAATACCAAAGTACTCTTAGCCTAAATCAAATGATCCCCTCACGATCTTTAAGCAGTTCACGTTTACAGTAGTTCCACACATTTGCGTTTTTTTACAAAGTTTAAGGACAACGGCACAACGATATCACGGTAGTTGTTGAACTTTAGTTTCTTCGAGAATTAGAATTATATTACTGTATAGTAGTTGAGCATACTTCATGGGCGCTGCACCGCGCCGCCGCACCGTGACGATCTACTGAGCACTGCATAGTGGCATAGCCGCCTTTACAGGTGGCTGTGGTAGTGGCCAGGCACAAAGTCAAAATAATTTTACTATAGGGCCTAACTCTACTTTCTTATTCTAGACCAGATCTTGTCGCACATCGGTTGGTAGGCTATTTCTTTGTAGACTTAGCTACCCTATGATACTAAGCTACGGCCAATGTGCGGCGATCTTAAGTTTATGGGGTCACAACACAAGGGCAGCCAGTGATGACCTCTTACGAAAGAATCAGAAGCGGGTTCGAATCTACGATTGGTTTCGTTTGATGTGCCACACAATTGAGCAATGACTACTTTACTCATTTCGTACACTGTGCCATGTTACACCAAAGAAAATCACGTGCTCAATAAGGCTACGTGTATTTAGGCTTACACCTTTAAGACAAGGAGGTTTATTAGTATTACTGGAGGTAACACTGCTTAGCGACTTTTCTCGAAAAAACGAGCCAGTGATTCTGTTAGGTTGGTACACTGGTGAGGCAAATTTGTCTTTCTTTCACTATCCTGATTCGTTGTTTTATTCCTATAAGTGAATCTACTCATGAAAATCACTGGAATAAAAGTAATAAAAGTTGGAACAAATTCATTTTTTCTTTTGATTTATGTATTTAATCTTGACGTTTAAATATGATTAATTATGAGTATATTAATTTTCAAATCATGAATAGCTATTTGTTTGATTCACTTTGTCGACTCGTTCAATTCCAGCTAGTAGTTCTTTGCCTCACCAAAATTTGGCAAAGAACGGCTAGCAATTTGTTCATCAGTGTTGCCTCCAGTATTACCAGTAGAACTCGTTGCTTAAAGACTTGAAAAGTATCAATCACTTGTATTGTAATTTGGTTGATTAAGTTAAGCCTAGAAGTAATATAATAAACAATCCAGATACTACATATTCCAATACTTGTATTTTGGAAAGAATATTTGTATGAACGAATATGATTTTGCACAGATCGTGCTCAAAGTTGGATACGTGTTCTTGCGTCTATTTCTAAACAGTTCATGAAGTGCAACAATTAATTAACGCAGCAAAAATATAATTTGTTGATTGAAATGAGAAATATTCATGTCAACAAATTCGCAATTCTTTTCCAACAACGGACCAACCAACTAGAAGAATCACGGTTCCGTTACAATAACCATCGCGCCACCGCTCCCATCGACTCTGGCCCCTTTCCACGCCAACTATAGCAGGCATGAGAGACACGGAGAACAATGGAGACAATTATAAGTAATTAACACAATTAAAGAAGTAAGCGGGCATCGTCGCGATGTTTGCAAACAGTTAGGCCACAAGCCGTGGAACAGACGAGGAATTCGTTATCAGTCAATTAGGCGGTCAAAACACCACAATCAGTGAGTCCCAGTGCGGTGTGAAATAAATACCAGTGATAACTCGAGCAAGGTCGCCGCAGCCGGTGAACAGCTGTTATCCAGTGCCATGTGGATCTGTCTCTTCGCCGTTGTGACGCTAGGTAAGCTACGATTTAGTCACCAGCGCATGTTCATGTTACACGCCGCATTAATCTTAATCAACTTGTTTCTTTGTGGTTAGATAAAAACAGTTTTTATGGGTTGGTTTAACGACTACTATAAATGCATCTTGGCAGCGGTTTGTTTCTGTTATATCGTTGCTATTTTGGCGGTGAATTATTATAATTTTGACTTAGTCTCGACGTGAGTACGGAGATTTAATTGTTTTATCCACGTATTAGCTGTGTAGCGCTAGCATTGTAGCTGCGACTGTCAATTGAAATGTGAACAACTCGCTTTTGATATCTCAATTTGGATATGTTTAGAATGGTTTAAACTAATAATCACTACAATCAAAACTTATATTCCGCCTTGATCACTTTGATTTAAACGGGTTTTGAGCTATTTACTGATTATGAAGTTGCTAAGGACAAATTCCTGATAAAAATCAGAGACGGATGAAACAGTAGAAGTCAGAAAACAGTTCTTTATTTTCATTCGACTACAAGTAGCATTATTGAATAAAGTCCAAAACGTTACGCACTAACATGAGGAAAAAGAACACAAGAACAAAACAAAAAAAGTTCAAACAGTACAAAGGTTTAACAACTAACAATTACAGTGTAAAACTCACTTAAATATTCTATTTAATTTATTATTATACAAATTCTCTTGATATAAACAGTTAGTTTGGACTTCCTCGATTACCTAAGCCTCTAATAAAAAATAAAAAACTATTTTTAGTTTACTCCTGAATTTGGTGATGTCAACGACCTCTGACCTCTTATTGTTCTCAAATTACTGGACAACAGAAACGACAGTTAAATGTCAATTTGCTTTTTTAACGGTTTTAAAACAGACATAATAAATTGAATGAGTCAACATTTTTCCACTTAAATTGTCAGTTCATTCAGAACTAGTAAACAAATTACCCCTATGTTTTTTAATTATTTGTTAATCCAACCCCTTTTTCGTATTAAAAAAAATAGTTTTATATATAATTCTGTAAGCGAAATTTTAAAGCCAAAATCTTGGGAGTTTGGCAAATTGCAGGATGATGGGAGAGGGCTCAAATTAAAGATATTCCAGCAAACGAGAAATAACGTAAAACATCCCCCATAAGAAGAGCATGGGAATTTAAAACGTATGCTTTGTTTACATTAAAACATGTGATTAAGTGTATTTTTTGTTTACAAAGTGGCTTGTGTTCCCTACTTGGAGTAAGGTTAGAGGCTATCGCCCCTTCAAGCCACTAGTTTATATTATTTGTGTATTACATTACAAAATGATATGTGAAACTTATGATGCAATGCAATACTGTTTTTTAAATAATAAATTCTTTTTAGAGTTAACAAATAAACCAAATAATTTAAATAAAACAAATAAAGCTATTTATTTTATATGTGCAACTTAAATTATATTCTTAATTGTTGTTTTAATTGTCCTTATATTCAAAAATTGTAATACAATATTAGTAATTTATTCTACATACGGCAAAAATATAGAAAGCTTACAGTACATTACACTTTTAATAGTTTTGATAGTAGTAAACTATAGTAGTAAGCATAGCTAGTTTTAAAAGTATGCAGCTTACAAAGAAAAAATCAAGTGTTGTATTTTTCTTATAATTATTTTATTGTTACTGACAATATTTTGTACTATTGTTATATAGTAGTTTACTACACAATGACGATTAGTACCTATAAAAAGTGTTAAAAGTTCTCTGAATTGATTTAATTAAACTTAGCCTACGGTAAAAGTTAATACTATGTAATGTCGCTCTCCTCAGGCTTAAAGAGGTTTGGGAATATCTTGCCGGATCACATCTCCAGTCGGGCTAATATTGATCAAACTGTCTTTCAAAACTGTATAGCCTACATATATAACAATCAGGGGCTTTACCATAGGACATCATCATAGGTGTTAAAGGGTTAGAAACATTAAAAGAGTTAGCAACCAATAACCACCATACAGGTCGTGTTGCAATTTCAATAGTTTGTGTATTTATATTTAGATCTCAAAGTGATTGCTGTAAAACTCTGTATCATCATAGTCTAACTACGTCTTATTGCTTGGACAGTTGTTTCAGGATTTACGTAATTGATTTAAAATTGATCTCCATGATAGGCCTACCCTTAAGGCAACAAATAAACTTTGGAGGGTTTATTACTCTCCTCAGAATAAAGTTAAATTCAGAACAAAAATTCAAAATTATTGGTTTAATGATGATGAGTTTCTTAAAAAAAACATAATCTGTTTGGATATGATAACAATGGAAAATACACGTAGGCCTATTTGTATTTTTTATTTACATTTAGGTTGAAAATGAATTCAACATTTGAGAAATTTGAATTTACATTGAAAATTGCCTGTACCTTAAGAATTTAACAATATGAACATGTTTCCATACATTTATTTATCTCCCACAAACCCTATTTGAAACATCGATGAGGTACTCAGTAGATGCACATAAGCGTGCGTTGGGGGGGGGGGGGATGGGCGGGACAGGAGGCATGTGTTCCTTAACATAACTTTCAAGAAACTTCATGCCACATTGCCATTTGGCCCAAAATCACGTGTGGACCGATCATAAGTTAGTCATAACATTGGGTTTCACATGCTATGTTCTTCGTTTACAACTGATATTCCGCGGTTTAATAGTCATTTACGGCCGATATTAAGAGATCCGATCATCGTTTATGCCCGATATTCAGCGGTTCGATCGCTCTTTACGGCCGGTTATGTGATTCAATTGCCATTTTCTGCCGATGTTACGAGGTTCGTCATTTACGGCCGATGTTACGAGGTTCGTCATTTACGGCCGATGTTACGTTGGAGGTTATATCGATGATAACGCTGCTCGTAGTAATTGTTAGTGGGAATTGACGGAAACAACTCGTCCCAGACTAATTGGATAGAAAAAACTACGAGTCAAATTGTTGGTTCTCGCACACTCTTAATTATCACTATCACTATTTACACAAGGGGCCACAAGAAAGCCTAAAAGTTTACAAGGAACCTGCTTGGGGTTTTCCTGCTACTGTGAAAGATGTAATATAGTAAGCTCACAAGTCTACAAATAAACACTCTCTATATCCAAACCATATTGTAGGTCTTCATTAACAATAATAACAACTTAATAACCGTTTCCTATGATTATTTGTTTAACAATTTTGATCTAAATTAGTTAGTTTTAAAGTTTTACAAAAAATTACTAGGCCTATTAATTTTACTGTTATCTGGGAAACTAACTCCAGACCTTGGATAATGTGCTCTTAAAATGTGGGTCAAGCTACACATCCTATGATGATGCCCTAAGGTAAATTCCCCTGTAAGAGTTTGTTAATATACATTTTTGAAAAGCAATAGCCCTGACTGGAGGTGTAATCTGGCAAAATACTTCCAAACTTGTCTAAGCCTGGGAATGAGTAAAGAAATTAGGTTTGATTTTTACCATAAGTTTAATTAATCTATCCACACATTTTGTATGCATTAACTAATTGTTATTTTGTAGTAAACAGTGTATATAGTATAATAGAAATACTGTCAGTAACAATCATAATTGTACAACAACAAAAAAACACCTGATGATTCTAAGCTGCCAACATTTTTTAATTTATGCCACTATATACTGTAATTTATGCCAGCAAAAAGATTTGAAATGTAATGTTACTTAGATAGCTTTCCATGATGCAGAATAAATTACTAATGTTGTAAAAGGAATATCAAAACAACTAATATATCAGGATATAATTTAAATTGATAAAGAGTTAAAAGAGGATGGCTCTTTGTCTCAAAGAAACAAGTTAAACAAAAGATTTGCATAAACAAGGTATAAAAACAACATATAAAACCATTTTTATATAAATAAGCTTTATTACGTATTTTCTTTGAGTTATCGAGCCCTCCCCTTGTAAGTGCATCCAGATCACTATATTATTGGATTATTTAGTGATCTAGTTGCATGTACAAGAACTTTTTTTATATTAAGTACATTATTTGTTTCTTTATGTAAAAGGAACAAACTCATAATTTATTTATTCAAGGAATTAAATTACAATAAATATTATCCATATGCATTTGGATTGATATCCCCTTAAACAGATTTTTATTGCAGTCAACATTGTTATTTATTTGAACCTACTAATAGTTAATATAAGCTTATGTTCATTGTACCATCTTTGTATAAAATATCAGTTTACTTGTGTAAATTGCTAAATATAATGTGTATTATTATAAAACCAAATCTACAATACACAAACATAATCTACTTGTGAAACTATTACATTTTCTACTCATCAAAACTTCTAAAAAATATACATCTTACACAAAAAATACAAGAAAACTAGAGGTCCTGTTGTTCAAACCTGAGCCAGGCTTAGCTTATCAAAAGACTAGCAACCAATAAGCTCTACAGTACACAGGTCATGTTATTAGTGAATTTCCTTTGGAAAGTGAACTATTAGCATGACCCGCACGGTGAAACTTAAGCCCAGGACCACCATAGAAGTTCCTAATGTGACCCCCTGAACACGTTTTGGGGGGTCGTTCAAAATTTTATATATATATATATGTATGTATGTATATATATATGTGTTTGCACTCTAGCGGTCGCATTTTTTGTCCGATTTACTTCAAATTTGGTAGGGAAGTTTCTTTCTGTAATCAGTTGGACAAGTTCGTTGGGCAAAAAAATCGGAAAACTCTAAACCCCTTTTTTGGGGATTAATCTTTCAAATTTTGAGTTTGTGGGCCCAAAAAGGGTCAGAAAAGCCCCGTATGTAAAATTAATTCATGTAAAAAGATGGGAATTGGTGAGGCGAAAGTTTTAAGCCCTCTCTCGTCATTCTAGCACAAATATTTACTGAGTTTTTAAAGAAAATGTGTTTCGACTAAACACAGTACGTTGTCTTATGGGGGTTTTACACTAGAAAAGCCTGTTATTCCTTTGTTAGAGTATTTTTATCATCCCCAGCAACCTCTCGCCTACCTTCAAGCCTGACTGGACCTTCTCCTAACATTATAAAGCGCAAAATTGTATTCCCAGCTTTGCAGGTAAATGAAACCAGGAGCATCAGAACAGCCAAAAAATCACTGTTTTCAGATTTTAATAAAAATTGGAATAAATGTATATTTTTACACTGATTTTGAGTTTTAAAAGTTTTTAAGTGGAAATTCACTTCTGTCACGTCAGCGTGCTGCGTGCGAACTCGTTTATATTTAGCTCTCAACCGATTTTAATGCCGTACAACTGTGTTATTAGCTCGAACAGCTATTTTAGGATGCAATTGAATTAAAACTCATCTCCATGTTACCCTTAAGGGCAAAAAATAAACTTGAAAAATATTCCTTTAAAATGAAAAGTACAAGAAATTGAAACCCACTTTGCACAACTATGGTTGTAGACAATTTTTTTATCCCTCAACTGTCAAAATTGGTTACCTCACTGAACAACGGAGGTGTTTAATGTATCTGCACAGAAAATATCTAAAGATGTTTTTTCAATATATAAATTAGTTTTAAATAGGATAAATGTAAAATACTAGATCACTAAATAATCCAATAATATAGTGATCTGGATGCACTTACAAGGGGAGGGCTCGATAACTCAAAGAACCCTAAAACAGTTCAAATACAATAACAAAAATAAGAAAACCACATGTTTCTTTCACTTGGTAAAATTTTATTTACATAAAAATATATAAATAAATATAAAAAGTGCTTCATTATTACTTTTAAATGCTCACATTCTTAGAAAATATCTAACTATTTTTGTTTTAGTTAGAGCTCACCCGTATACCACCATACAGCCAGATATAGAAATACCGGGAGCAGCTAATATATCTGACTCATCCATACCTGAAATTGCTGGCTCAACTGTCCAAACTGTTGACACCGGTTCATTGGAGAATATAACTGATGACTTTTCTCATTTGGTAAGTGTTGCATTTTATCTGTCAATTACTTAATACTGAGGATTCTGGGTTGTATAATGTTATAGAAAGAAAGGATAGAGGGGGGGAACTAGGTTTCACGTAACAATAACAAATACATTTATGTCTAAGACAGTTAAAACGGGTGAATAAGCTGAAAAATGATAACGATGTCTGTATTAAAGTTGCTAATAAGAGCATTTTTTGGAGAACTTTTGAAACAAGGATGGAATGATCGGTGGGAGTGAGAAAGATGAGTACCGTTCCTCCCACCACTTGGCATTCGCTATACCCATTATTTTCCCCTTGGTAACTTTTTTTCTTTTACTTTGTTTTTTGACCACAAGATAACGTAGGCAGGTTTGTGGGCAGTAATTTTAATTCAATTTAATTGTAAACCAGCTGTAGACCTGGTAGAATACAGATCTTGAAGTTGCCATAAGTTATATAAATAACTTAAAACAACCGTTGGGCACTGTTATTGTATTACAATGCCTATTAAAAATATGTATACAACACTTTCGTGATTTGCAATTGCTTTATTAGTGAAGCTGCTATTTAGAGTTTGTTTAGTGTGAAAGTATATGAGATATCAGGACAGATTCAATTCAAACGTATGCAAACAAAACCTCAGCATGCAACAGTTGACAGCCGTCTGATTTTAGAATGCATGTAATCAAATGGGAAATCTACTGTGCCAAATTGTAAGGTGTTTTCATGACAAAACCCCAACATAACGAACATCAAAATGTTTGTTGGAATTCCTACATGTGTCAATATACAGTATTCAAAAAATGTCTAAAATGATATCAGTTCTTCGGCATTGGCCGGTCTTAAAGTTCCAATCTAGAGCCAACGATGACTTTATTTAGTCATGTTTGGTTGGATATAGACATGGAGTATGTTAGTTGTAACTTTCGCATATCTTATTCTTTTTACACATTTGCTACCAAAACTTTCTTCAACGACCAGTTTCAGTCATAGTGAAGTGGCAAACAATCCAAAACGAACATATAAAAAGTGCTGAAAAAAGTACCTATTAAGTATTTGAATTAATACATACATCAATCAATAAAATTTTAATTTATTTTAACGAGGCCTTTCAATTACAAAGTAATTATCGTCAGGTTCTCGAACAACTAAACGAATTTAAGGTTACACTTCAAGAAGAAGATTCAAGAAATTTATTTCCAACATTTAAATCAATATATACAGAGTGAGTACAGAAATTGGAAATTAAGTCCCCACATGTGCCTTATGGCAGTGCGTGGTGACGAGTCCTATTTAAATGTCCTTTGTACTTCCTCTTGCACTTTCAAAGCTTAACTTTAATCTTAAAATACTAACAAAGTTTATAAAATAAAATAATATATATGTGCAGACTGGACAGACAAAATTTATTTTAAATAAGTATTATTTAATAAATTTAACACTGAAACTAACTCTCACAGGTAAATAACACTTAAGTGAATTTAATTAGACTAAGACGGCCAGGTGTGCCAGTGAGATGTAAGTCATTATAATTAAAGTAAGAATAAGTAATCTGTCGAAATGTCTGGGAGTGACGAGCGAGTGATAAGTGTGAGGAAAGTTATTAGTAGGCAAGTTATTCACTTGCAATTGAAATACTTGTAATACTTTCTAATTGAAAGGCCTTGTTAAAATAAATTAAAATGGTATTTATCGATGTATGTATTAATTTAAAATTAAAATCAATATGAAGAGCAATACAATATAATTAATATTTGTTTCCAAAAAAGCCTATGTTGGTTTTAGCGAATTTCCCCTATAGAGAATTAGCGAATTTCCCTAGTAGGGAAGAAGCTATTACCGTAGTCGGCATTGTAAGACCTAGGCCCGGGACTATAATAACTTTTCGTTTTGAGGTCCCCAGACCCCAAAAACACCATTCGTTCAAAACTGTAGATATATATATATATATATATATATATGTATATATGTGTGTCCGTGAGCACGAAAACTCTCGTAAATATGTCCAATTTTGATGAAATTTGGTACACACATGTAAAGCAACATTTATGAGTTTAAGTTCGAAAGTCAGACAGATTGATCTATCCGAAGGGGTATTTTAGAGAGGTTTTGTACCCCAAAAAATGTGTTTTTTGAAATTGTTACATATAATCTTTGATTAAGACAAATTTTATTTTTCACCATTGGATTCAGCTTAAAAAACACACAGTTTGGTGTTTTGATCATTGCTCTACGTCAATTGGTTACGGAGATATTAAAAGTGCTAAACACAGTACGTTGTCCAATGTTATTCTTATGGAGAATAAGAATAATTTTATATCTTGCTTATTTATGAACGTATATCGACCAAATTTGGTACATGGCTTCATCTGGTTGTAATCTATTGCAATTAGCACAACAAAATTTTTACCGATGGTTCCTGTAGCAGCAAACCTGCGTACTCAGCCCCATGTTATTCTTATAGAGAAAAAGTAAAATACTACGTCTCCCTTAATTATGAACATAAATCAATAAAACTTGGTATGTGGCTTCATCTAGTTGCGTTATATTCATATTTATATAAAAGCCCATTTTTTTGTTCCTTGTTTCAGCAAACCTGCATACTCAGCAGCCATGTAATTCTTATAGAGAATAATTAAAATGTCATAAATTGTTTATTTATGATTGTATATTGGTGAAACTTTGTATGTTGCTTTATTTGGTATTAATTAAGATACATATATTTGCATTGGAAATTCACTTAGTACGCAGGTTTGCTGCTACTGGGGTATTTACATTACCTTTTATTACAAGATTACTTGTTAATTTGTTCCATTTAAATACAAATTTAAAAACTTGGTTCAATTTTATAAAAGTAAAATTGGGAAATATACTTATTAGGTATATCATCAACAGAAGCATTTGTCTAGAGAGACAGAGAGAACACAAACACTTTTATGTGAAAACGGTCCAAACCCATACTGATGTGGACTCGTGACCCCGTGAATTAAAGTCCAAGACGCTAACCGTTAAGCTAATGCAACACCCACGCTACGCTGTTCAATTTTGAACTGCAATATTTTATCATGGTTTAACCCATTGAGGTAGTAATTTTATTCTATTTGCAGTAGCCTATAACGGAAATTGATTGGTGCTGCACTCTAGTAGCAAAATATTTACTAATGACCGCGGGCGTCTACGGTTCTATCCGCTAGGGGCGCGGACTGACTGAAAAACCTTAATATCGCCGCCAGGCCTTTGGTCGTGTTAGCTGAGTTGGCTACGTCGTGGAAACACCTTGGCCAGGTGGTGATACGATGTTCGTGGGTTCGATTCCCGCACACGACCAAAACTGACCAGTTGTGCAACTCACAAAGAGTTAATCGGTCTGTGGCAACGTTGGTGGGAGGGCCCAAGTAAAACAAACGGTGGCAGGCTTGCTTGGAAGTTGACGGGATCGGTTAATTCTTTGAGACTTGCACATGGTCAACACTGATTTTGCTAATTTTTACTTATGTCTACTGTGTGTGTGCCAATGCGACTCTCTAAACTGAAAGAAAACAATATTTTAATTAGAATATGCCATTAATCTATTTAAAAACACCAATTTTATATTCCAATTCACAGGTTTATAAAATTACAAGTAAGGAACGAGACCAGCTCGTACGTCTACGCCAATGGGTTAAGTGACACGCCGGTTAGGCTTGATTTCTAGAGACAACAGCTTGTATAATTACCATACTCAATTTCAAACACGTTCACAACTGGCATAACTGTAAACAAACAGTGACTGTCACGTACGGGTGGTTATAGATTCATAAACACAATTTTCGTTCTGATACTGAAACAGAGTTTTACTTTAGTTTATTTTAATCATAAAGAGGAAACTGTTAATGGTTTGTTGTAATTTCAGGTAGCATTACTACACAACAATTTTTTGTTAGGTGCAGGAGCAATCGTGGGAGGAAAATGGATATTAGCGACAGCTTTCCAGCTGGGGGCGTAAGTAAAATCTTAAATTATTGCTAAAAACTAGTAGAAGATTGATAATAATTGTTAGTTGTTTTTAGGAAAACCAAAATCCTATTTATTCTAAGTATATTTTCCCTGTCTCCAAAAAGGGTTTTACGAAATACCTTCACGGCTCCCTCTATCCTTGAAATTCAAGAAAGAAAATTCTATAAATTCAACATTCCTATGTCTCTAATATAAAAACTACGAAGCAATAATCTTCCTTAACTGGCTGGCGTACAGCTGCAGTATCGACATACACATCAACAAAAACCTTTGATTATTATTCAATTTCCAAGATATTCACTAAAATCTCATAGAAAATAATTCTGTTTAGACATGGTAAATATTGTAAATACAGTAAAGTAAAGATCGTGTAACCTTCTGGCCAAGGTCTGTTGACAGAGTTTTCAGATCGCACTACTGCCTCTGACATGACTACTTGGAATTGTTCCCGGGTCTTTTTGGTGGTAGGCCAGTGCCACTCAACCCACACAACTTTGACATCCATGACATTGTAGATTAAAATATATTACAGTAATTGTAACTACAGTAAATACTGGAGGCAACCCTGATCAATGTAATTCTATGCTGCTGCAACCATTTTTACTCCATTTTTTGACATAATGCAAATTCGTTCAGCAGTTGCCTCCAGTATTGGAGCTCGATGATCTAATCGTTCTCCACTTTAGTTTCAAAGCCGACCAGCTGGTTGTGAGAGTGGGCAGCCTCTCAGCTGTTTCCGGCGGTCAGCTGATGGCAGTGGACCAGCTGTTCCCCCACCCCTTGTTCAGGCAGTTCAACAACGATGTGGCGCTGCTGAAGACTCAGGAGGAGATTGTGCTGAGTGACTCCGTCAGACTGATACCAGTGGCCAAGTCACCACCGAGCATGGGGGACGGAGCGGTGTTGTCTATCTGGGGCAGTGTGAGTATGTGGGTTGTACGAATTATAATTTTCAGAATATCTTTTATAGTAGAACAAATATAGGTCACAGCTAACTCCCCTGACACTGATGAGTGAAAAAATATGTAATGTACTCAACAAAGGTAATATTTCAGCTATCCTATGTAGCCTTTATCAAACTGAGAGAGAATGGCAGTTAAAGTTTTGAAATTTAGTTTCCCATCAGTGGTACCAACATACCACTACAACCACTACCACTACCACTACTGTGTGGTTCACAGTTTAATTACACACTACACAAACAGCACATTATAACTTAACTTCTCTTATAACATTATAACTAAACATTGTCTTTCGAAAGAGAAAGCTGTTTAACCCTTTAAAAGCCAAGCTTTTGAATGGAGTGGATGAATCTGTGTTGTTTTGTTGATAAAAAAATTGAACAGCTGAACACTTAAAATTGTAAAAAGTCATGCTTCCAATGGACATAAACACAGGAAGGATAGTTAAAAAGTAGCAAAAACTTTTGATCAGAAGTCCAACTCACAAAGAATTCACCAATCCTGTCAGCTTGGACCCGAGCTGTCCACCATTTGCTTAAGGTCCGCCCTCCCCTTCAACTCTGCCATGGACATCGGACAAGTGAACGCTCCATGAGTTGGACATAAAAACCACCGACTGAGACATGATTCAAACCCTCAATCCAAGCAATACCTTCATGTGGTATTACAGCATAAAAAGTGGACAAGTTAGTCATATGTGTCTACCACGTTACATATCAAACACAGACCGCAAGCTCACAGTGGTGCAATTGATTCAGTAATTACCGATTTTAGGTGGCAGATTCAAAAGCTGATCCTATCACTCAGGGTTAGGGGCACTCACAAGGGTTATGGGGGATGGGGGTGAGGGTTATCTAAGGTTAAGGTTAAAGGAGTTTCTTTCATTTGTCACGTATTGATAAGTCAACTCCCACCTTCTGTGGAGGAAGCTATTCAAACAAATTAGTTTCTATCTTAAGACTTTTCCTTTGAACAATCATCAAACTGCATGTTATGTTGCACAACTTGTTAGACTGGTTTAAGTTTGTGAGTTTTTGTATTGTGATATGGCTATTAATTTTCTTCAATAAGTTTTTTAGTGGTGACTCCAACATAATGAGTTTGGCAAAGATTGTATTCCAGTTGGTAAAGAAAATGTTCTGAGTTGCAAGTTTGTTGGGCTTTGTTGATTCTTTGGCCCTAAGTTGTATCTTATCTCCAACCTAGTGCCTCACCTCCTACATTCAGGACTTCAGTTATTAGTGGAAAGTGAACTATTAGCATGACCTGCACGGTGAAACTTAGGCCCGGGACCACCATAGATATTCCTAACGTGACCAAAATGATATATATATGCACTCTAGTGGTCACATTTTTTGTCCGATTTACTTCAAATTTGGTAGGAACGTTCCTGTCTATAATTAGTTGGACAAGTTCATTGGGCAAAACAATCGGGGAAACTCTAAACCCCTTTTTTGGGATTATTCTTTCAAATTTCGAGTTTTGGGCCCAAAAAGGGTCAGAAAAGCCCCGGACATAAAATTAATGCATGTATTAAGATGGGAATTAGTGAAGCAAAAGTTTTAAGCCCACTCTCGTAATTATAGCATAAATATTTACCGAGTTATTAAAGAAAATGTATATTGGCTAATCACAGTACGTTGTCTTTTGGGGTTTTTAAATTAGAAAAGCATGTTATTCATTTGTTGGTGTGTATTTGTATCATCCGCAGCAACCTCGCGCCTACTTTCAAGCCTGACTGAACCTTATAATGTGCAAAATTGTATTCCTAGCATTGCAGGTAAATGAAACCAGGAGCATCAGAACAGCCAAAAATGTTTTCAAATTTCAATAAAATAGGAATAAATGTAGCTTTTTGAGTTTAAAAAAAATTGTATGTGGAAATTCACTTCCCTCACGTCAGCGTGCTGCGTGCCAACTCGTTTCTTAGTGAAACCACTCAGCATATTCCATGGAGAACTGAGTGAACTTCCTCAGTTCATTAGCAAATGATTAAATAGTCATTTGATCATATAAAGTCACCATTTTTATTGGACTTTGAAAGGTTTGGCCACTGAAATTTTGAAAATCATTATGCTTTTATCCCAAAAGGGCTTTTGAATATTTTCTGAATTTTGTTACATGAAGGAGTCATGGAAAATAAGGAATAATGTGCTACATGTCAGGATCTTGACATGATAAAACCTTCCTCGGATATCCCATTTGATTTAATTTTATCAAATTAGTGTTTTAAAATATTCTGAGGATACAAACTCAAGCTTAATTTTACTGATTTAATTACACTCCAGGATTCCACTGCTCAGAAGAATCAAGCAGACATTCTGCCAGTGTCAGAGTGCAGAGCGTTCTACCCAGACTTTGATCTAACAGAGAGCGACATCTGTGCAGTGCTGGATCATGTTTTACCATATCAAGTGGTGAGTAGCGTATTCATCTCATAACCGTTTTAATTTTTATAAATAGTTTTGATAAGAACCTTTTCATAATGGTTCTCTTCGTAATGAGTGATTTTCCAATTATGTAAAAAAAGTCTACTCCAGCAGAGAAACTAACAAAAACAATGTTTATGCTTGTTTTATTTGGACTTTACCTATCGCTTATAGCTTTTTAAAAATACACAATGTTTCAGGAGGTAAGGAAACTCCTCCCGAAATGTAGTGTACTCTGGTAGTTTTAAACACTAGAAGCAATAGGGATTAAGTCCAAATAAAACAATAATAATCTAAAATCCATCGCTATAATGAGTTAAAAAAAGAGTATTAACGAGTACTGCTCTGTTTGTGCTACAAACTGATATCAAAGTTATCAGTCAATTTATATTTTCAGTTATAACAGTTAGGGCAGCTTTACCCAACTCAATTTTAAACTAGACCTGGGGTTATTTTAATCTTGAGATTAAATGCTTTTACCCAAAAGTTTGATGTAGCTAATTCAGTTTAATCCACAAAATATCAAGTTAGCAACATTTTTCAAATGTTTTTGATTTTTTTGTTTATCAGCAAGTTAAACTAAAAACAATTAATTACGAGGTATGTTTTTAAAGTAAGTACTGTTTTTGAATACCGCCATTGTAGACCTGCAGTTGGCATTCCTGCATGCTCCGTTGTGTACCTGCGTCTATTGGCAAGCCTGGGACGCAATTACAGCAAAAATTTACCGATTTTCATTTGTTTGTGAGCATTTAAAATGGCGCCGACGATTGAAGTCCCCGCCGACTGTGAAGTCGCGCTGTGATTCAATTTCTAAGTGTTAACGATGTGAACGCAGCTGAAATCCACCAGGGGATAGCGAAGTGTATAGAAAAGTGTTTGAGACCTCTAGCGTCAAGAAGTGATTCCACACCAGTGACAAATTGGCATAAAAAATCATAATTTTCCTGCTCGTACCACTCAAGAGGATCCAACACACTTCCCAAACGCTTAGTTTTGTGCACCTCAGTTAACATTTTTGAAGCGTGAGCATAACTTTCAATAATTTACTCGTTCGGTAACAATTAAAAACACTTCTCAACACTAAAATAAATTCATAACATAGCGACGAAATGGTAAACCATCTGTTCTCTCACACGTTTAGATCAACTTTATGCACCAAATCTTCAGTAATGACAGGGTCGCCCACTTCGTTTCTAGTCATGAACATTCATGTGGCCGGCTTGAAATATTCTAACCCATTTGTGTGCCATTCTATTGCTTATTTTGTTTTTTCCATAGCCTTCACTGATATTCTGATGAATTACAGCCGCTTTCACACCGTTAACACTGTGAAACTGAATCACAGCGCGACTTCACTTCACAGTCGGCGGGGATCTCACTTTACTTCACAGTTGGCGGGGATCTCAATTGGCGGCGCTATTTATAATGCTCACAAACAAATGAAAAACCAGTCAATTTTTGCCGTAGTTGCGTCCTAGGCTTGCCAACAGATGCAGATACACAGCGCAACATACAGGAATGCCAACCGAAGCGCTATAACGGCGGTATTCAAAAACATGCCTCACATTATATAGGATTCAAGATTATTATATGATTAAATGAAACCATTAAACAGCATTCTTTCTAAATGTTAAACCAAGTTTAAACTACCCATAACACATTGGGAATGCAAAATTTCTCATAAACTTACGTTTAAACCAAAGTTAAACTGTACTTGGAGAAAACGGCCCTTAAACAAACTGAATGCGGTTTAGTTTGCCTGTATTTCGCTTTAATTCTGAATAATCTACTTTGCAGGGATTCCATAGCCACCTTACCGTAAACTTTTGTTACAGGGTCTGTACGGCAGTCCACTAGTGTTCAACGGATCTCTGGTGGGATTGTACATGGGCGTGGAAGCTAACGCATACAAGCCCTCGCTGTGCTCCAATCTCTCGCCTCTCGTGGGGTGGGTGCATGCTATGATGAAGAATGAGACAGCCACCCAGCTTCTGTTCCCTTTGTCAGACTAGGCCTAGTGTACATTGGACATTCTGAGACCCTCACCCATAACATGTTCAACTGTTTGTGGTTTTCTAAGACTTAAAAGTATTTTGGGAATTTTTACAACCTTTATGATTTTTAGGAACAATTTTATGAGAGCCCCACAAGGTGAATGTTCTGCAGCATTAACCAACGTAGTTTTTGTAAGATGATTAAGAAGCCTGGGTTGTCCCACACCCACAGTAAATCGTGTGAGGGCACTTCTCCCTGTTTTTAGTCATTTTGTGCTGGCTACCAGAAAGGAGTGGAAGCCTTCCCTACACCACCCCAGAGGACTGTAAAACTCTCTTATTGGGATTAATTATTAATATTGACAAAGTGGAAGGACGATGAAGAAGGGTACGGTAGGTTTAGCAAAACTGTAACCGGATGAGCAGATAAGCATATCAGCCAATAGAATGAGGGATGATCCCTACCCTTAATGATCAAGGCCATCAGTACACCCCCTACCCATCCTGCCGACAAGCCCAACCTTCTCACCTGGTAGGGAACTGAAGTTATTCACTGCAAGACTGCAAAGCTGCCTTCCATTGTTACAAAATCCATTTGCTGAAGTCCTTTCGCGTTAGCTGGCGCTTTGTTTGTACTTGTGCAGTGATGAATTTCCCTCTTCAGACATCTTAGTACAGTCAGCTTACCAATCTACGTTTTTTTTACCAAAACATTCATTTTGATTATTTTTTAAAATGTCTTGTTATGGTTAATTGACTGTACACAACTGTTAAGGGGAACAGGAGTGGGTGATTCTCCATCTCTCTTGCACTACCTCCCCTACACTCAAGTACCGTAACAGGATCTGTTTCCAGTATTCATCACAACACAGACGGTCCAGATGGTGTTTGTCAGTATATGGGTCTAAACTGACAGTACCCAGCTAGGATCACCACCAAATGAAACACCTTACTAGTTGCCAATACCCACTAACTAGCAGCAAACTAGTTAAAACACGTTATTTACTAAAACTAGTTGTTAACATAGGTGGTTATGTCGTTTGAGATGTTATATAACTGCTGATGTGTTGGCTTTTAGTTGCCTGTTTGTGTTAGTTATGTTAGTAGATAATAGTTGTGTTTTGTACTGGAATAAGCCAAGCGTTTCAAAATACTGTAATGGAATTTTTATCAGGTTTGTTAATTATCATCTATGGAGGGTCTAAGAATATTATGCAAATTGTTTATCAGCTTGGATAACATACTTATTCTTAAATATTATTGTACCTGATTATTTTATGTTTATCAAAGTATATGACTTTTTAGTGAATTTCCCCTATAGGGAAGAAGCTATTACCGTAGGTGGCATGGTAAGACTTAAGCTCAAGACCATGATAACTTTTCATTTTGAGGTCCCCAGATGCCAAAAACACCATTCGTTTAAATTTGTATATGTATATAAACCAACCTCAGTGTTCTTTATAAAGGGTTTTTTGGGGTTTCACATGTAATTTTTATTTCAATCAAATTTTAATTTTCACCATTGAATTCAGCTTAAAAAGACAAACAATTTAGTATTTTGATCATTGCTCTACGTCAATTGGTTACTGAGATATTGAAAGTACTAAACACAGTATGTTGTCTAATGTTATATTCTTATGGAGAAAAAGAAACATATTATATCTCGCTTATTTATGAACATAAACTGACAAAACTTGGTATATGGCTTCATCTAGTTGTGGTTTATTGTTGTTTGCACAAAAAACATTTTTCGCCTATGGTTCCCGAAGCAGCAAACCTAGGTACTCAGTCCCCATGTTATTCTTATGAAGAATAATTAAAATGTTATTTATCGCTTAGTTATGAATGTATATGGATATGTGTAGATAAGCTCTATTGATATTTGCATAAAAAAAATTATTTTGTGTTTCTTGTTGCAGCAAACCTGCTTACCATCCCCATGTTATTCTTATAGAGAATAATCAAAATGGTATATATCGCTAATTTATGAATATATACTGATGAAACTTGGTATGTGGCTTCACCTAGTTGAGTTATAATGATATTTACATGAAAACCCATATTTTGTATTCCTTGTTGCAGCATACCTGCTTACTCAGCCCTCATGTTATTCTTATGGAGAATAATTAAAATGTTATATATCGCTTATATATGAATGAATATTGATGAAACTTGGTATGTCGTGGCTTCACCTAGTTTTAGTTCTATCTATATTTGCATAAACACCAATTGTTTGTGTTCCTTGTTTCAGCAAACCTACATACTCATCCCCAATATTATTCTTATGGAGAATAATTAACATTGTATACATTGATTATTTGTGAATATATTTTAATGAAACTTGGTATGGGGCTTTATGTGGTATTAAGACATATATTATACATTGGAAATTCTCTCTGAGAACGCAGATTTGCTGCAACGGGGGTATTTATATATGTTATCTCTAAAAGGT
The DNA here is from genome assembly GCA_963675035.1 of Allygus modestus. Taxonomy (NCBI): domain Eukaryota; kingdom Metazoa; phylum Arthropoda; class Insecta; order Hemiptera; family Cicadellidae; genus Allygus; species Allygus modestus. The sequence continues at coordinate 474,485,083 of OY776112.1, forward strand.
TAATATTAATTTATTGTTATAAAACAAATCTAGGAAAACATGGCGTGATCATAAGATTAAACTATTAACTTTTAACAATTTCTATTATTGCTTCAACAGAACATCTGCATAACAATGCTATATGAAAATTAACAATTTTTGCTTCTATCCAGAATCATTAAAATTCAACTGGGTGTTAAGACACAAAAAAGTGAATTCCTACAATTTAATTTAAATAATGAATGTGAATGCAGTTACATGAACATAGCACAGGAAAACAATTTCCATGAACACCATCCTTAAGCTTTTCATTATTCTAGCCATTGATTACCTTTAGTATTGCAATTTACATGTTTGCATGCAATAGAATTTAACTAAAAGGCAATTTATTGAATGTAATGTTGTTTGAGAATGACTTTCAAATGTGATTTGAAGTTTTGCACCTAGATTTTCTGGATTAGACTTTTGCCCAAGTTGCACATATTTGAAAATGTTCAAATACTGTAAAATTGCAGACAGACAATTCATTTTCCTGCAGAGATCCTCATCATAATGTTGCAATTCAGAACGATGTTTCCTTGCCCCTAAAATGTTGTGACTACGTGTAATCTTAAGGAAGCAATGGACTGATAACAAAGATTATATGAAGAGTGACGAAGCACCCCCGTACATATACCATTGAAATTGTGTACGTTATGTGCTAATAAAATGAAAATTAAAAAAATTAAATGTGAGCAAATTAGAATTAACTATTTGTAAAGTATAATCAGTCTATTATTAAAGCCATATGTTGGCTATGGGAATTAATTGATTGCTATCAGCAATAGCAAATAACTTAGAATACAAATTGTTAAATGTTCATACAAGATAAATATTACAACTTTAAATCAAACCATTTTTGTGTTTAAAGTCAAATTATTAGGTTTTGTAATTAACATAAAAGTTGCTATATGATTGAAAAATTACTTGCAATAAAAATAGTTTTATACCTATACACAAACATGGTACTGTATTTTTATTTTACCCAGAGTGCTCTGACAGCATCTTCCGTTATGTTTTAGCGCACCAAAATTTGAAATCTATGAGTCAACAATGAATCATGCTGCTCAGAAAAACTCAAGCCACAAAATCGGTCATAAACGCATTATATATGACCATATGATCGGATAACACTTTTAAACGTTGATCTATACGTTGGTCAAGAGTAGTTAGCAGTGTGCTCACATCTTGATTATAAAATAACAGGAATAGTCATGCACTACTTAACTAGCTTTATAATTTGCAAATCATTAGCTGTTTCAAGTTTCAAGAGGGGGATGTGTAGAAATAAAGAACAAAACAATGAAAAAACATACTATATTCTCTTTAGAAATTATTTTTAGAAAATATGAGACCCAGAATAAACAAAGCAAGCTTTAGCTTTGAATATAACACTTAATTAAAACGTTATAATTCACTATACAAACAATACATTACAAATACTGATACAAAAGTCATTAGTGTACAGTAAGTAAAATACAATAAATAATTTCAATACACAACAATCCTTAGAGTACACATGTTTTTATCTACAGTTTTTATTTGATTAAAAAATAGATTTTATCGTAAGGTTATGTCACTATGTACAATATTACAGTAAAATATATTATCGATTATGGTTAAGTGCATAAATGGTAACAACGTTTGCAAATCATAAGTAGTTTAGAGTTATCAAGTACAAGCTTGAGGTCTAAAAGAAGACATAATTATACTTTAAAAAAACAGTTTATAGAGAAAGTCTCTTTAACTATATTGCTCTTGGGCAATTCCAAGAACAAGTTTCTATAAATTAAATAAGAAGTATGCCGTCCTTTGTTTATACATCTCTAATTTTCTACTCTATCAAAAGCATTGAGGTAATAACATTAAAATCCGATATCTTGACGTTTCTTCAAAATATTGTCCCTTCTTAACTCAAATTTATTCCCTATCAAAAATATCAAATGTAATACAATTGAAATGTTTGATTAATTAATAAGAAAGGGGTAACCTATTTTGATGGCACCTGATAATGTCTTTAATTACTATTCCTTGAAAAATTGTATCTTGTATATTGTTTACTTACTGTAGAATCAGTGTCTATCTTGTAATTAGAAGAAATTTGTTTTACTGTACAGATTATAAAATATAAAATAAACTAAACTGTCTTGCAACAGTAACTAAAACAAACAAGAATCAATACAAATATAAAATAACAATCTTCAAGTGGTCTCTGACACAAAATTAACATTGTTCTTATAATTGTTAGGATAAGAGTACAGAGGTAAAAGGCTTTTGATTTTATAAAATATATTGACTTTTAAACTAAAAGCTCATAAGAAAAATTGTAATTTCACTATCCATACAGCATACTGGTTCATTAACAATGCTATAAACGACACCGGCTATTGTGTTTATAACTAAACATAACTAGTTTTTAATATTTTCGCCTATTGAATATATATTATGCCAAAAGGAAAGATGTCAATCTTCAGATTTTGAATTACGTGGCTGTACTTATACAGAAATGTTTCTTTAACTAAATTCTAGAATAGTTCAGAAAGAGATCTAAAATATTGCTGAGGATAATATAAATCAATGTAAACCACTTAGTTTGACTGGTCTACTGTTTTATTTCAGCCAGTATTATTTTAATATATCAAAATCGGACAACCACTGAATTTTGGACGACAAGTGATTAGACAACCCATGTTGGAAGAAAATCATCACATGTCCAAATCCCAGAGGCTTAGTGTAAAGAATAGTAAAACCTCAATTATCTTTTGTAATCAAAATAACCAATAGTATATTTCATCACTGAAAGTAGCGTTTTCTGGTATGCGACTGTGTTTCTCGTGCGAGGCGATAGCTGAGCAAGGAAATTCAATCAAGTACCGGACACACTTTAGGTACAATACTTTTTACCACACTGTAAATAAAAATAAAAATGAAACATCTGAAACAAAAGGTTTGCTGAGTAATATTTCTCAGACAAGACAACAGTTTTTCGATTATTTTTAAGTTACTCTGCTAAAGGCGGTCCCACACTTCTCGCAAACAGGCCTGAACATTCTGTCCCGAATGTATCCAAAAGTTTGCGCGGCTCCCGCACTTTTCGCGAATATTCTGAACATTCGGAGCTTGGCCGAATGTCTAGGCATGTTGGCGAGAAGTGTGGGACCGCCTTAACTAGGTTAATAAGAATCTGATTTAGAATAGCACACACTGTATTTCCAATTACACTGCTAATTAAATTAATAAGATCAGCTGATTTGAGTGAGGGGAAAATCTCCAGCTGTTTTTCCGGATCTAGAAGGCCCCTACTATACTAGGCGACTGTTGCCCGTCAACAGTTGACAAGTATAATAAGGCTCAGCGCGATCGTCGCGCACCCATTGTTGCCAACCCAGCTGATTCAATACCCGGCCTCTCTGTAATTCCCTGATGCGGTAGCTTCAACATGGCGCCGTATGAGGAAATGTTGCTTATTTTACTATTAACACGTTCGCTGCGGCGAGCGCCATATGGCGCTCGGCAGAACGCCACGATCTGAGAGCGCCACATGGCGCTCTGTCTACATGCTAAGTTCAATTTGGTCTCGTGCTGGCAGCACTGTGGTGAGGACGGGTATTTTATGTCAGAGTTTTAGCTAGGAATGCGAGCTTTATTTTGGTGTAGGTTGGTAGTAAATTTCCCCGTAAAATTCCCGTTCATAAGGGACAAAAAACCAGTTTTTGCCCCATATTTCTGGGATATACTCCCTGTTATTGACATTACAAGGGAAATGGCTAGTACCCAGGCAGTGCTGCTACCTGTGGGTGTTTCAGCGAACTACGTCCAGTCTCGTGGAAATGCAGCACATCACCGAACCGCTGTTTTGTGATTCGTCAGACCGAAATAATTGAATTCGTCTGTGCCAATCTGGTTCGCTGCCGTGCTCGGCGCACGCCCGCCATTGGTGGGCCGCAGCGAACGTGTTAATAAGAAAAGACGACAAAGGTTGAGGAAGAGGTTTGATGTTCACCCTATATTAGGGTTGAGAACATCTCAACTCAGAATCATATATCAACACAAATTAAAATTGTATAAGAAAAAACCAACTTATGCAGGATATTTATTTTTTAGAAAATTGCCTTCAACCTTAAAGGATGAAAATAATAATAAATGGTTTAAAACCAAATTAAAAAGATTTTTAATAAAGAAGTCATTATATTCAATTGAGGAATACTTTAACTGATTATCTTTTAATGGGACCAACTTATTGTATTTCGAATTCTGGTTTTGAATTTTTGACTCTGAAAAGTAGTTATAATATTTATGTTTGCATTTGAAATAGATAGGCTAAGTCTTGACGCTATTTATTATTGTACAACTGTGCATGTATTTTGTAATATAAAAATGTTTTGATTTGATTTGAGAACAGAAAAATGATTATACTGCTCCTTATTTGATGAACGATGTGCCAACAAATCAAAATTTATTTACTATTGCCGCATGAGTCTGCAGTCCTTGATTATATTTATGTATAGATAAATGTACTAAAATATTAATCCAAACCTTTTCTTATTTTTTTTAAATGTATATCAAGAATGTGTTACGCACGTTTCTATCATAAATTAATTTAGTGGATGTAACTTCACAATCTTCAGGTAAAAATATACTTAGGCTAGTATACAAACAACAATAAATTGTTTATCTTGTATTTTTATAATAATGTGAAATTGAAAAATGATTAAATTCGATGTAACATTCAATAGATATTTCATATACAAAAACTTATAACAGCAAAAGTGTGTGCTATTATTGTCATTAGAAAAGGTTGGCGGTAATTGCTTTAAAGGTGCTGAGGGCAATTTCACTATAATGTAATTGCAACACTGACGGCCTATCAAGCGATCGTTGACTTTTTTTGATCACCTGCAGCAGTCGCAACTCAGTATAATAACTCCTATTTACTTACAGCAATGTTAAAAGAGTTGAAAGGCGACAGTCGCCAAGTATAATAGGGGCCGAAAGGTATCACTTTCGGTATCCACAGCTGATACCGAAAATAGCTTCTTTCAGTACAGTGTGATGAAAACATAATTTTGTTAAGAATTAGGCTGCATTAGCTGATAATCACATCAGGGTGTCTGAGTAAAGATCCACTAAATAATGACTCAGCATTGTAAAACACATGTTCTGTCATAGATGTTTCAGACCAAATACCGAGCTCATCGGAAACATTTAAAAACATTTTAAGGCAAACAAATATCTATTGACACATAACTGTCAGATTATATTCAGCTTAAAAGCAATTATGTAAATTTTTGGTTTAGAACATCAACGAACACTTAACAATGAAGCCTGTTCATTTAGTGGCCGACAGAGAAGCCCAAGGGAGAGCAATGATTTGAAACAAATGTAATAAAGAAAGACAATCCAACAAAAGCAGATAAAGTTTGTTCCAAATATTTTATACATGGTATTATTTCACACATAAGTTTCAGTTTCATTTTTGCTAAAACCTTTAACCCTCCAAGTGTTATATGTCGCTATAGCGACACAAAACACATCCGCTGGGGTGTTTACTGTCGCTGCGTCGACAGTCAAACAGCGTTTACGGAATAGGCTCTGGGGCGCAATGAATCTTAATGAACCGGATCAAAATTGATATCGCAATTCACGGCAGATTCTAAGCTTTCTCCCGATGTCTGTCTGCAGATGCTTTTTGCGTTCGTGCCAATCGTACTTTAGCAGACAGCTGAAGTGTGAGGGTTTGTTGTGCATCGTTAACCTAACTTCGGGAATGGTGTTGTTTTGCGATGTTTTTCGTTGTTTTTATTTGTAAAAATGGACAGTATTGACATACGTGGGGCTTTAGAAGAAAGGTTTAGTGATGATGAATGGTTGGTTGATGTTCCTGGAGAAATAGGCGGCAGTAATATCGAGGTAAATTATCCTTCCGACTGTAACGTCGCCAAGGCCATTTTGCTCACTTTCTATAGCACGCAACAACAGATTATTATCTAAAACGTTGTTATTTGCTGCTTTACTTGATTATTTGTTTATATATTTGGTATCCTTATAAAATTTAAAACAAATTGGCTATTTTGAAAATTGTATATTCTAAAAACGTTTATAATTTGATGGAGCGCAAACTTAAAATTTGTTGTATTTATTTTTATTTATTTTAACATCACATAATTTTTCTATTATAATTTTTTGAGATATTATATACATAATATTGAAGTCCATGATTTTCTGAACAAGAAAAACTTTACAATAATGCAGTTTGGAGTGTTTTTGAGTTTTTTACATTTATTTGAATGAAACATTGCAAAATCACCAAAAATAGGCAAACAATAAGACACTTGGAGGGTTAAAAATATACAACAGTAAATGTATTTATTAAATAAAATTTGTGCCACTCAAATTAATTCAACCTTTTCTTAGCAACATTGAGGGGAGTTTCTGACAGAGAGACCACATGAAACTTACAGAACTAATAACATTCACACAGGGGAACCAACCTAACATGACTAGTTGTGCTATGACCTATCACTTAGTACCTGGATTAAACTTACAAGAGAGATATTTAATAAGTAGTATTAGTAAACATTACACTTTGGAGAAACAACTAGTGGAAACGTAATGGCTCTTAAAAGCAAAAGTTAACATTCTAAAAACAAATAAAAACAAAATAATAATAATTTATTCCAAACTAGAGAGGTATTTAAAATATTTGTCTTCTAAAGAGTCTTGTACGATGTAAAACCTTCAGATACCGTGTCGACCACAGCACTTCAAACACAAAACACTCTGAACTCGACAAAACTATCACAAGTATATATCGTTGTAAGAATAAACCACAAACACTTCAGATGCTAATTTGGTGTTATAAAGTGTTTCATCAATGGGTTTTTCTTCGAGTTGGTTAACCACTTACTAATATAAATTATCTATAAAATATATAAAAATGATTTCAAAACCTTTCTACTGACTTCAATTCCAATCAAAAAGAAATACCCTTTAACACGTTTAGTGCGGAGCGCCGGATTTCCAGCGGTTGCCTAACAAGGAAACAAACGTAATTATCCTGAATATACACGATTAACCCAGTGAATGCATTAAAGACCATCTATTGCGAAGATTGGGGAAGTAACAGTTTTATTTTGACTATGAAGCTTTCAGTTGTTACAATAATAGTATTAACTCCACAAATTTCAATTTTTCATTCTTGTTTATCGCATTATATAAGACTTGAAAATAAGTTAAAGGGTTTAAAGTAAACAAGGTATTTAGAGTGGTTATTGTATAGTACAACATTATTAATATAAGGAGATAAGACAAAAAATTATTGGGTTTAAAATTATTATATAGTAAGTATTTTATTCCTACAGTATCTTTAAAGTTCGGTTCGTCTGATGATAAACCTCATAAAAAAGTGTAACGCATTTTATCCTAAAGATGGCATAGATTCAATACAGATTAAACAATAAAGTGATCGTGTCAGACTTGCAAATTCAGTTATAATCCACGGTTATTTAGGTACAACAAAAGCTACATCGTATTTCAGCCTTATTAACGCTCGAGCTGCATAACAACCAATGGATTAGTTAAGCCTACTTACTCTACGATAAGACACATATTCGGGTTCGAGGGGAGGTGATTCTGTCAGATGTAGGTGGGCGAGTCCTTGAGACTGCTGCCACACGCCTCGCACGTGGTGACTCCCTTCTCGTTCACCAGAGTGCACTGGGGGCACTGCCTCCCGCCGCTCGCGAGCGGCTTCATCTCCCCGCCTCTGTTACGGCTCTTCCCGCACATCTCACACACGTCCCGAGTCCCCGAGTTGTGGTAGGTACAAGCCACACACTCCCACTTGTCCGACAGTTTCACTGTGAGTTTCCTCACGTTCACTCCCAACAACTTAGAGTCGTCGGGTTTCTTTGTGTCTTTGACCGCAGTTTGATTGTGTTTCGGGCTGTTACTATTGGGAGGCGAAGAGTTATCGTATAGACTGACCCGATTCTCTCGTCTTTTCCCATCGACCTCGTCCAACTTAATTTTACTTAAAGCTTCGTTGATTTTCATCGTCCTCTGGTCGGGAACGGATAATTGATGAAGGTCGTCTAGGCTGAACGCCTTTAAAGCGTCGTCTAAATCTAAAGGTGATGGAGGCCTTTTGTTTTCTTTCCTCTTCTCGATAAAATCCTCCTTCTTCTTGCTCCCCTTCTCTTCTAGTCTTTGGTAAACGTAGCCCCAGTTGCTATCCCAGTTCCCCTCCTTCTTCCCCCCGCTCTTCCTACTGCCCAGGTCATCCGAGGTCGTCGACCTACTGTACATGTCGGAAGGGTATCGCTCTCCGTTCTTCCTCCCCTCATGCTCCACCCGATGGTCAGAGGAACTCCTGCGATGGGTATTGGTCGCGTACGCCGCGGGCTCGTGCGGGGGGTCCAGCTCGATCAGCTGAGCCGTCGGCACCGAACACGAATAGCTCGGCATCACTACAGGGGGAGGGGGCACGGGCAGCGGGATGTAACCGTTCTGCACCGGGTAATAGTTCCCAGGGTAGACTTCGTGGGGCTTGATGTGGTACATGGGGTAGGAGGGGGGGACCACACCGTACCGGGGGGAGGGGAGGGTGTAGTTGTAGTGGTAGCGGGGGGCGGCGTATGGACACTGCTCTGTGATGGGGTGGTACCTGGATACAGTATTGTAGGTGTCCATCTGTAGCCGATACTGCTGCTCCTCGTACCTGCGCTGGTGTAACCTGCAATGCAATTAATATTGTTACAATCATATGCAAGTTTACCACCTTTTCTTTTTGCAAAGGTTTGCAACAAGAACATCTAGAAAAGATAACTAATTTGTTTGCTATCATTTAAATTTGATGTGACTCAGTAGAAAATTAACATCAAGTTTGACAATTTATTTTTAAGTTAAGTTTTGCTAATATCAACATTATCCAAGTGAAAAAACAAAACAAAAAAAAACTAGGTTTAATGATACCAGACTCACAAAATGAATTCTCCTTACGATTAACTGGCCTGAACACAATTTAGGGCTGTAACATTTGTTTAGCGCTTATTGTGACTAAGAATTTTAAAAAATGGTTAAAAAAATATAAACTACTAGCAGTTCTGGACACACGTTTCCCCGCCAAAGAATTGTGATAACAAATCTCCACTCATGATATTTACATTACAGCTCGCTACATAAATAAATGTCAGTTGTTTACAATATTTTAAATTAGTAACCTGTAAAGATCACAACTAATCTTTCCTCCATTATAATAGCACGGTAACTTTAAATTCCACTGGGGCATATCCCTAAGGTCCTAGGACTTGATTAGTGGCTATACACATTTCTCGGGTTGACCTGAATGACCACGCAAAGTTTCATCACAATCAGCTAAGTGGTATTGGATTGCATCAACATCAAACAAAAAAATATACCAACATCCTTTTTTAGGGGCCATACACATATTACGTAACGCACTTAAGGGGGGGAGGGGGTATGGCGTAACGTTATGCTGTGTTATGTGGGGGAGGGGGGGTTTTGGATAAACTTTACGTAACTCACACATATTAATCCTAAGAGCTGGAGCATTCCAGTATCTATTGATACTGTCCCCATGGCAGAACAACGGGCAACAGTGCGACATTGTCACAGAAAGAAAGTGAAGACTGCAGAAAGATCAGCCACACAAAAGTATACATTTGCAGATAAATAAAAAATTTGTCAATCAAGTTATTGCTGCAGACCAATTCTCCATTGTGCAAACAACAACTTTAGAGAACCATATAAATCCAAGTAAACGTAATATTTTAACCTCAAAGTTGTGCGGTCTATTTTTAGGGGCAGAAATACGATTATACTCGTATTAGACTGAATGAGGTCAGAGCTAGTGCCGACTGCCGGTTGGTAGTGAGCGATATCCGATACCTATCATATCGTTTCGCAATGTTGCGATATGACAAGGTGCGATACAATATTTCGATGGTGTAATTGGGAAGCGATTTATATTGTCCATTTCGATATTGTAAATTGAATCGGCACACAAAAAAGATAAATCTTACTTATAATGTTTTAGAATTAAGACACAGTATATAAGGAAACCCTAAAATATTTGAACGACACGATATGTCAAAGACGATGCAATGTTAGTGATACCGTTATACCGTACACTACACAAGCCTGATACGATATGGCAGTACGATATTTAATCAATACGATATTTAAAGAGAATCGGAATCGGGATATAGTGCCACTGCGCATCGTTCGGATAGGTCACGTGATCGTGCGGATCCAATCAGCGATGTTAATGCATTTTGTTTCTGATTCTACCATATTACCTGTAGTTTGGTTAATATTGTTGTGGAGCACCAATGAGATACTATCCTCATCCAGTGAGCGGGTTGTTTGCTCAGTTTGTTTAGAAGTTTATCCCACAACATTTAAAAACCCATTACGCAAGGCATCCCGGCATTGTCCGTTATGTGTCCTGCACTTCTCGCTAACAGGCCTGAACATTCGGCCGAACATTCTCCCGAAAGTTCACTGAATATTTCGCCCTGTATACAAAGGTTTGTGCAGCTCCCACAATGGCCACACTTCTCGCGAATACTCCGAACATTCGGAGATCGGCCGAATGTTCGGGTGTATTCGCAAGAAGTGTGGAACAGCCTATAAATATACGTTTGCTACGAGCAAAAATATCAGGAAATTATTTCTAATGAAGGGTCCTTTGTCAAAAATATGGCTCTCAGTACCACAACCATTTCAAGCCAGTTTTAAAAAGTAAACAAAATTAATGTCTGAAATGGTAACATCGAAAGTTGTTAGGAGAAAACAAGAAGACCTAAATATTTGCTTGCCTTGTTTTAAGTGTTAGGGAATAATCAAGTAATTTTTTTATTATCAGTGCAACTTAGGGATGTGATGTGACTGGGTCATTTCTATATTTACAAAAAAACCTACTCAAGAACAAAACATTCTAGATTGGTTTGTTGTAAAGACCCAACTGTATTTCCAAATATGTTATTACAAAATATATTTGTTCTAATACAGCAAATTATGCCTATAGTCCTTGAGTCTCAGTCTATAAATTAATTTAGAAGCAAGTGTTTATTTTAGACTTTGGTTATTGATACTGTATAGCTGATTAATACTATTATTATTAACACTATGTAGATATTAGTTTAATGTGTTCAGGCTATACAGTGTATTGTTGTAATTGTAATTCAATTATTTTTCTTTTGAATTGCCAAAAAGATAATTTTTTGGAGAGTTTTCCAAAAAGATTGGTTTATTTGAATAATTTTCTTAGTTTCTAGTTTTTTCAAGTGGCTTTATATGATTCCAATGGTTGCGGTAGGCGCATGCAAATTCGCGTTAGGCTTGCAGAAAGTTTTGGGATTTTACATTTTCCGTTGCAGAACGAATTAAAACATTCTGCCTTAGGGGATACTGTAATAAATCTTACAAAATTAAAAAAATTATCAAATTGATATCTAAATCAAGGTTATAGTTAGTTATACAAAAATACTTCTGTCATACTATTTTAATAACAGTTAAACTAAAAATAAATACATAACATGTTTTGAGTAGGTTCTGTATTGCTTTACACCTATGTTTTGTGTCGTTTTAGAGTGTAAAATCAAGACTCGATTCAGTATTGCGTAATACCATCCTCATCTTTATTTTTTTATGTTGTTTTGTATTGTATTAGTTATAAATTAAATTTCTTACGTTACAGCTGAGATAGTTCATTTTGTTGTATATATTATTAGTAGTAGTAATATTGTTTGTTTGTATACATTTTGCTTTTAAATAAGTTATTAACAAATGTTATTAAAAGAAAGTCATTTAAATTAGGGATGGGTCAGTTGCATTTTTATCAGTTAGGTTTTTCACAAAAAAAGTTTTCGGTTTCGGTTATTTTTTAAAGAACTTACTTAATAACTGTCTCGTCCATACTTTAAATTTAAGATCCTACCTAGATTATGAAATTCTGCCAAAAAAAAACTTAAATTGATTATATACCGGTACCTATAAATCCCCATTTCATAATTTGTTTCACTGGTTTAAATAAATATTGCTGCAGAGACACTACGCAGGAGAGTTGGTTAAAAAGTCACAAATCAATCAAAGCCAAAACAAATGAATTTAAATTAAATATCAGGGGCCATTACAAAATTAATTGCTCGCCTAGGCTTTAAATCTTGTTTAGCAAAATAGTAACAAGTTAGCCTAGGGCAGTAACGTAGTCTAAATAATATTTAACTTAAACTTTGTTAAAATGTTAAAGTTTAAGTTTAGCCTACTGTAGGTCTAACCTTAAAAACAAAATAAGTTTGCCTGTTTTTACTGATATTTTAGTTTTGCAGACTTTGGAAACCCAGAATCTAATTCTAAATACTGTTTATAGACTACAGATTAGTTTATAAAAACCAAACCAGAACATTTTAAACGAGAAAGTGATCACCAATAATACTCCTAGATAGACAGACAGACTGGCATTTTGTTGAGTCTAGGCTCCAGATACTTTTTTGCTCACTTTAACACGTCTTCCATTAGCACCTTTCATGAATAGAGAACTTATCTTACCTTTACCTCTCAACAGAGCCTCATTCAATGCCTCTGAGAGTTTATGAAGAAAACAACGAATCCCGTTGAAGCAGAAGAATACTAAATTCCTAATTGGCTCATCGTGTACAGTTTTAAGTGATTTTATTTTAAATAACGTATACAATTTTAAATCATATATAGCCACTTTACAATTATTTAGTAGGTATTTTATAGTTAATTTTTAACCTAATTTACAACCTTGTCAATTGCAATTTAATATTGATTTTACCAGTATCCTACAATAATATAAAATAAATCAGTTTAATTTAAATTCATAATGGGAATAGAGCATGATTAAATATACATTTCCGTATTCAGAGAGAAAGATGTTTAACAGTGATTAATAATTGCGCTCGGGACCTGTCAAGGTCAAATTTGTTGTCATAACCAAACCCTCCCCACCCCCCTCGCCTTGCTTCCTTATCTGTTGTCTCCATTCAAGTACATGCATAAATAGAACTCCTGTCAATTCTCCTTTCGTGTAAGTTGAGAGTTATTTTGGGACTAGAAAGGAAGTGATTAGTTGTTGGAGGAGTCTTATTTCAACCACTTATTTTGTTAAACGTTGTTTAGCTTGTCATTCGATATTTGTACAACATTATAATGCTTATTTCCAATACAAGCACTTACTGACAGTGAGAAACCGAAACCGACATTTGACTATCGGTTCTCAGTTTGGTTTTTTTTGTAAAAAACCGACAACCGACTTTAAGAACCGACACATCCCTAACTTAAAGTTTAAAGATTCATTGAAATCCATATTCCAAATTGCTAATAAAACTATGTATAAAAGGATTAAGCTGTTTTAAAGCCTACTATGATTGAGTTAAGTAACACATTGGGGGGGTGGGGGAGATATGGCCAAGCGTTATGGTGCGTTACATGTGGGAGGGGGGTGGGTCTGAAATGACAAAAAAAGTGTTACTACCTAATATGTGTATGGCCCCTTATATATTTAGATAACAGCTTTTGATAAGAAAAATTTGAATTAAATGCTTTTACAAAAAACAGAAGCAGAATTCTCTGGTAACAAGTGCTACAAAATCATACTATCTGAGCAGTTAAGTACAAAATATTCAATGGTTTTTATGAAATCTCTACAAATATTTTGGTCAGTCACTTTTCTAATGTTTACCTGTATGTGAGTCCCCGCACAGCCTGTTCCGGTGTACACACGTGCGTTTCTCTGTACTGCAACACTTCCAACCATGTGCAGGATGACAAGACTTTATAAACTTCTGAATGAATGCTTCGAATAATCTGTAAACAAATTAAAACAGCTTCAGATAAGATTGCTACGATTTCACACAAAACTTCTATTAAATATGTTTAAAAAAGAATCATTAGTAACGAAATCCTAATTTGGGAGTGAAACACTAATCAGTACCTATAGGCCAGTTTCTGTGTTACTTATTTTTGCTGATATATCTAGCTAAAATTGTTGACCTAAGGCCTTCAAGATATTTCATCAGTTTTTGTTTCATATTTTTGGAAAATACATTTCACCGATACACCATGGTTTCCGTACCTAGGCAATCTGTAAATACATAACAAATAGATTTTGTTAATTTTCATGAATTATGTATCTTTAGTGTCGCAGATATTCGGTGTAAATTTATACATTCCGACGTAATTTACGGCTGTCACAGTCCTTTCAACATTTACAGGTGATCCTCTGCAGTCCAGTCGACATTTGTAGCCGATGTTTCACTGACCCGTCGATGTTCCCAACGTGACACAACAGTCTCAGGGGTTCGTTATTTGAGCCTGATAACTGTGCGCCAAGGCTTTTCACCAGACTCGGCTCGGGCTTTATTTCCAAGCAACTTGCACACGCACACCCCTACTGACACTAATACTACCATGGCAGGCCTACCTGGCACTCCACCAAGGCCACCAGAGAGTCGCGCGACACCATTGTAACCCGGTCCGGGTCCACCGGTCCATCCAGCACCAGCGTGGACCGACCCGAGTGCTTGTATCCCATCGCCTCCAGCATCAGTTCCGCACCCACCAAGTTAGTCTCCAGGTTGTGCTTGTAGTAGCCGCAGTACGTCTGAAACGAAACATCACATCATTATTAAAACATGCTTTTCTTCAACTCGTTTTATACAGAGTATTTGTTGATATTTTATATTTGTCTCACATATATATATTTGGTAGTGCTTAGATAAAACGTTCCTAGTTACTAGGCTGTATTTAGTTTCAACAACAAAATTATCACAAAATTGACTTTAAATAACTTCTAATAGCCAATAACTAAAAAGTCTTGTAGTAATATGTGTCCATTCTTATAATTAACTGAAACAGTTAAGTATTTCACATACTAAACATCCCTGTATTACAGAGGGGACAGTGAATAACTAAGTTAATGTTTGAAATCCATGGACCATGGTTTTAGCGAATTTCCCCTATAGGGAAGAAGCTATTACCGTAGGTCTCATGGTAAGACTTAAGCCCGAGACCATGATAACTTTTTGTTTTGATGTTTAGATGTCCAAAACACTATTCGTTCAAATTTATACATATATATATATATCTATATATATATATATATATATATCTATATATATATATCTATATATGTGTCCGTGAATGCGATAACTTGAGTAAAAAACGTCCGATTTCGATGAAATTTGGCTCAGATGTGTAAACTGACATTTATGACTTTAAGTTCGAAAACCAGAAAAATCGGACCATGGGAAGGGGGGTTTATGGGGGTTTTAAATTTTCCAAAAATCAGTTTTTTGCATTTTTTACCCTAAAATTTTTAAAACACTTAATTTTGGTTTAGACCATGTTATAGAGCTTAAAAAAACAAATAATATGGTATTTTGAATTATTAACCTAGGTTAAGTGGTTGCGGAAAAAATCCAAAAAACATGCTCATAAAATCTCCCATGTTAATCTTATGGGAAAAAGGTTTTTGGCTTTTCCTCAGTTAATTTTACTTTAAACTTCACATTTTCTTTTACCAATCACTTCAGCTCCACAAAACAATCATTTTGGTGTTTAAATTGTGATTCTACGTCAAACCGTTGCACAGATATTCAAAGTGCTAAACACAGTACGTTGTCCAATGTTATCCTTATGGAGAATAAATAAAATTTGATATCTTGATTATTTATGAATGTATATTGATGAAATTTGGTATGTGGCTTCATGTTGTACTGGTATATTGATAATTGCACAAAAAATAAATGTTTTGTTGATAGTCCCCGTAGCAGCTAACCTGCATACTCAGCCCTAATGTTATTCTTATGGAGAATAAGTAAAAAAGTTTTATATCTCCCTTAATTATGAACATAAATTAATAAAACATGGTAAGTAGCTTCACCTGGTTCAGTTATATTGATAATTGCATAAAAACTCATTTCTTATCTTCCTCGTTGCAGCAAACCTGCGTACTCAGTCCTAATGTTATTCTTATGGGGAATAAATAAAATGTAATAAATCACTTATTTATGAATGTATTTTTGTCAAAATTGGTGAGTGGCTTTATGTACTAGTGAGAAACATATCAATGCATTGGAAATTCGCTGAGTACGCAGGTTTGCTGCGACGGGGGGTATTTAATGATTTCATGACAAAAACTAAACATTATCAAGAATCGTATAACTAACAATTTTGATAGAACTAGCTGATAGAAACCCCAGGCAAGGGACTAGATCTCGGATCGCTGACTGCGCTATGTTTTGTCCATTTCCTCTGCAAATGAATTTACATTTGTATCAGTAGCCCAGTGCCTGTGCCACCCCAAGAAACTTGTCTCTGGACACTACTTATCAAATCATTTCTCTGTAACATCACTGAACACTAAACCACCTTGATCTCGTGAAACTCCTTGCGCCAGGGCTGTGCCAGCAGGTTGTGTGCGTACGCGGCTATCGCGGTCCACGCGGCGGTGGCGCGATACGGACTGAACTCCTCCTGCCGTTCCACACTGCGATGCAGCACCTCCGCCGTCTCTCGGAAACAGAACTTGGTCTCGTGCGTCGCCAGACACAGGAACTCTCGGATATAACCTAAAAATTGTACATTTAATTAGGGTCTACCAGGATGTCATTATAACCAGTGGGATTTAGAAGGTTAAACCTTTTGAGTGTCGTTGGTTTTTAAGACATTAAAGGTACTCCTGGCAATCTAGGTTATATCTTAAAATGTCATATTTTGTACAAGAGAACTTTGCCAACAAGCCACTCTGTTAACACCCCCCTATCTGACCGATGAGCTGGTCACAGCCATAGGGTGGTGCTTGATTCAAAGTCCGAGTCCCACCTCAGCTAGAGGCATTTTTGTGGTACAGATTGAGTTCACTTATCCACGGCATTAGTTAACCCTGTAACCGCTCATTAAAATTATCCATACTGGTAAGGTAATTTTGATCGTCGCGTAAGCATTTGGGGAAAAGCTCATACAAACTTTAAATTTGTAACTTACACAGCAAATAACGGTACATGTTTTAGGCCCTATATCAAATTTTTCACAAAAAAAAATCTATTAGAAAATAACATTAGTTATTACATACTTACAGAAAATATCCAGTGGAAGTCCAAGTATATAGTTACAATAAATTACTTTTGTTATTTTTCTTCTATTTACAGTAGGGTACCATAGTAAAATATGTCTTCTAACCACATACTGAGATTAGTGAGCCAACATGTGCACAATTTTATGGTCTTTATATAAAACTTGTTGTTTTTATTAGAAATAAAATATTTAACTTACAGGAAGAAAATACGTGAAAAAACTTGGCCTAGGCCTAGGCCTACCTTCATTTTGTACCTCATCACTTTGCACTTTCATTTTCACTTTGCAAGTCTGATTATTCGTTTAGACACACTCGAATAGCACTAGAGTTACTTAATTCACTCATAATTATAAGTAAGGCTAAGTCATTTTCTAAACTAAAAGTATTTCAGAACATTCAACTAAAACAGTAACCACAAAACAGCGCAGACTACACACTAAACGTAAACAAAAACAAACACCCGACAACCAGGTTTGCCAACATCGTACTTTCACAACGCAAATTACTAGATGACAAGACAGCGTATTCTTTCCTCTTCAGTACTATATAAAATACACGTATATTGACTGAAAAATAACAGAGATAAATGCATTTTGCTAAACCCATGTAAATGGGTAGCAATCGCGAACTTACCAGTATACGCGGTGCGTAATTGGATCCCGATCGCGATCTTTGGAGGGTTAAGGAGAGGGAAGACCATAAGGAAACAGAGCTCTAAAGTATGACCGAGCTTCCAAGATGTGTTATATTTTTGTGTTTTTTTCAGCACCAGTTGATACTAAAAATTATTCAACTTATATAACCTTTAAAATTAATCAGAGCTTCACTCCTATCTTCACTTTGTAATTTTTAACTGGTAGGATAAATCTACTGTAATTTGTTAAACTAAACTAGTTACCTTCAAGTCTTTTCCTCTCATCTATCTTGCGAGGACTTTCGTCTGTTTGCAGATAGTTCAAGTGCAGATGGTCTATCTGCGCCCACAAATCCCGTATTCTGTCTCGAACCATGTAATCCCCCGCCATAATGACACTTGAGGCTACTTCACATTATTGCTCAATAACTGAAAAAAAAGATAATGCCAATTTTGGTTTTCAGGACAAAACATTGGAATAGGCAGCCATTAGTTCCAAAAGAACTTAACATTTTTTCATCTTCTTGGATAGCCTAGAAAATTAGGGCGTAACAATAGTTTAGGCCTTACATAATATAAAACTAACTAGTAGGCCCTATAAATAGATTAAGTTAGGATCTTAATAATTCACAGAAAAAATTGCACAACTATTTAACTTAGTAATATAGTAATGTTAGATGTATATAACATAATTAAAACAAAAACAATTTATTTTTAGCTTATACAATACCTTTTTCTAACAGCGGCAAAATAAATTGCCAGTTGAGGGTGTGGTTTACCGGGCTATCAACCAAGATTAGCCAATAGTAGGCGTGCTGCATTGCCAAAACTCCTCACTAGCTGATTGGAATAACATTCGAGTGATATTTTTCTATGGTAAAATGGCAACAGTGAAAGCGTACAGCCATGCTATTGGCTACAGCCCAACTGTCAATTTATTGGTACGCTATTATAAGTACTACTTAACTTATAGGAGTTTAAATCAGTTGTTATGGTACAGTAGGTACCTGTATCAAAGTTGTTCTTTTCACAAATTTTTATTAAGTAAAGAGTCATATTAAGTTAGTAATTTACTATTATTAACTTATTGTTAGGGCCTACCATTTTGTAGATTAGGCTATCTCTACTATTGCAGATACAAATTCTTGTCAACACTATTCTTAAAATTAGCAAAAGTCCAACCCTTAAACAAATCCTTGGCAGAAACCTAGCTATGAACAGCATCAATATTTATATGATGAGAATCAGAGCCCTGATAAAATAAAAATTAATGTAGAAGTGCCAGAGCATACAGTAAAGGGTTCATTCTTGACACTTTGAAGGAGTTCCATGCATAAAACACTCCCAAACAAGACAGTATTAAATTAAAACAAAACTACAACCAGCTTATTATCTTTCTTAATTTTCAATTAGATAATTTAAACCCGAGTTCAATGGGCGAGACCATTAACTGATAACCCACATAGGATGAGGCCAAGGATTCACTGGTTCACCTGGTCACTGCTTTCGTCATAGCCCCTAGTGTCACCATGCTGACAACAGTGACGGAATTATTAAGTAATGAGAAGGGACCTTACAACTGCCTGTAAGAATGACCATTTTTAATTTAAATGTAAAGATGTATGTTTTTTCATCACATGCTTTTAGATTAGAACAGCAAAGCGGTGTTCGATATTTTCGTACCGGTGACATTGTCACTGGTACCTACCAAATTGTCACCGATCGTATATCGGTGACAAAACATGTAAAATTCCAGCTCCTCCAGTGACTTTGTAAAAAAAAACCTTACAATTAACTATAAGGTTAACTCTTGAATCCCGAATATTGCAAAGACAGGCCTAAGCCCCAACCCGGGTTTATTTTGCCAATTTGCAGGCATTTTTTTCAAAAATGTGTAAAATATCAAAGAATCAAGTTATTACATTAATGTATATACTTTTTTGTTCACAATAAATAGTAGATTCTGAAAATAATAAAATCTCTTATGTTAATACCAGTTTTGATTTTTCTAAATAGGAAAAAATTCAAAACAGGTAATAACAATTTCAACATAAATTTTAAAAGCAAAGACTCGGAAAAATAACCAAAACACTTTTTTTTACCCTCAATTATACTCTTCTTGTAGGAAATTTAATTACCTACACAGAAATATATATCATTTATGGCAAAAGTTGTATAATTTATCATTTATGTACAAAAATAACGAAGGTTGTAAACTACAAAAACCCGATTTTTTATGACCCTAGGTCTAGGGTTATGTGGTCCATCACCACTGGGACCAGAGAGAATATCAACACCTGATATATTAGCAGTGCTGGTACTGGGAATACTAAGATTAGGTTCAAATTCAATATCTATATCTGATATAGATACCGTTTGCAGGGCTGGCACTGGGAATAGTGACATTATACTGAACATCAATAGAACTCACTGGCGTATTCGAGTGAGAGTGAACAAAAACCTCCTGCATCGATGGGCCGTTATCACAACACAATAAATCCACTTCATCGTCCAAGTCATCATCAAAATCCAATCCCGAAACATCACTTAAGTTGTCATTACCTAAATATTCACCTATTTCATCATCTCGAAGCAAAATACCGGCACGGTTCAACATTGTTTACAAACAACACATAAACAGAACGATGCAATAGGTTAGTAAACAGAAGAGAAAACAGCTGACTTTTGTCGATCGCTGCAGCAGGAATGTCGTTGGGATTATTGCAAAACGAAATATACCACGCAAAAGATCAGGTTTTTTCCAACACGGCAGCACCAAGGCACCCTTTCTTATTCTTCGATGATCGGCTTACTAAGCGCGGCAAATTCAAACTACACTCGGACGCGCCGGCGCGCCCATGGGCTGGTAGCGGGGCTAGACCGCGCACGCGTATACGCGCCCGTGGGATTCAAGAGGTTAAGGCTCCTAACAAAGTCACTGGCGCTGGTTCGTCATCTCATTTATGATTCAGTGCCAGCCAACGCCTAGTGTCCAGCTCCTAACTCCAGTACCACGAACCTAGCGGCATTACCTCGAAATAACAAAACAGCAACCCGTGACAGTGACCAGCGCCAGTATCACGAACCTAGCGGCGATACCTCAAAACAACAAAACAGTGATCGGTGACAGTGGCCAGCGCCAGTGCCACGAACCTAGCGGCGATACCTAAAAACAACAAAACAGTGACCAGTGACAGTGACAGTGACCCTACGAACCTAGCGGTAATACACCTCGAAAAAACCAAATAGCGACCGGTGATAGCTACTGCTATGCTGGCGCTGGAACTGGCACTAGAGACACTCATCTAGATCCCCTGATCGCTGATTGGCCCTTCTGGTGCTATCGCCGTCCAAGCGACAAGGTCAGCTGTAAAAGCCTGTCACCGTGACAGAAAATCATGGGTTAAAGTCACTCACCGGTACACGCTTGTCACTGTCACTAAAGTCACCGATCCGCAAAAGTAACTGGGGATTGACAACTTCAAGCAATAGGCTACATTAGATTTTGCTGGGTTACAGACTATCTAGCCTACCTATTTGATAATGGTACACCCTGGTTTGGTTACACTTTTACACAGCAAAATACCCCCGTAGCAGCAAACCTGTGTACTCAGCGAATTTCCAATGCATATACAGTAGAACCTCCCATATCCGACCATGACGGGACCGGGCCGTGGTCGGAACAGCCAAAAGGTCGGATATCGGGAGGAGCGTAAAATGCCGTTCCCAGGTACAAAAAATGAACAAAACAATACTGACATAAACGCACAAACTGACATTCCACATCAACAACCACGGCTAAACTGACAGTTTTTTTACCCAAAAGTAAAGCATAGTATCGATGAGTCACTTTTTCAAGTCCGTACAGGCTCGCGAACGGAAACGGACCGTGAGAGCGCGAGTAAACAATAGACAGACGGACGGTCGGATATCGGGAGGAGTCGGATATGGGAAGGTCGGATATGGGAGGTTCCACTGTATATTTATCTTAATACCACCTAAAGCTACATACCAAGTTTTATCAATATACATTCATAAATAAACGATTTATGACATTTTAATTATTCTCCATAAGAACATGGCGGCTGAGTATGCAGGTTTGCTGAAGCAAGGAACACAAAAAATGGGGTTTTATGCTAATATCAATATAACTCAATTAGGTGGTCACATATCAAATTTAATTTATTTATTTTCATAATTAAGGGAGATGACACGTTACTTATTCTCCATAAGAATAACATGGGGCTGAGTACGCAGGTTTGCTGCTACGGGAGCCTTTGGCAAAAAATTGTTTTTTTAGCAAATATCAATGGTCCACAACCAGATGAAGCCGTATACCAAGTTTCGTCAGTATATGTTCATAAATAAGCGAGATATAAAATTGTTATTTTCCTCCACAAGAATAACATTAGACAACGTACTGTGTTTAGCACTTTCAATATCTCGGTAACCAACTGACGTAGAGAAATGATCAAAATACCAAATTGTGTGTTTTTTTTAAGCTGAATCCAATGAGAAAAACTAAAATTTGACTATTTCCGAAATTATATAAAAAAATTCAAAAAACCCATTTTTGGGGTACAAAACCCCCCCAAAATACCCCTTAGGAGAAAGCGATCTGGCTGGTTTTCGAACATAGTCATAAATGCTGCTTACACGTTTATACCAAATTTCATCAAAATCGGATAACTTTTACGAGAGTTATCGTGCTCTCACATATATATATATATGTATATATGTATATGTATAATGTATATATGCGGACAATCACATATATATATATATATATATATATATATATATATATATATATATATATATATACAGTTTCGAACGAATGGTGTTTTTGGGGTCTGGGGACCTCAAAACGAAAAGTTATCATGGTCCCGGGTCTAGGTCTTACCATGCCGACTACGGTAATAGCTTCTTCCCTATAGGGGAAATTCGCTAAAATCAAATTGGAGACAAAATAGCAATTTAAAACCACTTTAAAAATTAACAACTTCATTTTATAATTTTACCTACCGACAAACTTTGTCGAAGGACTAGCCTTCTCCTAGTAGAAGATAGTGGAGGTATAGGCCTATACCATGTAAGATAATAGACCTAATTTCAGTAGGGTACCTAAGGAGGCTGAATAAAACATGATTTATTGAGAAAAAAAGTTTGATACCTTAGTGGGGCATATCACACAAATTGACTAAAACTAGATAACAAATTTAACTAGGAAGTAAGTTAGCCACAACAACGTCATAGCAGTTATGATAAACCTTTGGTGGTACAAACCCATATCAAAATTACCATAACCTAGATTGAAAGTAGTTACATTGGAGAACTTAGCCTAACGTTGAGACAAAGTATTTATAATACATTTATATCCTCTGATACTTTTAACCTGAAAGACTTACTTGAGATTGGATCTATCAATAGAATAAATGTCACTTAAATTAAAATTAATGAACAGGATTTTCCATAAATAACTTTCCAGGTTCGCGACTTGGAAGAAATTTTTTATAATCTTTGACCAACTGAACAGCAATAAAAGTTCAAAATGAATAGTATGCAGATAGTAGTAACCCCTATTATGTACATTTCTAACGTGTATAAAAAATGTAATATTTGTAATTAGTGGTTGTGAATGGAGAATTTTAATTGTATTTGTAAAAATTGTTATAGTTTGAATCCATCTGCCTTTTGTCAATGAGCTATTATTAAAGCAATGATCCTGGCTGTATAAATAACGAAGTGACTACGTACACGTCCAATGTAAGGGCAAATTCACTTCGCTACCGCTTAGGTTAGGTTACGTTACGATAGGTTAGGTTAGGTTACGTTAGGTTAGGTTAGGAGGTTTTATGGCTCTCAATTTGTTTGAAAAATCACAGAAAAAGTAACTTACGGTGCATAATTTGGAACAGACGTGAACAGTAGCGGCTTAAGTTGGATGTGTACGTAGCCTCTGCCTATAAATAACAAGGCTTCATAATGGCTGACGTGATTAGAAAAATACCCCCGTCGCATCAAACCTGCGTACTCAGCGAATTTCCAATGCATATATATGTGTCTCACTACTACATAGAGCCACTTACCAAGTTTCACAAAAATACATTCATAAATAAGTGATATAACTTATAGCATTTTATTTATTCTCAATAAGAATAACATTGGGGCAGAGTACGCAGCTTTGCTGCAACGAGGAAGATAAAAATGTGTATTTTTGCAATGATCAATATAACTCAACCAGGTGAAGCTACATGCCAAGTTTTATTTTAATATACAGGTTCATAACTAAGGGAGATATTAAACTTTACTTATTCTCTATATGAACAATATGGGGGCCGAGTATGCAGGTTTGCTGCTACGGGGATAATCAACAAAAAATCCATTTAGTGTGAAAATATAAATATACTACGTGATCAGTATAGCAGTACTACGTGAAGCCACATACCAAGTTTCATCAATATACATTCATAAATAATCGAGATATAACATTTTATTTATTATCCATAAAGATAACATTGGACAACGTACTGTGTTTAGTACTTTGAATATCTCTGCAATGGTTGAACGTAGAACAACACTTAAAACCGCAAAATGATTTTTTATAGAGTTAAACTGATTGGTAAAAAGAAATGTAAAGTTTCCAGTAAAATTATCTGAGGAAAATCCAAAAACCTTTTTCCCATAAGATTAACATGGGAAATTTTGTGGACACGTTTTTTTGACTTTTCTCTACAACCACTTAACCTAGGTTAATGATTCAAAGAACTAAATTATTTGTTTTTTTAAGCTCTATAAAATGGCTACAACCAAAATTGAGTGTTTTTAAAATTGTAGGGAGAAAAATTCAAAAAACTGATTTTTGGAAAATTTAAAACCCCCATAAAACCCCCTTCCCATAGCCCGATCGATCTGGTTTTCGAACTTAAATTCATAAATGTTACTCTCCACATTTGTGCCAAATTTCATAAAAATCGGGCGTTTTTTTCAAAAGTTTTCGCGGTAACGGACATATATATATATATTTCAATTTATATACATATATATATAAATTTGAACGGATAGTGTTTTTGGCATCTGGGAACCTCAAAACAAAAAGTTATCATAGTCTCGGGCTTAAGTCTTACCATGCCACCTACGGTAATAGCTTCTTCCCTATATGGGAAATTCGCTAATAGGATTTGGTTTTCCCATCCCATAATAGCTTTGAGTATAATAATTTGCTATGGTTTATTCATATCATCCAATGTATTTCACTCATACTGGGTGGCGCAAAAAGAACGCATGAATTTGAGTTGGGTAGTGGGAGTGGGAGGAGATGAGTGGAGGGGCGGGGGCTGGTTGTTTTGTAGGTTAGGGCGTCCGTCCAGTTTTAGTAGCAATGGCGCAATGGACCGTAGCGCATCGCGTCTTTGCTGTTGAACATTTCTTCAAAAGTAATGAATCTGTTATTACTGTTCAACGGCTTTTCCGCACATAGTTCAATGTTCCGCGAAATGGTTCGATACCTGATCGCAACACAATACTTCGTTGGGTTGCCTCTTTTCGCACAACTGGATCGGTTATGAAGCAGAAGTCGTCTGGTCGTCCTCGCAAGGCGCGAACTCCACAAAATGTCGGCAGAGTAAGGACGGCTGTTCTTCAAAGTCCTCGCCGCTCCACTAGGCGGCGCGCTCCAACTCTGGGCTTGTCTCGACGTTCGCTGCAGCGCATCCTGAAGGATGAGTTAAAATTTCATCCTTACAAAATTATGATCGTACAAAAGATTTATGAACGTGATTACGAACAACGGAGACTGTTTTGTGAGAGAAAGCTTGATGTTCTTGCCACTGATGATGTTTTGTTAATGATGAGTGATGAAGCACACTTTCATTTGGACGGTTATGTCAATAAGCAAAACCATAGACTAACTACAGTATAGTTATATAACTACTATAGTTGGTCTATGGCAAAACTGTCGCTATTGGGCAGCAGAAAACCCAAAAGAATTGCACCAAAAACCACTGCACAGTGCAAAAGTGACCATTTGGTGTGGAGTTTCGAAAGTGGGAATCGTTGGGCCTTACTTTTTTGAGGAAGGTAGTGTTAGTGTAACCGCGAACTCTAAACGATATGTTGCAATGTTACGCAATTTTTTGCGGCCACAACTTGCAACCTTAGGGATCAACAGAGCAGAAATGTGGTTCCAACAAGACGGAGCTACAGCACACACGGCTAATGATTCCATGGCAGTTGCGCGAAGAATGTTTCCTCGACATTTGATTTCACGTTTCGGCGATATCCACTGGCCTGCACGCTCCCCAGATCTCACGGTGTGTGACTTTTTCCTATGGGGATACTTGAAAAGCAAAGTTTATTGCAACAAACCCCGTACGATAGGAGACCTGAAAGCTGCAATACGGGAAGAAATCACAGCTATTTCCAACGAGACATTGTCAAAAGTAATGGAAAACTTTGAAGAACGACCTTTGATGTGTATCGACGCGAAAGGACGCCATCTGCCTGAAGTAATCTTCAAAAAGTGATCAGTTTATTTCAAACAGTGCATATCGATATACCAATGAACAAAGTCATAAATTGGATAATCTAAACATTGTTTTGACGTGAGTCCATTTTGTATGTAATCACAATAAAGCAAATTATACTGGTTTGAAATTCATGCGTTCTTTTTGCGCCACCCAGTATTAGTCATAGGTAATTTGTTGTCAATGTCAACTGCATGTTTGTAAAAGATCATACAAACCCTTTCATATTATATAATGATCTTTTTAACCTTTTATTTGTTATTCTATTAGATTTGGTATAATTTATGACAGCTTATTTTTATATTGGCATAGGTTTTTAAATAGCCTGTACTATAAAAAATCAAATGTTTAGTTAAACAAATTTGACCCTTATATTATTTAAAAATATTCAGAAGAGACTTATATTATACTGTCAGCTAACCAACTCATAAATATTTAAAGATTCATCATTAAATTTTACTTTTAAGCTAATTCAAAGCTCAGAAAAAAATAAACTTAAATAGAATTTTGAAATGGAAAAAATATGTATGTGTTAATGTTTATATGGTCAGCTATTAAATGTTTGTATTGTATACTAATAGCGTCGATTATGTAAATTATTAAGATGATTTGAAAAATATATAATTTAAAATACGTAGTACTCTATGACATCCAAAAACATCAAAGTATTTCATCCCTTTATCTCTGCTCTGCTCTGGTCTGGTCTTAGGTTCAGTGTTTCCACATTGAGGGGAAATTCCCCTTTCGAGGGGAAATCAGTGTCAATAGGGGAAGAAAAAGGGGAAAGAACTTTGGAGGGGAAAACGAGGGGGAAATACAAGTATTTGTGAGATAGTCATTTTATTTCAATACAATTAACAATCTCCCAACTTCATGAAATTACATTTAACTTAAAATAATTAATCTTAAACTACTACAAAGACAGAGTACAACTTATGTATTAAAGGTTAAACGTAACATTTTACAGTCAAATCTTGTCATAACGAACCTGGAAGGGACTGAATAAACTATTTATGTTAAGGATGAAGTTTATGTTAAATTGAGGTTAGTTTCTGGGGCCATCATAAATTTGTTACATTGTGGTTTTAAACAATATGTATTCGTAATTAATTGTGAAGTATTATTTGCAACATGTTATGACTATTTCAAGGGGATTTTTTAAAATTGTTTAAATCAAGGAATTCCTTACTTTAAAGGTTCGTAACGTCAAGGATTGACTGTATTCCGTAGACTGTTCCAATTTCAATATATACCTATACTAAAAAGTTCTGTATTCAACCAATGTGTCTGTGAGACGATGTATTTTATATATAGGCAATATATAAAATAAACCATTATACGTTATTAAAGAAGAAAAGTTTGATCACATTGTCAAGGGGGAAATTACAGGGACAATTAATGAGGTAGAGGGGAAAAAATGGGAAATTTTTACCCTGGTGAGGGGAGATGCTCGACATAAAGTGGAAACACTGCTTAGGTTGTAGTCAGTGTCAGTGGCTGCCTGTGTTCTGCTAACTGCCAATTTCAAAGGTTGTGTTTATTTTCATCACCTCTAGAAGAGTAAAACAGGAATTTAAGTGAATGATGAAAATCACTATTTCAAGTTCAAAAGAATAATGAATTTTCGGATCCAGGAGAAAACTATTTTATTCACTTTTGTCTGTTCAGTTTGTAAATAGGCCCTAGTGAGTATTTTCAGTATGACTTATGTTTTTGTGCATTGATTCATAGCAATGCATCTTTCTCTAAAAACTATTTTTAAAATGAGGAAATACCATCAACTCTTGCTATTTGTAATAACAGTTCTCAGTTTATCAACTTTATTAGTATATAGAAGAGAATATTTAAAACTCAGATATGTTTTAGAAGTTCTGAATTACTTTGGTAGTCCACAAGGTGGAGGAGAGGATTGTTTACTTCTCAATGATACTTATATGGAGAAAGAGAGAAACAGAAACATGTTTTCACAACCCCAACCATCGTGGACAAAAGTACATCAGCATTTTGTGTATTCATCATTTTGGGAGAATGAGGGAGAAAGATTGCATGTAAGAGCTCTTGCAGTTGGACCTCCATCAGCTTTTATAAATTTTGAATGTCACATATGGTTCGATCAAGGCGATTTTCTTAGTTCAGTCATGGGTAAATTTGGATACTCATTGATAAACGTACCAAAGTTCTACAATGAAACTAAAGAGCAACAGCCAGTCAATATTTATGAATTATTTTGTGAGCCAGTCGAAACATTGGCTAAAGGACTACCTTATGGATTAGTGTTAATTCACAAAAGAGATACCACTCAAACCAAGACATTTTTGCCAATATTTAGAGCAGAAGTTTCCGACCAAAGTAGGCTTGGAAAAATAGCAGCCTGTGTTCGTGCTGATATCACTGGTGCATCAAAATCAACAATTGTTGAATTTATCAGCTATCATCAAGCAGTTGGAGTGACTGATTTTATCACGTATGATAATGGTTTACAATATAAAATGTTATCAGTTTTGGAATCATTGTCCGGAACAAGAGGTTTCAGTGAGTCTCTATCGGTACTTAATTGGAACTTTCCATTTAGTGATCTAGATGCTGAAGCAACAGTGCTAGAAATGGACTGCATAGCACGGACATCTGGCAGAGTTGAAACTGTCATTGTTCTAAATTGGGATGAATATATTGTACCCAGGCTTCATCATTCGATAAAAGAAATGTTTCAAGAAGCCACTCCCAGCAAAAAGATACCTGTACAGTTTGATTTAGAATCCTTCATATGCTGTACTGATTTAAAGGATGACAGACGAGCGGAAAAAAATTGGCCTGTTGCTCTAAGAAAGACTCAGTTAATGAGCATAAAAGTAAAGAGGCAGTTGATCGTTCAGTATCCAGTTGTCGGCATTGAGCCCAGCAGTTATAAACTAACATCCTCTACAGGTGCAGTACATATTTATAGACCATGCAAAATTAGTGGTTTAAAAACAATAACAAAGTATGATCCAATCATGGCCAGGTTTCTAGGAAGTATGATCACAAGCACATTAATCAAATTATGGAAGTCTGGCGCTCTGCTATCTGAAAGTCAGAAAATGTGAATTATTTAAAACTTCATTTAGATACTTGAGGTTTTTTTATTAAAGAAAAGCCTTATGTAGGCCTCTATGTTTGTAAAATGTAATGGACCAAGAGCTAGTCATTTAATAACACTGCACGATTTTTCACTACGGTATATATTTTTAAGCCTAAGTTAGTTGAATGTTTCTTGTTTTGATTGTTTATTTAAGTTAATCCATATTAATTTCTCACTTTTATACCTAGCAAGAAATAAATTTATCTTTAATTTGTGGGAATACTAATCCTTGAGTGACTGGCTGGTAAATATTAAGTTACCTGTAAAATAGGCTAAGAACAACTTTATTTAACTTGCTAAGGCTGAGGTAACTTAAATTAACTTAAATGTTCAAAAGTTTTGGTTACAGTTGAAGCATGCTGTGAAATTCCTTAATTTAATTTAATTTATTTCATAACAATTCTACTTGATTCTATTTGATTTAAACTATACATTATTTGATCAAGAATAATATTTTCATTACCACACATTGTTTAAATTGTTTTGCGACTCATCTGTCAATAAGCTGTGATATTTGTATCTGTGTTGAAATATTCTGGACTCCCCAAATTCTTTCTGTGCAATGAACCATCGTAATAGAAACTGGCCTAACAAATTCATCGGGATGCAAGGAGTAGATTATTGTGCACCAAATAGGAAGTGTTCCTTAAAAACTGATCTGTGTATTAGTCTGAACGTCGGGACACGTCTAAGATATAGTTTTGGTAGCCTTGATTTAGATAGTGTAGTCGAATGCATACAGTTTGTAAATATTATTTCTTAATTGTAGTGAATATCAATAGTTAATCTCGTCTTCCACTTGTTATGCACAGTTGAGTAAACCAGAGGTTTTAATTTAGGAGGGTTAAGAAAGTTTGATTATGACAATGAAAATTAAACTTTGCCAATCACTTTCAGCTAGATTTTAACTAAATGATGTAGTGGTGTTGACTTTGCCCCCCTACATTAAGCCCTCTGAATATTAGTATCACCGAACTAATACTGTATCTTAGCTTTAAGCTTTGTACATTAAGCATTTACCTACTTATTATAATATAGTTCTCATCTCCATTTAAATCTTTACACACTGTTACTGTAAGATTACTCATCGATAGTTGTCAAGCGAATTATACAGGGTGTTATATTCAGTAAAAACTTGAGAAAAGAGTAAG
This sequence comes from Allygus modestus, assembly GCA_963675035.1. Taxonomy (NCBI): domain Eukaryota; kingdom Metazoa; phylum Arthropoda; class Insecta; order Hemiptera; family Cicadellidae; genus Allygus; species Allygus modestus. The sequence goes on from OY776112.1 coordinate 474,515,654, forward strand.
TAGGGCCTAAATTGCAGAAAACCCTTTAGGCCTAATATGAATGAGTTTTGTCAAACAGTGTATTGTGTAAGCATATTTTGAGTATTTCAATGGGGGGGGGATTATTTTGATTCTGTTTATCGTAATTTTGCATATATTAAAATAAAATTTGCGCTCCATATTATTGAGGGAGGGCAACTGCCCCCTCCCTTAAACCGCCAAATTACGCCTAAGTGTATCATATATTCAAAATCACTTTAATTTTTTCAATTTATAATTAAGGAAAATTCTTTAGATTTTAAAACACCCTGTATGCATTTTCGAGGCAACAAAAGGATACAACATGCATGATTCATGTTCATTAAAATTTTATCCATGAACTATAGCTTTAATTTAGGTGCTAGCTGAGTTATCATTAATGGCTTATGAGCAGTAATTTTTATCTCATTACATATGTTGAACTTACAGTTTTTCTCTTCATTCTTAAAGTGATAACCCAAATTTTGCTAAATACTTATGCAATGTTTGGAATTCCTGTTTATTTGGATAGAAATAGGATAAAGAAATTATTCCTTGCGGGTGTATCTTGGGACGCAGGTTTGCTTTCTGCTGTCAACTTGTTATTTCTCGAGACACACTTTTTCCACACAACTTTATGAGATCAGTGTGTACTAAGGGTTAAATAATTTCTGTAATTTGTACCAAATTTTCATTTTTGATTTTTCTTGGACTAAAATAAATTTTTAGTCCAAGGTTTTAGTTGCATATCAAGAAAAGACAATCTTCTATACTCAGATTTAAATGATAGATTGTGCAGTTTGAAGCACTTTATTTGATGATGATGCAGTTTCCTTTTTTTTATTTTAAGATTTTAGGTCTCTAATGGGTCAGGTTTAAATTTCTCTCAATGTCGGTAAATACATATGATTGTGTTGTATGTATGAGAGTAATAAAATGTCTATATAATATCATCAAAACTTAAGAAATACTAGTTGCCTGTCGCGGCTTCGCTTGCGATCATATAGTGCAATATTATATTTGAAAAGTTAGTTACATTTATTAAAGCACTTCATCGCCTGGGGGACCGAGCTTTGCTTGAAAAGCGAGACAGTTTTTTTTTCCAAAATACCTATCTTCACGGTTCCTCTCTAAGGCGAGCATATTTACTTTGTGTATTTGCTCGTTTTGTTTTATTTTGGACATGTCCGCTTTATATTAATTTATCTTAATTTGTAATGATCTAGAAATTTATATACAACCTAATATCTATACATTAAATGAATGTATAAAAAGTGAATATCTTTGTTCTGTTGTTTTTTTTTTATTTGTTAAGTTACATTTTATTAAATTTTATCATAAGTTCAAAGACTGCGGCAATTAGCTTGCTTGGTTAATTTTTAGGTCTTTTGATTTTTTAGGGTAATGTCAAGTTTTGGTATTTACCATGTATGGGAGATATTTTATCTTTAAGGCATTTTTTGTACTTGTTAAATTTTTAGTATTAATGTTATGCAAGTCGCTGCAAATGTATCACTTACTCATTTGTTGTCATATTTATACCATTTAATACTACTGTTCCTTTGGTTGCACATGACTCTTCCATGACTATGCAAAGAATAATGTAAAATCACAAATAAATTGCCCAAAACCAATTTCAAAGGTATATGGAAACTTGTCAATATGATTTATTGCATACAAAGTGATCCAAGAGCAGAATTCCCAAATGTACGAAACCCTCCTTCAAGTAACTATGTGAGGGGCGTTTTACGGAGGATTAAGTCCGGTGAGAAAATTATATTACAACTGATAATTTTAATCAAAATAAAGTATTGTTAAGTTATGTTTGTTTACACTGAAAACTCGACATAGTTAGTATGCTTTGCAGTACAAGTTTTTCTATAAAATATTTGGTAAACATATTTCTGTTTGATTTTTATTGGTTTTCCCATGATAAAGAGATTTGTGTATTCCATATGTTATTGTTTAGGTACTGAAACTACTTTTTCGTCATACTACGCGGGAACATATGACTTTCAATACTAAAATGAGGCTGGAAACTTGCTGTTTTCATTTAAAATAACATATGTTCCTTTGATGTCTTTTCCGATCATTAAAATTAGCTACATGTTAATCTTATGGTGAAAGCCTATTTTTGCCGGACAGTTCTTTTCCGATCAGTTGTAGAAATTACAAACACGACGCAACAGCTGACTTTCATTGTTGTCAAATCATTGGCCAAAGTTAACCTCTCATTGATGTTACACATGTGAAGCATATTATGGCATTGTGTTTTTGTAATTATATGACTTTTTGTAGTATGACGAAAAGTATGGTTCAGTACTCGTCCGAAAAGCTCTTTGCCAGTGCTTGATCTAAATTCCGTGCTCGACTTCGTCTCACACGTAAACACGATCTCACACTGGCAAAGAGCGCTTTTCCGGACTAGTAACGAAATATACTATTTCAGTAAATACCTGGTACATTTTTTTGCAATGGAAAGTACAGAATAATGATAAAATTAGTAAAAGATTCTAAATTAAGTGAATTCACCTCTAAATTGGTGATGCGTATGGACACACCTTTAAATAACTAATACAAGTAGGAGTATGTATCTTCAAGCTTATTTTGGAAATTTGTTATTGGTTTTACCTAGTTTCAAATTATACAGTTTGAAAATGAGGTATAGATGATATTGGAATGGGAAATTGAAAGTGTTTTAACTTAAAGAGATGTTTTATGATATTTAGTTTTATCAACTTTCATGTACTCTTCAATGAATCATTACATTCCATATCCTGATATTACTAATACTAGTTGAATGAAATAACCCCCTTATAAAATCTAGAATCTTGTGATAGTTGTAAGCTTGTGATTATTCGTAATGCCTTTTACTATTTACATTGTATACATAGTTGTTATTTATAGAAGTTTTGCTCAAGTATTTACAAATTCAGAGAGCACAAAATCACAGATTTTCAATATGTATTTTTTAGTGTAATTGTAGTCTTGAATTATGTTGGAACAGTACTGTTGTAGTTAAAAATAAAACGTACACTTTATTAAGATTTTATTTATTACCTGTTTTTATTGGGCTGTTTTATTAAATATTCAATGAGTACTTGAAGATTAGAGAAAACTCCTGTTGCTTCAAAAACCACACCAACCAAACCCCTTTTTGTGTACTTTTACGGGGTTTTAAGTGTGAATAATTAGTAGTAACAAGTAAAATTGGAACGTGTTCAAATGCTATTCATCTGTACCATTAAGATCAAACCTTTTTTTCGTGCTAATGGAAAAATAATAGTAACATTTTACTAAATATGTTTATAGGCTATACATATATAAAAATATGAATAAATGGAATTTTTGGCATTTGTGGACTTCAAAACAAAAAGTTATCATGGTCGCGAGCTTAGGCCTTACCATGCCTAGTAAAAATTGTTTCTCTTACCATGAATAAAGAATATTGACTGCCGACTACGGTAACAGCCAGGCAAAAAATAGAGAGGGGTTATGTATAAAAGAGAGGTGTGTGCACGATCGGCTGATGTGCGTAGATGGGCTCGCCCGCTAGCGCTGGCAATGATATGGCTGCAAACCTTACTTGTTTAGTCTGCAGAAATGTCAGTTTTGTGTTCCAACCAAAAGCTAAAGACATTGTTTGTTTACCTATTATTGCAAGCCCATCTACGTCACATCAGCTGATCAAGCGTACACCTCTCTTTTCTACATCTTGGGTAAGAGCTTCTTCCCAATAAGGGAAATTCGCCGAAGAAAGACCCTCCGTAAATCACATTATTCACACTTCTACTAAATAAATCCTAACAAATATTTTCTTAAACGTACAGTGTGACAACCCATGAAATAGCTGCTAAACTAAAATAATATCACTCTAAAAGAAGACAATTTTGTCTAAACACTAAAAGAGACAGACTTACAGCATTAGGAGAGAATAAACTAACTCAGAAATGATCTCATTTATAACAATTATGTATTTACATAACTTTGTAAGTATACAGAAATACAATAGTGAAATTAAAATTTAGCAAACAATAAGGTAAAGCTTTCCATTCTAAAAAAGACATTTAAACTTTAGCGGGAGGAGGAACATTAGAAGTATTCATTTTAACCAGTAACATGTTATTATTTGGTTTGTCGTTTATTCACCTAGTACAAAAATCACCTCCTTATATTAGTAAAAATGTGACTCTAGGTATATAATAGATGAAAATAAATCATGTAAGCCTTTGCAGAATGGCTGCGTTGAGTAGGCCCGCTTCCACTAGTGTTTGTGTATCCTGTGTCAGCTCTTTGTTGGGGAACGTCGTTAACAGAATGAAAGACTGATGTTCGTATTGAGGTCGAGCGCTGTATCTGGAGTTAAGGATTATAAAAGAAGAAAAGTTAAAATAAATATTAGAAGTAATATACTGTACTTTTAATAACTAATCATTAGAGAACAGATCCAATAAAAACCAACTTGGTTCTAAATTTGTTACTGTGGCAAAAGTAATATATATATATGTGATCGATACAAATTCTATTTAACTCTTCAACATTACACACTCTAGTTCACTTAATAATGATCAATACTCATGTGATAATTCAGAGGAACAAGAAACTAAGGCTGTTGCTCAAGATTGAAAATGTTGAATGGTTCTGGTCTAATAAAACAATGGTAAAGTATATCTGTCTAACGTTTTGAAATCCATTCCTACCATCTACAACATAAAGAAACAAGCAAACGGGTTCATTGTTTGTGAAATTCTTATAGCAACAGCGTTGGATGAAAGGGGGTGAGGGGGAAATCATATGGGCAATTAACAGTCGGACCATTTTCCTCTAGTAGGGGAATTGGTGGTTTGGGGAAAGTAATAGTCAAAGAGCCAATGACCCAAAAACTCATACTATTTGCATTCTTTTCTAATGCTATATAACCAGTATGACATAAATTTTGTTTCCGAAAATGGTTAAATCTATATATATAGATTACAATTTTTGGAGAGAAGTCAAATCATTTGCATACTTTTCATTCTTATTTGCTTTATAATAGTTATTTGCTTTATAATAGTTGGACGATCACCGAAAAGGTAATAGCAGACCAGTTGGGCACTCCCAAAATGGCGGCAGACATCATCAAAACGGCGGAAAAACTGTTCGTAGTCAAACCATTTGCATACAACTCCTCAATATGCATACAATCTGTACAACTCATACCTGTTGCTTGATTTTGACTTATAAGGTGTAATTACCTCCTTCACTAAATGATATTTGACATTACACACTGCTATTGTTGACGTGGCAAGCAAGGAGTTATCAATAAAGCCGTGATGTATAACATTAAGCAATGGCCAAACAAGCCGACTTGGTTACAGAAAAGGAAATATTTCCACTCCTTGACTTTACCTTAAGGGGGTAGCTACACTTGCCGACAGATTTAAGTTGTAGACGATTTTAAGTGAGTAAAATTGAATATTCACAGTGGCATTGAAACCGCATCTCATGAAAATGAGATTGCTAAGATATGTTGTGTGTTATTATTTGCTATAAGTATAATCAATACAACACTCTTTAAAAACAGATGAAAATCGATTAGCATCACAGATTTTAAAACCAAATACGGGATCTGCCGCTTACACTGACAGCACGGTAGACTGTAAAAAGTAATTCTCGATTTGAAAAGCAAAACAGAAATAAATCTAGCTTTAATAGCAATTATTAATGCCAGTCATCAATTGTATGTTGTCAAATGCACGTTTACTCAGAAAAGTAGTTCAAGAACTAATATAACGGATCCAGTTTTGGATTAAGGGCACAGGTTGTGTGATTAGTACAGCTTCCATTAAAATAAGGCATAATCTACTAGGAAGATTAGGAAAGTAGAGGCATATCAAGTCCATATTTCAATATAAAAGTAATAATATTAATTTTGAAAGAAACTTTTAGAAAAAAACACATTTAAAGGGTCAAGACGAATCGAATCACAAAAGCCGAACACTCAACTGCACAGTGCGACCAAGTATTAAATGGTGCATTTGTGTGCTCCTATCCCCCGCCACCACCTCACTACATTATTCATTACCTACTAACACTAGACAAGGCAAGGATACGTTGTGATGTAGCGCCTCAGGTCTGCCACGGTGTGCGAGTGGTTGAAGGTGGCCACCAGCCGAGACCCGTCCGCCAGGCGGATCTGCACCGAGGTGGTGGGCGCCGCCTGGTCCACCGTCACCGCCGCCGCCGCCTCCTTCTCATTGGCCAGCTTGTCCTTTTCGTCCAGCGGCTTCGTGATGCCGACTGTGGTGGGCGAAGGGCTACACACAACAATCCACAGTCAACCTTGGTCTGTCAGTGTTCTGTTCTGGATAGCTACAAATCCAGAAAAGCCGGCACGTGGCATAAAAACGATACCTGCTCGGTAAATGTGTATCAGTCTATGGGCAACCACATTAAAAAAAAACCCACTACACTTAACACAGGGCAGAGTTGGATGGTTGTTAAGTTTTTGCATGCATTACTTGTGTGTGGCCCAACTCTTAAGTTGTATAATGTATGTAACTGAGGGTTGAATATGGTGTAGCACTAAATCTTTCACTGGTTTAACATTTTAGCTCTGGTAACATTTTATTTTTAAGGATGAAAGAGACACTAATCCTTAAATTTTGTTTAACAATTTGGTTTAACTTACTAGGCTATACTATAGTCTTATTAATAGTGAAACAATATCAAAATATGAAAAAAAATTTAAATCACTTCATAAACCTTTAACTTACAGTACGTATAATTCTATGGTACAATACAGAAACACAGGGTAGTACTGACGTTTTCTCTGTGACTTTACAGAAACTAAGTGTACAGAACAATGTTTTTGGCACAAGTTAACACAAAGTGCATAACACTCCCCTTACCTCTCACCCTCTAGACTTAATTCTGGTTCACAATTAATTCCGATTTCCACCACACCATTTGCTTTAGAACACAACACTTGACTTTCCATCTGACACGATTGTTAACATCGTAAACTTGATTGCTACAGACCTCTGTTTTCCCTCAGGTAAAGCCACATTGAAAATGCATAAACAAAATCTACAACTGATAAAAACAAACTTTCTTTTCTCTCGGGCAATGAGGCTAATATATCTAGGAACTTTCGTCTGGGGTAAAAAAATGGAACCTACATGCTTCCTGCCATTTTGCACCTCTGTCAACTCTGCTCCCATGGTAACTAATCAAATTGTCAGCTGACTAACATATTTGATTTGATTGATTACCGGAGAAAAATGGCAGTCGACCATGTAGGCTTCATTTTTTCTACAAGAGACGTGGCCTCTAGATATATTAACCTTGTTGCTTTTAAACACCTCAACAAATCACAACCAAATATTGAGGAAGTGCTACCTTCCCAGCAGCTGTCCCTTGCCAGCAAACGCCTTGACCTTGGACTTGGACGGGGTGTAGTCCTCGTGTCGGTGGTCCTCCATGTTGAGGTGCACCTCGCCGCCACTCACGTTCTGTAGGAGCTCCCTCGGCACCTCGCTGCGACAGCGACTCATCGTTACAAACAAAACTTGGGAGTCATTTACAATTCCTTTACAGTTTTAAAAATTCAGAAAAAAATATTTACAAATTATGACTTTTAACCCATTGGCATAGATTTACGAGCTGGTTCTGTTCTTTGCTTATTTAAATTTTGTTTTCTTTCAGTTTAAAGAGTCGCACTGGTGCACACAAACAGTAAACATAAGCAAAAAGTATCAAAATCAGTGTTGACTTTGTGCTAACTCGCAAATAATTAACCAATCCCGTCAACTTCCAATCAAGCCTGCCTCCGTATATTTTACTTGTGGTATTTACGGCATGGTACTTGGGTATACTTGGGCCCTCCCACCAACATTGCCACAGATCGGTTAACTCAATGAGAGTTGCACGGCTTGTCAGTTTTGGTCGTGAATGGGAATCGAACCCACAAACTTCATAAGAACACCTGTCCAAGGTGTTTCCACGATTTAGCCCACAAGGCTATCACGACCAGTGGCCTAGCGGCGTTAGATAGGTCTATAGTCAGTCTCCACCCCTAGCGGGTAAAACCGTAGTTGCCTGCAGTCATTAGTTACGGATTTTGGTACTAGAGTGCAGCATAAGTCGGATCCATTTGTAGGCATTTGCGAATAGAATAAAATTACTACTCTAATGGGTTAATGTTTACAGTTTGTTCATGCCCAATACATCATTTATTGCCTGATGGTTCACTTCCTTTTTTTGCACCATCACAAATGATTTAACAAAAATCTATCTAATAAATTTGGATTTTTGCACAGTAGTGCTTTTGAATCAAAATTTGTCCCTGACTTGTATAAAATATTAGGCATTTTCCCTGACTTTTAGCGATCTGCACTCATTTTCCTGACTTTCCATGACCTTTTTTCAAATTCCCTGACTCTCCCTGACCTTCCAGAAAGTGTGAACATGGAGTCATGTACAGTCTTCAAAATTCAGAAAAAAATATTTACGAATTATGACTTGAAGTGCCAAGGAAGCTTATGTAAACATCTGATCTGGGGTCTGAAAATATTGACTATTAAACGTAATTTATTTGTTAGGAATCATTTTTGGAATTTTACTGAAGAACAATTCATTCATAGTTACAATCTATATCTATAAATACGAAAAACTGATCATTCCCCAGGCCAAACCTCTACACCTACAACCACGAAATTTGGCTGTACTCTTTCCATAACGCAGGTAACTAAGAGAGGATTTTAAGAAATTCCCATAGGGCTGATTCCCATGGGGAATCAGAGTTCCAATCCTGTGTTATTCTTATGGACATTCACTTTAGTTTGAGCTGATGAGAATTCAAACAGCTGATCATCTTTTGTAGTAGTTCCACAGGTTAACCACAGAATGCAGCAAACACAACTGATGTATAGATATCATCAGTTAGCATCGGGTGAAACCGGGTACGATAGCACCTAGTACAAGATAAGAAATAATTTCCAGTAACCAAGACATCGTCTGAGTCTGTTAGAAAAAAACACCACAATATATGGATTCTAAACAGTGTAATAAGCTCCCAAATTGCCTTAAGGAAATATTCTGGAACCTACCTTCAAAAGCAGATTAGAAGAATTCCTTTGGGGGAAAACATTATTCAGCAGAAGAGTTTTTAAGCGACGGCTCATGAATTAATTTTATTTTCTTAATGTATATATTATAATTTGTATTCTAAGCATTGCTTTTAATTCTCTTGCAAAACTGTCAACTGTACATACAAGGTAAGATTTTACATAAGTTAGTTTTCTTGCTTAACAATTTGTTATTTCTAGTTGTTATAGAGGATATTTTCTTTTAATTCACCACCACAACCTTTTTTTGGCTTCTAATTTTGTTAATTCACAACCACTAACTTAAAAAATTGAAGTACTTTTTTAAATATATATATTTAAACATAAAACCTAACCAAACTAAATTAAGGAGTTTTATGAATTAAGTTACAAATGCCCAACCGGAATACTCACATTCATCTATGATATCACATCCAAACATAACCAAATTAGGGGTAAAAGGCAAAAGAAAATAAATTCTGGTGGATGGTTGGGGGGTTTGACAGTGTGCTTATTACGTTAAGTAACATTGAGCTAAGTAAACATAGGCCTAAGCACTCATACTAAATCCCACCTAACAACCATGCCTGCAAATTAATTAAAAAACTCCAAAATAACTAAATCAACATATTACAAATCGTTTGATGTACACAATTATCAAAGTAACGTTTAAAGATTATTTTCAAATTTAATAGAATAAAGGAACATAATCCAATTCGACCCTGAGACCATACCTGAGCTATCACAACATACCGTGAACGCTAAAAGTCACAACTCAAGTAGCAATGAACGCAACTTCTGAATTGTCAACATCGATGGTGGGGCTTCGATGTCCGAATACTACTTGCCGCCGCACTGAGCGTGTGAAGCAGTTATCGCTAAGCGGTAAGATAAGACTTCCGGGAATTCCAGTGACACAGGGAAAACAAGCGCGTATGTTAAAAGGTGTGCGGAATATTTTATTTAGCAGTACAAATTGATTCTGATTTGACTAGATTTGAAACTAAACCAGGAACTGACTAATTTTTCTCTCTGTATAGACTGTTTCTCTATTATGCAGGTTATGATGAAAATCTGTAGAGAATACATTTACTAAACACATCTACTAGGCATCACAAGTCAGATATAACCAGGCGCACGTTTGATTTACCTAGGATAATTTTCATAAGCAGACACCACTAGTGTCACCATCAGTGGCGGATTTAGGGGGGGCTATAGGGGCTGTAGCCCAGGGCGGCAAGTTTTTAGGGGCGGCAAATTTACAGAAAATTAATAAGTTGTTTACAAAAGAAATGTTGAAACGGGGAACATTTTGACGAAAACGGATGACAATGACGGTGTGCCGCCCTTTTAAAGGTAAAGGTAGTAACCAGAGACTAATGTATAACGCTTGCAGTCCCTCACACTGCTGTTCCTCAAAGCAGTCATAATGCATTTGTCATTCATCCCTACCATTGACTATATACATGACTATACTCATGTATATAGTCAGTGTCCGTACTTGCAACAAGATGATTACGCTACAGAGAAAGGGCGGCAAGCCACGAACTACATCAGGTACTGCGCCACTATGACTACACCATAGATTAAACATAGTCCTTGTGGTATTCTTAATCTATGATCCAACTCACGGACTTCCAAGTTTACCTATTCATTCGCATAGCATTACAATTCTTTGTTACACAATATCAATAATGACCAAGGCACACACGGATGAGAAATGTTGCAACAATCGAATTTGAGATGACAATAACAAAATGTATACTTCAATGATATTGTCGTTTCATTTTCAAACTCAAGGTAACAAAGAAAGTTATTTCAGCCATCTTATTCTTACCATCAAAGGCTACCACACATAATCGTTCAATCTGGAGGATATTAAAAAAAAACATCTAACCAAAGACAAATCAAGACTAACATAATTTGTAATGAGAGGATTTGATTAGTTGTTGCCATGGGGACATAGTTGACAGAGGGTCAAAATGGTGGTCAGCATGTAGGCTGCAGTTTTTTACTCCAGGCAAGACCTCTATATAGATTTTTTGGGTGGGACGGTGTCAAAATCTCCCATTTCATTAAGTGAAAAACTGGGGTATTCGAAGTCTTTAAATTAATATCATGTCACATTTTAGGCGAATCATAATGTTAAACTTAACTTTATAATCTTAAGACATATTTTATATGTAATTTTATTGTTTATCTCGAAGCAAAGTTATGATTTGAGTTAAATGAAAACACCCTTTTAATATAGCTTTGGAAATAGTGTTGAAAACAAGCCGCCTTGTACATCGAATGACACCGTCCCACCAACAAGTTGACACCACAACAGGACAAAATACCAAATATGACGGCACGCTTTATGAAGGTTATTTGTCAGAGAGTAATAACTCCTGTAGGTATTATCATAGATTAAGAATACCACAAGTAAGTAATGCCACTCAGGAGTTTGTTTAATCTATGGTATTATAATTTAATTCAATGGATCTACAGCATCATGGAGGTGAAACTAGAAGAAGTGTTTGAAAATGTGTAGAGTTTTATGAAGATTAGGCCTACATCAATTAATTTTATATTTTGATTGTCTAAAACATATAAACAATTCTTTGTATAAAAGTATAAATTACAAAATGCCTGAAAAACTGTAATGAAAAGCGCTAATTCAGGATTAAAACAGTCAAAATGTTGAGGCTAATGGTCCGAATTACGAATTTTAAGGCTACAGTGTTATCATATCTTATTTATATAGGTTATTTATTATCATTTTCAGTAGTCAATGCGTTGGTGTAAAAATTAATGTTGTGATGAAGTGTAAGAAGGGATTTTTAGGCCTTTGTTGAAGGATTTTCTTGTTATTAAAAGTAGCACTAGCACTGCTTCACTGCTTTTAACACGAACATTTGTGTCTAGGACTGATTGTCATTGAGTAGGCTATATTGAATATTAAACTGTGTTTATGTGAATCAAGACAATTATACATTATTTTACTGGTTTTTTCAACTAGGAAATAACAGAAATTTCTTAAACTTATTCATTCAGATAATTCGTAACTTCTTTGGATACTATCACAATATAACCAAACAAGATATATATAAAAAGTGGGTTAGCCTGGGCGGCGAAAATGACAAAGATTATAGGGGGCGGGGGGGAGGGCGGCAAATTTCCTAATAGCCCTTAGGCGACAATTGCTTAAATCCGCCACTGGTCACCATTGCCCTTGTGACTAATGTCGTATGACTAATATTCAAGCCTTTTTAGACCTTCGCCACAGGCCATGAGAAATTGGATATTTACCTAACAGGATTGTAATGCAGAAGTCAACTCCGCTTATACCCCTCAAAGGTTAACAACAAATCCTTTGTATATATATACTAAGTTTCGTATTTTTACATATAAAGGTGATAATTTAGTCTTGGTTTTGAAGAAGTCTATTGCAATTTTTTTTATAAAAAGTGTTAATTTTGCCCATTAACTTAAAAAAAAAAACAGCTGGTAATTCAAAATAAGTAAAATAAAATAAATATTAACCCTCTAAGTGTCAATCGACTGATTTCAGTCGACTTTGCAGACATCCAGTTTAGCGTGTATATCTCGTTGACGATCGGTCGTTTCGAACCATCCGTTATACCAAAGTGATAGGCAACATCTGGGCTTCATGACAACTAATAATGTTTGCCCTTTTGCGAACTAATAATTTTGCAGCCGTTTTTAATCAGCTGCTTAATTATGTTTTCAATAGGAATGCTGTAATGTGAGGTTACGTTGTTGTGTATTATATATATATATGTATATATATACATATATAATATATACATATATAATATATACATATATATATGTATATATTCTTTTTCCTTATTAAATTTTGAACAAAATGTATATCTTGGATTTTTGATTATGGCTGTCTAAATATATTCTACGGGTCTCGTAAAATAAAAAATAATTTTTTTTTGGGGGTTGTTTAGATTTGAACCCAAGCCGGACTGTTATACCATACGTTTAGGCCAACAAATTTTATATTAAAAGATAGCCCATTTTCTTCTCTCTAAGAAAATGTATACTTGTTTACCAATATATCAAAATTTTATTTTTTTATAGCATTTTATATAAAATTCTGCAAAAGTTAAAAAAATGGCGTAACATTTAAGGTTTTTTGATGCGACACCTAGAGGGTTAAACCAACCTTATGATGAATTATCATTGAGCAGCTACTGCCTAACTTGTGTGCATTAGTGTAATGAATTTAAATTTCTATTGTCAAATGAAAACACTAATAAGAGTAATCCTATACTCTAATATGAGCAAGGTTTGCTTGCTTGCGACACTGATCTCAAAAACGGCTCCAACGATTTCCTTCAAATGTTGGAAATAACTAATTTCTGGGATAAAAATAAGTTCTAGACAGGCCTCATCATCCCCAGGAAAAATCAAATAATGTAAAAAAACTCAAATGAAAAGTTAAAAAAATTAACATTGGGCTTAAAAAATGGAGTTTCAAATCAAAACAAAATAATTGTAACAGCTGTTCATAATCAACCAGGGAACTGTCTAAGTAATACCGGTACTCATGTTGTTTATGATTATTAACATGTGGTTTCCTGAGGGCAGAGATTAAAAGATTTGAGTGAAGATTAGATAGAGTAGGCAAATAAATCAAAGGGACATTGAGCTAAAATAACAACTGGAGTGACCTTAAAAATGTAGAAAAGAGGCAAATGAGTTATAAAAATCTGATTATCAGTAGGGGGAAGTGGTGAAATATACTCCAAGTCATCTAAACAAACTGATTGGCCTTCCTCCGAGCAAAGCTCGCCCCCAGGTACTATAAATAAAATACTGGCAACTTTGGTTTCTAATGTACAACAGGCTCTCTCTAGTTTGGCCAACTTGGGACTGGACTAACATAGGTCAAAAATACAAAATGGCAAAACCACCCAAAACGTTTTGTTAATATTTCATAATTTGTTAACCATGTTTTAGCCGCAATTGTTAAAAAATTCCATAAATGTATGTTGTTTTTTTACTAAAATATTATTAATTGTTTAGAATCATTTTTTTTACTGTAGCTAAATAATCGTTCACCCTAAACCCTCACAAAGTTTTTGACAATTTTAATAATACATTTTATTTTAATAAGTGTCCTATACAATTTTAATCAATTATCAAGTCATTAAAATAATGTTTTACTAGTATGTAAAAGGATTTTCATTTCCTCTTCTAGCTAAATCTGGGTATTTTAAAATGTAATTCACATACATTGCTCAGATACTGCATTCCAGGTAAAGACAGTTAAGTTTACTATCCTTGAGATAAAGTTCAGTTTGTACAGATCATTCTGAGAAAAGGCGCTTACATTTTTCCTCATACATAGTTGATACTATTTCCTTAATGCATTTGAGACATACTAACTTGAGTAAAAACGATTCAAAACTGTACATTTTTAGCGAATTTCCCCTATAGGGAAGAAGCTATTACCGTAGTCGGCATGGTAAGACCTAGGCCCGGGACCATGATAACTTTTCGTTTTGATATCCCCAGACCCCAAAAACACCATTCGTTCGAAACTGTATATATATATATATGTGTGTGTGTGTCCGTGAGCAGGATAACTCTCGTAAAAATTATCCGATTTTGAAGAAATTTGGTATAAACCTGTAAAGTAGCATTTATGACTAAGTTCGAAAACCAGACAGATCGACCTATTCAAAGGAGTATTTTGGGGGGGTTTTGTACCCCACAATTTTTTTTGAGTTTTTAAAATTTAATTTTTGAAAGAGTCAAATTTTAAATTTTTTTCTCATTGGGATCAGCTTAAAAAGACGCACAATTTGGTGTTTTGATCATTGCTCTACGTCAAATGGTTACCGAGATATTGAAAGGGCTAAACACTACGCTGTCCAATATTATTCTTTTGGAGAATAAGACAAATTGTATATCTTGCTTATTTATCAACGTATCCTGACGAAACTTGGTATATTGCTTTATACCATTGTGGTCTATTGATATTTGCACTAAAAAACTTTTTTGCTGATAGTTCCCGTAGCAGCAAACATGCGTACTCAGCTCCCATGTTATTCTTATAGAGAATAAGTAACGTGTTATCTCCCTTAATTATGAGCATAAATTAATAAAATTTGGTATGTGGCTTTACCTTCTTGAGTTATATTGATATTTGTATAAAACCCCATTTTTGTGTTCCTTGCTTCAGCAACCCTGCATCCTCAGCCGCCATGTTGTTCTTATGGAGAATAATTAAAATATCATAAATCGTTTATTTATGAATTGATGAAACTTGGTACAGTAGAAATCCAATTATCCGAACCCCAATTATCCGAATATCCAATTATCCGAATCGATTTTGAGTGAAATAATAGAAATATAAAATCAAGAAAATAACAGCGGGAGCGCGTGTAGCGATAATGCGCCGTGAGCGCTAAAATAAAAGCCTGCGCTGTTACCTTCCGGACGATATTTTCGCAGGGAACAATGAGTCATACCCCCTTCCCGCCCTGCTCATCATCAGTCGCTACTGTTCTTTTACCGAGATTATCGTTCGAAATGAGTACAAAACGTAAACGTGTTGTCCTTTCGCTAAGTGATAAATTCACTTTGCTCGAGATGTTCAAGTGAAATAACCAACATTGAACAGTGAAATACGTACAGTATGTAGGCCTATTGAAAAGAGAAACTGTATATACTGTATTCAATTTAACTCCTGTAATTTAATTTTTATGACGTATATTCTTGATACAGTTCGCTCACTTTCTGTTCACTACATTAACTGTATAATAACTTTGTCGATAAAATTCTGATTTTTTATGTATGGTGATGTTTTTTGCTTAATTCCCGAGGTATACCTGATTATCCGAATTTCTGCATATCCGAATTGGATCTCCAATTGGATTAATTGGATCTCCAATTAATTCGGATAATTGGAGTTCTACTGTATGTGGCTTTATGTGGTATTAATATACATATATATGCATCAGAAATTTGCTGAGTACGCAGGTTTGCTGCTACGGGGGTACTGTTCAATTACATGAACATCTTTCTAAACGTATCCTATTTGATGTTCATGGCTCATTCCAATCCTGCCCTTCAATCTGCATGGCTTAAATATCCCTCTAGCCTGTTAACCTATATTTAGTTCTTCGTGAAGAACAGCTTGCAGTATTTTGTTGTCATTGTCGTAGGCAGATTAACTGTAGGACCAGCCGAACCATCTGATGGCTGATCCAACCAACGCCGGACTAAAGAAAGCCTTCTGCCATGTTAATGTTGTTAATACAAAGTTAGATTAAGTTACAGATGATATAAAATAGTAATACAAGTGTTTTTTTTTCAAAGAATTTTCATTTAAATTTAGAAGCTAAATATACAACTTATTATTGGGAAGTTATTTTTGTTTGTTTTTCTTAAGAAATGTTATGAGTATGCCTACATTATTAAACATCCTGGTGAAAAATATTGGAAATTCTTAGAAAGTTTGAAACTGTATGTGACTTGTCATTTGGCTGTTAAATTATGCTTTAAGCGAATTTCCCCTATAGGGAAGAAGCTATTACCGTAGTCGGCATGGTAAGACCTAGGCCCGGGACCATGATAACTTTTCGTTTTGAGGTCCCCAGACCCCAAAAACACCATTCGTTCGAAACTGTATATATATATATATATATATATATATATATATGTGTGTCCGTGAGCACGATAACTCTCGTAAAAATTATCCGATTTTGATGAAATTTGGTATAAACGTGTAAAGTAACATTTATGACTTTAAGTTCGAAAACCAGCCAGATCGCTCCATCCAAAGGGGTATTTTGGGGGGGTTTTGTACCCCAAAAATGGGTTTTTCGAATTTTTTACATATAATTTTGGAAATAGTCAAATTTTAGTTTTTTCCATTGGATTCAGCTTAAAAAAACACACAATTTGGTATTTTGATCATTTCTCTGCGTCAATTGGTTACCGAGATATTAAAAGTGCTAAACACAGTACGTTGTCTAATGTTATTCTTATGGAGGAAAAGAAAAATTTTATATCTCGCTTATTTATGAAGGTATACTGACGAAACTTGGTATACGGCTTCATTTGGTTGTGGACCATTGATATTTGCTCAAAAAAACAATTTTTTTCCAAAGGCTCCCGTAGCAGCAAACCTGCGTACTCAGCCCCATGTTATTCTTATGGAGAATAAGTAACGTGTTATCTCCCTTAATAATGAAAATAAATTAATGAAATTTGGTATGTGGCTTTACCTACATGAGTTATATTGATATTTGTATAAAACCCCATTTTTTGTGTTCCTTGCTTCAGCAAACCTGCATACTCAGCCGTCATGTTATTCTTATGTAGAATAATTAAAATGTCATAAATCGTTTGTTTATGAATGTATATTGATGAATCTTGGTATGTGGCTTTATGTGGTATTAAGATACATATATATGCATTGGAAATTCGCTGAGTATGCAGGTTTGCTGCGACGGGGGTATTTAAGAATACTTTGGAATAAGATAATAAATAACAATACAAAAGTTGCGGCCACACCCTAACCAAATTTAAAAAAATTCCATTGGTTGTTGACAGACACCAAAAACAAAACAAAAACTTACGATTGCATCAATTTAAATATAATATACTTAAAGTACCCATTATCTTTAAAAAAAGTAAACCCACATATATTAAGTTTTGGAGGTTAATAAGCGTTAATCTTTTGTTAGCGGGTAATACAGTTTTATTTGGAGGATTTGGAAGCAACATTACATTTAAACAAAATTTAAATTGGCCAACTTTGAGGAGAATAATGACTCTTACAAATTTAAATTTTAAAAAATCTAAAACAAGCAGGAGAAAAATAGTAACATTTTATTTACATAGTTTAAGCTGCTTAAATCTAAGCAGACTATTAATAAGTAACCTCGGCAGTCTGTACACAGTCAGCAGCATTGACATTTCTGGTAGTTTCAAATCAACAACTTAACAACAATTTGGCTACTATTAATCCTCCTTTTTACTTTCTCCCCCTATACATAGTATATGGAGAAAGTATTGTTTTCGTAAAAATTTTCGAATTTGAGTTGTCAGTGGAAATATTCGTTTTGGTGCTCCCTGAACCCAAAAAAGTGGTTTTTACGTGATGTCTGTCTGTCTGTGTGTGTGTGTGTGTGTGTGTGTGTGTGTGTGTGTGTGTGTGTGTGTGTCTGTGTGGATGTGTACAGAGCTAGAGCCCTAACCTATGGGCCGATTTTTATGAAATTTGGCGTGTAGGTACTAATCCACGATATCTCCAGGCGTTTTTTTCATTTTTTTGAATTTTTGATTTTTAAGGGTAATTATCCCCCAAAAACCGCCAAAAAACATGAAAAATCCAAATTTCTCAAAAACGGCTCTAACGATTTTGATTAAACTTTCGTGGTTTGTAGAACTTTAGGTTTCCAACAAAATGACACCACCCACATTTCTGGAAAAATGCGGGTTCAGAAATTACAGGACTTAAAACATCAAAAATTCAGTTTTTTGGATTTTTCATAAAAAATCATAAATGTTAAAAAAGATTACTATTCACCATTAAAAAGAGCTCAAAAAACTAAATAAATTAGTATTTTAAATTACTATTCTACGATTGCTAGTTGCGGAGAAAATTGAAATTTTCATTTAGCGGTAAACACAGTACGTTGTCCAATGTTATTCTTATGGGGAATACAAAAATAACTATTTCTCTCTTATTTACTGATCAATTTCATTTGATATGCAGGTCAAGTTAGCATTGACCAACAGATGATGTTCAAAATGTGTTGCTATTTAACCCTGGGGGGGGCAAGGGGGCATTTCCCCTCTCAAAACTACTGTGTGTAGCAACGGACTCTATAGTGCCTCCAAAAAAGCAATTTGGGTGGATATTTCTGAAAACAACTATTTTAGACAATTTTCTGTACATTTATCTATACTTCATATTCTATATTTAGTAAATAACAAATATTTTTGTCATTAAAGTTTGGCTAAAAGGGAGAAAGTATGTGTCAGTTTCCTGATACCGTTTATTATTACTATATTTGCTTCGTAATAAGTCAAATCAGGCTCACTATAGACTTCTGACAAAAAACCCTGTTGTTAAAATGTTATCCCCACAGTTTGTTCAGATTCAAGCTGCAACTGTTAACAAAAAACAGATTCAAATTTGTTTTTAATCAGAGGTTAATTAGGCCAAGATAAACTCAGGTACAGAAACTAACATAAAAAATATATTTACTGTCTTTACCTAGAATGCAGTATTATCTGTGCCATATATGTAAAGGTTTAAATTAGCTTTTTATAAATAATTGGTCCTGTTAACTTCTGGGCAGTAGAATTATGTATAACCACACATTATTATATAACTTTAAATTAATTTCTGGCTTTTTCAATGAGGATATGACCTTTTCCTGCCATGCTTTTTAAAATCTTTGAACAGCTGCCGTTTTGTGACGAATAAAGCTTTTGAAATGCTGTTTGCGGCATTCATCTCTGCTTAACAAGCCCTTTAAAATGGTGTACATATTAACCTATGCTTACATTTAAGATTATGAACTGACTCCTTGTGGGTCATCCCCCACTGGATGTAAAAAGTCAGTATGACTCTTAAAAATAGTTTTTTAGCTTTCAAGTGGATGTGCAAAATTTTAATCTTCTAACCAATTTAATTAAAAATATATTAAGCCGTCTACAGACTTTTTACTACTCTGTTAATCTTTATATATAATTTGTATCGCCCCCAAAACGTTTCCTGGGGGTCATGTTAAAGAACTTCCATGGTGGTCCCGGCTTAAGTTTCACTGAGTCATGCTAACAGCTCACTTTTCCATAGGAAATTCAGTAACAAGTGTAGTAGAATACAACAGCAAGATTTCCCAGGAGTCAATCCAATTGGCCAGTACTGTAACCTGTACAGCCCAATGGGTAAAACCCAGGGGAAGTACACTGTGCAGCAGTCAATGCAGGAGAAAGAGAGAGAGATAGGGAGGGAGAGTATATAATCAGTTGACCAGCACCCAGCTGTCAGTGACCTTCAGTCAGCTGTGAAGCAACTTCAGTCTCACTATCACACAACATGTCTCCCTCTCTCTCTGTCTGCCTGTGCCTGCTATTGGCTACAGCCGTACTAGCTGCTCCAACTGAGGACTATAATGATGAAGGTAAGTTTGGTAAATCTCATAATCTGTAATAACTTTTAAATAGAGTAAAACATTATGGAAAGTAGTTATTCAACTTTTTTCTTCCTGAATAATTTATTTATAAAATATTTCTATCCTTGACAGATTACTAAGAGATGACATACTGCACGGACAATCCTTATTAGGTATATATAATTTACAATATATATATATATATATATATATATATATATATATAAAACAGCATAAGAACTTTTCTTCGTTAGATTTATACTTGTCAAATTAATTTTTGAAACAAATTCTTGAGTGGCATGTTACGTGTTATTACAGTTTTAACTGGGGAATAATAATTTACGTCTCACAACTCTACATGTATTTAAAAAAAAATATTTCTGAGTATTTTAAATTAATTTAAAAATAAAATACCCCCGTCGCAGCAAACCTGCGTACTCAGCGAATTTCCAATGAATGTATATGTTTCTCACTACCACATAAAGGCACTTACCAAGTTTTATAAAAATAAATTAATAAATAAATGATCTATAGCATTTTATTTATTCTTCATAAGAATAACATAGGACTGAGTATGCAGGTTTGCTGCAACAAGGAGCACAAAATATGTGTTTTTATGCAATTATCAATATAACTCAACCAGGTGAAGCTACATACTAAGTTTTATTAATTTATGTTAATAATTAAGGGAGATATAAAACTTTACTTATTCTCCATAAGAATAACATTAGGGCTGAGTATGCAGGTTAGCTGCTATGGGGACAACCAACAAAATATTTGTTTTTTGTTCAAATATCAATATACCAGTACAACATGAAGCCACATACCAAGTTTCATCAATATACATTCATAAATAATCGAGATATCACATTTTATTTATTCTCCATAAGGATAACATTGGACAACGTACTGTGTTTAGCACTTTGAATATCTCTGCAACGGTTGGACGTAGAATCACAATTTAAACACCAAAATGATTGTTTTGTGGAGCTGAAGTGATTGGTAAAAGCAAATGTGAAGTTTAAAGTAAAATTAACTGAGGAAAAGCCAAAAACCTTTTTCCCATAAGATTAACATGGGAGATTTTATGAGCATGTTTTTTTGGATTTTTTCCGCAACCACTTAACCTAGGTTAATAATTCAAAATACCATATTATTTGTTTTTTTAAGCTCTATAACATGGTCAAAACCAAAATTAAGTGTTTCAAAAATTTTAGGGTGAAAAATGCAAAAAACTGATTTTTGGAAAATTTAAAACCCCCATAAACCCCCCTTCCCATAGTCCGATTTTTCTGGTTTTCGAACTTAAAGTCATAAATATCACTTTACACATTTGAGCCAAATTTCATCAAAATCGGACGTTTTTTACTCAAGTTATCGCATTCACGGACACATATATAGATATATATATATATATATATATATATATATATAGATATATATATATATATATACATATATATAAATTTGAACGAATAGTGTTTGTCATCTTGGGACCTTAAAAAAAAAATTTGTCATGGTCTCGGGCTTAAGTCTTACCATGAGACCTACGGTAATAGCTTCTTCCCTATAGGGGAAATTCGCTAAAAGTAATGTAATTTTATTCTTGAATAACTGATCTGTATTTTTTTATAGGGAAACTTTATAAATTCATAATGGAACCCTATAAAATTAGCCTACCATTCTAACAACAAATTGAAATATATTTATTACACTGGATAGCCGAAGATAATTAGTTATATCTGACATATTTTCAAAACTGAATAAATAAAACCCATTTAAAATAAGTTTGAGGTTTTGAAATTTATAAATTATCTTCCTTTATATAAAACATAATAAGATGGGGTTTTATAGAACAATTTGTTTCTTTTAACATAGTAAAAACAGATAGTTGAATAATAGTTTAATTAAGATAAATAAGTCCAAAATGCTGAATTCTCTGTTAAGACTTATAATCAAAAATTAGAAAAATGTCCATGAAATTTAACTGCATTCCGCCATGTGATAACTACTGATTTACATGACACTCAAACTCTACATTATTGAAAGAATTTCTTAATTTATGATGGGCAATTTACAACCTCTAAAGTTATTATTTCGTATGAACTTTTAGTACTGATCGGAATCAAGATTTACTTTTTGCATGGTTCACATTTTTATTTGGTTAATAATTTCTTTCACTTTCCCTAAGCAAAAAGATAATCTTCTGTCTTTCTATAACCAAAAAGAGTTAATTCCCCTGACTCTCGATATGGAATGCACACTTTAATTACAATTGGTAAAATTTAACAAACATTTTTTTTATCAGCCTTCTCTCCACCTTCCCTATAGCCGTCTAATGCTCCGTTTTATTTTGTTATTTTAATGATTAGTTTTTTGTTGTTCAATACATTTATTGCCTTACCAGTTACGATTCATTTCCTCTTTGTTGCACCGTATAAACCGATTTAACAAAAATGTACATGTTTTCATTTTTGCACAGTCTTGCTTAGTGTTTACGGTTAAATTAAAAACTTTCTCTGATTTGTATAAAATATCAAGCATTTTATCTTTCTTTTTTTAACATTTTTCTAACTTTCCCCTCCCTGACCATTTTACAATTCTCTAACTTTCCAGAAAGTGTGAAACATGTTTTGGGATTTCAAAAACATTCATCAGTGCTGTGCTCTTTGTGCTTTCAAAGTTCCAATGTTAATCTTATGGAGTTACAGTACTTCATTTTGTTAGTCAGCAGGTTACTTAAACACACCATTACTGATGTGGCCCTCAGACTGGGTGAAAATCTCAATACAGTCCTGCATCCAAACTTTAAGTAAATAAGAATAAAGAAAACTAATGAAGGTGATTACGAATTGATTGATCTCTAGCAGCGAACCACACAGGGAAAATGGCTGTAGTTCAAACAAATTTTGGTTATTTGTGATTAGGCTGCAAGCCTAAAGTTTAAAAAGTCAAATAGTAACAATGTCAAAAGCATACTCTTTGAAGGGTCTTGTAAATCCTAGCAACTTTCTAAATTAAATAACCTTATAGGGTATCTTATAGTAACTTTGCAATCAGAAAAAAACATAATTTGTCCATATAAAATGCATGTTGTTTGGGGCATAACACTTCCATGGATTCTGTGGTCTCTTTAATTTACATGCATAAATGTTAATATGTAATTAACATGCATTTCATATAGGTTTTGTGCTAATAATTAATTCATATATTTGTTTGAATCTATAGGTAATTTTCCGCTGCATCGTCCTCCTTCACGTAACTCCGTGATGTGAGGGTTAGGCTATATTACGTTATGATAGGTCTTGTTATTCAATAACATAACCTGACCTAACCGCTGAAGCGTGCTACATTTTTAACTTCACAATGTTTACTCCCAAAATATTGTAGGTCGCTATGTTGCACACGTACCATTTTCTACCAGGCCTATTTATTATTTACTTGATTTTAACCTTATCAATTCCATGTTTCAGACATGACGGGTGTTCGCATGCCGCGGGCCACCTGCGATCTGCTCAGTTTCTCATTCAACGGCAACTCACTCAACCACGCCGCGTGCGCCACGCACTGCCTCACACTCGGACGAGGTTTCCGCGGCGGCCGATGTCGCGATGGCGTCTGCCACTGTCGCAAGTAAACAAGCCGATCGATCGAGAGTCACGGTTCAGTGATATTGTTTCTCTCCATAACAGAAAGTGGATATGTTATTTTAGTAACCAAGTGCCATAAAACATGTGATATTAATTAAAAAATTCAAAGTGTATAAAAGTCCTAAAATAGTTCAGCTCTTCAAATTTACTGTTAGCGTTCCATAAATTAAATTTTAGTATTGTTCGCTACCAAATTTTGGGAGTGAATCCTTCTCATGTTTTGTTTAACTGTCAACACTGAATTGATTAATCAATTTAGCCTACTTATTACTCAGAATTCGATTTGGTTTTATGAACTTTTTTGGACTCGTCTGGTATTTTTGTTATATATTTTAATAATATTAATAAATATATCAATCGTAGATGAATATATGGTTGTAGTATTTTTGAACCTGTTTATTTTCCCATCATAATAAAAACTAGATTTTAGTGAGTTATAGATGTTTTGTATGGATTATGACTGACTTGGCTTTTCAAGAAGGAGGCTGACATATTTGTTATATCTGGACAAGAAAAATAATTTTTTTAAATGATTAATCAAACCAAATTAAAACTGAAAAAGTATTAAAATTGCACAAAGAGAATCTATAAATCAAAAACACAGATTACTGTTTGCCGTGTATGTGAAGTGGTTAAAACAGAGTATAACTTTTTAAAGTCCTAACTGGACACCTATCAGGGTGAGGGGATAGATAATGTGGCTGGATGATGCTGAAACTTGTTTCTACTACTTAAAACTTATGACACTTCAAACCTTTATATGCACCAGCAAAAAAAAAAAATAATTGCTGGTGCTATTTTATAATAGTTTAGAAAATTAGAAAAGAGAAATTGCTTACTATAACATATCTAGGCCATTTAACCAATTTTGATCTGCACTGACAAGTGGCAGAAGTTGCACAATGACTCACTATGTGGCTCCTAGTTTGATCCCCCATCTGGTGTTAGCCATCTCTTGGCTTTCTACAAGTTGGATCTCACCCATATTGGTGTGAAATCTATATAATCTGTGAGGCACTAAGATACAAATTTGTAAGATCAAATCCTCCCTAAGATTCAGCCCAACTTGTTTAAGGCAAAAGGTTTCCTTCAATTAAGGTGTCTAAAAAAAGGTAAAACTTATATTCTCTACAAAATATCCTCTTGACATATAATATTAGAGATGATGCAGTAAGTTAGTTTTCCATATTGTTTTTAAAACAGTTTTTAAAAAGGGCTGTAAAGAAAGGAGGTAAAAATACCCCCGTAGCAGCAAACCTGCGTACTCAGCGAATTTCCAATGCATATATATGTATCTTAATACCACATAAAGCCACATACCAAGTTTCATCAATATACATTCATAAATAAACGATTTATGACATCTTAATTATTCTCCATAAGAATAACATGGCGGCTGAGTATGCAGGTTTGCTGAAGGAAGGAACACAAAAAATGGGGTTTTATACAAATATCAATATAACTCATTTAGGTAAAGCCACATACCAAATTTCATTAATTTATTTTCATAATTAAGGGATATAACACGTTACTTATTCTCCATAAGAATAACATGGAGCTGAGTACGCAGGTTTGCTGCTAAGGGAGCCTTTGGCAAAAAAATGTTTTTTTGAGCAAATATCAATGGTCCACAACCAGATGAAGCCGTATACCAAGTTTCGTCAGTATACGTTCATAAATAAGCGAGATATAAAATTTTTCTTTTCCTCCATAAGAATAACATTAGACAACGTACTGTGTTTAGCACTTTCAATATCTCGGTAACCAATTGACGTAGAGGAATGATCAAAATACCAAATTGTGTGTTTTTTTAAGCTGAATCCAATGGTAAAAACTAAAATTTGACTATTTCCAAAATTATATATAAAAAATTCAAAAAACCCATTTTTGGGGTACAAAACCCCCCCAAAATACCCCTTCGGATAGAGCGATCTGGCTGGTTTTCGAACTTAAAGTCATAAATGTTGCTTTACACGTTTATACCAAATTTCATCAAAATCGGATAATTTTTACGAGAGTTATCGTGCTCACGGACACATATATATATATATATATATATATATATACCCCCGTAGCAGCAAACCTGCGTACTCAGCGAATTTCCAATGCATATATATGTATCTTAATACCACATAAAGCCACATACCAAGTTTCATCAATATACATTCATAAACAAACGATTTGTGACATTTTAATTATTCTCCATAAGAATAACATGGCGGCTGAGTATGCAGGTTTGCTGAAGCAAGAAACACAAAAAATGGGGTTTTATACAAATATCAATATAACTCATGTAGGTAAAGCCACATACCAAATGTCATTAATTTATTTTCATAATTAAGGGAGATAACACGTTACTTATTCTCCATAAGAATAACATGGGGCTGAGTACGCAGGTTTGCTGCTACGGGAGCCTTTGGAAAAAATTGTTTTTTTTAGCAAATATCAATGGTCCATAACCAGATGAAGCCGTATACCAAGTTTCGTCAGTATACGTTCATAAATAAGCGAGATATAAAATTCTTCTTTTCCTCCATAAGAATAACATTAGACAACGTACTGTGTTTAGCACTTTCAATAACTCGGTAACCAATTGACGTAGAGAAATGATCAAAATACCAAATTGTGTGTTTTTTTAAGCTGAATCCAATGGACAAAACTAAAATTTGACTATTTCCAAAATTATATGTACAAAATTCGAAAAACCCATTTTTGGGGTACATAACCCCCCCAAAATACCCCTTTGGATGGAGCAATCTGGCTGGTTTTCGAACTTAAAGTCATAAATGTTGCTTTACACGTTTACACGTTTATACCAAATTTCATCAAAATCGGATAATTTTTACGAGAGTTATCGTGCTCACGGACACATATATATATATATATATATATATATATATATATATATATATAGATATATATATATATATATATATATATACAGTTTCGAACCAATGGTGTTTTTGGGGTCTGGGGACCTCAAAACGAAAAGTTATCATGGTCGCGGGCCTAGGTCTTACCATGCCGACTACGGTAATAGCTTCTTCCCTATAGGGGAAATTCGCTAATATATATACAGTATTGAACGAATGGTGTTTTTGGGGTCTGGGGACCTCAAAACGAAAAGTTATCATGGTCCCGGGCCTAGGTCTTACCATGCCGACTACGGTAATAGCTTCTTCCCTATAGGGCAAATTCGCTAAAATGATATAGGGGCCTAATAATTTTATTTTGAGATCAAATAATGAATAACAGATATCTACGTATTAACAGAAAAAAGTAGTTTTTAGGTATCAAAAGAATATCTGCTGCAATGTATGATAGGAAATTTGTTTGAAGAAAATGTCCAACAATCAATGGCAGCTCGTGAGACATCTACAGAGGGAAAAAAGTTATGATAGCAAAATTGATTCCAATTTACTATTCCATTTTAGCATTATTACTTTAAGACAAACAGTAGTAATAAGTACGACCTGTAAAATATATGAAACTGTGTATAGTGCCTACAGTTTTTGAGGCACACTGTGTCAAACTCTTGTGTGTTGCTTGCAATATTCATTTAATTTAGGCGTTACTATAACTCTAGGTAATGTACTAATTTGTAAAGGTAATTTTATTATAGCTAATCCTATACCTTAACATCTTTACAACTTGATAACAAATGATTACTTTACTGACCATTTTTGTTATATTATCCTGTTTTTAGTGAATTTCCTATGAAAAGTGAACTATTAGCATGACCTGCACAGTGAAACTTAGGCCCGGGACCACCATAGAAGTTCCTAACGTGACCCCCTGAACACGTTTTGGGGGGGGGTCGTTCAAAATTATATATATATATATATATGTATATATTATGTGTACGCACTTTAGCGCATTTTTTGTCCGATTTACTTCAAATTTGGTGGGGATGTTCCTTTCTATAATCAGTTGGACAAGTTCGTTGGGCAAAACAATAGGAAAACTCTAAACCCCTTTTTTGAGGGTTAATCTTTCAAATTTCGAGATTTTAGGCCCAAAAAGGGTCAGAAAAGCCCCAGATGTAAAATTAATGCATTTAAAAAAATGGAAATTAGTGAGGCGAAAGTTTTAAGCCCTCTCTCCTCATTCTAGCATAAATATTTACTGAGTTATTAAAGAAAATGTATATCGGCTAAACTCAGTACGTTGTCTTATGGGGTTTTATATTAAAAACATGTTATTCATTTGTTGGAGTGTTTGTATCATCCCCAGCATCCTGGCGCCTACTTTAAAGCCTGACTGGACCTTCTCCCAACCTTATAATGCGCAAAATTGTATTCCTAGCATTGCAGGTAAGTGAAACCAGGAGCATCAGAACAGCCAAAAAATCAAATGTTTTCAGATTTCAATAAGATTGGAATAAATGTATGTTTTTACACCGGTCTTGAGTTTTAAAAGTTTTGTATATGGAAATTCACTTCCCTCACGTCAGCGGGCTGCGTGCGAACTTGTTTTTTTTACTAAAACAATTATTTTTATAATTTACTTTAAAGTACAGTAGTAAAATAAATTCATAACACAAAGGTTTTTTTGAGTGTTAAATATTTAGATAGATAAGGCCACATATTTAAGATAAGATTATTAAATAAAGATCGAAACTGCGAAACACAAACGTTACATGCGCGCAAAGGTAAGGAGCATCAACCGTCAACTACAGCCGTGCAACTAGTGAGCTGTAATCAGGGGCAGCTCATCGGTATTCTCTGTAAGCCAGTTGTTTCCCCTCTACCTCGAGCTATGGGCTCGCTTGTCTGCCACATATCCCGTGTATACAGCATACAACATGAGAACGGTTCAGTCCGCTCCGCCACTGGTGCATCATCACACTCAACCTCAGTAAGTTGCTGTTAATTTTCCGCTCTTTTACTGAAGTTAAGCCATTTATTGCTGTGTTCAGTAAGATGTTATTTATACTGTATCATTATTTTCAAAGGGGGTTCACATGCTCTGGTGCACATTTGGACAAGCTACTGCGTCCAACTGAACACAAAACAACAGTCGTTTTTTAATTTCGAGCATTGCCTTTTTCCTGTTGATACCAATAATTGTTTCCTACAACTTTTGTTCCTAATGTAATTGGTACTATTGAAAAGCGTCTAAGGTAGACCAATTCCACACTTTTTGCTGTTACAATGTTATAACTACTGAGATCCTGATGAGGTGAGAGACTCAATGGGAAGGATGATGTCATACTCGCTAGACAAATCATTGAAACGCCAAAAATATTTTGAGGGTTACTTGGTCTTTGTCAATAAAACTCTTCTAAAGATTTAACTAGGAAAAAACTTTAAAACTGTCCATTTGTTCATTAAATTTGACAACAAATCAGACTTCAAAAATTGTGATTTTGATAGACATACACATGCGTTGTTCTAGAAATGCCCTTGTACCACACCTCAAAGTTTTTCCAACCAAAATAAAACCTCTATTGAACACCACTGTCAAGACTGGAACTGTGAGGTTAATTGAGTTTACGGGTTACAGAAATTGAGCATTAAACATGTAAGGTAAAAAAATGTCAATAATGGTTTAGCACAAAAACCTGTTAAAATATATAATACAAATTGATGTTACAAAAATATCCCACAATAGTACAGAATTACAATATGTACTAAAAGTGCTAACGACAGACAATACTGTCCCGTGAGTTACCACCGTGTAGACCGGGTCTAGCATCCCCTATATCAAATGCCATTTCACCCACACACATGACCTACAGCCAGCGGACTCACCCTCTCCGGACGTAGTCCAGGAACTCCCGGTTGGCCGGGTCCGTGTATTCCCTGATCGGACCATTGTCCACACTGAACCCCTCCTTCCACAGCTTCAGAGTCACTTCCGTGTGCGACTCTCGCCGCGCCGAGGGCAGCGCGACCACTGGAACATCGAGCGACCGGATCGAAAGTTATTTGTGGAAATTCTGGCTACACGTCATATTGGCCCTTTGAACATTCATAGATTTTAGTAACCAGGGAGTGAGCTTAGCTCAGAGAGGATCTGTCAGTTTGTTTAAATCAGTTGGAGTAATTTTTAAACTGACAGCAACCCTCAACTGACGAACAGATTTAATCAGTTAATTTGCCTCTTTTCTGCATGTTTAAGGTCACTCCAGATGTTATTATAGCTCAATGTCCCTTCAGGTAATATTTTGATTACATGCACATTTTTTATTCATTTTGGATATGGTACCATAAATTATATTTGCCATGACAGAGTACTGCCGATGTTCTTATACCTTTGTTACAAACACCACAGGGGTTTTAAGTCACTGTTCTTAGGATTTTTGATTTAGATTTCAAACTTCATGAGGCTACACTTTGACAGTTCACTGATTGATTATAAATAGCTGTTATAATTCCTTTGTTTTTATTTTAAACTCCATAAGCCCAATGTTTTTTTTTACTTTTAATATTCGTTTTTTAACATTATTTGATTTCCCTTGGCGTGAAACTTGCCTAGAACTTATTTTTATCCCAAAAATTAGTTATTTCCAACATCTCAAGGAAATCGATGGAGCCGCTTTTGAGATCAAGGTTGCAAGCAACCAAACAAACCTTACTCATATTAAGTACTCATATTAAATTACCCTTTATCCTATAGGATTGGATAAAGGGAGCAAAGGGCGAGAGCAGTGTTTTATTTTGACTCAGGATATTTTAACTGGTGGTGACAGATGAATTGCATACAAAGGGATTTCCTGAAAATTCTGTCATACAAGAATAGGCCTACACCTCAGCAATCATTTCCCTTGTTATCTTGAAACGAATGCTGAAAACATGAACTTTTAAAGAAGGGGAGAAAATAGGAATAGAATTTATAAAGCTCTAAGCTAGATTACAAAGGATTTTTTATTTAAATTTGTTCATGTTTTACAACCATCTTATGGTTCTCTGTGTTATTGTGTACGTTTTGGCTCAACGTGATTCACACACGACAACCAACAGCCACGTGAGCTGGATCCCTCTCTAAAAAAATAATGACAACAGACCAAGTTACCTTCAGTGTCGTTTGACGACTGCCCTAGACGATAGCCTGTACCAGAGAATGTACTTGGTCTCTTGCTGCTGCCGGCACTTCTGGGGTCCACCACTTCAGCGCCATGTCTGAGAAAATAAATTATTTTAGCATTTAGGTAAGGCTAAACGGCATCAGTTACCTGAGTGGTAATGCTTAGGGTTTACAAAGAATATATAATACAATTATGTAACCATAAAGGTTATTTTGGAAATGTTCTTTTTGACGAAGAGGCCAGAGTGCTCGAAACATCCATTTTTTTACTATGTGGTGGAGTCAGCGAGAAACCTAGATTTTCTAAGGTAAGCCTGCTTGTCCTATCCACAACTCATTCTATGTACAGCTAAACTATTAGCTAGCGTTTTTCTCAGTTAAAATGGTCTATGAGTAGTAAAGGACTGCAAAAGACTTTGTTTGGGTTGTTCCAACTAGGCAAAGTGCACACTAATTTTGAAACTGACAACAGTTTTACAAATTGGCAGAGGAACTTTAACTGAAGGCCGACTTCCATTTTGTTTATTTCCTAGAGTAGCTAAAAGTAATATTAATTTTGGTAAGTATTAGGAAGATTTAGGGATATAAAATGATTTGTTTTACAATAATTAAAATAGTATATTCATTTAAAAAAATATTTATACAACAAAATTATATATAATCATTGATAAAATATCTACGGGTGTACAAAAATGTAGAATTTTTTCCAGGGGTTAAATGAGGAAGAAACAAATTAGCAGATTATTTTATAATAAGATCACATGGCCTCTATTCAAGAAAATTGTTACCAAGTATTTAATTTGTTTATTTTTAAATATATGAATTATAGTACCCTATCATTTGACTCTAAAGTATGTATTGTATCCCCAATTTTAATTATGTCTTATCACATTGCTACGGGGCTGCAGTTGTGATGCTGGTGGGCTTGGGCAGATGTAGCCTAGTTAAACCACCGCAGTTTGGATTACACTGCTGCTTAATTTTTTCTGATTGTGATACTTTTGAAAAAGTCAGAAATAACTCTGTATAAAATACACTCAAATATATGATAGTGTATATCATACACCCCAGCCTTAAACAACCCGGCCTTAATCTGGGCTGTAATGATTTTTAACAGGCTTTCTTTAGTGAATACATTAACTTAGAAGATATTCTCAGTTTATATAGTGTAGGACTACTACAAAATGCCTTTGGTCGACATTTTACTTTTCGCTCGCTACCTCACACTTGTACAACCATATTGATACAACTTACAGCTAATGCCTGTTCTACTGATCGACCAAGTCCCACTTACTCCTGCACAGACTTGAACATCTCGGCGACAATGTCCTTCTTCTTCTTCCCGGGGCCGAGCACCTGTTGTCCGCTATGCTCCGAGCCGCCCGCGTAGAACGCCTGCCCCTCCTCCTCGTCCGAACTGCCCCCTCCCCCCGCCTCGGCCTGCAGACTGCTGAGGGTGGCGACTCGGCTGCTGTAAATGCAAAACAACGTAAAAACTTGGCCCCCAGGTTTGCCAAACATAAACTTTTATACAAATTCAAGCAGAGCATGCTTTGGCTCACTTATTACTTTTTAATTTTTGTGATAGACTAAAATCATCAGTTGACCAATGTCATGAGATATTGTACCAATTTGATGGAATATGATTTACCCGGGATCCGATCGATCTGCCAGATTTATTGCCTTGCCATAGCCAGCCTTAATGAGTTAAGTAAACATCTAATACTATTGAAACTGTCAAAAAGTGCCAAACGATTACAACTACTGATTTGATCTGAGGCTAAAATTATGTAACACTTCAACCTAATAAATTACTTCCGCATAAAACATATCGATACAATAACTACGGAGAACTATTTAATTACCGTAATACTGAAACTGACGCAGCGTGGCGTGAGACTAGCTCACCCTACGAGAATAATTTACTATCTCATGCCTGTGTATACTATTCCCTACTTATATTCATACATTGCCCGACTCGGCCTAGCTTCCGCCCCCCCTACTAATAGTACTTATCTAGCCATGTATAAGTGATGGCTCCGGATGAATATTCCTGATCTGCTCCGACGAATAAATGGCATGTTCAGGGGTGAAGAGACGGAGCAAGACAGACGCTGGCGGAAAGAGGCAACAAAGGTGACGTCACCCTACTTCCGGACCAGCCGTCTGCTGAAGCGAGCCAGTTACTGGGCTGGCAAAAGGGGAATATGTATGAGGGTGACGTGACACAGCACAATATTAACCCATTCGCCTACTTCCACAAGCCCTTCTTGCTTACAGTCAAAACTTTGTTGCAGACTTCTTAGATGGATTATGAATCTATTTATTTTGATTTTGGGTTGCCAACTCTTTTTTTTAATTAATAAATCCTAAAAACAGTGTTTTCGTCTGCAGCTATGTAGCTGCCGCACGTTCGCAATGGCCGGTAAATGGGGGGAGGGTTTAAATGAAAATATTGTAGAGTATGATCAGTTTGAAGATGATGTGGTGGATGAAGATATTTTTGGAATCCTGCTATAGGGAAATTAATTGGATTTTCCGGGCACATCAGTGTTCTAAAACATAAGATACCGGGCCAAGATGCAAAATTATTATTTGTAAATTTCATATAAACAACAATCTAAATGAATAAGGTGAAGTAATTTTATAAAGTCAGAACTACATCATAACGCTACAATTTACAGTTTCACAACAAGATAAAACACATAAATTAATGGTTCAATGGTAAATTTTAACATAGGCCTATCTAAATCCAAAATGAAAGAATATAAAATTATATTTGTTACCCTGCTCCTTCATTAAACAATATAGGTAATGTTGTCAGTCTTATTGGCATCATAAATATTGTTAAATACAATCTTTTTCAGTGATTGCAAAAATATCAGTAGCTGTAACTTATTAAGCAATTCAAACAACCATCCACAACAGTTAATAACCTGAACAAATTTTGTACTTTTCTAATCATGACTTTTACACAACTTTTTTCGGTTGGATAAACAACACATTATCAGATCAGTACCACTTCACTTGCTAAGAGCTCAGAACCAGAAAATTCTTTATTCAGTTAGTTGCCCAAAAGGACCAGTGAGAAATACTAATTACAGCCTTAATTTTTTTGCGGTGAGCAGTAAGTGGCGATGAGATTCATGACTACATTATAGGCACAAACCTACTCACCCCTTAGAATGATACTTAAAACAAAATAACCTAACGGTTTAATACTCACCTAACGCCACCAGAACGGGGTTTAGGCTTGGCAGGTTCCGGCTCCGTAGGTCTGCGGACCACAGAGGCAGGTGGGGAGGGAGGTGTTATCTCTTCAATATCATCATCACCCCCCACCACTTGAACATCGTCGTTTCCCTCTCCCTCGGTGGTGTCATAGTAGCTGGTTAAAGCGACCTGAAACAACAAGTTGAGCTTGACTATCAACCAAAACACATAATTGATAAATAGTAAACTCAGAATAATTTATACTAAACAGATAACTGTTAAATCCCAGAGAATCTGCATGGGAATGATACGGTAACTTTCAGGATATAGAAATTATTCTTAAAATCTTCAGGCTTTTTAATGCGGTAAACGGTAAATACACCTCCACACATTCTGTATAGATCCGCCCCACTTACCAAGAGGGAGAAATTTTTTAAAATATATCTACCTAGAGCTTATAATTGTGATAAGGTGAAGACGTTTTTTTTTTAACAACTACAATAAAAATACTGAGAGGGCCTATAATAATATAAATTCTAAAAATGCATTTATTACATAACAAATCAAACCACAATATTATGTCTACTTCACCTCCGCATATGCATTCCTGACTTCTGATTGTTTTAGAAAGAAAATCAAGATTTGTATTTAATCCAAATTTTTAGTTAAATTGAGTAGGTACTTTTTCTTTGTTTTTGAACAAATTATTAATAGGCCTATAAATATATTATAAGTTGTACCTAATTAATTATACCTCAATATTAGTTTGTATTTATCGTGACTTTAAGCTGGGAATAACCTTACATTCAAAACTGGTTTAACTCTTCCCAAGCGGCGCCTATAGCGCAAAACCCTTCTCAGTACGCTACCGTACATATTTTTTGGCTGGGGTTAAAAAATATATTATGAAATATTTATTATTTTCCTCTTCTATCTAATGGTAAAAGTAATTAGGCTATTTTCACTTTCATGATAAACATAGTTTTATGACCAACATTAGCATGCCATATACACGTCAATCATTCACTCTGAATGTAATTTTGAAAATAACACGACACAGTGTGATGCACAGAGAACATTGTACAAAACTTGATTAACAATGCTATATAATTTAGTTGGTCAGTTTCTTATTTTCTATTAAAGTATCAATTTTATTTTACCATTGTTTCAAATAAAAACTTGTGGTTGATTTTTGTCTTGAACAATGTTTATTTTATTTTATTTATATTAAGTAGAGGTGAGTAATAAAGTTTATACGACAGTGAGGTTCCGTTAAGTTAGTTTTTCTTTGCCTGGCTAACCAAAGTACGGTTTGCAGGGATGGCCAAACAAAGAAAAAAACAAACTTAGTGGACCCCACTGTCTTATAAATTGTAACGAACCCAAGCTACTTAACATAATGCACAATAAACACTGATGCTAATTCCCGCCAACCAACCATGCCTGTAAATTGTTTTTAAATTAAAAAGTAAAAATATTTAAATCAATACAGGCTATTAAAAATTAATTTGTGTAAAAATGTAATTAAAGTAGGCTAATGTTTATAAATTATTTTTAATGTTTAAAAAAGTGAACGATGGCAAGTTAAGTTAATCAGATTTGAATCCGGGACCACATTATCAAGAACCTGCCACCTTATCTACTGAGCTACCACAGAATGCCACACTCGTTAAGTCAAGAAGCAATGAACAACTGAGCAGTGCATTCTAGAGACTATTTAATAGAAAGAGCCTTTGTCACCAGCACTTACATGGAAACATAACTCTAGCCCATCTTTTTCTCCTGAGCCCTTCCCTTTTTTAACACTGAGATCATAAGAAAATAAAGTAAAACTTTTAGCCAATAACTTTAAACTAACAAAGACAGGTAAGGAAGGTATAGCGCTTTTACCTGGTGCCCATATCTTCATAATTGGGTTAATTTCCTTCAAAATTTAGAGGGGAATGAGGATTGAGTTTTTGAATCTGTTATCAAAGAACAATAGTGATGGTGATAGTGATAGTTAAAGTGAAATCATTCCTACACAAATGTTTAAAGAGTTAACATGTGACTAAACTAACAAAACATAGGTAAGGTGACCAAACGTCCCGTTTTTTGGAGACATGTCCCGTTCTCCCAACCAACCCTCTCAGGACGCCCATTTCTCACATTTTCGCTTTACCTGCAACTGATTTGCTCTTTTATTAGGCTACCTAATAGTTTTTAAATTAAATAATTTTCATTAGTTTTTAGGCCTATCTGAAATATTTTTCAATTATTATTTTAGAGCCCTCTACTTGGTTTCTGTCGTACTAGCTTTGTCCTAAATAGAAAATATTAACATAACTTATTTATTCTTATCCATTTACTTAATTTGTTAAATTAGTGAATAAATTACCAGAGGTATTACTTTAGAATTTCTGTATCCAAGTACAAATTAAAAGTTTTAACAGTGAATTTTAATAGCAACAGAGCTTAAAAAACTACTTTTAAAGTTCCTCAAAACCCACGATTTTGCCCATAATTTTCAAAAATTTTCCTGGGGGTGGACTACTAGACCCCGCCCCTTTTTGGGGAGGACTTCCCATACCCCCCAGATTCATGCGTCCCATTTTCATAGTCTGCTCATCTGGTCATCTTAATCATGGGCAAGTCATGAAAATAGATAGGCCTCTAGGCCTAGCCTATATATCGATTTTGACAATAACTAAAACTTCAATGAGTTTGACAATGCAATATAACATCATATTTTTGACAGCGGAAGCATCAGAGTAGTTTCAACCAAGGAGAGAGTATACCTTGACTAGGCCAACTTTGAATAGTGGTTAATACTAGCCTAGTTCTAGGACAATACTTTATAGATTTAAAATACAATACAATAACAATCAAAATACACTTTATCATACTATAGAATTTGAATTCATGAAATTCAAAATTATAAGTACTTTATAAATGTAAGGTAGGCCTACAATACCGTTTTATCACATCCATACTCACATCCAATTGCCAGGCTGAAGACTCTAGGTAAAACTTGGCTCTATCAGCATCGAGCCCAGTGATGCCAGTGAACTGAGAAATAAGATCATCTCTGTCACCCATTTTTTGTATGTGATACACTTTCGATTAAATTATAATTTATATTTGAAAAAATGTTATTAATATTATTTATAACCTACACAATTTGACAATTTCTCAAATAAGTGTAAGTCATGCAATCATAGCTGCCGGGAAAAAAGAGAAACCATAGAGTAACTGAGTAGACAGTGGGCAAGGAGTTAGTAGCTGTGCTTGGAGTGAATAATATATGATATGAACGAGTTCGCACGCAGCACGCTGACGTGAGGGAAGTGAATTTCCACTTAAAAACTTTTAAAACTCAAAATCAGTGTAAAAACATACATTTATTCCAATTTTTATTAAAATCTTAAAACAGTAATTTTTTGGCTGTTCTGATGTTCCTGGTTTCATTTATCTGCAAAGCTGGGAATACAATTTTGCGCTTTATAATGTTAGGAGAAGGTCCAGACAGGCTTGAAAATAGGCGTGTGGTTGCTGGGGATGATAAAAGTACTCTAACAAAGGAATAACAAACTTAGTGGACCCCACTGTCTTATAAATTGTAACGAACCCAAGCTACTTAACAAAAGCTCCTTAGCTTTATGGAGCTTTTCTAGTGTAAAACCCCCATAAGACAACGTACTGTGTTTAGTCGAAACACATTTTCTTTAATAACTCGGTAAATATATGTATGTTATAATGACGAGAGAGGGCTTAAAACTTTTGCTTCACTAATTCACATCTTTTTACATGCATTAATTTTACGTACGGGGCTTTTCTGACCCTTTTTGGGCCCAAAAACTCTAAATTTGAAAGATTAATCTCCAAAAAAGGGTTTAGAGTTTTCCGATTGTTTTGCCCAACGAACTTGTCCAATTGATTATAGAAAGGAACGTCCCTACGAAATTTGAAGTAAATCGGACAAAAAATGTGACCGCTAGAGTGCAAACACACACACACACACACACACACACACACACACGTATATATATATACACATATACACATATATATATATATATATATATATATATATAACATTTTGAATGACCCCCCAAAACGTGTTCAGAGGGTCACGTTAGGAACTTCTATGGTGGTCCCGGGCTTAAGTTTCACCGTGCGGGTCATGCTAATAGTTCTCTTTCCACAGGAAATTCACTAATAAATAAATAACTTTATTGTCGTTGGGCATTACAAATAATACATGACAATAGTTAACAGAACAATAAATTTAGATTCATTATAGTACGTTTATTTACTTCAATTTCTTCTGGGTCCAATAATCGTTCTTAAGACATTCATCAATTTCGTAAGGGCAGTTATTTAGTAAAATATTCTTGATTTACCTTTTAAATCTTTTTCACTTACATTTGTCCAATCAGTTGGTAATTTATTACAAATTTTGATTCCCATTTCATTGAAATTCCTTTTGCTTTTTGAGGATTTGAAACATGTAACTTGAAATTTATTTTGATTTCTTGTTTGATGTAGGTGAATATCTGAATTTAGTAAAAATTTAGAGTGATTTATTTTAATGTAAAGTCAACTTTGTAAAATAATAATAATAATAATAATATTTATTTGCCGAAAAACAATTATAAATTGTGTAGGCTTTTACAACAAAATATCTTAAGTCTAAAAAAATATTGCACCTTAAATTTTCTATTTTAGCGAATTTCCCCTATAGGGAAGAAGCTATTACCGTAGGTCTCATGGTAAGACTTAAGCCCGAGACTATGATAACTTTTTGTTTTGAGGTCCCCAGATGCCAAAAACATGACTCGTTCAAATTTATATATATGTATATATATATATATATATATATATATATATATATATATATATATATATATGTGTGTGTGTGTGTCCGTTACCGCGATAACTTGAGTAAAAAACGTCCGATTTCGATGAAATTTGGCTCAAACGTGTAAAGTGACATTCATGACTTTAAGTTCGAAAACCAGAAATATCGGACCACGGGAAGGGGGGTTTATGGGGGTTTTAAATTTTCCAAAAATCAGTTTTTTGCATTTTTCACCCTACAATTTTAAAAAAACTTAATTTTGGTTTTGACCATGTTATAGAGCTTAAAAAGACAAATAATTTAGTATTTTGAATTATTAACCTAGGTTAAGTGGTTGCGGAGAAAATCCAAAAAAACCTGCTCATAAAATCTCCCATGTTAATCTTATGGGAAAAAGGTTTTTGGCTTTTCCTCAGTTTATTTTAATGTAAACTTCACATTTGCTTTTACCAATCAGTTTAGCTCTACAAAACAATCATTTTGGTGTTTAAATTGTGATTCTACGTCCAACCGTTGCCGTGATATTCAAAGTGCTAAACACAGTATGTTGTCCAATGTTATCCTTATGGAGAATATTTAAAATTTGATATCTCGATTATTTATGAACGTATATTGATGAAACTTGGTAGGTGGCTTCACCTAGTACTGGTATATTGATATTTCCACAACAAATTTATTTTTTGTTGATTATCCTCTTAGCAGCAAACCTGCATTCTCATCCCTAATGTTTTTCTTATGGAGAATACGGAAAGCTTTATATCTCCCTTAATTATGAACATAAATCATTAAAACTTGGTATATAGCTTCACCTGGTTGAGTTATATTGATAATTGCAAAAAACCCGCATTTTTATCTTCCTCGTTGCAGCAAACCTGCGTTCTCAGCCCTAATGTTATTCTTATAGAGAATAAATAAATTGCTTTATATCACTTATTTATTTAAGTATTTTTATGAAACTTGGTAAGTGGCTTTATGTGGTAGTAAGAAATATATTCATTCATAGGAAATTCGCTGAGTACGCAGGTTTGCTGCGACGGGGTATTTTCATGTTATCTTATTTTTTAAATTTTTTGGTTCTTCTTTAAAAAGTTCATCCAATGAAAAAAAGGATTGTTCATTATAATTTCTTTTACTTTTCTTAATTCTGTTCTTCCAATTACTTCAAATTTGTGATTTTTTTTAATTTGATTTATGACTCTTCCCATCATGTATTGGGGTGAATTTTCATATGTAGTGGTTCTGTGGATTTGATGTTGAATGATGAATTGTTTTCTAGTGTGATAATTATGATTATGTTGTAATTCTTTTATTTCACTTCGTTCATTTACATATAATTTCAAAATAAAACATATAATCCTCTGCTGATTTTTCCACTGATATATGAAGAGTGGTCTTTCCGGCCAGTTCATTTGTGAATCTATCATAATTCCTAAAAATTCCATAGAACTTTTATTGTTATTGAGAAAAAAACCTATTAGAAAAACTTATTTCTAAATTTTATTTTTTACTCATATTCAAGATTAATTATTTATTAGCATGACGCCAATGTTGAATTTGTTCTGTTACATTCTGAAGATTTTTAATCAACGACTGATTGGGAGATTCCCCTATCACTCCTAAATCATCAACATATAAAAAATTGGTTCTATTTTCTCCAGCTAAACTGTACGGTAGGCCATTGACGAATATATTGAAGAATAGTGGACCTAAACCAGAACCTTATTGTGGTACACCCATCTCAACTGGTATTCCTTCAGAAATTTCACTATCATATTCAACATATTGAATTCTTATATTTAAATATGTATCAATCAAATTTAGCGCACTCTGTCATTAAAACCATAGCATTTCATTTTTCCCAATAAAATTTCGTGTGTCACTGTGTCAAAAGCTTTAGACATATCAAAACTTCTAAAACGTACTAATTTACCACATTCAATTTTGTTAAATATATTTGTAGTTAAATCTAAAACTGCATTAGTAGTGTTTAAATTTTGTCTGCATCCAAACTGTCGATCACTATAGATTACTCGTCTCAAAATATAGTCATTAATTTGATTAAACATAAGTTTTTCAAATATTTTTTAAATTACAGGGACTATTTTGAAATGATTATAGAATATACTTTTGCGCTTTAATTTTTATTTTACGCTTTGGGTGATAAAAATATGTACATTTATTATATTCAATTAGGAATAATGAGCAATTATATCAGTAACTCGATAGTACTTTTAGGGTTTTAGAAAGGGACTTGTAGAAAATATGTAAATACGGGGTGCCTATATAGGGACATTTGTCACCTTAAAGGGATTTTCTCAAGATAAAATACTGTCTAGGGATTTTTGGGGATATCGTTTTTCACAGGTTTTTAAGTAAAATAAAATTATTAACTAGCTAAACTCAGGGATAAATTAGCTTATATAGTGTATTATTAAGACTTTGTCTAAAACTTAAAAAAGGGCCTTTTTAAAAGTATTTTGCTTTTGTTATTTCATAATCACTCTTATTTAAAATAGGCCTATCTACCGATCATAATTAATTGCCAAAACCCATGTGTGGAAGTGCAACCAACACATTCCTTTCAAACTTACAACACACGTTTATTTAACTAAATTAAAAATTACCGTATATTTATCAATAAAAAGTATTACTAATTATTATTTCTCGTAACTACCCTTGTATTTATACTCATAAAAATTATGAACTTCACTATGAACATTGTGAAGTGGTTATATTTATAACCTATTTTAATTATTGATTTTGTTATAAGTTGTTTACACAGACTGTGTATATAAATGAAGGAGAACGCTTAGGCTACATTTTACTAAGGCAAAAATACAGTATTAAATTGTCTTCAATAATCGTGTTTAAATATTATGGCTGCAAGTATGAGTTGAGGGATTAATAGAGGGTTATTTTTAGGAAATCTAGGGATTTCTAGGGATAACGTTTCTTAATGCTAGGGGTTTTATGCTCAGTGTTGGTGCTCACTGCTCTGTGTTGTCCCATTCGGTCTAAAAATGGCGGGAAAGTCTGAAGTTTAACTCGTCCCAAAAGGTCTAAAGAATGCCCAGAAAATCCCTTTTAGTTGAATAATCATAATCTAAGAAAACCTGCATACTCAGCCCAGTAGGGATGTTTGGCCGGTTCTGAGTGTGGTGAGTTGACCCCCCCCCCCCTCGGCAGGATTCATCTACAGCACTTCCCCCCTCCCCCCATCGGTGATTTATGACCAAGTATTTATAAACTGTGAAATGGGTCCTCTCTCTTGGATTATTAAGAGTCTTCATCACCGGAAGTTGCCGGACGCTATCTTGGTGTTTTGTTCCATAAGGCCAATGTTAACTTTGTGCCTCCGTTACTCCTCACCAGATCGTCACAAACAATTCATTTTGGTGTCAAATCAAAGGTTTCGTTTTATAGGAAAATTAACATCTGTGTCATGATGTAATATTCTTAGATACTGTGTTACAGTAGTAAAGACTGAGTCGCTACATCATTCACTGTCCAATGCCTCCCCAGCCTCAGACCCCCCTTTTCGTTCCGGTTAGTAAGATAATTATTCATTTTCGTAGATTATAAATTTAATAGATTTATAAGAGATAGCATAACTACATGAATGATATGATTATTCAAATAAATATACATTTCATTTTTTATATTAGTCGTACTAGCAATCCACGTTGGTGAGTCAGATTTCGCTGCAGAGCCTAGACCCGGCCCCACTAACGCCCCTGTCCCCGTTCCAGCCCAGGCACCCGGCAAAAACCTGAGAGGTAAGAATAATTCAATGGTATCATTAGTAGTAGTAGTTTTTTCTAAATTTACTTATTTTAAAATTTTGCTTATTGTGTTTCCTCAGGTGTGCATGTCCAGTGACCTTGTCATTTGTTTGATGTCCTGCCTACTCAGTCGCAGGATGTCAGAAGCCACCCAATGTGAACCTACATGGAGCTCCGCCATCTCCTGCGTTGCCTCTCTTGAGCCCATGATGTGATGGACTGACCTGCATACTCACAAAAGATTCTGCAGAAGGGTTCAGGGTCTATGAGTGCAGCCGGCGATAAGTTTGCCAACTGATCCGCAGCCTGATTTCCCCTAAATTCAGTGACCCGGAACCCAGCAAAGTGTGACCTTGCTTCGCCTGCCAAGGAACGACACAGTTGAGAGACAGTCCCAGACAATCCTAGAATCCAGCGCCTTCAGTGCAGCCTGGCTCTCTGAGAAAATGCAGATGTTCTCGTTCCTGAGACCACATCCAAAGTTCTCCCAATAAAAACTATTCTGTAAAACTTAATCGAGAAAGGACGCATTGGCTCACAATTGTGCTACGCATGACGAGGGTGTGAGGTGAGCGGTGTGAGTGTGTAGCTGATGGACAAGCAAATCCTATAGGGCTCTTGAGGCTCCGGACAAACTATAGCTATTATGATTTTATTTTAAGTTACGCCTATTTAAAAATTTGTCGGTTGTTTATAGGAATCAAAATTCAACAGTATACGTTATAATTATTCTTTATTTTTGAGTAAACATAGTAAACCCAAAATTAGCACTCGGTAATTACAATAATTTCATCAAAACTTCGATAGGTAGTGTACATAAATTGATCCCAGTGGTTAAATATTAATGTATGTGTAAATTATACACATTAAAAATACTATTTAGAGTAATTAAATTATTAAAGAAAACCAATGTATTGCATTTAATATAGGTTGAAACAACTTTTAGAAAGTTACAAAATTAAGGCACTG
The DNA here is from genome assembly GCA_963675035.1 of Allygus modestus. Lineage (NCBI taxonomy): Eukaryota > Metazoa > Arthropoda > Insecta > Hemiptera > Cicadellidae > Allygus > Allygus modestus. Next base: position 474,559,379 of record OY776112.1, read on the forward strand.
TATTTTTTATAAAATATCAACTAACTATATTTTTCTACGAATTAAAACATATGACCTAATATAACCTGTATAAACTAAATTCAGAAAAAAATTGAATTGCGATAACAAGTGAATAACAAAACCATGAATTTTAAGGGATACAGCTTAAAACACTTTTTATCACTCTCAAACACAATATATAACACCATATAAATATTTCATTATTAAACACCACAGTCATAATAAATTCTATAAGAAACAAAGGACTAACAAACCTCCTCTAAATAAAAACGTTTAATAAGGATGTTTTGTTAGTCTTTTGTTTCTTTACATTAAACGAAGGTGATAACATACTTGATACATCAAATAACCATTAAAAATATAAACTTTTAAGTACAATTTGTTGGAATGAATTAGGAGATCACTGTGTTATAGATCAGTATATCCAATTTATGGATTAATAATAAACTAAATACTAAAACATTACATTTTGGCACCTTTTAAAATATGATTCTTCTCATTATAATTAGCCGTGACCGATAATGCCTACATTATATATTAATTTTCTCTGCACCACACCGTTGGTAGCCCCAAGGTCAAAGCCTCCCGACTTCCCCTATGTTCCTCATTCACCTCAGAGCTGACAATGGTTGGTGCAAAGAATAACTTAAAACTTTAGCGAATATCATTATTTTAAACCTGTTTTTACATAAATAATACTGCTGTTATATGGATCCACTTACTTTAAGAAACTAGAATAGGTCCTATACAATAATACAAGTTGTATGAACTAACCAATGTCCTATTAGCAATATTTTAAAATTTAATTACTTTCGAACCAACTGCCTTTTGGAGTTCTGTTTTGAGGCACTATGTTATACTAAGCAAGACCTTTTAAATGAGGTATAACATGACCTTCGCCTCTCAAATCTTTCTCTAATGGACGATCCTTAAGAAGAGTCTCAAGCGTCTTAAATGCAATACTTGTCTGGCAGCTAGTTCCGACTCAGTTGTCCATTTTGTATCAGAATTATGTAAATGCAGCTATGAAAAGCCATTAAAATCGGGTATGCTTGCATTTACAATTTTTAAAACTTCCTCCATGGGTTGTCTGTCCTCCATGGTGAAGTACACCTAGGATAGTAACTCAAGAAAGAACAAACCCTTAAATATTCGTTGTTATTGAATGTTTATTCATAAAAAAACATTCACTGTTGCCTGACTTGTATGACACCCAGCCCAGAATGTTTAAATAAATATTTAATGTTCAATAAACAATATAAAATGCAATAACTATAGTAAAAATAACATAAATATATTAAATTTAATGAGCGAAAATAAGAGGTAGCACTAGAATTAATTAATATTTGTTCTATATTCACCCCTAAGCATAAAACAACGCTCCTAACCTACAAGTAACAATTAACAATAGTATACGATTTATATAAATAAAATGTAATAGCCTCAACCGATAATAAAAAGTTAGAATATATCATACAAGATAGTTTAATGGTAATTCGTGCTAATCATAAAACATAAATGCATAACAAATAAAATCAATAAGTGTTTATGCTTAACAGGTGTAATAGCTGACTGAGAATTCTTTAACACGTTCAATGCTGACAAACATGTTTAAATATGAAAATCACATAAGTTTCAATGTTAATTAAAATACGTTAATTAACGTACTCCGCACCCAATGTGTCAACGAGATGAGTTGATTACTGCACTCCAGATATTGCATAAATTATTTTAATATGCAAGCATAAAGAGACAGCCTAATAACTTATTAAGAGTTTAAAAACCAGTTCACATTTATTTTTGATAAAACGTAAATTAATATATTTTAATATAGAGTGGAACCTCGCAAACTCGAACCTCAGGGGAAATGGAAAAAATGTGAGTTATCGAATATTTTGAAATTCCAAGGTGATCTTCTACAGACTTCGACTTATTGAGGGCCACGGTAACACAATTAATAAATCTTGGAGGAATAGAAAATAAAAAATAATTTGTACAATTTAAAATGTATAGAATGAGCCAGAAAATTATTTGAGCATCAAACTTTGGTGAACGTACTAGAGAGGACGAAAAACCTCTTTCAGAAAACAGTGAAAATGTCATAAAGTAGGAAAGTAAACAAATAATGACTCACAGTTCGGCAATTTTGCGACGTTTTCCCTATATGACCAATTCCTATCTGTTATTATACCTTTTTTTGGGTTACAACATGAACGATTGACACTCAGTTACAGTAACTGGGGTTTTGAATGCGAACCAATAATGTACAATTTTTTTATAGAGGTTCCTCCAGACAACACTTCGACTTAATAGAGGTACAGCGTCTGTACATATTCAAGTTATAGAGGTTTCCCAGTTAAAACTTTTGAGTTATAGAGGTGCGGCGGTAGGCTAAGTAGACCACAAAACATCAAGTTATCGAGATGTTCCCTGCCAACCCTTCGACTTATAGAGGTCGAATAGCATAGTATTAGGTAGGCAAGTTCAAGGAGAATAACAAAACTTTGACTTATCAAGGAATTTGATTCATTGAGGTATGAGTTATTGAAGTTCCACTATATCCAGCACATGTTTTGTTTCAAGTCAGCTAATACTTCAATTAAGCACGTCGGTTAACATCATTCACGTTTACTTCCCAAACCTATCAGCGCAATGTAACGAAGCAGGGATGATCCGTTCTGAACTGATGCCGAAAGGTCAGTCCGAGTCGTCAACATAGTCTTCTGCTGTATAGGACGCAGGACGAGAGGCACGTGATTGGCTGAGTCTGATCAGGTTAGCCACTGCGGCAGACCCGAGGTGTTCAGCTGACTGCCCGTCGTTATTTCTGACCTCGCAGTTGGCACCAGACTGAAGTAGTAGGGGCAGAACTTCCAGGTGGTTATGGGCCGCTGCCAGGTGCAATGGGGTATCTCCCATTTTGTTCTGGACAAGAGCGGTAAATTTAAAAAGAGAAAAAATTTTGCTAACAAATATACAAGGGTCATCCAGAAGGTAAAGAATGTGTGTGCACTGCGCCGAGCGTGTACTGTGATTGCGTGTGCGGCAGTCCACTTACCACTCTACCAAAGAATGAGCCGAGTCTTGTAGCTGAGCGATCAAGAGTCTTGTTTCTACATCGGTTCAAAATAGTCAATAGAAAATTCTGCCAAATTTGCGATCTTCAGTGTTATCCGTTTCTGAATGAGCCTATTGAATTTTATAGACAAACACCTAAGGAACTTTATTGTGAAAGTGCAGTAAACGAGTCTCAGGGAGAAAATGGTATCTCAAGTTTAATGAAGGAATTTGATTGTGCACGACAAGGAACGGAGTGACAGGCAATCACTCGACAGAGTATTTGAAAGAAAGAATTTAGGAAAACTGGTGCTTCACTGTTAGCACATTGCATGAATCCTTTTCAGAAATAACAAGATCTTGTTAAATACACTTTCATTGTAAACTTTCTTTGATTTTGGTCAACAAATTTCAATAGGTCAGACATTTTGCTTATTCAGAAACCGATAAGACCTCAAATCTGGTGGGATTTTCGAATGACACCGCCATTTTGAACGACACTGCCATTTTGAACCGCTGTAGAAACGAGGCGCGTGACCGCTCAGCAACAAGACTCGGCTCATACTTTGGGGGGGAGGCAAGTGGACTGCCACACATGCAATCGCGGTGATGGGGGAGCTAAGCTCGACGCAGTAAGTAAACGTTCTTTACTTTCTAGACGACCCTCATATCATCTACGTAAATAGGGTTACTATTACTATGATAAAACACAATCAAATTTTTAACTATCGGTGATCTATATTTTCTGCAATAACTTACATAATTATTATTCACGTAAATGATTCACACAAATATTACACAACACCCTCAAAAGGATATATCATTACACTATAATGTGTAATGATCCTGGTGGACAGATAAATAAATTTAATCAACTATGGTGAATTATTTGGCCATGATTAATTACTTTCCCCCTACTTTCCAGTACACATTAATTGCATTGGGGTTATAAATAACTTTGTTATCACAAAAAAAACCAACCTGTACCTGAGCATTGACAGGAGGTTTTGATAAAGCCAGGAGCTCCTTAACACAATCAGTGTGGCCACCGCGACAGGCCCAATGGAGTGCAGTGTTGCCAACCGAGTCTAGCCCCGTCGCAGAGACGCCTTGTTGCAAACACTCTCGCAGGAAACTTAAGTTGCCCCTGCGAGCTGCCTCATGCAACGGAACATTCACTGACTCCGTTTGAAACTCCACTGTAACAGGAAAATAACATCACAAAGGTGGGATAGACCTCTTAAAAAAAATATAAATAAATAATAACAAGTAGGCCTACTGGAACAAAATTGTATTTTCATGTCCTCTAAAGTATGATAAGAGTCTACTGCCGAGGCAAATCTTAGCAAGTCAAATTGTTTAAGGTTAATGACCGATTTCCGGATAGATACCTGTATCAAAATCTACCGTATGCAGAACAGTTCGACGTTTTGAAGAAACCGGCAGTATTAAAGACTTTGACAGAAGTGGAAGACCCAAGACTGCAACAAACGACGAAAAATCATTAGATGTACTTCAATCTTTTATTGAAGACCCCAGAAAATCGACAAGAGCTGTAGCAACTGAACATGATGTAAGTCATGTTTCAATTTATAATGTTTTAAAGAAAAACTCTTATGTAAAAGGTAAAATTAGTCCAGGAACTTTCAGAGGACGATTTTGACAGAAGAGTTGAATTCTGTGAAACAGTTATGAGTAGGTGTGTGGAAACACAACATTTCTTAGACAACATAGTGTTTTCAGATGAAGCAACATTTACGCTTCAAGGTCATGTAAGTCGTCACAATTGTCGGTACTGTAGTGACGAAAATCCTCATTGGCTGAGTGAAAGCCACACTCAGAAACCTAAAATAGTCAACTTATGGGCTGGAATAGTTGGCAATAAGATTGTAGGGCCTTTCGCAATTGATGAAAATTTGAATAGGGATTCTTATGAGTTATTGTTAAGAGATATAATCATACCGACATTACGTGATTTGTTAGGTCGATGTTTTAACACAGTATGGTTCCAGCAGGATGGGACACATCTCATTTCGCTGTGCAGGTACAAGGACTTCTGGACAGAGTGTTTCAAAATCATCGGATGGGGCTCAGGGGAACAATAGAGTGGCCCCCTAGGTCACCTGATTTCTAGGTTACCCTTTGGATTTCTTTTTGTGGGAATACTTAAAACAAATAGTTTATCTAACCAAGCCTGCCAAAACCCAGGAGCTCATTCAACGGATCACAGAAGAAGCTCGGAAAATACCGCCTGAGATGTTGCACAATGTTGTTGCTGGTTTTTACTACAGGATGGGTTACTGCCAACATTTCGAGCACTTATTGTAGGTAAGCTATACTTTGTTGTGATGCAATAACACTGTAGTTAGAGCTCTAGAACTTTTTTTAATATTTTTATTTCCTTTAAATTAGTATGGAAATAGAAACTTTAAATGGCTTCCATTTCGTTTAGGATGAACCTTTTGAGGTCCGGTTTGCGGTGATGTATTCTAATAATTAAGGCCTTTAATTTGATTTACATCTCAACCTATGCTTACATTAAAGATTTTCTTCTTACTACTTGTGAGCCGTCCCCCTGTAGGAGCTGGGAATTGATAATTGCTTAAAAAGGTTTTTATGATAAATGTCTATATACAAAGTTGCATTACCGTATCTGTGTTGGTTAAAAAAATATTAAACCGTTCCCGGACTTTTTTAAAACACAGTAGGCCTAGATAGTCTAAGGCTTGGCCTATATTATCATCAAAGCAATAACTTATTTTCTCATCCCTAAAACCAAGACAAATGACAAAAAAGTCCAATGGCTTCTTAAACTAAAGGCAAAATGGGTACATCTGAGCATAGGCTCTGTAGAGAAGTCATAAATCTACTGGAAATAATTCAAATATTATGAAGGTATACAAAAATATTTACCATAATTACTCGGGATAACCCCAGTTTTGTTTCCGCATCTTGCTTTCCACCAATCCTTGTCCGTAACTTGGTCATACACATACAGAACTTCCCCAGCTTTGAATGAAAGCTCATCAGGCTGTAACAGTTGAAATTCATGAAGGAAAGGAAAGAAACACATTTTTAAAAGAATTCTCATTCGCAAAGTACTTTGCAATTATAATAATGGTTTATTAACAATAAACACTAAACCTATGTTTGGCAATACAACAAATAATTTGAAAGACTAAATCCTATCATAACATGTATGTAGTAGATTACTGGATTTTATATTGTTAAATTATCACCGATGATGACCGGTGTGACTGGTTGAAATCGATCGCCTTGTACCATCTTATTGTATATTTACCGTCTTGTATGTAAGTACAGTATAAGTGGAAATATATTGTATAAATTTGTGAGATGTAGTTTTATTTTATCCTGTCAAGGAACTAGTTACTTTTAGCGAATTTCCCCTATAGGGAAGAAGCTATTACCGTAGGTCTCATGGTAAGACTTAAGCCCGAGACCATGACAACTTTTCATTTTGAGGTCCCCAGATGCCAAAAACACCATTCGTTCAAATTGTTATATATGTATATATATATATATATTTATATATATATATGTGTGTCCGTAAGCACGATAACTCTCGTAAAAAAGGTCCGATCTTAATGAAATTTGGTACAAATGTGTAAAGTACCAATTATTTGAACAAGTTCGAAAACCAGATGAATCGCACCATCCGAAGGGGGGTTTTGTACCCCAAAAATGTGTTTTTTGGGGTTTTCACATGTAATTTTAATTTAAATCAAATTTTAATTTATACCATTGAATTCAGCTTAAAAAAACAAACAATTTGGTATTTTGATCATTGCTCTACGTCAATTGGTTACCGAGATATTGAAAGTGCTAAACACAGTACGTTGTCTAATGTTATTCTTATGGAGAAAAAGAAAAATTGTATATCTCGCTTATTTATTAACATAAACTGGCAAAATTTGGTATATGGCTTGATCTGGTTATGGTTTATTGTTGTTTGCACAAAAAACCAATTTTTCGCCTATGGTTCCTGTAGCAGCAAACCTAGGTACTTGGTCCCCATGTTATTCTTATGGAAAATACTTAAAATGTTATATATCGCTTATTTATGAATGTATATGGATGAAACTTGGTATGTGACTTCACATACATGAGTTCTATTGATATTTGTATAAAAACCCATTATTTTTTGTGCCTTGTTGCAGCAAACCTGCGTACTCATCCCCAATGTTATTCTTATGGAGATTAATTAATATTTTAAATATCGCTTGTTTGTGAATATATTTATTATGAAACCTGTTAAGTGTTTTAATGTGTTATGTTATATTTTCATTGGAAATTCGCTGAGTATGCAGGTTTGCTGCGACGGGGGTATTGTAATATCCTCTAGCTTTTAAAGTCTCATTGTAAAACCGCTAGCTGTCGATACAACGAAACAAAGTTTTACAGAATCAACATGTTATGAGCAGAGAACACAAATTACTGAAATGGCAAGATGAACTTTTTTAAGCTGACACCAGACCCAGTAACTTTCTAAAGTAAACCTAAATACCCCCGTAGCAGCAAACCTGCATACTCAGCGAATTTCCAGTGCATATTAATTTATCTTAATACCACATAAAGCCACATACCAAGTTTCATCAATATACATTCATAAATAAACGATTTATGACATTTTAATTATTCTCCATAAGAATAACATGGCGGCTGAGTATGCAGGTTTGCTGAAATAAGGAACACTAAAAATGGGCTTTTATACAAATATCATTATAACTCAACTAGGTAAAGCCACATACCAAGTTCTATTAATTTATGTTCATAATTAAAGGAGATAACACGTTAATTATTCTCCATAAGAATAACATGGGGCTGAGTATGCAGGTTTGCTGCTACGGGAACTATCGGGCAAAAAATGGATTTTTGTGCAAATATCAATAGACCACAACCAAATAAAGCCATATACCAAATTTTGCCAGTTTACATTCATAAATAAGCGAGATATACAATTTTTCTTTTTCTCCATAAGAATAACATTAGACAACGTACTGTGTTTAGCACTTTCAATTTAGCACTTTCAATATCTCGGTAACCAATTGACGTAGAGCAATGATCAAAATACCAAATTGTTTGTTTTTTTAAGCTGAATTTAATGGTATAAATTAAAATTTGATTTAAATTAAAATTAAATGTGAAAACCCCAAAAAACACATTTTTGGGGTACAAAACCCCCCTTCGGATGGTGCGATTCATCTGGTTTTCGAACTCGTTCAAATAAATGGTACTTTACATATTTGTACCAAATTTCATTAAGATCGGACCTTTTTTACGAGAGTTATCGTGCTTACGGACACATATATATATATATATATATATATAAATATATATATATATATATATATACATATATAAAAATTTGAACGAATGGTGTTTTTGGCATCTGGGGACCTCAAAATGAAAAGTTGTCATGGTCTCGGGCTTAAGTCTTACCATGAGACCTACGGTAATAGCTTCTTCCCTATAGGGGAAATGCGCTAAAACAGCATAGCAATACTTTATTTTTCACGAAAGAGTGTTTTCAAACTTTTAAACAAATTTACAAGTTAAAAAATGATTAACTTTCTTGAAAATATTGAGTTTTAAAGTTGAGACAATATAGACTAAAATGCATAACCATCTTAAATCGACCAAACAATATCCAAATGACCGGCATATTCTGTAATGAGCTGGGACTTCAATTTAGAATTGTAATAAGAAGTGTTATGCTGGTGGTAAATCAGGCAAAGTTAAACCTTCCCTGTAAATTTCTAAAACTTAAAATGAAATGTGTAAAAAATTACTTACCTGCTGAGCAGTATAGTTGTAAAGAGCACGCACGACTTTCACTTGACCTAAGAAAAGATGGGTTATTACTGTAAAGTGTTATAAGTAAATTTCACAGGTTTATTTTTCAAAATAAAAAATTGGCAATGTATACATAACCGAATAAGAAGGGACATGCTTATGCAAAGCAATTTATAGTGAGAACAAGTGCCCTCCAAGCACAGATAGTCACTTATATCCAGATAGAGTTACTCTATTCTGTCAGAATTTGTGTTTATGGATGTACCGTAGTTGTTAAAATACTAACAGCTGGCTGAAATATACTCAGGCGTCTGTCTTAAAAGTAACGCGCATGACGGGACCACAGCGAAGCACAGTAAACCTCGGATTATCCGAACCCGATGCATCCAGATCCCAGATTAACCAAACGAGGTTGTCCGAAATAAATAATTTTAAAATTACAGTAAAAACGTGATTTTCTCCCTCGCAAGTAAGTTTCTAAGTCTCCGATGCAACCGCAATACATTAATGTACACGCATTAAGTATAATAGAAACTGCAATATAGAGTGAGCCACCGTATGGTTACGCCAGTAGTGCATGTGCAAGCGACCGGCATTTCGAACCTTTTGTTACTGTTGACCGTTCATTTTGCATAACGTTGACCGAAATTCACATGTCTATTCTGTTTTACAGTCTTTGCACACAATTTGTTGCATCAATATTGCAGGTGCTAGTGTCCCAATAATTATTTATGCAATGTTATAGTAGCTTAAGATTATCCTGATTTTTCACTATCCAGATCAATATTCCGCCACCTTAGTCCAGATAATCCGAGGTCTACGTAGTTGTAGGCTTGCCATTTGGTAGTAGCCTATATGGGAGAAGGAGTAGGACTTTAGCTGGCGACCCCTGACCAGAGAGTTTGGAATACCTCCCAGGGAAGAGGATGTGGGGTGTCCCCCCAAAAAAATGTTGAATGCCAGGTATTGAAAATGCGCTTTTTATAGCATAAATCATCAATCACTATCAGTTACAAAATACTTAAAATTGATCCGTCCCATTTTATAATACTTACCCATGAATGAATAGGTATTAACTTAGCTGCAGTTCCATACAAGCTTTGTGAAACAATCTAGTAGAAATATCAAACTATAGGATCACATAAAAAAACTGCTGCAGCCCAATGAAGCCTGTGAAACACCCGAATAAACATAGACTATATCAAACTATAAAATTGGATAGAAATAAGTTATCGGACAAAAAAAGCTTGATGGCCGAATTGCTTTTACCGTAGTACAGTAGTTGCAGTTTGTAATGATGCAGTTTAGTTTACGGCCCACATTCATTCGATTGAAATTTTCGATTAAAAATATCGATACGGTATATCGAACTAAACTTACTGGCGATTGAAAATATCGATATTAAGAAGGATCGGTTATTATCAGCTGATTTTATATAACAAAATATAAACACAAGTTATATTTATAAATACAAATTTCATAACTCTAATAAAAGATAACAGAATATTTAATCAAATTAAACTAAATCAAACAAAACAGAGATGAATAAATAAATTAAACAATTTAACGAGAACAAAATTAAAAATAGAACATTTTAATGTGTTTAAACTTCTCCAGAATACCATTTTTTTAGGGATTAAGCCTTTTTCTTGCATCCATTTGAAGCAAGTTTCAGTATTTATTAATATATTTTGACAGATTTCACGGTAGTTCATATTGCAATAAGCTATTTATCTTTTTGTAATGGATAATCTATTTTCATTAAACAATTGAATAAAATAATCTAATCGATAGGCCTATATCAATATCTTTAATCGAAAATTTCAATCGAGTGAATGTTGGCCGTAAACTAAACTGCAGCCAAAATATTTGTTTTTTTCGGGAAGCCTATGACTGGAATAAGGCCTAATTTGACACCGGTATATACCGGTAGTGAAAATTCGTGTTGAATGATTTTTATTTTTCGGTAGGCCTATGGCTAGAATCCACATAATACTGATATCGATGATTTGATTTCAATTTTCGATTGTTTACGGGCCTTATTCGGATCTACATCCATAGTGACTAATGTAGTACAAATTTAAATTATATATTTTACCTGGTTTTGGTAGCACTTTAGGTGGTAGAACAGACATCATCAAATTGATATGTCCTCAGTAAACAGAAACACTGATGTATCCGAATTTCAAGACATTTATTTTTTAATTAAAGCAAATAAATAGTCAAGGTCTAGCTAGTCTGTTGTTTTGATGAAGCCTAAGGCCTAATATCAAGCTTTTCAAGTTTCTACCACAAGAACTTACAAAATCAGAAAATAATATTTGGTTCACACACACACACGAACAATAATTGTTTTTAACTCTTGACAAAAATAAAAGAGTAAAACCTAAATTCCGAATTAAATTTGTTGTTACATATTGAGGTTATGGGCGATGGGCGGTTTGATTTGTTGAATCAGTTCACTGTTTTTGACGTAAGGCTTTAGGTTCATACTTTTTTTCTTTTGCCAATTTTGTGGCTTAGTATTTATCCAAGAAACTTTTATGTTCACTAGCCTTAAGATATAGACTAACTTTGGGGTTGGAAAAATAGTAGGACCAAAAGGGAACATTCATAGACTCATCCAAGGTTCGTACACTGAGCTCTATGTTATATCTGGAGTCACTACTCTCTGACTAAATATTTTCCAAAAACGTGCCGTCAACACAGACATTTTGCTCTATTGTGCTGTCACTTTGCCGTTTCTGGACCAACACAGACATTTTGCTCTATTGTGCTGTCACTTTGACGTTTCTGGACCAATCAGAATGCATTGGGTGGACGATGTAAAAATTTCAACCACCAAAATGTCAAAAACATATCTGGCCAAAATAACGACCATAAACACAGCGACACGCTTTTTCACCACGGAGTGGTGACTCCAGATATAACATAGAGCTCAGTGGGTTCGTAGAGCTTTCAGACTTCAGACCAGGTATGATTATTTCCATAAGAGTCAAGAGTAATGTTCGCAGCAAATATGTCTACGAGGGCGTCCAGCTGATGCATATATGCATAAATCAACAACATAATATAAAGTGCTGCCAACCTCAAGGGTAAACGAGTTCGCACGCAGCACGCTTACGTGAGGGAAGTGAATTGCCACAAAAAAACTTTTAAAACTCAAAATATCTGTAAAAACAAACATGTATTCAAATTTTTATTGAAATCTGAAAACATTGATTTGTTGGCTGTTCTGATGCTCCTGGTTTCATTTACCTGCAAAGCTGGGAATACAATTTTGCGCATTATAATGTTAGGAGAAGGTCCAGGCAGGCTTGAAAGTAGGCGTGAGTTGCTGGGGATGATAAAAGTACTCTATCAAAGGAATAACAGGCTTTTCTAGTGTAAAACCCACATAAGACAATGTTACTGTGTTTAGTCGAAACACATTTTCTTTAATTACTCGTTCAATATTTATGCTATAATTATGAGAGAGGGCTTAAAACTTTCGCTTCACTAATTCCCATTTTTTTACATGCATTCATTTTACATCCAGGGCTTTTCTGACCCTTTTTGGGCCCAAAAACTCGAAATTTGAAAGATTTATCCCCAAAAAAAGGGTTTAGAGTTTTCCGATTGTTTTGCCCAACGAACTTGTCCAACTGATTACAGAAAGGAACGTCCCTACTAAATTTGAAGTTAATCGGACAAAAAATGCGACCGCTAGAGTGCATACACACACATATATATATATATATATATATATATATATATATATATATATATATATATATATATATATATGTCTATATATATAAAATTTTGAACGACCCCCAAAACATGTTCAGGGGGTCACGTTACGAACTTCTATGGTGGTCCCGGGCTTAAGTTTCACCGTGCGGAGAAAATTTAAACTCTTAATCCAGTAATCTAATAATACAAATAAATCAAAACAGTATATTAGTATCATAAAATAACAGCTGATCAAAGAATGCAAGCAGTTAAACAATGTTAATTTTAATTACAATGATGTAGAAAATATGGTACGGGTACGATAAATTAATATCGTGTTTCCTGCAACACTGCAGATTGGATTGGTGATCACATGACCTCACAGCTGTTTTTTACGAGGTCTCTTCCGGTTAACTAGAAAACCTTAAATAAATCGAATCAGCAAACCTGTACAAAGTGTATGGACCTTGAGATTCATCAACTATTTTTATATAAATCAGCAAGGTTCGTAGAGCTTTCATCGTTCGCAGCAAATTTGTCTTGCGAGTTGCGACATTGCGAGGTTGTTCAGCTGATGAACAACATACTATAAGTGTTGCCAACCTTACAGGGGATAATAATGGTGCAGATATTTTGAAATTGCTAGTGGACATGCAGAAAGAAAATTTAAACCCTTAATCAAGCGGTTCCAAACTTTTTTGTCTAGGGACCCACCTTCATTTTGGATTTTTCGCGACCCACATTAAATAATATTAATAATAATAATAATTAATATTTTTTAATATTGTTATTATTACTATCGTTATGTGTTCTATTGATAAATACACCTCTAAATGCAAATGGAGAAGGTGAGATGGTTAAAGACACAATATTTAGTTCAAAACTCATCGGCTATGTTTTGAAAGAACTGGATACCTGACTGGATACTTCCCCCCATCAAACGGATCATCATCAAACGGGTTCCTTATTCAGATCAGTTCATCTTGAAGTTAGAAGTTAAAATAAAACATATGTCATAAGATATGTTCAGTTCAATTTTTTTTACATTTCAGCAAAGAAAACACGTCAAAAGTGTTAAGTGTTTAATCTGTTCCCGCGACCCACCCAAATTGCTCCCACGACCCACTATAGTTTGAGAACCTGCTTAATAAATTAATATGATGATACAAATAAATAAAAAATATTATTTTCATAAAATAACAGCTGATCAAAGTATGTAAGCAGTTAAATTTAATGTTTATTTTAATTGTAATGATGAGGAAAATATGGTACACGTATGTTTCCAGGCAACACTGCAGATTGAATTGGTGATCACGTGACCTTACTGCTGTTTTTACGAGGTCTCTTCCGGTTAGCTAGAAAACCTTAAATACATCGACTGCACAGACCTTTACGAAGTATGTACGGCCCTTTATCAATCAGTACTTAGATTAGATTTAGGGAGGGGTGAGCTATGGTCCAGCTCCCAATTACTGGGTATCGGGGCTTGCAGATGTCATGCTGTCTTTTGGCTTAATTTGCTGTCCACTACCCCAGTGTCCTAGTCTTGTCAACCTAAACTTGAGCCTCTGATTCGCTCAAGTAGTAATTTGACAATTTTAGGGATGATTGGTGAATTTGCTTCGGAGGTTTCAAATAAAAGCCTTCTCCTCCTTGTTCCAAAAGAGCCTGCTCACATCCCAGGATTGACTAGGACTGCTAACATACAGCAATGATTTGAAACAATTAATGAATGACAAATCACAAACACTAATGTATTATATGAGTTTATTTTTTTGCCCTGTTATGTTTTGATTATAGTATATAACTTTCGCGCCCAAAGGTCGAAATTCGACCAAAAGTAATTTGACGTAAACCCAAAGCTGCACATACGAATAGTGGCTGTTTGAATAATGTTTTGCCCTATCATCCGTGAGCAGTTAAATAAAATGCATTTTAGCCATTGAACAAGTGTCCTTATGCTGAACTTCACGAATAACCTCTCTTCCCCTCTCTTCCCCTCTCATCCTCTATCATCTTCTTTCCCTCACACCCAGGTTTATTACTTTTAATTTGGTATTAAAACGGATAAGAGAGCGGTGTTGCCATTGCAGTAGTTAGTAATATTTTTTATTTACATTAGTCCTGAAACATCTGTTATTCTTGCTCTTGAGCTAGCATATGTGTTACTATATCAGCTGTCAAATATGCAGGTATATTGCTGATTACTGTTCTTCCATAAGATTACCATTGAAACTTTGGAGGCCTGTGGGGCATAGCCCTAAGGGCCGATATGTAAATTATAAGGGTGTCTGCACATCTACACAACACAATACCTTACTTTCCCAACGGGATGCGTAAATTTCACCGCCCCTACCGCCCTCCCCCCTTGGATCAGCCCCTGTCCACCACTCCCCTTTACTGTCTTTGCTTGAGTGGGTATTTTGGTCTTTCTACCGAGAATTGCTTAAAGACCACAAAGGAGGCCAAAAACTCTCAGGCTGATAGAAATATTTTTCATTTTAGCTGTATTATTCTTTGCAGAGAAATTCAAAGAGCTAAACACAGCACGTTGGTCAATGTTATTCCTACAAATAAGAATAAATAAAATGATATATCTCGCTTATTTGTGAATATAATTTAATGCAACTTGGCATGATGTTTCATTTTATTGTATCCTATTAATTTTTGGCTGATAACATTTGACTATAAAACACCTGACAAGTTTGTATTTAGAAGGTTTTTTAATTTTAAACCTATGCAAATTAATTAATACTGTACTAAATGAGCTTTTGGCAATTGGACTAAGCTTGTTGAAGAATGGAACAAAACCAACATAATATACTTGAAAACATAAAAGGTAGATTTAAAAGGCAATGGGAATTATCTTATAAAGTTAGTTTTTGTTTTCAGAATGTAAAAGAAATTCATGAATTTAATAAATGTACTTTTTTCTGATCTAATACACTAAACATAGTGTTGATATGTATTGGTTGGTCATAGGTCTATATTGTGCATGGAAGTTGATATATCTTAGTATTTAATTCCGTAAGCGAATCGGTCCCCATGAAATAGCTCGAGCTAGGAAGAAGTTAAGATAGGTTATGATGATTCATTTTAAAGTTTGAGGGCCAAGGACGGTGGGAAAACTATCAGAAATGTCAAAAATTACGTGGGCTACACCCCACTGGACTTCAAGGATCCAATGTTTGTCTTATGGAAATATCACTACAGTGATTTTATTAATAAGCAAAATGAACTATTGATCAGCTGTGATTATCCACTTACACAAAAACCATATGTTAAGGGCTGTATCCCTTGTAAGCCACTAGTTAAAATATTAAAATGAATAGTCAACACGTCTTTTAACTTTTGTTTTTTATATTTTAATATCAGAAATAATGTTAGTGAATATTTCAAAATTTGATCAGTGCTGCATTGCCAACACCAGAGCCGCTGCCAGGGGGAGGCAACCAGTGCACTTTACCTTTTAGGCCCCGAATTCTAGGGGCCCTAGGGGGCCCCAGCCAAAAGAATTTAGTAAGCTATTCCCCCCACAGAATGTTTTACCCAGACGTCTCATGGCAGCCCTGGCCCACACAGCTGATCAGTTAAATTTCTCAATTTTTTGTATTAATGAAAGAAAAAAAACAAATATATGAGTGTTATATTTGGAATATATGGAAATGAAGTTATGTACAAATTACTACAAATTAATTGTCAAAACGATATTAGATAGAATTTGACACTATACTGACATAATTTTGTTTTTATAACTTTATTTTTAATTTTACAATCTGTTCAAAATAGAATGGAACAAGCAGTAAAAAAGATAAATAAATACCCCCCGTCGCAGCAAACCTGCGTACTCAGCGAATTTCCAATGCATTGATATGTTTCTCACTAGTACATAAAGCCACTCACCAAGTTTGACAAAAATACATTCATAAATAAGTGATTTATTACATTTGATTTATTCCCCATAAGAATAACATTAGGACTGAGTACGCAGGTTTGCTGCAACGAGGAAGATAAGAAATGAGTTTTTATGCAATTATCAATATAACTGAACCAGGTGAAGCTACTTACCATGTTTTATTAATTTATGTTCATAATTAAGGGAGATATAAAACTTTACTTATTCTCCATAAGAATAACATTAGGGCTGAGTATGCAGGTTAGCTGCTACGGGGACAGTCAACAAAACATTTATTTTTTGTGCAATTATCAATATACCAGTACAACATGAAGCCACATACCAAATTTCATCAATATACATTCATAAATAATCAAGATATCAAATTTTATTTATTCTCCATAAGGATAACATTGGACAACGTACTGTGTTTAGCACTTTGAATATCTCTGCAACGGTTTGGCATAGAATCACAATTTAAACACCAAAATGATTGTTTTGTGGAGCTGAAGTGATTGGTAAAAGAAAATGTGAAGTTTAAAGTAAAATTAACTGAGGAAAAGCCAAAAACCTTTTTCCCATAAGATTAACATGGGAGATTTTATGAGCATGTTTTTTCGATTTTTTCCGCAACCACTTAACCTAGGTTAATAATTCAAAATACCATATTATTTGTTTTTTTAAGCTCTATAACATGGTCTAAACCTAAATTAAGTGTTTTAAAAATTTTAGGGTAAAAAATGCAAAAAACTGATTTTTGGAAAATTTAAAACCCCCATAAACCCCCCTTCCCATAGTCCGATTTTTCTGGTTTTCGAACTTAAAGTCATAAATGTCAGTTTACACATTTGAGCCAAATTTCATCGAAATCGGACGTTTTTTACTCAAGTTATCGCATTCACGGACACACATATATATATATATATATATATATATATATATATATATATATATATATATATATATATATACATATATATATATATTTGAACAAATAGTGTTTTGGACATCTGGGGACCTCAAAACAAAAAGTTATCATGGTCTCGGGCTTAAGTCTTACCATGAGACCTACGGTAATAGCTTCTTCCCTATAGGGGAAATTCGCTAAAACAAATGCCATGGTATGGATAAGTTACTGTCCAATAACAGATCTTGCGTCAAACATTCTTACAAATTAAAATTTTAAGTAAACCTGTATGGCAGTTCAAGCACTTTCAAATTTTTCTTGAGCCTGTTAGTAAACTCGCTGTTGTCAAGGAGGTTGACATATAAATAATGTGGATGTTGTTCCAATTTTATTTGTTAAATCTGGATGTACAGTGTAATTTATTCTTTTATGGTTTGAATTTTCAGATCTTCATGAATGGTCTTATTTGAAACGAACCAAGGAGCACCGATAATTTTCCTCAATGTTTTTGACCGGAATCTTTGCAACATCTCACTATTAGACTGGCTTGCTGTTCCCCACAGCTGTATCTCATATGTCCATATAGGCTTTATCATGGTTTTGTACAATGTAATTTTGTTAGACAATGATGATTTAGATTTTCCACAAATTAACCAATTGAGTTTTCTGAATTTTAGTTGTCTTTTACACCAGATAAGGTTTTTCCAATTTAGTCTTTTGTCAATGTGAATAAGGCCTAAATATTTTACACTTTCAACTTCATTCAAGGCAACGTTGTTTATAAGTACGGGGAGAGTCTACTACAGAGTAAAGGTGATGTGGCTGGATTTAGTTTTGTTTACCCGAACCCTACAGACCTTTAGCAAGCTTGAAAGTCTTTCAGTTAATTTTGTAAATTATCTGAGGCAGTTTGGTGGTTTTCATGGCTACACAATACAGTGGCGGATCCAGCTTTAGAGTCAGGGGGGCGAACTTAGTGGTGGAATACCCCCCTCCCCCCCGATTTTTGTTGTTTCGGATAGTATTTGAAATATCAAAAAGTAACCAAATACTAAAATACCCCCGTCGCAGCAAACCTGCGTCCTCAGCGAATTTCAAATGCAAAATATTTGTCTTAATACAACATAAAGCCGCATACCAAGTTTCATAAAAATATATTCACATATAAGCGATTTTAATTATTATCTATAAGAATAACATTGGTAATGAGTACGTAGGTTTGCTGAAACAAGGAACATAAACAATTGGTTTTTATGCAAATATAAATATAATTTAACTAGGCGAAGCCACATACCAAGTTTCATCAATATTCAATCATAAATAAGCGCCATATAACATTTTAGTTATTCTCCATAAGAATAACATGGGGCTGAGTAAGCAGGTTTGCTGCAACGAGGAACAAAAAAATGGGTTTTTATGCAATTATCAATATAACTCAACCAAGTGAAGCTACATACCAAGTTTTATTAATTTATGTTCATAATTAAGGGAGTCATTACATTTTACTTATTCTCCATAAGAATAACATGGGGGCTGGGTATGCAGGTTTGCTGCTATGGGAATAATCCACAAAAAATCAATTTTTTGTGCAAATATCAATATACCAGTACTACGTGAAGCCACATACCAAGTTTCATCAACATACATTCATAAATAATCCAGATATCAAATTTTATTTATTCTCCATAAGGATAACATTGGACAACGTACTGTGTTTAGCACTTTGAATATCTCAGCAACGGTTTGGCGTAGAATCACAATTTAAACACCAAAATGATTGTTTTGTGGAACTGAATAGATTGATAAAAGCAAATGTGAAGTTTACATTAAAATAAACTGAGGAAAAGCCAAAAACCTTTTTCCCATAAGATTAACATGGGCGATTTTATGAGCAGGTTTTTTTAGGATTTTCTCCGCAACCACTTAACCTAGGTTAATAATTCAAAATACTATATTATTTGTTTTTTTAAGCTCTATAACATGATCAAAACCAAAATTAAGTTGTTCAAAAATTTGAGGGTGAAAAATGCAAAAAACTGATTTTTGAAAAATTTAAAACCCCCCTTCCCATGGTCCGATTTTTCTGGTTTTCGAACTTAAAGTCATGAATGTCATTTTACACATTTGAGCCAAATTTCATCAAAATCGGAAGTTTTTTACTCGTTATCGCATTCACGGACACACACACATATATATAAATTTGAACGAATAGTGTTTTTGTCATCTGGGGACCTCAAAACAAAAAAATTATCATGGTCTCGGGCTTAAGTCTTACTATGAGACCTACGGTAATAGCTTCTTCCCTATAGGGGAAATTCGCTAAAAAAAAACCAGTTTAATCCTACGTGCACTGAAGTAAACTGAACCAAGCCAGAAAAGGCAGAACAGCGTTCATGCGCAGTGTAAGGGTGTGATGACTAATAATATCACGTGGACACAGTGGATGCGCGGTAAAACTCCCGTTGCCATGGTAACGTCCCTTACGCACCACTCTGTCTGCACCTTTCCACCCCAGTGTTTCCACTTGAGGGATTTTTATCCCATATATGGGACATTTTGACTGCTTGTGGGATAAAGTGGGATATTTTGGAAATCGGCATTACGTCTGCTAGTTTGCTTACGACCAGACCATCTTAACAGTAGCACTTCAGCACTTCTAGTCTATAGTGGATTTTCTCGTCATACTGGCAGTTGCGGGGTTTCCAATTCCCCACGTTTTATTATTTTACCTATTTTATTGCACCGAGTATTATTTTATAAACGTCACAGAACGAAGAACAAACACTGAATTACACCAATGAATGTCGCTGGCCTGGCCATCTTGGAATTAACAAGGAAAATATTTGCTATTATTATTACCTATGTCCTACTCTTTAGTACTACAGTACCATTACAAATATTAATACCTCTCACGGAACTAAATTGTTTAACTTAGTTCACTTGCCAGCCTTATGGCAAACCTTACCATTTATATCGCATTACTCGAAATCCTTTGAGGAAATAAAATGTAAAATATAGGTAATTAGTAGATCGAAATAAGCTCTATCTATCATGTAGTATTTAACATTAACTGTGCTATTGTGCTGTACTGTTTGAAAAATCAGTCGGAAAGTGTGGGATATTTAGAGGGATATTATAAGGTGAAGTGTGGGATAAAGTAGGATTTTTTGTATCAGCTCGTGGGATATTTTTTACCGCTGAGTGGAAACACTGCACTCGCTCACTCGAGCTACCTCTGTTGTATCTGAGATCCGATTGGCACATACAGCATGCTGACATGAGGGGAGTGGATTTCCATTTTTAAGACATGATGTTTGGACACACACTTGTGAAAATTGGATAACATTTATTTGTTGGCTGTTCTGACATCCCTGGTTAGTTCTATTTGCAATTACATGGTGGTAATATTGTGTACTATGAGATTTAGAAGTTTTGGAAATCACTTTTGGAACTTCTATGGTGGTCCCAGGGTCTCACCATGCGGGCCATGCTACAATAGCTGATAAAAACCAATTTTCCATAAGAAATTACCAAAAAATATAAGAATCGTTGCTGTGTCTTTAACTGATTAGGTTGAAATTGAAAATCATCAATTTAAATTTTGTTTTTGTTTCTTCTCAGAATTATAACTTAATTTTGTTAACATAAAATTATGTAACGAAGTTGATTTGGGATTAAGAATCGCCATGAAATAAAAGTAAAAATATAAGATTTATACCTTGAATTTATTACCTTGAATGATTTTAATTTGTAATATTTCAAAGTTTAAAAAACATCTAATATAAAAAGTGATGACTTTTTAGTAGTATTTGTAGCATAGTAGTATATAATGCTTCAACCATAGATATCAAAACCCTCAAGCATTTTATTGACAACAATAAATCTGGTTATTGGTCTCTTGAAAAATAAAGTTTGAAAAGAAATCAAAGTTTCAGGGCAATTCTTGTTTGAAATGAAAACACAGTTTTTTATGATACAGTTCTTTTATGAACAATAAATATTACACTATTGTACTAATGTAACAAACAATAAGTACAAATGATTAATACTCAACTGCTGAAATAAAATGTACAAAATAGTTATATGTGCATATGTGCAGACACGAAACTAATATAAACACAAACTTAAACATTAAATATTCACACATTCTATCACCGATCACATTACACACTTTTGCGAATCATACATGTCTTTGTTTAAAACAATCATTATGTTTATAAATAAAATTAGCATTCTGTATAAAAAACTTAACATAATCATAAATAAATTAAACAACTACACACTCCCATTCACACGATCGGTTTTAAATATACAAAATAATGTGCTCGGCTAAGTATACCTGACTACTAATACTGTAGGCACGTCCCCGTGCGAAGGACGTGTGTCGTATAATCATAGAAAAATACATCTGGAGCATCCGAACCACCTAAGATTTGGCACAACGTCTGGATAGCTAAGCTCTGTACTTAATTAACACCATGTAACCCTTTATACAATCCGACATTAGAATTAGTAATTTTAACACTTCAGAAATACTTTAAACAAATAATTTTCTGGAAAATATGCTGAGAAGTGCCAAAAATGAGCTTACAAAATTGGTAACTAAATCCTTTATAGAGATTATACATTTTTTAAATAAATATAACAGTTAAGCGCTAAAAATATTGTTTAACAATAGTTGCTAGTTACATCTCGTGATACACTATTGAAAGGGATGTCCACTCGAATGACTTTGTTTGAACTGATGTAATGCCTATCGATCATATTCGGTTTAGGGTTTTTGCTAAAAAGGCACGAATGTTAATTTTATTTGACTAAGGCAATAGGATAATCCTTAGCTCTATATAAGGCTTTGTACTAAAGTATAAACGAACTTGTACTTTGCTTTAAACCTAACTTACAATAAGGTCACTGGGAGAGACTCCAAAGTATACAATACTGATAATATTTACCGCGATGGAATGACGAGAGTACAGTTTTCCACAAAGAGTAACAATAGAATCGCTGAGGGCTCACAGAATACATTCGTATACCGAAATAAAACTATGACTGCATAGTAAAAAGTCGGAAGTAGTTTTTGTGCAGTTACGGCACATGTAACGAAGCTGCAACCAGTGATTTAAGTCTAAAAATTGAATCTCTATGAACATTATATACGGTTTTGACGATTGTTACAATTTACGTATTTTACATTTAACTAAGACTAATAAATAAATAAGTTAGTCGAAGGAGAGTAAGTCGTGGCTGGTTGGGCCGTGAGGTTCGGGGACAAGACTAGAATGTGACGCTCACTTGCGGCCCAGAGTCTCCACCATCTCGAAGAGCTCCCCTGACTCGTCCTTCAGCAAAAGCGCTTCGATGCAACCTTTAAAGTAATCACTCGTGAAGCAGTCTTTTCTGCAAAAACAGACACAAAAAGTCAAAAACGAGCACAAAAATCAGATTTTCAAAATTCAAAACACAAAAATCACCTTGTAAAAATTCAAAAATCAATCTGCACCAAAAAATATGGTAATGCAGGTACAAAAATCAAGGTGGAAAAATATTTCCAGCTCGGCCCAGTACAAAAAAGATATCGATCCCAAAAACCAGCTTGCAAACTAAGAAAGAAAGTAAACGAGATAACTGGAAAAATTAAAAAATAAGCGTAGCGTGAATAGCAAATTAGAAACAAAATGGTGGTCATATTACACTTTTTTATTTTACAAGTAAAATCATCTAAAAGAAAACTGAAATGTAACTTGTGTATATGTTGTTTTAAAAGTTTACAATTTTAGAGCTCAGATACAAAATTGAACAAAAGTCGTGAAAAATGATTTAAAGTAGAATGTTGAAAGACTGACCTCAACCGTTCATTTAAAGGGAACATGGAGTAAGAATAGAAACAATTTACTACTAATTCTGCCGAGAATCTACATTTTATGTTTGTTATTGGACTACTTCAGCTTATGAAAAGGCGCACTTTTATTACATCCAACAATGTGTGTACAGTTTTGATTAAATCATAAAAGCTAAAGAGAAAGACAAAAATTATAATCAAAATAAAAACTAAAATAAATAAAAACAAAATAAAAAAGCACCTAAACTTCAGGTTCTGCCCCATGTAATTGTTTTATCCACGTTTGTATATTCTCCATTTCATCTTGTAGTAGTAGAACGTCGAGACATCCCTTGAAATAATCCGACGTGAAACAGTTTTTTCTGAAAACAAAAAAAATGTAATTTAGTTTTCATTATTACATTATGTGGATACAACTTATTTTATCACAATACGAAATCATTTAAATTTACATACATTTTTTAGTTTGGTATTGTTATTAAGTATGGTAGATAGTTCACAAATCTTCAACATTTTCTTAAGACGAGAATGTAGTCAGAAAAGAGTACCTGCTCATACCATTAGATCAATTATGTTTTTAATTTATTTAAAAGTCATTTGTAATTTGAAACCTAGTTAATTTTTTATTAGAATCACCTTGATTTCATAAAACATTACCTTCTGCTTCCAAAAACTTCTTTGATATGATATGAGGGGTTTGAATAATCAATGTTCTTGTGGAAGAGGCATATAGAAAATGTCAACTATTTCATGGCTGGAACCTTGGTTTAACCTCTTGCAGGACAAATTTATTTAACGTTTCAAAAATTGTTAAAACTTTTTTATTTGGCAGATATATGTATATATAAACCATGTTTAGCAGTCTTTTAACATTTTTTATATTTTTTATATTATTTAAAGTGGTTTATCTTAACGTACACATGCGTGCCATTGCCCATATGTAGAAACTTGTTAGTGTTTATTAAGTAATTTTGTTACCTATGGAATATTCAAAGTATTAATAATTTTATGGAACCAATAATTGATATGATGTAGGCCTATTATTAATATAGTATATTTTATAAAAACTGCAATTTTTTGTGATATTTATCAATACAAAATTAAAAAAATTTGCAGTACTCACATTGCGCTCCAATGAGTGTTGGAGTAAGACATATATACAGTAACTGAACACTATAAAACAGTTTATTGGAAATGGAATTAATTTCTATAAGCACATTACACACATACACACCAAATTAAAAATACTATATACAATATCTAACATGAAGTGTTTAACAGTTTCATGAGTGGAAGTTTTTCATACACTCCGGGCACAACGGGACTTCACATTTTTCACAAAAGTACCTGGTTCTCTTGGCACAATGCTTGTATCGGCATCTTACGGCATTGGTAAGGTCTCTTTTTTCAGGGAAGTGGCCACTACCATCCATCCTCAAGTCATCGCTGCAGCCTGGACGAGCTCTACGCTTCACAACAGGTTCGTCTTTGTCCAGCGAGGGGCGCCCTCTCTTCTTTCGAAGTTTACTAGTTTCAAAAATTGCCCTACAAATGTCCAGCTTGAAGTCGATCAGGTGCATTTTACTTCCTTCAATATTCCTAAATACTACCCAGGCATTGACAATGGTGACATTTAGGAGATGGAAAAAAATCCTGAGGTAGAATTTCTTATTCTTCAACGCATGCGGATAGTGAGCCACCATTCTATCCGTCATGTCTACCCCTCCCATAAATTTATTGTATTCTGAAATGCTGTATGGTCGAGGAATACGAACGATTTGCTTTGTATTATGGTCGAAGCGCTCAGCAGTATCCACTGGGTCCTTTCCAGCATAAGTGGAAATCATATGAACCGCCTTATTGTCAATCCACCTTGTTACTGTTATGTTATCAGGTGAAGTTGTTACACAGGAAGATCCCCTGCCTCTTTCCGTAAGCTCTTCTACACTTGATAGATGGTTCTGTGCTCCTTTCATGCGGTTAGACCTCAAAGTTCCAAGTACGTAGATTCCTTTTGTCTGAAGCTCTTTTAGTAAGTCATATGTAGTAAATAAGTTGTCCAAGAACAACTTGTGATTTACATTCTCTAGCCCTTGACAAAGTCTTACAATTGTGTCTGCTGTAGTACCAAGACTGGAGGGCTGAACATCATTTGTAGCACCTTGGTACATTTCAAATTTTGAAACATAGCCATCGGCATTTGCGATCACCCACACCTTGAAACCCCACTTTTTGGGTTTATTTTTCAGATACTGTTTAGCCCTACTGCGGCCTTTGAATGGTATGATCATTTCATCAAACGCAATGTTTTCGGTTGGAGTGGCTACTTCGGAAAATACTTTGTTTAGAGTTGTGATAACGGGACGTATTTTTATAAATATGTCTCTGTTGTTTTCGGGTATAGTTTCATTGTCTATAAAATGGATGTACTTTTTTAGCTTCTCAAATCTCTTGAGCGGCATGGCGTCTGCAATTATTGGCAACCTTTCAAGATCATTTCCAGTCCAATACATTCTATAGCTAGGGAAGCGAAAAATGGTCATTAGCATATTGATCGACAAAAACAACAACATTTCCTGTCCAGAGGTTGTGAATAAATGGTCACCACTTTGTATCGCATACCTGGTCGTTTCCCTAGCGATTGTGTCCAGTAGTGTGTCAGGAAAAAGATTTTGAAAATAATAGAGTGGTGTTTTAGTTGTCGCTTCTGTCAGGTTATAGGTAAGTTCTCCCTTGAATTGGGGAATGTTAAAAGTCAATTCATTATCTTTATTTGCAACCCATGCTATTGGTGGTGGCTTTGTAGTTGTCTTAGTAGGACTCACACTCAAAGAAGTAGGGATTTTACCCTTAGGCCTACCTTTTGGTTTAGTTTTAGTAGGCCTCACAATCACAGCAGTAGGCATATTACCTTTAGGACTACATTTTGGTTTTGTTTTTTTAGAGGCAACAGAAGTAGGGTTACTGGTACTTGCTTGATTTACATCATATGTAGAAGGCCTATTTACACAGGTTTGCGTCTGTTTTTTTCTTATAGGCCTGGTAGTTTTCTTTGGTTCTTTTGTTGATTCACTTTCCGTAGGCCGAGTAATAGGCCTACTGGTTTTTGTTTCCCAGACTTCGATGTTTGGATGACATTCTTGGCCTAGGCATTTACTAGATCCTGACGTACTAGCTTCCTCACACTCATTACTGCCTGTACTAGGTTTTGGCACGTCTATTTCAGTAACAGTTGTTACTTCATCGCTATCAAAAAATAAGGTTGCTTGTAGATTCGGCTCTAGGCCTAGTCCTAAATCTAAGTCATTTTGATCAACATTTTCTGTGGGCTCTTCAGTTACGTCTACACCCTCCAAACTGTCTGGTAAGTTCTTTTTTATTAGTTGCAAATCATATTTACCTACCTCATTTAGAAAATCATAATTACTACCGTCTTCTTCACCGACATAACCACAATCCACACCACCTTCTTCAGAATCACTTTCATCCGTAATGATATCAATGTCCGATGTATTTGGATCCGTCAAATCATTGAGAATGCTAATAATAATGTCAGGTTCAGAACGTAAATTGTCTTCAGCCATATCAATTTAGATGAACAACCATAAACATACACATTCACAACATCATAACACTTCTAAAACGAAACACTGACAGTCTGCAAAACAATCCACACAGACCACTTTCATTGGTTATACATCTGTGCAGTGGCACAAGTGTGCCATAGAGTAGTAACACCTTATTAGCTACATATGGATAATGGCACATGTGTGTACGTTTGAAAAATGCTTTTTATTGTGTTTTGGTGCTTATTTGTGGAATGTATTTTATTTGTAAACAAACTAAAGACCATAACGAATACTAAAAAAAAATCCCATAAAAATAAACCTAAAAATAGCCACTGTGAGAAATGTCAAACTTCAAGGTTATCAGCTGTAGGCCAACATATGGTAGGTTGGGAAAAAGGTTGTGCAAGCTGTTTATAACGCTAAAAATCAATCTAGGAACCCTGTTTACCAACGTTGGAGATATTATTGTACACAAATGTGCCAGTGTACAACTATGATACCAATTTTAAATATTTTTAGAATTACAAAAACTTAATGTCCACAAGTGTGCCAATGTCCTGCAAGAGGTTAACATGGAACCACGAATAGTAAATTAAAACGGAACAAACATATTATAAAAACATTTAAGTTAACTATATGATCGATCAATGCCTTTTCATTTAAAACCTCCAAAACCTTGAAAAATATATATATTCTAGTTGTATTCCCATACATCCATTGCTCACAAATGATCTTTTGGGGAAAAACATAAATTGATGCTAAATTTGTTCTTGATAAAAATTAGGTCATAAAAGCAATTTGTATCAAAAATATGACGTCTCCTCTCACTGAAAATCTTGACAAACTTTTTCATTCTAATTGTATTCTTATGGTTCATGTGCTTGGTTTCAAGAGTAAAATGTTAAACCAATGTTAATTTTTCTTACCAAAATATTACTGTTTCTTTTTCCAGTTTGAGAACAACGTAATTATGAGTTGGTACCACACAATCTCAGCCAACATACCAAAATCTGCCATCTCTCTCAGATATCTTGATTTGTCTTATGGGATTGCAAAGATTTACCGCTTGCGATTGAAGTTGTAAAACTAAATGTGAATTGAAAACAGGGCTGGCAACACTCACCTACATAACTGGTGAAGCTGGGGCTCCCTGAATAGGTTGTAACAATCATCACAGATGAGGTCTAGCCTGGCGAAGATGCTTTTGTCGTAGACACCTTTGCACTGGAGGTCGTAGAAGGACCTCTTCTGCCGAGACAGCGACGCTGGCACAGCAAGCAGACAGGTGGCTAGGGAACACGCGATCATCACACCCGCTAGGACACGAAGTTGTTGCTGCATCTGTAAACAAACGGGGAGAGGTTAGTTCAATGTTCAATACTGATTGGGAGATGGAAAACTTTGATGGCCTTTTGGACAGCTGCTCACAAAGAGTACATTTCTAAGGTTGGCTAACTGCAGAGGTGGAGACTGATCCACCAATATCTAAAGATGTCTCCACAATTTTGCGCATCTTGGGATAGAAGAGAAAGAGGGAAGTTTATTTTTTAACAGAATAAATAAAATAGGACTTACAGAAACAAATAAAACATGGGTTGCTCCGAGAATAGGAAAGGAAGAAGAAACAGAAATATTTCTCTGGAATGACTCACAAATCTTCAGGTGGCGGACGCGTGACAGGGCCAATCAGCGTGAGAGACAGTGTGACTTGTGACTCGTGGTATTCTTAAAAGATATTTGCATTACAGGAAGATTATCAAAAGTTTTGTCCCAGGGAAATAAAACGACAAAAGGAGGGTCAATAAAACAAGGGTAGATAAAAATGAGGGGTTTAAAAGAAAGATAACATGAAGTTAAGGCTTATGCGCAGCATATCAATCATAAAATGCGACGCTTTAGTTTCGAGAGCGAAATGTTTTCGGATGTTTTAATAAGAGCTGTGATTGGACAGATGTCAGCTAAACAATTGTCCAGCTGCAATTTGATTGGACTCAATTGGCGGCCACACGCAGTTCTGCGATTGTTTTAACATGTCCAATTAATCGAGAAAGAGCAGCCTCGTTATCCTTGCGGCAAGTCAGTAGCCGTAGTCCGTAGTCGTCCTGCTCTATTTATAGCTCTTTGTCGGATGACCTTGTGCCTCCTGGCTGTTACGTCAGCCGCGTCTACAGTCTACCGCCACGGACCGAAAACGCACACCTGCTACCTGCTCTGACAAAGCCGATTGTCTTTGAAAACCACGGGCTTTAAAATCCACCACCACACCGGTTCTGGACACGAGGGGAGATCTGTTAGGAATTCGAGATATGATTTGGGTTTTGGTTTCGTGTTGATGGATTTTATTAGGTACAAGCTAATTAAGGCGAGGTGGTTTGCGGCACAGAGCGATTAGAGAATCGGTTGGGTAGTGCGGTAGTTAGCGTGCCCGTTTCATAGAAAAGTTCGCCAGATCGATACTGAGCAAAATCCTAAGAAAATATTGTGAGGTTCGAAACTAGATCCAGCTGTCATTGGTCATTGGGCTAATTAATGCTCCTGGCTAAAGAATCAGTCGATCTAGTCAGTAACAAGGCACACAAGTCAATAAATCATATCACCCATTCTACACTCATCATTCATTCATATTCGCCTTAAAATACGCCCTAGTAGTGTAGGACAGCCAACGAACGTGTCACGTCCAAGAGGTGTTATCAGGTGGCGGCCGCGTGACAGGGCCAATCAGCATGAGAGACAGTGTGACTCGTGACTCATGGCATTCGACAAAGACACCGCTGGACTCTGTCCAAACATCGCATGTCGCGGAATGCTAAGCGAGACTTAAACATGCCCTCTGGGCAACCGGTGCTGCATTTGAATGGAGGCATGCATCTAGATGTTTCCTTCGAACCGGATACGGACTTTGTTGCAAGAATTTCACTGTGAGGGATCCTTTATTGAGATGTTGCCTGACTTGCATCAGGGGTTTGAGTTTCAGTTTTGGGATATATCTCAGACTGCATCCTTAACAAGAAAATATGCAGTGCCACTAGCGTTTGATGTGCAACAACATTTGATAACTGAAAACTGAAAACGATTAATACCATACAGCTGATACTAGATTCATGAAATAATCTCCCTTGACATTAAGTCCAATAGACTACTCCAGCTAGTGTGATCCTATCCGTTACAAGTTACATTGCAATTCAAAACATGGAATTTCATTATTTTGAAATGAGAATATCATAAGTGTCATAAATGAAGTATTCTTCAAACATATTTTACAGCAGTTGTCAAAGAGTCCAGCGAGATGGCGCGACCTCCGCGGCGAGCTAGGCCCAGTAATAACTATCCACGGCATCAGGGTAAACAGCGGGCCGCCGATCTGTTATTAAGTCATCCGTATAAATAGAATTGCATCGCGTTGCCATTTTTTAAACTGGTTAGCTCCAGCGGGCGGTCGGCCTGGAGAGGTTGTGTTTATCTTGCCCGCCCCTCGGCCGGCCTCCCATGGCGAACGGGATTTATTGACACTTTATTGCCCGTACTCCCCGTTCAGCTTGGGCAATCGGACGCATCGCCTTCTAAAGAGGACTATTTGAATGTAAAGGACGCCCCGGGACGATGTTTGTAAAAGGTTGCATAAGGTCATTGTGATTGCGATTGCGTTGTAGTATTGAGAATGAAGTGGTGTGCACCTTGAAAGAATGGCGCTGGAGGAGATAGTTTGATGAAAGAACAATACGAGTTTGATTTTAAAGTTGCTCAAGTTTGGATTAGTAGTTAGGCTTAGTATTTATATAGAAAATGTCGTTTTGGTATTGGGATGTCACTTAACAAAATTCCTAATTTTCGCAATCATAAAATCATAAATTATCAAAAGTAAAAATAATCATCGTTTGCACAATATTGTAAGTAAACGTGAGAAACGATTTGCTCATATCGGTGAGCACCTAATGAGACTTTCACAAACATACATTAAATTGTGATCGTACAATGGCTCGAACGACATGCAAACAAGATTAAGACTATATCAAAACATAACAAATCAGAGTTGGAAAGAGAACGTGTGTGCGTTACCAAATAATACACAGCCGCTAGATAGACCGTGTAACAAAGCACATGGTCTTGACCATGTAGAGTTCTGCTAAGCTATTCCGCTATTCGTAAATATTTTAAGGACATAAAGTACCTCAAAAGTTACTGGATAGCGTGCTTGAAATAATATGAGACAATCCAGGCATCAAGAAAGTAGCCTGTAAAAACGAAGCGACTTCTAACTACATTGTAATCATGATTGACTAGTGAATCGCAATCGAGGGTACGAAGTAATCGGTAGTGAACTGTAACAATCTATTTCAATCGGTACAGGTGGAGGAAAGTTATCGATTAGTGAAGTCACTTCACTTACCCGCTCAAGTATAAGGAGAGCACAGTTACTACACGGACGAACTCACTGACTCGCTGACTGACCGTCACAAGGGCTAGGTCCACACTGGTCCGAGTGGAGGCAGATTGAAAACAGGCCTATATTTAGCCGGGGGTTCGGGCAAGGGAAAGTTGTAGCTATTTTCAACCTCCTAATGGATTTGTGGTACAACTATCGATCAGGCGGGTTAGCCTAACACAACAGAGATAGCGGTAATCATACACTGCTCTTTCTGATATCGACACTATCTGATAGTGGTGACCCTGCGAAATGGTCGGGTTAAGGAAGATCCAACATTTTGAGCGCCGAGAAGATGTATCAGTAAACAGCTGAGGTTTATTTGACTAAACCATGTTTTAGTTTAAAATCGAGATTAATTGCTTACAGTATTGGTAAATAAATAGTCCGCAATTCAGCGCCTAGACGAATTACAGTGCAATAAATGATCATAATAAGGTTATCATAGTTGCTCTTAGGAAAGAGATATTTGCATCATACTGTTTGAACTTTAGTTGGATTTTGCTTGTCGTGGCTTTTGTCTGGCGATCGTATATAATAAACTATCCACACGATGTGGCGGGTGGCGGTACCTTCCAACTTCCAACCTCCTTATTACTAGTCGTTACGCAAGACATTATACAAACACAATTAACAAAGGACTAACTGGCGCGGCGGGGAGGAACGAACAACGTGAACTGGCAATAACCATTAGCTGTGTAACTTCAGCGGCGACTACGGCACAGTAGCTATAGCTACAGCTGACTATAGCTACAGTAGCTATAGCCGCTCGCCTTGGCGGTGTCTCATTCCGACCGGCTCAATTTCGCAAATTATCCTGCAAGCAAAAACTCACTTTTTGTTACGTAATTATGACCGACGTGAAATACAACCGGCGTTGCCGAGGAAACCGAGCCGACGGCGAACCGGACGTCACAGATAATGGCAACTTAGACGAGTCGTTTGATATTGCTGGTGTTTGGGTATCGGGTAAAAATATCGATTTTCGTATCGGCCAGTGACTATCGACATCACAATAACATCGAAACCAAATTATCGTTATAGAAGTTATTACTCTTACTGTAAAAATAAATTATCCATGAATTTGTAAGAAAACCTAGGTCCTAATGTTACACTCAGCTCAATAAACCGCAAACGCGTAAAATGTAAGATTTATTTTTTAAATAACCTTTAACTTATAAACTAACATTTGTAAATGACTCCAATACTGAAACGAAACCATGTACCGTACAAGCACAAGCGCAATTAAATAAATTAAATAAAGTTCTATGCAGTATTATTTTGTGATCTAGATTATATTTCGGTCGTTTCAGATAGTCTGGCTAATTTGTAAGAAGCCTAAGTAAAAATTAATTCATGTTATTTAGAGGACACGTTTTGTGATGAAAAATGAGATTACTTTTATGAATATGATAAATGTGAGGCAAAATATGGATATTAAAAGTACATCGGAGGGTAATATCGATATACAAAATAATGAATATCGATCTCTAAATATCGATATTTGCGATGTATCGTTCTCGCTGGGGTTTGAGGTTAATTATCCCGGCTGAATTTCTTATTCAAATATTGGCCTCTTATTTATTTATAGAACTAGAAGCTGGCATACATAACAATCAGTTTTCAGTACTCTAATGTATATTTAAATTTAAAAGTACTGTATGTTTTAAACATTGATGTGAGCTGTGAGTACTGTAGTTTTTTCCAGCATCGGGAACATTCAGGAACTGAGCGATTTGACAGTCGGTCGACAAACTGGGATGTTAGCACCGCACCAGTTACTTCTAATATTCTACAATCGACCTGTGAGCTGTAACGGGATTTGAGTAACCATTTGTGAAATATGTACACTCTCAATACTAACGGTGTAGGTCCAAACTCGAATCAATAAAACACCAAGTTTTATTAGTGAATTTCCTATGGAAAGTGAACTATTAGCATGATTTTTATATAGTGTGTCCCGCGGGAGCATGGCAAAAATGTATGATTTGGTGGAACTCATCAAAAGGAGCAATCAACTTCATAGGCTATAAAATGGTTTTGTCGCTATAAACTTCATATAAATCGCTTAATTTTCCGTCTCTCAGCCTGTATGTGATTTTTAATCAATGCAGCATATGTCTTAGGAACCACCTAAAAAGATGGTTTAAAGAAGATAAAGTTCACTTGACCTATAACCGAGCAATTTAAATTTGTATGAGTAAAATCGTGCACATTCTATGTAAACTACCAGAATTACCACGATTTTACTCATACAAACACCATCCTTTTGAACACCTTTACTGTCTTATTTAGAAAAATTCAAGAATCGTTCTGAAAGCCGTCAAATTTTAATGTCGACGATAGGGCCTATGAGGAATAATTGCAAAAATATAAATTTGTTTTATGAAATAGCAGTAATGTATAGCGATTTTTTATATAACATCCGAGATTCGGTTTGGAATTCGGTTTGGAAGCTACAGAATAAAATACCCCCGCCGCAGCAAACCTGCGTACTCAGCGAATTTCCAATGCATAATATATGTCTTAATACTACAAAAAGCCGCAAACCAAGTTTCATAAAAATATATTCACATATAAGCGATTTTAATTATTCTCCATAAGAATAACATTGGTAATGAGTATGTAGGTTTGCTGAAAGAAGGAACCTAAACAATTGGGTTTTATGCAAATATAAATAGAATTTAACTAGGCGAAGCCACATACTAACTTTCATCAATATTCAATCATAAATAAGCGCTATATAACATTATAGTTATTCTCCATAAGAATAACATGGGGCTGAGAAAGCAGGTTTGCTGCAACAAGGAACAGAAAAATGGGTTTTTATAAAATTATCAATATAACTCAACCGAGTGAAGCTAAATACCAAGTTTTATTAATTTATGTTCATAATTAAGGGAGACATTACATTTTAATTATTCTCCATAAGAATAACATGGGGGCTGAGTACGCAGGTTTGCTGCTACGGGAATAATCAACAAAAAATCAATTTTTTGTGCAAATATCAATGTACCAGTACTACGTGAAGCCACATACCAAGTTTCATCAACATACATTCATAAATAATCCAGATATCAAATTTTATTTATTCTCCATAAGGATAACATTGGACAACGTACTGTGTTTAGCACTTTGAATATCTCTGCAACGGTTAGGCGTAGAATCACAATTTAAACACCAAAATGATTGTTTTGTGAAACTGAAAAGATTGGTACAAGCAAATGTGAAGTTTACATTAAAATAAACTGAGGAAAAGCCAAAAACGTTTTTCCCATAAGATTAACATGGGAGATTTTATGAGCAGGTTTTTTTGGATTTTCTCCGCAACCACTTAACCTAGGTTAATAATTCAAAATACTAAATTATTTGTTTTTTAAGCTCTATAACATGGTCAAAACCAAAATTAAGTTTTTTAAAAATTGTAGGGTGAAAAATGCAAAAAACTGATTTTTTGAAAATTTAAAACCCCCATAAACCCCCCTTCCCATAGTCCGATTTTTCTGGTTTTCGAACTTAAAGTCATGAATGTCATTTTACACATTTGAGCCAAATTTCATCAAAATCGGACGTTTTTTACTCAAGTTATCGTGTTAACGGACACATATATAGATAAAAAAATAAGGTTATGTATTTAGCAAATCAGCACGTGATCATGGCTTTTATAAGTCGAAACATGTTGTGTTAACTAATTAAAATGTTTTCTCCAGGGTACTCATGTTACTTATTTTTCATCTATCATATAGTAGCCCTTCTATGTGAATTTAATTTAATATATATAGATATATATATAGATATATATATACATATATATAAATTTGAACGAATAGTGTTTTTGGCATCTGGGGACCTCAAAACAAAAAGTTATCATGGTCTCGGGCTTAAGTCTTACGATGAGACCTACGGTAATAGCTTCTTCCCTATAGGGGAAATTCGCTAAAAGGCACGAGTGTTCACGATATAAAATTAGAAAAAATATGAAAACGTTTACCTTAGAACACAATGAAGCGAGTGGTCGAGCGGCGCGCGGTCGAATGTTCGGACGGGGGAAAGGGGGGAAATATCAGTCAACCCCCACCCTCCCCCTCCAGTCGCTGATAACGATAACTCGTAGTACAACTGACAAGAGCCACGTTGTCTGATAGCTGGGTTATCTAGCGCCGCCGCGACAATATTTACACTGTGTTGTGTGGGACTACCTCTTAATTGGATGGAGGCGTGCAATCAGATACACATCAACTCTCTCTGTTTATGATCTTTCACTCCTTGTGTATTTGTGGGCAAAGGATATTTGATTTTTATAGAGATGACAATGCCAGTAATAAGGAATATAAACTTCCTCCCCTAAATTTTCCTTGGTTAGAATTTACCATTCTGTTTTAAATTGCCCGCAATCACCAGTAACTTATTCTTATAAAAAGTGTTTGCCGAAGGAGCTACAATAACTCATTTAAAGAGATTGTTTCGTAACTTTTTGTCCACAGGGATTAGTTTTGAAACTGAGCCGACTGCTGGGTAGCGTTTTTGCAGAGGGTTTTATCTGGTCGTGATGGAATGTAAATGGAAGACTGGAGTTTCAAATCCTTCGGCCTAATGGCCCGAGCTGATAAAGTCCACAGGGGGCAGGGCCTGTCTGTGTATAGTCAACAGTCTACAGAGGGGCCCGTCTGAGAAGCCTTGGGCATACAGACAACTCGAGTCACCTCCCACATTACATATTTGGGACACATACATTTAGTGGTATTATTATTATTAATACATTTAGTGGCAGAACAACAACTATGACGTGTGTAGTCGCTATACCAGAATTATATTTATAACTCAAATTGTTTATTTGTTTAGCAGAAAAACCTAAATCATCTCAACTATCAAGGGTTTATCATAGTTTTATTCCAGCAACGTGATGTAAGGAAAATTTTCAGTAATTTCCCCAACTGCTTTACTTTGTCATATAAGTTTAATCTAACCGCTGTTTTGCATATTGCTATTACAGTACCGTACTGAGATATATTCACGAGATATAAACTAGTATGTTGTATAAATTATGTATAAGCTTTAAATCATCCTTTTCGTTCAACTATGTTCTCGTATTGAAAATATGGAATTTTGTAATTTTGAAAAAGCATTTAGTCAAAATTCTATCATCTCTATTGACAAGAGTTTGATCAACATTTATATTAGATAGCTACGCATTGTTTCTGGATCAATAGACGAAAGTTTAAAATTTAAATGTGAATATGTGAATAAGAGGTCTCTTGTTTCATTTCTGATAATCGTGGGTATTTGAATTTTTAGTAAAAAGTAAAACTCTATCACCAATTTCCCCTGTTGTAGTCGAGAGAGGATATAATCCAAACATATTTACCTGATGTGTTTATTTACCTGATACGAGACAAGTGTCAGCTCCACAAATTTGGAAGCCACATCTGCAATCGTATCATTAATCCTGGAGTCGAAAATAAGTAAATTATTTTCACGAATTCTGTCTCGTTCTAGGGAGAGAACCATTAAGTGAGGCAATAATGGGATTTGAGACGGTTATTAATCTGTTTTGTTAGTTTTTATTGGATTTTGTTTTTGAGAATAGATTCCGCGAATACAAAACAGCGAGAGGCGATGGGGTCAAGGACCTATGCTTGAGGCGAAATAGCCCTCACTTGGGCTTATCTCCTATGATAACACGGTGTTTCCCATCTTCCTTCAACTGGGAATCTTCTACCTGACAAAAACGTCGGAAAACCTGAGGAAAACTGTGAACGTTCAAACATTCGTAGAAAAATGGTCAACAAATTAGTGAACAAGAATATCAGTTGTTTGCGAGGCTCAGTCAAGAATAGCTAAACAAGAGACTTCATTACATCTTGTTAACATGAGGAGATGAAAAGCTCCAAATGACTCTGTGGAGCCGAGCATTAAACGTGCATAAATAACGACAAATTGTCGTTGAATGTTTTGATCTTCGCTACTTATTGCCCTCTGTGGCCCGATTTATACACATTTGGATCTCTGACAGTTGGCAAAGATAACGACGCGTTTCAAAATTGCAAAGAGAAGCCAAACTGGGCAGCAGTTACTCCCTCGCAGACAATTATGTTGAAGTGGCACAACGATGAAAAGATATGACACAAAACGTCTTATGTCGACACCCACTAGCGTACTCAGGACCAAACATACGCTTAAAATGGTGTGTTTAATTTTGCGATACTAATTCTTTTTACTAATCTGAAACTCTTCTTGGATCGAATGGTTAAATATTTTATCGGAAAAATACGAAGTGTTTCCTTTTATTTCAACATGGAAAATTATATTACTAAGGATAATTGGAATGATACAACGCAATTAAATAATCATAACACCTAAGAAGATTTCACAGTTGAGTTGTAAAATTAAATCTATGTACGATAGTGTTGAAAAAGCTGTATTAAACATGTGTACAGGTTCACTACGAAAATTTAAACTCTAACTAAAACATTAGACGATTTAAATTTAAACCGAAGTTAGTACAACAAACAATACGTGATATTGATAAAACCACAAACCGTCGATCAAAAGTTGACCTGGAGTCAGTGAACTGCGATAAGCCTGGCGTTGTGATTGGGCCGACTCAATGGCCGAGAACTGAGAATCGGCTCGGCGATCAATTATATGAAAGGCCAAACAACGATACAAAAGCTGGTGTTGCGAATTAGTTCCGAGCCAATTGTAATGGGCCGTGTTTGGCGAACGGCCAAACAGTGATGGACGTACTGTAAGGTCTGTGGTGACGTCATCACCAGGTTTGGGAATGACGTAAGGTCTTGACACACCCGGAGTGTTATGGCTTGAAGGAATCAAATGGAAACACCGACGATATTTTTGATTTATTTGAGTGATTCGTTTGAATTTTGAATGGATTTGGGATTTTCTGGTGTTCTCGATTCAGCTAGTGCCCCAGTGAGATTGTTCAACAGTAATGCTCAAGGTTGGTGTTAGTATTACTATTGGCAGTGAAGAAAGCTTACTTTGAGAAAGTAGCAAAGGCAGGAACAGAGAGAGTGTTTAGCTTGGTGTATGTAGTAAATTATTATAGAATAGCTTAGGACCTAGGACCTAAGGTGTTGGTTGCTAATGAAACTTAGAAGAACGGGCTCATTTTTGTTCAAAGAAATCATAGGGTAAGAAACATGATTTCAAAAAATATCTAAGTATGATACGTATCGGTATTGAAAAATCCACGCAAAATCTAAAACTTGAGTGTCAATTTCCAAAGATTATTGTGTTAGCCTGTTATCAGTTGGGGTTATCGCCACTAAAGTGCTTCTTGAGTAATCTTCCAACTATAAGTACTTACAAAAGTATAACATTTAATTATTTAATTAAACTTGTTGGAAGTTATGATGTTTAATAAACTGAATGTTGCATGAGATACTCTACCGAATACTTGCACCGCAGAAAATGTAGGTACAGTACGGTAACAATGACAAAGTGGAACTATCTATCACAAAGAAGCAAGTCAAAACAAAACTGAGGAAAACGATGTTGTTAATAACATTAATTTAAACCAGTAGAAACAACTGCCAAAGCTCAAACATGAGATTCAACAAGAAACACAGGAAGGCTCTTTACAAGGGTTACCCGTTCATGTCATGTTGATTAAGGAGAAAGCATCCAGAGTGAAAGTCAGGAAGAAATTCATACTGCTTCCCCATCTTCTAGCAAACAAGGCTCTAGGACACCTACTGTCCACGGTAGGAAAACTTGCGGCAATACGAGCTTTAGAAGACAAATAAACCTAATTGGTTGTTCTAATTGTGTTGACACATTAGTCTGGTTAACGGTGTAAATTAGCAGTTGAGTAACATTGAACTATTTTTAGGATTTGTGTTACACGGGTCAACAGATTGGCGTCATGAATACGAAACGATTGGATCTAAATATTTTAACTTGCTTTCTTGATTTATTCTTCTTTCTTTGATTTAGTTTAACGGTATTGGGGGCAGTTAAATTCTTAATCGCAATTTTCTTCATTTCTATTCTTTATATAGTACTAATATTGACGGCCGCTATCGCGACCGCAGGATATAATAAGCTGTTTCAGGAACAAAGCTCGTTGAAATGAAGTCCACAGCTGAATACTCCCGGCTCCGCTAATATATGCTAAAGTGGCCTAAAAACATAAAGCTTTAAGCTACCGTAACCAAAATAAGGTTGCTTTTCAAGAAAAACAAACGACACGTGCAGCTTCCCCGACCTCGATTACCCCTACAAAATATCTTTTCGTAGCTTGGAAGCCATTACAGCTCGAGAAACAGCTGCGGACGGACGGACGCACGGAGTGGACGGACGGACGTTCGGGGAGCCACAGACAAATGCGAATTATATATTGATTTGTCGCTTCTGGTGTTGATAAAGAACCCGACGAAATTATCATAAGCCTAACGTAATTTATTTTAGACCAAACAACACACTACGCTCTTATAAATATAGGCTTCATTAGTGAATTTCCTTTGGAAAGTGAACTATTAGCATGACCCGCACGGTGAAACTTTAGCCCGGGACCACCATAGAAGTTCCTAACGTAACCCCCTGAACACGTTTTGGGTGGTCGTTCAAAATTTTATATATATATGTGTTTGCACTCTAGCAGTCGCAATTTTTGCCCGATTTACTTCAAATTTGGTAGGGACGTTTCTTTCTGTAATCAGTTGGACAAGTTCGTTGGGCAAAACAACCGGAAAACTCTAAACCCCTTTTATGGGGATTGATCTTTCAAATTTCGAGTTTTTGGCCCCAAAAAGGGTCAGAAAGCCCCGGATGTAACATTAATGCATGTAAAAAGATGGGAATTAGCGAGGCGAAAGTTTTAAGCCCTATTTCGTCATTCTAGCATAAATATTTACCAAGTTATTAAAGAAAGTGTGTTTCGCTAAACACAGTACGTTGTCTTATGGGGGTTTTACACTAGAAAAACCTGATATTCCTTTGTTAGAGTACTTTTATCATCCCCAACAACTCACGCCTACTTTCAAGCCTGTTTGGAACATCTCCTAACATTATAATGAGCAAAATTGTATTCCCAAGCTTTGCAGGTAAATGAAACCAGGACCATCAGAACAGCCAAAAATCAATGTTTTCAGATTTCAAGAAAAATTAGAATAAATCTATATTTTTACATTGATTTTGAGTTTTTAAAGTTTGTATGTGGAAATTCACTTCCCTCACGTCAGCATGCTGCGTGCGAACTCGTTTCTGCTTTCTGATGATTTTAGCTTGTTATGTTGGTTTTGATGTTATAACAACTTCAAAGGGGATTATCTTGAAATGCTTCACGACGATGATAATGAAGAGAAATCGTTGAAGCAATTACCTTAGTAAAGCATGAACGTTAGTAATACATCACGCGGCTAATTCGCGTCTGGTTTTCTTGGCCGTTTATGCTTAATTTTCTTGGCCGCCTTTCAATTTTCGGTTCTTGCCAAGAAGACGTTATGTATTAATAACAAACAGGCCCCCACTCAGAACGGCCTTGATCCAAACACTGTCCACTGCTGCGCAGTTAATAAAGTTCGTTGGATAAAGTGTAGGGTTTATCAACTTATCAGTGTGCACGAGCGCTATTTATAACTTGTCACTTTTAGGGTGACCTATGGAGCAAAGAGGTTGTAGATCAGACGTCTAAATGATAATAGGCCTACCATTAGTACTAATAAGTGACTGGATGATAAGGATTGAGGTTTTGTGGAGTGGAGAGTGGAATGGGAAAAGATAAATCACTCGATTAAAACACGTGTTTCGATGTTGGTCACTTTGAGTAAAACCAATATCGTTGTTAAGGGTGCGCCCTACCCAGATTGAATTCATTGTTGTTTAGCGCCGCGCCGGCGCCGCCAACAAGCAGGGCCATGCATATTTACGCTTGAAGACCATTTTGTTCTCCGCGATCGCACTGTTATTTTACAGATTTCTACCAAACTATTTGCAGTTTCACACTTTTCAGATTCCAATCTAGGGATCATACGGTTCCTTTTATCCAAAATAATTTTTCTCCATACGTTAGGAATCTTTAGAAAAACGCTTAATTTGAGAACATTACTAATGGCCTACCACTTATTTTGAATAGAAATCACGATTTTTAAATCGTATGATCTCTAGATGAACATTTATTGAATTAAATAACATCAAATTATTTTTAATTGGTTAACAATTTAGCCTACAATGAGGGAGATGCAAACCCCTTACTTGAGCGTGCGGAAGGGAGGTACGGCGCACCCTTAAGCAAACAATTGATATATTAATATCAAATTAAACTAAAATTAATGACATATTGTAATTATATAAATGTATTAAATATCCTCGTACTAGATAAGA
Source organism: Allygus modestus (assembly GCA_963675035.1). NCBI lineage: Eukaryota > Metazoa > Arthropoda > Insecta > Hemiptera > Cicadellidae > Allygus > Allygus modestus. The sequence continues at coordinate 474,600,944 of OY776112.1, forward strand.
ATTTGAAGACCAAACGATTTATAACAATAGGCGAACTGATTAGACATTTCTTTAAATGGAGAAAAAGAAAGTAAAATGCATAAGACATAGTGTATCACAACAAAAATGTAACACTGACATTTAAAGTATTGAGAAATAAATAACTTCATAACAAAACTTGTAACTAATATAAGAAGTTTAGGTGGATAGACCTGCCATTTCACAGCTGAGTTTTGTTATAAGGTCTGATTATGCTCCAAGTCCCATTAGTTTTTAAAAGTTGAATTTTGCATCAGTTTCAGACTTGAATTACCAAACAATAAATTATAATTAGAACTTATGTATAGTGTTACAATAATTATTTAAAATAGCAAATATTACTACACCATAGATAGTAAGTTATTTCTAATGTAATCTGTTCTCGTCATGCTCAATCATGAAGAAAGCAGATACTGATTGGTTCTAAATCAAGTTAAGTTGCTAAACATTTTGTTTTCATAGATACTGAGCAAATTCTGGAAATTTATGAGGGTTCGATCTGGATCCAGGTACCTTTGTCTTCGGGCTATTAATAAACCATGCTTTTCATGAACGCGATGACCTTATATAGTAACAAAACTGGGTACTGTCCTTTCAAAACCTTTATAATATCACAAAAAGCAACAAAGTAGGATTAAAACCACGGCACAATCGAGATGGACCTACAACAACCCTCGACTGCCAAAGACAAGACAAAGCTGTCACCTCGAACACACTAACGCAAACCGGCTGTGAAAGTGAGCATAAAAGCGTTCTTGGCAGATCATCCGGTCAGAGATTAAAATGAGCGGCCAAGCGGGGAAGTGGCGTGAAGGTAGCGTGATGTTAGCAGGACTGGTAGTAGTGTGGAGCGACGCCAGGCAGTCTGCGCGGCCCCACTACTACCCGGCCTGCTGACATTGTATCCAGGTCGGTCCACGTTGCAGCTTTCGCCACGGTCTTCGTCCTTTGGTTGGATCCGACCCGTGACTCATGGCTATAAATAGCCCCACGGGATTATTATAGAGGTTTATTATGTATAGGAAAACCATGGGCGATGTTCTGTATAGGATAAAACCATTGATTAAGCATCCTACTGATCAAACGAAGCATGTCGTGGTCGTGTGATACATGAGGAGGGGTTACCCAACTAAATATTAACAAGACAGTATATATTTACTTTTGTGTCATTGAGAATACATATTCTTCTATGCAGTTCAGCAACACATAGCCTTGTCAACATAGTACGGGTTTCGAATAGCACTGTGGGTTTAACAGTGGTGTCGTCTCTTATATTATGTGAGAACGACAATGAAACAATTTTATTCGGACCAATAATAAATTATTCTATAGATCTGAAGACACCTATTGCACTGGGAATAATTTAGATTGTCTTTCTTTTCGGGCAGAGTACGACAAGGGTGTTTTAAGACGATTTGTACAGAGTTCTTTAAGGCATATGCGATGGAAAATTACAAGATGTAATAAAATAAATGGTACATATAAATTATAGTAACGTTAAAACTTACAAAGAGAATAATGTATAATTTGAATGGACTTTGATTTTATTAAAAATTGAATCTATTTAATCATAATTATTAACTCATTGAATGTTGCATGAAAAGAGTTCCTCATAAACTTTCAATTACGTTTTACAAATTTCCATCCGGACAAATTAAATTTGAAATTAGCCTTTCAAGTTATGAAATGTTTTACAGTTGCAGTAAAGCTTACAAAATTTAACAGACTGCCGCCTGAAACCTTGTATAATTTAGCGGTCCGTCGTTAGCTCGTTGCGGCTCTTTTATGTGCAAAATCATCACGAAAACGAAAGTATTCTCAAGAAACGACACGCCGAGGGGAGTAATTAGCGTTGACGTTTACACTGAGTAATTTGCAGTAAAACCGGCGACAACCGGGGACTTAATGCGTAAAAAAATAAGCAAAATAACAGCATTAAAGCGAGAGGCGCCAGCGAGTCGCCCGGTGGAGGCGCCACCGACAATTTGGTCGTCCCGCCGGTGACAGGCGTTGTGAGGGTAGCGACTCCTCTTGGAACTCTGGTAAAACCGTACAACTTTGCGATTTAAACATCCATTAGGTAAAGGTCCGTTGTTCGTTTAGAACACTAAGGTATTTATTTCCGGTCAACACTATTTGGTAATAGTCCTCTTGCATGAGTAAATGTCGTGGATTTGTATTAGCAAATCCAGCTGCTCGAATTCGAGCAAATACGGTTCTGTTAGTGTACATTATGATGCCATTCCAGAAGTTAGCTTTAAAAAGCTGATCTTGCTTCTGTACTGTGTTTTGTTACCTTCAACGGCTGTCGATGCTCAATTTAAATGATTACTGTTCTTTCGTAAGGTTAACATTGCGACTCTGAAGAGCTGTGGGGCGTAGCCCTGAGGGCCGATGTATATTTAACGCTTTTCTGTAAACGCATCAAAACCTTTCCATAGAGACTTCAATTATAAAAATCGGTCCAGCGGGAGTAACTTAAGTTGTAACTCTATAAACAAATTTGGGTTTAAAGTAAATCCGAGGTTCGGACGGCACTGAGTAACGTCCTGCGAGTAAATATTTACGAAGATGGCGGTGAGCCAAGTCGGCCAACTACAGGAGCTCTTCGGGTAATGGCCGTAAATCTGCTGGCGATGTTAACAGTGACGTTTACAGCAGCTTTAACACAAAGCGAACATAATAGCGAACTTAACACCCCATGGTAATGTTCCGCACCGGGTGATGATACAGAGCATAACTGTTCCGCGGGTGACAGTAAAAGGTGATGCAGCTAGAGGTTGTAAGACCGCTACAGTGGAACCTCCAGGCGCGGATACAAGGGGGAGGTTATGGGGGTCGTGACCCCCTCCCCCCCAAAGCCTCAGACCTTCACAGATTTTACCCATTTTTCACCGTAAAGGTTATTTTATTTGGACAATTTACATTGTTTTCAACTCATGACCCCCTAAAACGAAAGTCTGTGCCCTTGGGAACCTCAATAACTTGAACCTCAGGGGGAAGGAACACATTCGATCTATAGAATATTTCGAAATATCGAGGTTCGACTTTCCAAGATGATATTCCACAGACTTTGACTTATTGAGGGTCGCGGTAACACAATCGAAGAGCCACGGAAGAGTAGAATCCTTACATCGTGTTTTGTACGTATTGTATCAAAATGAAGCATACCTAAGTAATTATAATTAAAATTTTAATGTTTTGAACAGCTTCCTAGGTGATCATAAGACGAAAAACATACCTCAATGACCAGGGAACCTGTCGATGTCGTAGAGTAGGAAGGTAAACAAACAATGACTCGGACAGACAGTTCGGCAATTTGGTGATGCTTTGCCCTCTTGACTACTTCCTGTCTACTATTAGACATTTTCGGATAGCAAAATGAACGATATACGTTCAAATACAAATCAGAAATAATAATGTACAATTTCGACTTTCAGAGGTTCTCGATCAACATTTTGAGTTCTTGTATGGCGATTTTACAGTTTCAAGTTATGGAGATTTTCCAGCTAAATTTTCGAGTTATAGAGGTGCGGTGGTAGGCTAACAAGACCGCAAAACGTCGACTTACCTAGAAATTCGATTGATTGAGGTACCACTGAAGCATTAGACGTGGGCAACTAGTCGCGGAACTAATAATCAACTAGTCTCCCAGGGATTTGGAGCTATCCAACTCAGTTGCGCATTGCAAGAAGTACACGGAATCATTCACCCGTCAATTCATTTCACGCCAATCAGTATCGAAGTTGTAATTGAATAGAGACTTTGACAGGTTTATGAAAAGCGAAAGAGGGACTTTACATATTATCGGGATGAATACAAGTATGTATCCAGTTGTTAATATATGATGGAACGATACAAAATAGTGAAGTAAGCTGTTTAGAATTATTAGATCTAATTTGCACTCTGAAGGTTTACCGTCAACTTTATGGAACTTTTATGAACTTGACACCCCAAAATATTTAACTTCATTCAGAGGGAATTCGAGCAGTAAATGCAATCAATCCTCTGCTTACAAATCGACTAATAACCCTTTAAAAATACATAATGATGATTCAAACACTAACAAGGCAGACAGACGATAAAAAAGAAATAAAGTTTTAGGCTGTCGCTAACATTTATTAAAAACTACCGAATGAAGAAAAATGGTTAAAAGATAAAATCATATTGTTTAGAAACATTGCTTTAACAGAGATAAAGCGCGTACAGATAATTTTTCGAATGCTAACCAAGCATTAAGATAATTTATGACGTTACAGTTTTTGACGATGAATTTATTGGTCTACAACAAAACTTCGCAAATATAAATGGTTTAGTGTTTAAAATTATATTTCACACTTTTAAATGTTACGAAAGATATCTTGTATGTAAAGTAGGGTATTTGGAATGCAGAAGTCTTAAATTTGAACTAGAAACGGACTGAGGAACTAAGGTTTAAATTCTTCAGGCTGAACCTTCACTTGAGTGTAAAAAGCAAAGTTAATTTAGGGAATTCACTGTAAATTTCCCTAATGGTTTTAATCACTACTCCATTTGGACTCTGAAAATTCTAAGCTTATTGTAATCCTTAATATTCTAATCTACAATACTACTCTTATTTCTCCCCCAACCCAGTTATTTACCAACTCAGTGTTGTGCTCAAGCTATGTTAAGCAGCTAACAAATCACAACTCGCAAGGCGGACATGAGGGGGAGAGCGGGGGTATCGCCCGTCAAATGACTATCCCTAGGGATATCTTTATTGCCCTCCCAATAAGTGGACGGGATCAGCCGGAAATAGCCGAACCACACGTGTCATCTAGCGGCTAGCGGGACTAAAACTCAACGGACTTCTCGGGAGCTTGTAGCACCATTTAAACATGAACATTATTTTGTCAATTAAATGCTATCCAGAACTGTTCAGCAAAATTAACACAAATTTCTCTCCAACACTGGATATTTTATTACTGACTGTGGGGGTTCTAATTTATCAAAATCGTTTCGTAGAATCAGAATTTCGGGAAGAGGGATCAGAGAGCCTTCCCCGTCAGCAACCTCGAAGACCCTACCACACCCTACCTTTTTTATCTGTTATAATTAGATAACAGATAAAAAATCAAACCCTATCCAGTAACCAGACCGATTCCAAAACCACAAGAATTAGGCAGATAGCAATTTGAAACTTCTACGTAACTGGGTACAAAAAACGGGAAATCCCGTCGGAGGGAAGGACACTTGGGAGTAGGAACAGGGAGGTGGTAAATAGTGGTGTAGGAGGGGAAGTGACGCATTTGTGAATGCGCCACCCAAGCCAGGATCAAGAGAGCGTGTCCTTAGGTGTTGTGTTACGGCGCGGCACAATCCGGAGAACGACCTTCGGGTTACTGTCCATCTCGTCACCATCAGCGTTACGGGGAGGAAGAGCGAGCAATGTAGTGTAAGACAGAGAAAGAGTCACTCCAGAAGATTATAAGTGAAGAAAATTCAAAGTTTGAATGGGGATGAATATTTTTCAGAATCTTTGGGAACAATTTGGGTTTCTTTTACAAACATTAACGAGGAATGTGGCAACGATCTTTTCCTGAGTCAATTGGTGATTACTGAGTCTTGGCGAGTTTCAGCATAATTTTCTACTGAGAAATAATATAGACTAACATGTTAAAACATTGATATGTGAGCAATCAGCACACAAGAGTTAGAAGTTTTGTTGTTGGTGTTTTTGTAGTGATCTTCAATTGCAAAAATGTCCCGCTTCAACTTTCCGCGTCCATACATCTTAATACTTCCGCATTAATCTTATACTTTCCTACTCAAAACCGTAGCAACGTTGTAACTTAAGGTTGCTTGTTACTAGATGGACGAAATCAGTGAGCTAGTGAGCAGGACATCAATAAACTAAATGCCAAGTTACCCTGTTCAAATCTCGGAAAATATATTCGGTACAGAACTTCCTGAGCGATCCCTACTCGTGATTAAGCTGACTAGGGTTCTCTCGGATTGGTCAACCATACGAGCTACATACATGAACTCTATGAGAAGAAAGCAGAAAAGCAAAACTTCCCTGAATAGTCCTACAAATTCCCACCTCAACTAAATTAGAAAACCAAAAATTGTACAAAGTCAAATTTTTCAATAGTTCTACAAAAATTCGACAACATTATTTTGGAAGACACTACTTGACGTTTTGAAACACGAACGGCAACGAGTAAACAAACGAAAAACGTCAGTGGCACATTAGAAGACCCGCTGACGGACGCTGAGTGCATGTAGTGTGTCCAATACACGTCAGCGGTCTGCAACTGCACCTAAACATGCAGAACTGCCAGGGCTAAATACACCTGCAAGGCCGCGATGTGTGGGTTGGTTGACAAGCTTCAGCATGAGCGAGGCCGCGGAATAGCTACTTAGCACATTCTATCATTAGGCCTCCACATAGCAAACCGGTAAAGCCTAATGTCAAAGGTGTACCTGGAAAATAACTGCAATAGCAATATTTTACACCGAGTTATTTATTTTATTTTTTCAATTAAAGAAAAAAAACAGCGAGATAAGAATTGAGATTAAGAAAGTTACGGAGTTACGGAGTGTCCTGAGCGTTAAAAACGCATTGGTTGGTTGGTTATTTTGGAATAAAAATCATATTAAAAAAATTGATTGCCTAGACGAGTTAATGCAAAAAAAATATTGTGCGGCTATCAGTAATTTTACAAAATATGATTTATTATTAAGACAAGCAAAATAATACTTTTGGCATTACGAAAAAAATCAATACAAAATCAACAAATCCGAATACGCTTGGGCCTCCTTCGGCGATGAACAGAAAAATATAATATTGGAGGAAGCAACCAAAATAAAAACCTACATCTACATAATAGCATTGACTATAGATACTAGTAGGCCTGTCTATAGTCAATGCCACTAGCCAAACCGTAACACCGTAGCACTAGCCGGGCACTTTTGAGAAACCCATTACATAATAAAGGTCTCGGTGACAAAATTACATAGAATATTAGTCTTTTATACAACCTTTCCTACGACCATAAATTAAAGTGTGACGATAAAACACATTCATATAGGATTTTGATCAGCTGATTTTGGAAAGGGTTTGATAGGATTTGATTTAACTATAAAACAAAAATTAGCAAGTGAAGAGCGATTCTGTTGGGCAAAGCTAGTTGAATCTTACGTTTTTTCTCAAGCCGACAACTCAATGCCGTAAGATTCACTTTTGATTAGCCGCTTCCCCAAAGGGTTTCTTAGGGCCGCTTTCCCCAAATGTGATTTAAGTTAAACTGGTTTAAATTAAAACGGGGGTTTAAACTACATACCACTTTCCCAACTGCTCAGTTGCTTTGGTTTAGTTTATCCTTGCAGTTAACAATGGTGGCACTACTGATTTGCCATTTCGTCTGCATTTTTGCCAACGAGAGTTGGCGGAGCTTTCGTCAGGGGTAAAAAAGAAAAGCCTACAAAGGTGACAGCCGTTATTCACTCTGCATGAACAAATGTGGTCAAAGAACGGGGTTACCATGGACACGTGAGGTAGAATTGGTTACCATGGAAATGGCGGGGTTGGAATTGAATACGGATTTGTTTATTACTTGTTTAGTAGATTATTTTTTTAATTTATTCCAAAAGGCCTTCGGAATATATCATAAGCTCATCCATAATTTCTATGTTCTTTGTATTGCTTACTATTCTTACATGGGGCTTAAAAATTAACTAGAATTATCAATACGTAAAATTGTGTTAACCTCAAACACCAGCTTCAATAATTAAATTTATATATTTTTTAACAAGCCTAACGCAATAATTATAAGCAAACACATACAAATCAAATATTTCCTTTACACTACTTACAACTTTAAATAATTAAATTAATAATTATATTTAAAAAAATTAATAATAATAAATAATAAATAAAAAATTAAATAAATAAATAAATAAAATAATAAAATAAACACAAGGAAAATATAAATAGGGAAGATGGATATAAGCTCTCTAAGTCTTGGCTTCCAATTTTCAAAAAATAAATAAATTAAAAATACACCCCATGGATCACCATATTGATATATTTAAATGTTTGACTAATGTACTTAAATTAGATGCAGTAGTAAGCTATCATATGATTCACTGTTTGTTTTTAATTTTTGTTTTGCTTATATAACCTTCCTACCGATGAAGATGTCCAAAGTGGCATCGATACGTTTAGGTAAAAATAAAAAACATAAGTAAGAATGAAACTGCCAAAAGCGTTGTTATTAGTAACTTTAAATAATTTTAGGTTAGCATGTAAGAAGTAAACGAAAACAAGATTCGGTGATAGTCTATCCTTTATGTTTTTGAAAATATTACTCTTTGCTCTTGGTTTAAACTATCTATTACTCGTTAAACGACCTCTCCAGGTGGTTTAACTTATACCCAGTTTAAACGGAGGAAGTTGTTTGGGGAAAGTAATATTTTGGCTAAACTAGAGTTTAAACCTATAATAGATAAACCACATTTGGGTAAATCGGCCCTTAGTCACACTTAAGTCTGGTGTGTTTAGGTATGTTTGTGAGGACGTGGTGGCTGTTGGAGGCAGCAAGGTATACCGTATAGAGTATAGAGGCTTTGTCTCGTGCTGAATAAGTGAAGCCTCACTGTAATATATTTTTGCAAACAAAACATCTGTCCAAAGAGCAATAATTACTAACAATAACTTGTGCACAGAGGTTTTGCTTGGTTACTGAGTCCCCCGAGCGTCAAAATGAGCATGTAGGCTGCAGTTTTTGACCCCAAACGAGACCTCTATAGATAATCTCGCCGGTTAGAGGGTAGGAGTATTTATATTTGTATATTATATTTATTGTATTTCCACCCCGCCTCAGCAGCACGCGGGGCCTACTGGGCCTAGCCACTGATGAGTGGCTTCCTGATCAACCGTCGCTTATCTGTCCCACGATCGCCGTATTAGTCGGTACCAAGCGTACCAACCTTCAAAAACAATATTTTTATTGAATTACCTATATAGTTTGAGATGTATAACAAATTTGTAAATTAAATTTGACTTTAAAATTTTATCTAGTTACTTTTTATTGACAATAGGGCTTTATTAATGCTCAAAAACAGTATATTTACTAATACACGAACTTTTAAGACGCTATTGGAAGAAACACGTTTGGTTGTAAAAATATATGATTCTATAAATGCTAAACACTCATATTTAAATATTTAATAGTATTGATACTTATTATTTGCATATCGATCTATACATTAACGGGTAGTAACATGTAAGATTCTGGGAATTTATTAAGTTTTTACAAGCTTTAAAACAGGAATATACCCTATTGCATTATAGCAGTACATGAATACATTAATAGTATATTACGTTACTAGCCCGGTAAGTGGTGTTTTACCGTGCGAGCACGACAGTTCCCGCGCGAGGCGTAGCCGAGTGAGGGATTTTCGTGCGAGCACGGTAAAGCTTACCGGGCGAGTGACGTACGATACTTTACATCATACTACACAGAAACAGGTACTTTTCCATCCGTATTGATAGGCTGGAAAGTTGCCCTTTGCCGTGCCTACACACGGAAAATTACTTTACCGTGCACTGCACGGTAAAAGCTTTTTACCGTGCACTTAGTCAGCTGATGAAATAAACAGCTGATTGCAACAATACAACGTTAAACCACATGAGTAATTACGAGTGTTGAATAGTAAACACATTTTGAGAGAACAAACCATTCTATTTGATACTAAAGGAAACTTTTGAAAATGCATTTCAGTGAGGAATACAATGACCCTGATATACCAGATTTTATTTTAAAAGAAGCTCAAGAAGTAAGTGCGAGTTTGCTGCCATGCAAGTCAAGAGACAGGTATGAGAAATAATACAAACAGTTTTGTAAATGGAGGAACAGTAAGAAAATCAATCATGTTTTCTGTGTAGTATGATGTAAAACAATATACACGAGGGTTGTTATTATAATTAAAAAGTCCCACTTCATCAACTAAATATATCTAACAAAATTGCATATAGTAAATAAAGAAGTATTTGATAAACTATGTAAAGTCGTACATCGTTACAATCTCAGGTTTGATAACAGATATTTATATATATATTATTAGTGAATTTCCTATGGAAAGTGAACTATTAGCATGACCCGCACGGTGAAACTTAAGCCCGGGACCACCATAGAAGTTCCTAACGTGACCCCCTGAACACGTTTTGGGGGGCGTTCAAAATTATATATATATATGTATGTGTATGCACTCTAGCGGTCGCATTTTTAGTCCGATTTACTTCAAACTTGGTAGGGACGTTCCTTTCTATAATCAGTTGGACCAGTTCGCTGGGAAAAACAATCGGAAAACTCTAAACCTCTTTTATGGGGATTATTCTTTCAAATTTTGAGTTTTTGGGCCCAAAAAGGGTCAGAAAAGCCCCGGACGTAAAATTAAAACATGTGATAATATGGGAGTTAGTGAAGCAAAAGTTGTAAGCCCTCACTCGTCATTGTAGCATATATATTTACCAAGTTATTAAAGAAAATTTATATCGGCTAAACACAGCACGTTGTCTTATGGGGTTTTTACATTAGAAAATCATGCTATTCATGTGTCGGTTATTTGTATCATCCCCAGCAACCTCGCACCTACTTTCAAGCCTGACTGGACCTTATCCTAATCTTATAATATGCAAAATCGTATTTCCAGCATTGCAGGTAAATAAAACCAGGAGCATCAGAACAGCCAAAAAATCAATATTTCCAGATTTCAATAAAAATTGGAATAAATATTTGTTTTTACACTGATTTTGAGTTTTAAAACTTTGTTATGTGGAAATTCACTTCCCTCACGTCAGCGTGCTGCGTGCGATCTCGTTTTAAAATCTTGTGACTTAAGTTTATTTTTACTCTACCTACAATTTTATAACAATTTTAGTTTGTTTCAAAATACTTTGTCAAACTGTGCTTTTACCGTCGAGCTATCTCTAAACAATTGAACTTCCCTGCTAAATATACTGCAAGTAAACATATTTCCGAGGTCACCCTAATACCTAGGATCGACGTAATACTGCATTAGTGGCACTTCAAGCCTATTTTTAAACCACAACCGAAATAGACAGTCAGTATATAACTTAGGAGAGCTATTCGTAGCGGTTATCTTCAATGAAGATATTGACTTTATTTTTACCACACCTGTTATCACACAAATCAACTATATTTTGCCAACAAAAGTATATTCATAGATTTGGTTTAAAATAAAACAAAATATAAGAATCTAGTTGCTGCTCAATAACTAAGCATTTTTTCGAAGGGGTTTGCTCTTTTTGCACAAAAATAAACTCGAGTAAATTTAATAAACAACATAAACTGTTCAAGCGATTTAAAGTAAAAAGTAAGTAAAAGTTAGTTTAAACACTAGACTATTTAAAAATGCTCGACGTTTCAAATATGAGTGGCAAGATTGTTTTACTCAAACTATCTTATACTATAGAATATTTATCTAAATTAAATAATGGTATAGTTTCAGCATTTTTATTCATTGATAATACATCCCTAACTTGCACCACCTCTTTTTCCGGTTACGTCGCAAAATCCCCAAAAGAAAAATGCAACTGCAATAGGTTCGCTAATGAGACTCAAAATCCCCGAGAGTTAGGCTCTGGAGGCCCCTTTCCTCTCGCACGCGCACTCACGAGCCCAACGCCTACGACCCGCGCCGGCCGTGCAGTTAAAATGATAGTTTCATGATTCAGCTCATAGCTCTGATAGTTATGAATGTAATCATAATTTCGGATACGTTATATCTCTTTAATCTTGGTTTAATTCCAAGAAAATTAAGACCACGCAACACATAGTTGTAATGCAAAATTAATATTAGTTTTTTAGTATACCTTTTTACTGAATTAACTTTGTACTTTGAACTTTGTATGAAATAAAATATTCTTCTTCTTATTCATACTATCAACGCGAGAAACTACTAATGTTAGTTAAAGGAGTTGGTCACAGTACCGGCCCGCTGACGGGTAAATGAGTCAGTGAGGAAATCGGAATAAGATGTTTCATTTTGGTTTGGATTCATTCAGGAAATGGATTGCAGATTATAATAATGAATCATATTATCATACTTAATATATGTTATACTTTCTCCACTCGCATGTGTATCACATGTATTTCATGCAAGTGGAGAAAGTATAACATATATTAAGTATGATAATATGATTCATTATTATAATCTGCAATTCATTTCTTATAATCAATGGGTTCATTTCCTGAATGAATCCAACCCAAAATTAAACATTAAAATATGATAATATGATTCATTATTAAATCTTCAATCCGCTTCCTGAATCTAAACCATAATTAAACATCTTATTTCGATTTCCTCACTGACTCATTTACCCGTCAGTGGGCCGGTACTGCGACCAACTCCTTTAACTAATATTGGTAGTTTCTTGCGCGGATAGTATGAATAAGAAGAATATTTTATTTCATAAAAAGTTGAAAGTACCAAGTTAATTCAGTAAAAAATAAGGTACACTAAAATACTTATATTAATTTTGCATTTCAACTATGTATTGCGTAGACATAATTTTAGTGTAATACGAAGAAAGAATAGTTTTCGTCCAAATGTTAGAATCTGATTTGTTGATGGAAATGTTCGATTTGGTGCTCCCTGAACCCAGAAAGTGATTTTGAAGTGATGTACAAGTATGTGTATCTGGATGTCTTTGTAGACCTGTAAGACATATAATCCAGGATATTTCCATCATTAAAAACATATTTTAATTATTATTTTTAAGGTTAGCCATCCCGTTGATGTCAGCTTTAACGATCTTGGCAGCTACAACAAGCTGTACAACTGGCCTACCATATTCATTTACCTTTTTCAAAAGGACACGCAATCCCGGCTGGTGCTAACAGTGTACCTTTTCATACTTTACAACTTTTCATCAAATTTTATCTTATTTTGCATGAAACGTTTTATTTATTGAAATTCATTACAATTCAAGGTATTTAAGTGTTCTGTATACCTTTACCGGGTCGCGGTCCGGGGACACTCATGAGTGCACGTGCGGGCGTCGGAGATTTTGAGACTTGATGTCAAGGTAGTAACCCGTATAATTGGGTAACTCTTGAATTTGGGGGTTTTTGAGACGTGGGGGTTTTGAGACATCTCTTTTTCCTTCAAACAAAAACTATATTATACGATAATAGTGATGAAAAGCTAATTTGACCAATTCTTTGGTATTTGAACACTATATAAATTGGTATTTGAACACTATATAAATTGGTATTTGAACACTATATAAATTGGTATTTGAACACCATATAAATTGGTATTTGAACACTATATAAATTGGTATTTGAACACTATATAAATTGGTATTTGAACACTATATAAATTGGTATTTGAACACCATATAAATTGGTATTTGAACACTATATAAATTGGTATTTGAACACTATATAAATTGGTATTTGAAAACTATATAAATTAGTTTAAATTTAAAATTGTTTTACTTAATATAGTTTTATAGAAGATGAGAGTGCCTAATAGTCAACCAAGTATATAAATTGGAATTTGAACACTATATATTCAGTATTGTTCATCGACACGTTGATTACATCAACAATAAACTTTTGTTTAGCATTAGTTCCCTCTTCAGCTAGGGCCGAACCTCCAGTTCTCGGAATCAGAGACTTGCTAGTTGACTTTTTGCCGCGGTACAGTACTGTTACTCTCTCTCTCTTCTCACCTTCTATTTATAGAAGCTAGATTGAATTCGGTTTCTTTATCGATTCGCTCATTTTCCTAGCACAATGTTCAGAGTGTGCAATACTATTGATGCATGTATAACACCGCATTACATGTTCGATTCAAATTTGGGACGCGGGACGCGTACTGTTGAAAATCCGTGAAAATTATTGATTTAGACAGAATCGTAGATATTAAACAAGATGGAAGACCAGTCACACGTGGCTAATCGTAGCAACATGCGGCTTGGCTGCTCCGGCATTGATTAAAACCTTCGCGATTAGTTACATTTGACTAAGAGATTTAAAAACTTGTCTACTCTTCGTAAAGTGTTGATCCCCTCAATTTTCAGAGCAATAGAAGCGTGTTTGTGTTTTAAAATATGTTCGGGGGCCCACAATTTTATTGGATAAATCTTGAAGTTACGGTATGTATTTTTTTATATTTTATTTGTAAGCTATTTCTTATAAAACTAGTAAAAGGTTAGGTGATAAATTTTCATAGTGAAAGATTATTAGGTAGTTTTTTAAGTGCATTTTTGGAGTCCACACGAAAACCCAGGTTTCAAAGCGACACTTTCTCAAATATAAAATGTTTAAGACATTTATTAGAGTGCAGATACTCTGATAACGCTATTTTATTTCCTTTTTACTTTACAAACTCCCCTAACACAGGCCGCAAAGGTCGGCGTCCTCACTTGGTAAATAAAAGAAACAAACCGGTTGGCAGCGGTAGCGAGAAAAGCATGAAAATTAGAACACCTCTCAACGAATGGGGTAAAATACACTACGTATTAGTAAAATAACTCGTCCTTACCGTAAGTAAGCAACAATATCCCCCAGGAGGAAGGATGTACACAACACAGAACGTCACTGGCGACCGATCACTACAGCATGCCGTGAGCGACTGAACCACTAGGCCGCGCCGCACCGCCGCTTCTATTTAACCAATCGCCGCCCGCTACGTCACTCGCTTACGTCACGGTACCCGCTTTTTTACAAACTTACAAACGGCCAATTTATAATAAGTCTGGAACCTCGGTGGAAGTTTACCCCACGGCCGGAAACCCCGAGACGCCCTCTAGAAGCGCGATGGGCGGCGAGTTCTGGAGTTGTTGATATAACAGATGAGTAATGTTCGGGGCGCTCTTCTGAGGAAACCCATCAGTATAGGTTGGCAAGATAACGAGGTAAATGACTGTCGCACGGCTGCGGTCTTGTTTTGAAGCTAAGCTAATAATCTACCAAGACCAAGAGATCGTCTATACCTTTAATTTGCTGTGGGTAGTCCTGATCCGTGGTTGTGCAAAGTAATTTTGACATAGTTCCATTATGAAAGGCACTGGCGCGCTCAAATTTAGTTTTTCTGTCAAAAATAATAGCATGAAGATAAATGCTGAAAAGTCAATTGCAATGAAACAGCTGTTTATGTAATAACACTCAATTATACAACGTTAAAATTAGTTACGAGCTGAATATACTCAAACTCCTGAAATGACAATACAAACTTCTTTCTGCTTATTATATTTTGAACATGTAAATTTTGTCTGCCAGTTTGTGTGTTTATTTTTCGGTTTTGACCACAAATAAAAATACGTAGGTGTTTTTCCATGGCCAACCAATTTAAAACCTAGAAGTTTTAGAAAAATAAATTCGTAGTCTCGCTAAAATGACATTGACAATTCTTAATTAATTCTTATCAGCTTTCTAATGTAATAGAAAGCCTGCAATCTTGTTTTGCCTGAAAGTTTGCACGCATTCGCGCTTCTTATCCCCACAAGAGCCCGTGTTAAAACAACGAGGCACTCGGCAAACTGTCTCGAGACTCGAGCTAGAGACTCGTGCAATCAGAGTTGCTGCAGTCAACAGAGTTGAGAAGAGACGTCAGAGACTTTCGTGTTACAATAGATATTTTAATTTAATTTGAGTTAATATTTACAGAAATTAGCCGGGGTTATTAAAAATAGGATACCGGTATACTCTAATGTATTCGCGATTAATACAGTTAATTACTAATAACAAATTGTAAAATAACGAAGGGATTTAAATATATCGGGTGTCCCATAAAGGTCCATAAAAGTCCTCCTATCTTAATGTTTGAACTACTGTAAATCTTTAGTAAATGTTACTAGCATAAGTCAAAGTACTTATTTAGGTGGTTAAGGGGTTTAGGAGTTGCTGGGGGTAGTTTTTATTTTTCAAATAGCATCCCCTAAAAAGTTGTATAGTGCATATCATTTTGAAGAGGATAAAAAATAAACTGAATGCTGCAAACTAGATCTCTCTATATTTATTTAATCTAATGTTATAGCCAGCAAAATAACAAAATAATGTTGTTATCTGTACTGCTAAGTTCCCCTCCTTACCATAAATAAGATACGGGGTGGGAAAATAAAAAATTAAGAGGGGAGAACCTTTATGGGACACCCAGTATATAAAATACATAACACTGTATTCGTGAAGTGATGAAGAGTTGTTTTAGGTTTTTTTTTGACTATCAGCAAAATTCAATGATGATATTTTTTCTAAATTCACTCCGAAGGAGTTTAGATTAAACAGGAAGGGTAATTAAGACAGTATGTTTTGAGAAGTTTTCAAATATATAAATATGCCAATTTATAGGCCTACATCATTTTAAAGCCTTAAGTTGGAAAATAATTTTGGTAGAAACATAACTCAAATCAACTAAACTTTTGCCTTTTAGGGGCAGTGAATTTTTAAAAAGATATTTTCGTGGAATTCTTTACGTAACGTAAAGGGGGGTAAAACTGAGTCAAGAGATTCTATTACATACTATTGAGGTGGTCTGAAACATCCTGTATATTACACAGTATTACACAATTACAGTATTACATTGTATATGGAATAACATTTTAACTAACACCAACCATTACTGTTCAATGTTAGTACCCCACAATGCCCCTTGGAACTTAGCCTGTTCAAAGAGAATTTGAAATGACGAGTGAAAAATTAATTGTCGTACTGCGCGCGCCACGCATAGAGTATGAGTTGCCAGAACATATTTGAGAGGTTCGTTAAAAGTTTCACACCGAATATATTATAAAGTTATACGTTTACAACAAAATTGATTAACTAAGACAACTATTATTAGTGAATTTCCTTAGGAAAGTGAACTATTAGCATGACCCACACGGTGAAACTTAAGCCCGGGACCACCATAGAAGTTCCTGACGTGACCCCCTGAACACGTTTTGGGGGGCCGTTCAAAATTATATATATATATAGTGCATAGACATATATATATATATATATATATATATATATATATATATATATATCTGTCTATGCACTCTAGCGGTCGCATTTTTTGTCCGATTTACTTCAAATTTGGTTGGGACGTTCCTTTCTATAATCGGTTGGACAAGTTCGTTGGGCACAACAATCGGAAAACTCTAAACCCCTTTTATGGGGATTATTCTTTCAAATTTTGAGTTTTTGGGCCCAAAAAGGGTCAGAAAAGCCCCGGACGTAAAATTAAAGCATGTGTTGATATGGGAGTTAGTTAAGCGAAAGTTTTAAGCCCTCTCTCGTCATTCTAGCATTTATATTTACCAAGTTATTAAAGAAAATGTATATCGGCTAAACACAGTACGTTGTCTTATGGGGTTTTTACATTAGAAAAGCATGTTATTCATGTGGTTATTTGTATCATCCCCAGCAACCTCGCACCTGATTTCAAGCCTGACTGGACCTTCTCCTAACCTTATAATGTGTAAAATCGTATTACCAGCATTGCAGGTAAATAAAACCAGGAGCATCAGAACAGCCAAAAAAAATCAATATTTTCAGGTTTCAATAAAAATTGGAATAAATGTTTCTTTTTACACTGATTTTTGAGTTTTAAAAGTTGTTACGTGGAAATTCACTTCCCTCACGTCAGCGTGCTGCGTGCTAACTTGTTTTAAAATAAACTGTGATTTGTACACTTCAAGTCATAAAAGTGGTTTCAATCTAACCACAGAGTTTTAAAAATTACCGCGTTAGTCTGTGGGACATAGTTGCTGAGTGTTGATTTTATTAATCCATGAATAGACGTAGACTTGTTACAAATTATTTTCCCCGTTAGCCTAGTTAAACACGCAAGGTTCAAACACTAGTTTTAAGTATAAATTATTTAACATAATTATTACTACACATTTAGAACCTAATAAGAAATATTACATTTAAAAAATTTAAGCGACAAATGACGCGTCTAATGGTAAAATGTTGTACATTTTGAAGTAATAAAGCTAACGGGTGACTTTAATATTAAACTTTATTTCTTAATTTTTCATTATAAAAATGTACTGTTATTTTTTTATTATTAAACTTCACATTTTAATTTACGACTGTTCTTTTCTTTTGGTGAGAATGAAATAGTTTCACGGGTTTTCTCGCGTGATTGAATAATTACCAACTCAAAAGACTGCATTTATGTCCTTTGCTTTACTGCATACAAAACTAGTGGTTATAACAAAAGTTATGCCAATAAAAAGGAACAATTACATAATAAGTATAATATAGCTGTTGATTGGAGCTGTAATTCACTTATATCGTGCAATCTTATGTCGAAAATAAGCTGATAAGGTGGCAGTAAACAGAATCCGAACTATTTTAAATAAATAAAAGGTACATTACGAAAGGGAGTTTAAAACTAGTGTTTTCAAAAAGAAAGGCAAGACTATTTTACTATATGGTACAATCCGATGTTATAGTTTGACTAGACGTAACATTAGTTATATATGCTTAGCAATATTGGAACAAAGTTTGAAATAATTCTTACTAATAATGTGGTATTCTAAACCTTTCTAGACAGACTTTGAAAATAAAACTACTTACATCCCATGCAGTATGTAGCTAAGTAGCTACCGTTTTTAGGGGCTCAGTTGTAATATTAAGTTTATTCTATAAAACTTGTAATTTAAGTAACAATGTATTTTAGTTTATATCCTATTAAAAGATCCTGGTGATTTTTTATCAAAAAATTATAAATTATCCACTTGATGGATGTACTAGATTCTTTCTTTGAAAGAAAGGACATTTTGAGCAGAAGGAAATGTGGAAGCCACAATAATTTCTATTTAGACTCTTTTTTACAGTTTTGATTTTGAAAAAGTCAAGCAGCCAACAAAAACATTTTGTTCGTTTTAAAGAGCTTAAATATCAAATGCAGTAAACCCTCTGATGTGAAACGTTTGATTCATTGGAAATTAAAATGGAGTGGAGCTTGGATTTAATTATAAACATCACATGTTAATAATCCTATGTTTTAGTTTATGCGGACAAGGCCACGACAAGCATCCGGTAAATGTTTACAGTTGTCTCACTATAAACGTAATCTAAACTCAAATGAAATAACAATCGCATCACGCAAAGCTTTACAGAGTTTAAACAAGCGAATACATGAAATAACATTACTCGAAGAGAATGACAAGAGGCAATAGAACGTGGTGTGACAGCCTTTCGTAAAACTATGACTTCAAAGGTGGTGCTGTGATTATTAATGAGGGAGAGATTAAATGCTTCGTTGATAGGTGGAAGGTTTAGTTGTGCATATAATTTTATGACAAAACCTCTACCAATTTGTTTTGTTTTTAAATAAAATAGGAATGTATAAATATTAATTCCAGTGGATAATTTACTCACCGAATTTCTTCGACAAAGTGATACGAATTCCCACCGAAGTGCAAACAACTCACTCAACAAAAATGTTAAAACACTATGAGATTCTTGCGATGTCAGAAGAATATACGCAACGTAAAGCTATATGATCCAACAACGTCTTGATCGGAAACAAGGAGCGATTCACAAGTGTCTTACACTAGGCACAGTTTCAAGTGTCTTACACTAGGCACAGTTTCAAGTGTCTTACACTAGGCACAGTTTCAATTTTAGTATTTATTACACTGAACTTTGAGATGTTTTTCGAACTGGTTTTCCATGAGTCTCTTAGGTTAGTTTACAATTTCTATATCGAAAACTAGCAACAATTCAAAGGTGTTTTCAACTTCAACGTCAACGTCAAATTCAGTATTTATACTGATGTTCGAGAAGTTGCTCGAACCGTTTGTTCCCAATATTCTTCGAGAGTCAATTTCGGATCTTTCTGTACCAAGACAGCTCCGACCCTGTGGCTCTCCTGAAGGAATCTACATGACCTCAACACCTGGACCGAATCACACTCCGGATAAGACGAGTTCGGAACAACGACTGGCTCGCCATAGACAGTACAAGACTGATAATACTGATAAGGCTAAATATAGCCTCTGTCTGTGATTAGCCAAATGGTTTACTGATAACGTATCGACATGCCGCGTCCTCCTCACTCTTTGTCCATATTGGGAATCACCTGTCAAAAAATCTTTGGAGTAATCCAACAAATTCTCTTCTTTCTTGTTAGGAGTGAAAGAACCAGTTTGGGAAGCAGCAAAGGTGTTGGTAAATGATGAGGGGGATTGCGATATATCAAGTGAAGTACTGTATAGAAATAATAAATACCCCCGTAGCAGCAAAACTGCATACTCAGCGAATTTACAATGGATATATTTATATACCATATACCCAATTTTACTAAGTTTCATAGATACATACTCCCAAATGAGCCGTACATAAAATTTTAATTTTTCCCAATAAGAATAAAATGGGGATTGAGTACTCAGGTTTGCTGCAAGAAGGAACAGAAAATATTAGGTTTTAATAAAAATATCAACAGACCACAACCAGGTGAAGCCACATACCAAGTTCCAGCAGTATCCATTAATAAATAAGCAATTTATACAATTTTAATTATTCTCTATAAGAATAACATGGGGGGCTGAGTACGCAGGTATGCTCAACAAGGAACAAAAATTATGGATTTGTATGCAAATAGCAATGTAACTCAACTAGGTGAAGCTACAAACCAAGTTATATTAATTTATGTTCATGATTAAGTTAGGCATAACATTTTTCTTATTCTCCATAAGAATAACATGGGCGCTGAGTACGCAGGTTTGCTGCTACGGGAAACATCGGCAAAATATGCTTTTTTTTACAATTATCAGTAGACCACAACGAAATGGAAGCCATATACCAAGTTTCACTCGGATACGTTCATAAATAAGCGAGATATAAAATGTTGCTTATTCTCCATAAGAATAACATTGGACAACGTACTGTGTTTAGCACTTTGAATATCTCTGTAACCAATTAATTAACGTAGAGAAATGATCAAAACACCAAATTGTTTGTTTTTTAAGTAAACTCCAATGGTGAAAACTAAACTTATATTTCTTAAAATATTATATGTAAAAAACTCAGTAAACACATTTTGAGGGTACAAAACCCCCCTAACGTACCCCTTCTGATAAAGTAATATGTATGGTTTTCGAACTTAAAGTACAAATGTTGCTTCACACGTTTGTACCAAATTTCCTCAAAATCGGACCATTTTTACGAAAGTTCTCGTGCCTTCGGAAAGTTCTCGTGCCCAGATGCCAAAAACACTATTCGTTCAATACTACATACAGTATTGAACGAATGATGTTTTTGGAATCTGGGGACCTCAAAACGAAAATTTATCATGGTCCCGGGCCTAGGTCTTACCATGCCGATTACGGTAATAGTTTCTTCTCTATAGGGGAAATTCTCTAAAAGGATCAAAGTTAAAGATCTAAGAGAATATTTGACATAATCATTGTATTAAATAGGCAAGAACAACAACCGTGTAAGTTTTTCTCGGCGTGTGTGCGTCGTAGGAGAAATTCACTCATAATGGATATATTATACATACTGTTAGAAAGGTATTGTCGTATATATTTGTAGAACCCTTGATAATTTACATCGGCCCTCAGGGCTACGCCCCACAGGCATTCAAAGTTTCAATCTTATCCAAGAACAGCAATAAATTAAATTTAATATTTAAAAGCTTATTTTAACAAATTTTAACACAACATCAATAATGAACGTTTCAGGCATTATGCAAAATCGACTACTGGAATGGCAACGATTGTTCTCCCCTTGTTTTGACTTGAAAATTACCTAAGTGTTGAAACTAGTAATCAAAATAAATACTAAACAGAAAAGTGTACTTTGTTTTAATAATTTGTACAATGTTAACAAATAATTAATATTTATTAAAAATTGTATTTGTATTATTCATTTTCTTCCTTCACACGAAACCAAATTCAATCAATAAGGCGCCAATTTAAAGCTTAGACACTCTACTATTCGCAAATCGTAATTTAAACATTATTTGCCATTCAAATCATATTTTCAAGTACTGGTGGCATCATATTACAGCGAAAAGTTCCATGGTGGCCTTACTTACTTACTTACTTACAGCCTTACTTAAAAAAGGTGGCAATAAGTTTGAGTAGTAGGCCTATTTAAAGAAACTATTGTATGTTGGTACAGGTGTTAGACTGCGGGTTTTAATGCGAAATCTGTGCAAGGGGTCATCGTGTCCACCGATATCGTCATGTCCGAGTTCGTCACATCTACGAAAATCAATGAGCCGTACTAATTAGGGTCGGCCGTCTACCTGCCCCGCCGGCTATGTCATGCCTCCTCCGCCCGAACGGGAACAACTTATCCTAGTCACAGATCACAATAGAACGGTCAAATACCGTTCTGAATCTTTACGCTCAGAGTTTACTGATGTTGGTTCTTCATATAGCTGAAAATTACAACTAGCCTGTACATTTCGCCGAGCAATATTAAAAGTGTTAAATATAAGTTCAATTAAACTTTTATCCATGATAGAATATGGTTGTTATATTAATTAAATTCTTAAATTGTAAGAATGTATTTAACATATTTTTAAGTAAGTAATTGCGAAAATATCATATAAAAACTACTACAACTTTGGCAAATTTAAACTGACAGCTGTACTATTGTATTTTTAAGGCTGTTTTTCGGACTCACGAACAAACATCAATCGGCCTAATTCATCCTTTCAGTGCGATATGTAGTCGTATGACTTCAATTTTGCCATCAATTTCGTCACGAGTTAGTTTGTATAATTTTTAGCTACATGAAGAACCAACATCAGTAAACTTTGAGCGTAAAGATTCAGAACTGTATTTGACCGTTCTCTTGTGATCTGTGACTAGGATAAGTTGTTCCTGTTCGGGCGGAGGAGGCATGACATACCCGGCGGGGCAGGTAGACAGCCGACCCTAATTAGTACGGCTCATTGATTTTCATAGATGTGACGAACTCGGACATGACGATCTCGGTGGTGACCGGGGTCATCAAGTTAACTGATAATGTGATAGTGTTCCGCAGCAGATAATTCGAGTAGTGAAATCGCATGATAGAAATCAAACATTGAGTTTACTATTTTAACTCTTGGTTGGTCCATTGATAACGATTTGTAATCGTTTCCACTCTATTAAACATGCCGGGAAACGTAATCAATTCTTCAGCACCGCTAAAATTTCAATTAATGCTGTGGAGAAAATTGCATTAATGGAAGTTAAAAAGGAAACAACCGAATTTTATAATCATCAAGTTGATATCTAAATCTGCCTACAAATATTTTCTTTTAGAAGCCCGTTATAAATAGATAACCGCAATTTACAGCCAGGAGTCAAGGACGAGCCGCTAGCACGTGAGTTGGACAGCTGTGTGTGTTCTAGAAAAAAAGTATTATCGTCGTTTTGACTATTTTTATCTTCGTTATCACCGCGCGAACGAAGACCACACTATCCAACACCCGTAATTGGTGTTATTGAGTTGTGCTATTATGTAACCTGCCTAAACAAAACTAGCAATATGTATATTTTATTGCAAACATTACTTACCGCACTATTTTTAAACCATCCTTTATCAATAGACATACAACCAACGAGTTAAATAAAAATACATTCATAAGCGATATTTATAATTGTATCCATAAGAATAACATTGCGGCTAAATACACAGCTTTGCTGCAACAAGGATCACAATTTATTTTGCAAAATCAATAAAACTCAACTAGGTAAAGCCCCATACCAAATGTTATTAATTTATTTTTATGAATAAGTAAAACATAAAAATAATAACATTAGGGCTGCGTACGCAAGTTTGCTGCTTTAGAGACCATTGACAAACGTTCGTGTGCAAATAGCAATAGACCACGACTAAATGAAACCGCATACCAAGTTCCATGGATATACGCTCTTATTAAAATAAACGACATTTACAATTGCACTTATTCTCCATGAGAATAACATTTAACAACGTACTGTGTTTAGCGCCTGTAATAACTTAGTAACTAATTGACGTAGAGTAATAATACCCATGGGACTGGTTTTCAAACTTAGTTTTAAAGTCATAAATGTTGCTGACAAATGTAATCAAAATTTGACTTTGTTACGAAAGCTATCGCACCTACGGGCACACGAGGAATCATCCGTAACAAACATACAAATCTTAACGAATGGTGTTTTGGCAGCTGCGGACTCAAAACTATAAGTCACCATGTTCTGGTGCCTAGGTCTTACCATGCTAACTATTATAGTTCCTACCCTATGGGGGAAATTCGCTACAAAAGTACAAACAATAAATCTTTTTAAATGTTAAACAAATTAGGGAAATCACAGATAAGATAAGTAAGCCAGGGTGATTATGGTTCAGATCTTCAGAGTTCATCAAGATTTCACTCTCGCTTGGTTTGGTGATAGTAAAACATTACCACTTAAGTTTTAACTATCAGTAAATTTCACGTAAGTTTTAGTTTTTTGCTTCTGTTTATCTACAGATGTACCTTGTTATTTTCATATAAAACGGCCCAAACTTAAAAAAATCAACAAAGAGATTTTAACTCAATTCCTTTTCTCAGCGTCAACAGTTACATAAGCAATCTCATCTCCATACACTCACGGCACTTAAATCTACGCCTTATCCAGACCTACGATAAACGGGAAACCCATTCACAAGGATACAGTGTATACAATAAGAAGGAAATGAATAAGTGATAATCGAGAACCAATTAGAAGTATTGTGCAGTTCACACGCCACAGAGAGCCTGCGTCACCGAGCCAGAAGCGTTTCTTGTTTGTATAGCCTCATCGGCTTCCTCGTAATTAATTGAAGTATCAATTCAGCTGCGCCGACGCGACGCGGTAATGGATACTTACCATTTGCTTATATAAGGCATAACAACTCCACCTTGCTTACTGCGATCTATTTTGATATATGTGGGTAAAGTTACGTAAGTGTTATATTTTGTATTTTTATAAGTGACGTAGAGGCGTATAAAGACATTTTCTATAAGCCTAATGAAAACACCAGACGTTGTCCCGGGACTACCTTACAACTGGTCTATACCAGTTTCGAGGCTGACATTGGGTACAGCAAATGAAGTTGTCATTACATATGGTAAGTCTTTTGGCTGTTCATTATGTCAAACTTCCCTTTCACCTTTGGTCCTTCCATTTGCAGCGGCTAGGGACAGAATCTCCGGGTTTGGTCCCCACCTGCCAACCTGAGAATTAATGGTCCCTGGCTGTTGTACATGTCAGTTTAGTTGACTAGTTGGAGAGCCTCGTCCCAGCTGTTACAGGGGCACGGGAGTTGGCCCTCTGAAGGGTCGATTTGGCTGCCGTCCCAACCCACCCTTTCCTTTCCTGCTATATCCTATCTTTCCCGTAACCTGCCCAATATTCCCTCTTGTGTAAGATGTGACTAGCAGCTATGCTGGGGTTTCCTAATCCGCAGCAATGATGATGAACAGCAGACGTTAGATATATATGTATTAATATAGAAACGATTGTTTTGGAATCCACATCCTTCTTTTATGGACAGTATGTTTTTATTCAATGTTTGTGTGGAGAGACTAATTTGTTATTAATAAGATTTATAACATAAACAATATATCAAACAATTTGTATTTTCTGCAATAAATTTTATGAATAAGGATTTAAAAGTAAGTTTAATTTATTTATTAAGTTGAATGTTTCTAGGAGGTATTCCTTTTCAAAGTCTTTCAGCTCAAATCTTTCGTTGGAGCAGTATTTAGTGATCACGCAATTTACAAAACGTCCAACATTTATCCCTAAAAATGTTACCAGAATTATTTAAAAGGAAAATTTATATTACAATGCTAGTATTGTATTGTATTTAAGATGGAAACAAATGGGGAATTTATAAATTTGAGAACAAGAAATGAGAATTATGTTAGTTTCATTTTAGCGAATTTCCCCTATAGGGAAGAAGCTATTACCGTAGGTCTCATGGTAAGACTTAAGCCCGAGACCATGATAACTTTTCATTTTGAGGTCCCCAGATACCAAAAACACCATTCGTTCAAATTTTTATATATGTATATATATATATATATATATATATATATATATATATATATGTGTGTGTGTGTCCGTAAGCACGATAACTCTCGTAAAAAAGATCCGATCTTAATGAAATTTGGTACAAATGTGTAAAGCACCATTTATTTGAACGAGTTCGAAAACCAGACGAATCGCACCATCCAAAGGGGGGTTTTTGGGGGGTTTTGTACCCCAAAAATGGGTTTTTTGGGGTTTCCACATGTAATTTTTATTCAAATCAAATTTCAATTTTTACCATTTAATTCAGCATAAAAAAACAAACAATTTGGTATTTTTATCATCGCTCTACGTCAATTGGTTCCTGAGATATTGAAAGTGCTAAACACAGTACGTTGTCTAATGTTATTCTTATGGAGAAAAAGAAAAATTGTATATCTCGCTTATTTATTAACATAAACTGACAAAATTTGGTATATGGCTTCATCTGGTTGGGGTTTATCGTTGTTTGCACAAAATACAAAATTTCCACGTATGGTTCCCGTAGCAGCAAACCTAGGTAATCGGTCCCCATGTTATTCTTATGGAGAATAATTAAAATGTTATATATCGCTTACTTATAACTGTATATGAATGAAACTTGGTATGTGACTTTACTTAGATGAGTTCTAATGATATTTGCATAAAAACTCATTATTTTGCGATCCTTTTTGCAGCAAACCTGCGTACTCATCCCCAATGTTATTCTTATGGACGATAATTAATATTTTAAATATCGCTTGTTTGTGAATATATTTCTTATGAATCTTGTTAAGTGTTAATGTGTTATGTTATATATTCATTGAAAATTCGCTGAGTATGCAGGTTTGCTGCGACGGGGGTATTATGAATATTACACAGCAAAATAAATATATGAGGCTCGCCAACTTCTAATCCCATTGGGTTTATCTACCTTCGCAATCTTTTAATTTTCATAATACAAGAGATTCGTCTACTTTGAAAACACGCTACAAAAATTATAACATCGGTCGTCATTTACAATGGATATTATCAAATGATATCCGCAAATAAAAGGCCATAGTATCTTTAAAACGAGTTCGCACGCAGCACGCTGACGTGAGGGAAGTGAATTTCCACATAAAAAACTTGTAAAGCTCAAAATCACTGTAAAACATACATTTATTCAAATTTTTATTGAAATCTGAAAACATTGATTTTTTGGCTGTTCTGATGCTCTTGGTTTCACTTACCTGCAATGCTGGGAATACAATTTTGCACATTATAAGGTTAGGAGAAGGTCCAGTCAGGCTTTAAAGTAGGTGCGAGTTTGCTGGGGATAATGAAAGTACACCAACAAATGAATAACAGGCTTCTCTAATGTAAAACCCCCGTAAGACAACGGACTGTCTTTGGTCAATACACATTTTCTTCTATAACTTTGTAAATAGTTATGCTATAATGACGGGAGAGGGCTTAAAGGTTTCGCCTCACTAATTCCCATCTTTATACATGGATTAATTTTACATCCGGGGCTTTTATGACCCTTTTTGGGCCCAAAAGCTCAAAATTTGAAAGATTAATCCCCAAAAAAGGGGTTTAGAGTTTTCCGATTGTTTTGCCCAACGAACTTGTCCAACTGATTACAGAAAGGAATGTCCCTACCAAATTTGAATTAAATCGGACAAAAAATGTGACCGCTAGAGTGCAAACACACACACACACATATATATATATATATATATATATATATATATATATATAAAATTTTGAACGACCCCCCAAAACGTGTTCAGGGGGTCACGTTAGGAACTTCTATGGTGGTCCCGGGCTTAAGTTTCACCGTGCGGGTCATGCTAATAGTTCACTTTCCATAGGAAATTCACTAACAATCTAAATATTTCAATTCTTTATAGGCTAATTTACAAGGCTCACAAACTTTATTATACTTTTACAAGTTACTGTGGTAGTTTTTCCTTAACATTTCCATATAAAATTGAATGCATGATAATGCAACTATCAATTTCCCCACCGAAAGTATTTCATATTTTCTGACATTAAAAATATAAATGAAAATGGTTTTCCATGATTAAGGTCGGGGTCATGAATGTTTTAATTTTTATAAAAACGTAGGATTTAAAATATAAACATTCTGAACATTATATTAGAAAGTATTTACAATAAATTTGAATATAATCTGGCATAAAGTGTCATTACTACGTGAACACCTTGAGATAAACAACATTCAACCTTCGATGGACCTTTTCCCCAAAGTAAGTGAATACCCAGTTGACCTTCATGCAGAGGCGTTCTCCACATATATTAACTGCAGCATTTAACAATATTATTACCATGTAATTTAGAATACAAATTCTATAATAGTTTAAAAATACAAATACAGATACAAAATATTTGATATTGTATCCAATTATTTAACCAAAATTTCAACATAGGTTCTGCATCAATATTCCCCAGCATATATTACTGTATAAACATTTTTTATGATTTACATTGATATAATTTCTCCATCCCTCATCTAATACCGTGTAAAATTAATCTTGAATATGATGGACAATCTTGCATGTCTTCATTATATAGTTACGGTTATCTAAACATACCCTAGATATTATTTTTCTATGCATGATTAAATGTAATTTCACCATTTTCAAATTTGTTATGTTATGGCAATTCATGTATAATAAATAATTCATATTGTTCTTGTTCAGGTTTAAAATTTAAAATAAATAAACAATTAATATAGTTTTAGAGCGCAAGCAATCCCACCACTGTTACTTATATTATAGTACAGGATTTTAAATAAGTTTCAAAAGCAGGAATTATATTAAACACATCCAAACAAAGCCGATTTAACTATTCTAACGGATGATACGAAACACTTCAGATCAGAGATTGATGATCGGCTATATCAAATTTAAGGTTTGCAGGTAAATTTGATACAAAAATATACACTGCTATATAAAATAATGACGAACTATTACTCCGAAGTTAAAATTCAGTTGACGTCCTGTTCTTGGCGTATGCACTGCAGTGAGGACGCAACTGGCTTATGCGGGTATAAACATACCAAATGTATTAGCGAATTTCCCCTATAGGGAAGAAGCTATTACCGTAGGTCTCATGGTAAGACTTAAGCCCGAGACCATGATAACTTTTCATTTTGAGGTCCCCAGATGCCAAAAACACCATTCGTTCAAATTTATATATATATATATATATATATATATATATATATATATATATATATATATATGTGTGTGTCCGTAAGCACGATAACTCTCGTAAAAAAGGTCCGATCTTAATGAAATTTGGTACAAATGTTTAAAATACCATTTATTTGAACGAGTTCGAAAACCAGATGAATCGCACCATCCGAAGGGGGGTTTTTGGGGGGTTTTGTACCCCAAAAATGTGTTTTTTGGGGTTTTCACATGTAATTTTAATTTAAATCAAATTTTATTTTATACCATTGAACTCAGCTTAAAAAAACAAACAATTTGGTATTTTGATTATTGCTCTACGTCAATTGGTTACCGAGATATTGAAAGTGCTAAACACAGTACGTTGTCTAATGTTATTCTTATGGAGAAAAAGAAAAATTGCATATCTCGTTTATTTATGAACATAAACTGGCAAAATTTGGTATATGGCTTGATCTGGTTGTGGTTTATTGTTGTTAGCACAAAAACACATTTTTTCGCTTATGGCTCCTGTAGCAGCAAACCTAGGTACTTGGTCCCCATGTTATTCTTATGGAAAATGTTTAAAATGTTATATATCGCTTATTTATGAATGTATATGGATGAAACTTGGTATGTGACTTCACTAAGATGACTTCTATTGATATTTGCATAAAAACCCATAATTTTGTGTGTCTTGTTGCAGTAAACCTGCGTACTCATCCCCAATGTTATTCTTATGGAGAATAATTAATATTTTAAATATCGCTTGTTTGTGAATACATTTCTTATGAGTCCTGTTAAGTGTTTTAATGTGTTATGTTATATATTCATTGGAAATTCGCTGAGTATGCAGGTTTGCTGCAACGGGGGTATATTAAACATAATGACACGGAGCTATCTCTGGTAGCCTATCAGCATTTGCAGTTGGAACCGAGCAAAGTTTATTGTGAAGCGTTTTAATTACGTGATAGATATACATTTATTTTGTCATACTTAAGTTGAGATGATTTAAAATCAGTTTATTTATCTGTTATTTTAAACAACAGTTGACGTTATTTAAAATCCAAATTAGTGTGAAAATAAAATAAATTGTTTATAAGTAATGAGTAATGGTTTTAGTCCCAGTGTTGGACAATTTAATACATGTAAAAGGAAGAACTGATTCTTTTCCGTGGAAACCAATAACGGAAAAACCAGTTTTAAACTTTGCATGATATTCATGCTATAGAAACGTTTAGTGAAAACCATTAGCTTGGATTTACCTTATTATATAAATATTCATATGTTTTTATTCAGAAATTTATTAAAAATACTTTTTATAGATTGACTTTCTCAAATAAATGTTCTGCAAAGTTGCCATTATCATCCAGTGCAAAGCAAACGAAATCAGATAGATCAAGACTGTTTGAGCCTTTTTCGATACTTATAGTGTCTAACTTGCAACTATACAGGGTGAATCTCGTAAGTTGTCCAGTATTGATTTCAGACAAACCGTTGGTCCTACGACGATGAAATAAAATTATTTCCCACTAAACCAACCCCAAGGAATAACGTAAAAATATTTTTAACGATTTTTAAATACAGGGTGTACCAGAAACTGAGGGTCACTAGTCCGAATCTACGAAATATCAAATACAAACGTATATCATGATATACATCAAATTAAAGCTCTTTTCAATCCAAACCATTTGGCGGAATCGGATTTTGATTATTATTGATTCATTTCAAAATGGCGGCTGTTTTTGTGAAAAAATTAGTATTTTTTTGAATACCCTGTATTTTTCTTAAAAATGCAGATATATTGATTCTGATTCAAATATCGCATTCCTTATGAGCTAAGCTTTATTTTGATATGCAACACTTCAATATTATCTCAAAAACAAAAAGTTTCAAAAATACCAGTTTTTGAAAATATGTACATAGCCAAAACTCAAAAATTTCAAATAGCACCATATGTCAAATAGCATATCATTTTAAAGGTATTGCAATTCTAAGAAACTTTCAAATTTAAACCTTATGCGTATCTATTTTGGTTTTCGAGTTATCAACAAAAAACATGTTTTCCCACATTGAAACACATGTTATTTGTTAAACATGGTGGTAAAGGCTGGTAAAGCTGACTATTACCACCATGTTTAACAAATAACATGTGTTTTAATGTGGGAAAACATGTTTTTTGTTGATAACTCGAAAACCAAAATAGATACGCATAAGGTTTAAATTTGAAAGTTTCTTAGAATTGCAATACCTTTAAAATGATATGCTATTTGACATATGGTGCTACAGTATTTGAAATTTTTGAGTTTTGGCTATGTACATATTTTTAAAAACTGATATTTTTGAAACTTTTTGTTTTTGAGATAATATTGAAGTGTTGCATATCAAAATAAAGCTTAGCTCATAAGGAATGCGATATTTGAATCAGAATCAATATATCTGCATTTTTAAGAAAAATACAGGGTATTCAAAAAAATACTAATTTTTTCACAAAAACAGCCGCCATTTTGAAATGAATCAATAATAATCAAAATCCGATTCCGCCAAATGGTTTGGATTGAAAAGAGCTTTAATTTGATGTATATCATGATATACGTTTGTATTTGATATTTCGTAGATTCGGACTAGTGACCCTCAGTTTCTGGTACACCCTGTATTTAAAAATCGTTAAAAATATTTTTACGTTATTCCTTGGGGTTGGTTTAGTGGGAAATAATTTTATTTCATCATCGTAGGACCAACGGTTTGTCTGAAATCAATACTGGACAACTTACGAGATTCACCCTGTATAACATTCACGAACAAAACATTACTTTGATCTAGATTTACCAAGGTTGAAATAATTTTTGTAAAACTAATCGAAAAAATCATTAAAGAGGGTAAGATAGGACCTCTCTACCTCTAAACCTCTCAAAACTTAAAGATACGAACATAAACTCAATTAGTAACGTTGTTAACTATCAGAGTGTAATTAATTTGTTTATACAAGGAAAACTCAAAAACCCAGTCATCAAACTCGCCTCACGATTAGAAATACCGGGCGAAAAGTACGAGGAAGAGGCGAAATCTAATTCGGACTTACAAAAATACAGTCATTAACGGCCAAAATCCACAAGTGCCTAGAGATAAAGGAAGATAAAAGAAAATAAGCATTGCTAAAGCGGACTGTTTGTGAACAAAACATTGGCAGGTTGTGGGAGACCGCCTGTTTGGCAAAACATTCTCTCTTTATTTCTCCCAAAGAGCCGGAAGGCAAAAGAAAACACAAACAGCAATGTAATTAGCAACAAAAATACGAACTAACTGTATTAACTCCGTTTAGTTGGTCGAATGCATTTTTGTGTGTATATCGTGTTCATGTTTCTAAGCTTGCTAATGGGATCTTGAAAACTGTTAGAGGTACGTATTAGGTTAAATAAACAATGTTGTGTACAACTGTGGGTGGAAGAAAATTAAAATATTCACTCGCATTCGTTCGCTAAGTTTGAGAAATTGATTTAGTCAAAAACTAACATGATCTAAAGCTTATTTACTTTTTAAGATAGAAAACATTGTTGTATTGTTGTAAGCCAAAACATCCATATAAAATAGTATACTTTAAAACTGTGATTTAACAATATTTGTTCATTCAAATTGTAGAAAAGTAGCGTATAAGTGAAAATTTTCATATATAGCTTCACTAAGTTGTATATTACTAGCCGACCCGTTGCAGCTTCGCCCGCGTAAACTATGATAGTTGTGTGTGCTGCATTCTGTGGTTAGCCCGTGGAACTAATACCCTAATACGAATCAGGATCAGCTGTTTGAATTTTCATAACCTCAAACCAAAGTGAATGTCTATAAGGAATACATTGTAACTTTGGGACCCAGCGGGGCGGAACACAGAGGGAATTTCCATGTGTCAATATTATGGAAATACGTTTCAATACCGTTTCTTAACAAGCACCTAGGTCCAAAGAGGAACCTATATGTCAAATTTCAACTCTGCAGGCCTTATGGAGATTTCGTAGTATGTCAGTCAGTCAGTTGGTAGTATTTGGATTTTATATATTAAGATTTAGTACAAACACGTGCAAATCCGGTGTAAGTACAGGAGAAATCTCAGGACTCTCTTAACAGTTTTCAAGATCCAAGAGGTGAGTGTAAACAATATCCGCATTGTGTTGTTTACCGTGTGTACCATTTATTGAATAAATATCATATTGTAAGTTTTTTAACAGCAGCGCACATATCTTTTGGAATTAAATTTATTTATTTACATCCAAGGTTTACGTAGTAAATATTTGATATTATAAAATTCAAATTTGTATCAGCCACACAAATTTTATGTGTTCCGATTACCTACTTGAAATCTAGAGGCATTTAAAAATATAACTCTTTACTTGCGCAATGCTGTGAATATAATTTCTATAGAATGCTAACAGTTTTTTTTTCTAAAATTCTTTTAATCGTTCAAAAATGCAATTATTAAATTAACATAATAATAGATACAATAACTGACATAAAACATTAATTTCAAAATCAGTTGTGTTTCTTTCACGTGTTCAAAATATGATCGTTAAAATTTCTCGGAAATCATATAATCAAAGGTGTTTCCCTTCATCTCAGCTAAAGTCTATTTTAGGTTTTCGAAGAAGACTAATGATAATTGAACCCTCGTATTCCCTCGGAAAGGAAAATTTTGAAATCACTATTATAATTATACGTTTATCAAGAATAATACGTGTGACATCTAAATAGTTAGTCATGAATCATTCGATTGATTGTCTTTCACTGTTTGTTAGATGCAATATGCCGAATGTAAATATAAATTTGTGTGTCATTTCTCCAAACAAGATGTTTATTTTACCCTTCAAAAGTCTCACCCACAAATATATAGAATACTCACATATTATCTTCCCAAGATGGAGGTATTCCCATCGCAACATAAAAAATACGTTTCTAATAAGGTACAGAACTTTACAATTGGCAACGAAACGAATATTACATAGAAATTAACAATTTATAAATGGAGTTAAAAAAATCAATAAAGCCATTCTGTACTCCCACCAGTGAATTTGTCCAATACTAACCTTCATATTTGAAGAATATAATAACAAGATATTCAAATAATATAGGACGATGAACGGTTTTCTCTGCAACTACCACGTGATCACGTTAAAATGCGTATTTTAAAAATGAATTGTCAAACTTAATGTTATTCTACAGGAATATGTCTATTATGACTCCACCTGAATGAGACAATGATAAGATAATAAGACAATACGCGGTCTGATGAGACAATGAAGAAAAACGCGTAATATGTGAAGTAGGAATAATGAAAAATATACAAAAATAACTTGGAACAGTACAATGGACATCTTACATGAACAATATACAAAAAGAAAAATAGTACACTTCTTTTATTCAACTAATTAATTTGGAGGAGTGTAAATAATTATACTAACCTTTATTTAATGTTGGTTTTCCTTTCAGTTTTAAGCTCGTAAAAAACTGCGTTACTATTTTCACAGCTATTTATATCACCCGACGTATCTCTTGGCATTGTTTACAAACATATTTGTCTTTAGTCTTCCCAGAAATGATTCCCCTAATGGCATGCGGGCTGTGAAAACGTGAACATAATCACTTTGCTTGATTTACGTGTTGGTTCTCGTGTGTTTTATTTCAGAGTAAATTTTCCACCCATAAGAGAGGTGATTGCAAACGTGCGGGAACAATATGACTACAATTTTGAGTAATTTGAATACGGTTTTTTGTCTATCGTCCCAATTTTAATGTAATAAAAATAAAAACCTTCCTAAAATCTCCCACTCAAAAACCCTCTGGTATACATAAATAACCCGCAAATTACTATAATTTTGGATTGAAATGTTTAGTAGTTTGTGGTGGAGCGCGAATTCACAGACCAATCATATTATTTTCTAGTTTCGCATAATTCAGTTCACTTCTTTTATTCACCTCCAAGTAAAATGATATTAGCATATCGTTGTTGTGTTTTTCCAAAAGTATTTTGACGTGTTTTCTGTTCTGTGCTTGTTTGCATTTTAGCGAATTTCCCCTATAGGGAAGAAGCTATTACCGTAGGTCTCATGGTAAGACTTAAGCCCGAGACCATGATAACTTTTCTTTTTGAGGTCCCCAGATGCCAAAAACACCATTCGTTCAAATTGTTATATATGTATATATATATATATATATATATATATATATATATATATATATATATATGTGTGTGTGTGTGTCCGTAAGCACGATAACTCTCGTAAAAAAGGTCCGATCTTAATGAAATTTGGTAGAAACGTGTAAAGTACCATTTATTTGAACGAGTTCGAAAACCATACGAATCGCACCATCCAAAGGGGGGTTTTGTACCCCAAAAATGGGTTTTTTGGGGTTTCCACATGTAATTTTTATTTAAATCAAATTGTAATTTTGACCATTGAATTCAGCATAAAAAAAACAATTTGGTATCTTGATTTTTGCTCTACGTCAATTGGTTACTGAGATATTGAAAGTGCTAAACACAGTACGTTGTCTAATATTATTCTTATGGAGAAAAAGAAAAAATGTATATCTTGCTTATTTATGAAAATAAACTGACAAAATTTGGTATATGGCTTCATCTGGTTGTGGTTTATTGTTGTTTGCACAAAAAACAATTTTTCGCCTATATTTCCTGTAGCAGCAAACCTAGGTACTCGGTCCCCATGTTATTCTTATGGAAAATAATTCAAATGTTATATATCGCTTATTTATGAATGTATATAGATGAAACTTGGTATGTGACTTCACTTAGCTGAGTTCTATTGATATTTGCATAAAAACCCATTATTTTTTGTTCCTTGTTGCAGCAAACCTGCGTACTCATCCCCAATGTTATTCTTATAGAGAATAATTCATATTTTAAATATCGCTTGTTTGTGAATATATTTCTTATGAATCTTGTTAAGTGGCTTAATGTATTATGTTATAATTCATTGGAAATTCGCTGAGTATGCAGGTTTGCTGCGACGGGTGTATTCTAATTAACAACAATGCTCCGTAATACAATGCAGCTTGTCAATAAAGTATGATGACATATCTATTGACAAAGAGCTTTACTTGAAAGCAAAAATCATTGAATTCACTCCAACAGCTGAAGATTTTCCAAAGAAATAGTGTGGTGGTTTACAAAGTGTAGGCTTTAAGGTAGCTGCAATTAAAGAGTGAAATATATGTTAACAAAAGAAAAGTACTGATGACCTACATTCAGTTCAAAAGCTTCAATATGAAACTTAATAAGTGGCTTCATATAGTTTAGGTTTACTGGTGTTTGCATACAAACCCCATTGTTTGTGATCCCCATGGCAGCAAACCTGCGTACTCAGCAGCTATAATGTTATTCTTATTTTTTTATGCATAATAAAAACATGTGATATCTTGCTTGTTCATGAACATAAATTGGTAAAACTTTGTATGTTGCTACATCTAGTGGTGATCCATTGGTTTTGCATAAAAACCAGATTTTTGTGGTACTTGAAGCAGCAAACTGCATAATCAGTCCTAATTTTTTTCTTATGGAGAATAAATAAAATGTCAAATCTCGCTTATTTAATGAATTTACTTTGATGAAAGTTGATAAGTGCCTTCATAACTTGGTGAAGTACCATTTGAAATTCGCTGAGTATGCAGGTTTCCTACAACGGGGGAAATATACAAATATATTTACTCAAAATAATAATATTGATGGCTTATCTATAGATCAAGAGATTTCAATTTAAAACAAAAACCGAAGCAAACCTTGCGTTGTCTTTTAAAAATATCATGGTAAATATATATTAATTATTTCCTTTGGTGACGTGCACAAATAAGTGTTTCCGAGATTTTATAAGCTAAGTCATCCTGGCCTGTTTTTGACTATCAAAAGATGCGAACTTCATCCTAGATTCAGACTAGGTTCACTTGGATTTTTCATAATAGTTTACTGTTCTGATTAACTCCTTAATCAAACTCCTTAATATGGCTTCAGAAAAAAACCAGAACATCGCAGGAAACTGACTTGTTTACTCTTTTGTTGTCACACTTAAACGCGGTGAGGATGATCTAGTTTGGACCAGCGTATCATGTATAGGGAACGTCGCGTCGCGTCGTTGCATGTTGTTCCGTGGTTTTATTACCGGGTTTTTTTCAAATTACAAAAGATACTTATTTTAAACACTTTTGATACATAATTTTAATATAAAACGAGTTTGCACGGAGCACGCTGACGTGACGGAAGTGAGTTTCCACATAACAACTTTTAAAACTCAAAATCAGTGTAAAAACATACATATATTCCAATTTTTATTAAAATCTGAAAACAGCGATTTTTTTGGTTGCTCCTGGTTTCATTTAGCTGCAAAGCTGGGAATAAAATTTTGCGCATTATAATGTTAGGAGAAGGTCCAGACAGGCTTGAAATTAGGCGTGAGGTTGCTGGGAATGATACAAGTACTCTAACAAAGGAATAACAGGCTTTTCTAGTGTAAAACCCCCATAAGACAACGACTGTGTGTTAGTCGAAACACATTTTCTTTAATAACTCGGTATATATGTATGCTAGAATGACGAGAGAGGGCTTAAAACCTTCGCCTCACTAATTCCCATCTTTTTACATGTAATCATTTTACATTCGGGGCTTTTCTGACCCTTTTTGGGCCCAAAAACTCGAAATTTGAAAAAGATGAATCCCAAAAAAGGGGTTTAGAGTTTTCCGATTGTTTTGCCCAACGAACTTGTCCAACTGATAACAGAAAGGAATGTCCCTACCAAATTTGAAGTAAATCGGGAAAAATGCGACCGCTAGAGTGCAAACACACACACACACACACACACACACACACACATAAGTTTTGAACGACCCCCCAAAACGTGTTCAGAGGGGGTCACGTTAGGAACTTCTATGGTGGTCCCGGGCTAAAGTTTCTCCATGCTAATAGTTCACTTTTCAATAGGAAATTCACTAATAAAATAATCGTGTCAAGGTATGCCATAGTACTTTCCGGGTGTCCTTGGTCCAATTATCTTATCGTTTGACCCTCAAATTTGCAACCGGATTTACCTTACACGTGCTTTGAATTATGACACTTAGATAAGCTTCATTTAACTTGTACGAAAATCTGAGTAAACTAGAATACTTAAATGTGAGATGTCGACCGAAACCGTGGAAAACTTAGATGCTGTTCTAAACTATAATGGATTCTTGATTAAGAGTGGTATTCATTTCAAAAGAAAGCAAAATTCTTGCTAGATTATAAAATCTATTTTGAATGTTTCCTTTTAGCGAATTTCCCCTACAGGGAAGAAGTTATTACCGTAGTCGGCAGGGTAGGACCTAGGCCCGGGACTATGATAACTTTTCGTTTTGAGCTCCCCAGACCCCAAAAACACCATTCGTTCGAAACTATATATATATATATATGTGTGTGTGTGTGTGTGTGTGTGTGTGTGTGTGTGTGTGTGTGTGTGTGTGTGTCCGTCGATGCGATAACTCTCGTAAAAAAGGTCAGATGTTCATGAAATTTGGTACAAACGTTTAAAGCAGCATTTATGACTAAGTTCGAAAACCAGAGTGATCGCCCCATCCAAAGTGGTATTTTGGGGGGGTTTTGTAACCCAAAAATTGGTTGCAGGTTTGCTGCGACTGGGGTATTTTATTTAACAGTGTGAAAGTATCAAGTATTTTAAAGTATTTAAAGTATTTTAATTTGGAATTTTTAGTATTTTTTAAAGTTAAAGTATTTTAGCGAATTTCCCCTATAGGGAAGAAGCTATTACCGTAGTCGGCATGGTAAGACCTAGGCCCGGGACCATGATAACTTTTCGTTTTGAGGTCCCCAGACCCCAAAAACACCATTCGTTCGAAACTGTATATATATATATATATATATATATATATATATATATATATATATATATATATATATATATATGTGTGTGTCCGTGGGTGCGATAACTCTCGTAAAAATAATCCGATTTTGACGAAATTTGGTATAAGCGTGTAAAGCAGCATTTATGTTATGACTTTAAGTTTGAAAACCAGACAGATCGGACTATTCGAAGGGGTATTTTGGGGGGATTTTGTACCCCAAAAATGGGTTTTTTGAGTTTTATACATTCAATTTTAGAAAAAGTCAAATTTTAGTTTCTTCCATTGGAATCAACTTAAAAAGACGCACAATTTGGTGTTTTGACCATTGCTCTACGTCAAATGGTTACAGAGATATTGAAAGTGCTAAACACAGTACGTTGTCCAATGCTATTCTTATGGAGAATAAGAAAAAAATTATAGCTCGGATAATTTATGAACGTATTCTAACAAAACTTGGTATATGGTTTCATCTGGTTGTGGTCTATTGTTATTTTCACAAAAAACCCGATTTTTACCAATAATTCCCGTAGCAGCAAACCTGCGTCCTCAGCTCCCATGTTATTCTTATGGAGAATAAGTAAAATGTAATGTATCCCTTAATTATGAACATAAATGAATAAAACTTGGAATGTTGGTTCACCTAGTTGAGTTCTATTGATATTTGCATAAAAACCCATTTTTTGTGTTCCTTATTGCAGCAAACCTGGGTACTCATCTCCCATGTTATTCTTATGGAGAATAATCAAAATGGCATATATCGCTTATTTATGAACTGATATTGATGAAACTTGGTATGTGGCTTCACCTAGTTGAGTAATATTGATATTTACACGAAACCCTATATTTGTTGTTTATTGTAGCAGCAAACCTGCGTACTCATCCCCAATGTTATTGTTATAGAGAATAATTCAAATTTGATATATCGCTTATTTTTGAATATATTTTTATGAAACTTGGTATGCGGCTTTATGTGGTATTAAGACTTATATTTTGCATTGGAAATTCGCTGAGTACGCAGGTTTGCTGCGACGGGGGTATTTTTAATTTGTTGGAACTTTATATAACGATAGAGCTTCTAGTGTTTTTACACTTCACTACGTTTCGGAAGGTGAGGAAACTCCTCCCGTTATCAAGGAAATCCTAGTTACATAACTATCAAAAGTTATAGTCTACATTTGTTATCTCTTAT
Source organism: Allygus modestus (assembly GCA_963675035.1). NCBI lineage: Eukaryota > Metazoa > Arthropoda > Insecta > Hemiptera > Cicadellidae > Allygus > Allygus modestus. The sequence continues at coordinate 474,641,212 of OY776112.1, forward strand.
TTCCGTTGTTATTTACAGGGCCGGAGAGAACAGCTGCTACAGTTCTAAGAATTCTTGCCAGCCCTGGTTATTTATACTGTTATTCATAGTTAACTTATTAACTTATTAGTGAATTTCCTATGGAAAGTGAACTATTAGCATGACCCGCACGGTGAAACTTAAGCCCGGGACCACCATAGAAGTTCCTAACGTGGCCCCCTGAACACGTTTTGGGGGGTCGTTCAAAATTTTATATATATATATATATATATATATATATATATATATATATATATATATATATGTGTATGCACTCTAGCGGTCGCATTTGTTGTCCGATTTACTTCAAATTTGGTAGGGACGTTCCTTTCTATAATCTGTTGGACAAGTTCGTTGGACAAAACAATCGGAAAACTCTAAACCCATTTTTTTGGGGGATTAATCTTTCAAATTTCGAGTTTTTGGGCCCCAAAAGGGTCAGAGAAGCCCCGGATGCAAAATTAATGCGTGGTAAAAGATGGGAATTAGTTAGGCGAAAGTTTTAAGCCCTCTCTCGTCATTCTAGCATAAATATTTACCGAGTTATTAAAGAAAATGTGTATTGACCAAACGCAGTACGTTGTCTTATGGGGGTTTTACATTAGAAAAGCCTGTTATTCATTTGTTGGTGTACTTTTAACATCTCCAGCAACCTCACGCCTACTTTAAAGCCTGACTGGACCTTCTCCTAACCTTATAATGCACAAAATTGTATTCCCAGCATTGCAGGTAAATAGAACCAGGAGCATCAAAACAGCCAAAAAATCAATATTTTCAGATTTGAATAAAAATTGGAATAATTGTATGTTTTTAACTGATTTTGAGTTTTTATAGTTTTTTATGTGGAAATTCACTTCCCTCACGTCAGCGTGCTGCGTGCGAACTCGTTTATAGTTAACTCAAACTGAAACATTTACGACTTTAATAATTATAAAATTTGTTTGCAATTGTTTGCAGAAACGTTAGTATTGATTGACCGATTAAATAGCGATTGAGTAAATTATTAAATATTTTTTTAAATGTCTAGACAATGACGTACAAACAGCACATTATCTTGGTACTTGTACAGGTTGAAAAATCTTCAAGAAAAGTAATGGCAAAATGATTAGGTTAATTCCAAGAAAGTTATTACTTAGTAGCAAATTATATGCCAAACGCTTTAGGCGATTTTTGTTAAGAGGAATGCTATTTTATTTAAACCCAAAATTTGTACTATGAAAAATTTTGAATGTCCTAGGCTTCATCTTTTAACCCCCCCCCCCTTTACATAGTATATGGAGAAAGCATTGTTTTCGTTAAAATTTTTGGATTTTAGTTATTGGTGGAGATATTTGTTTTGGTGCCCCCTGAATCAGAAAAAGTGGTTTTTGAAGTAATGTCTGTCTGACTATATGTCTGTGTACTGGCATAGAGCCGCCAGGTTTTTGAAGTAATGTCTGTCTGACTATATGTCTGTGTACTGGCATAGAGCCGCCAGGTTTTTGAAGTAATGTCTGTCTGACTATATGTCTGTGTACTGGTATAGAGCCGCCAGCATTGATGGGTCGAATTTGATAAAATTTTGTATGTAAGTACTAATCCACAGTATCTCCAGGTTTTTTTAATATTTGGACTTGTTATTTTAAAAGGTAATTATCCCCCAAAATCCGCTAAAAACATGAACATCCAAATTTCTCAAAAAGGGCTCTAACGATTTTAATTAAAGTTAAGTAGCTTGTAGAGCTTCAGATTTTCATTAAAATGAGCCCACCCACATTTCTGAGAAAATCTGCAGGACTTAAAAGGTTCCAAAGTTAGTTTTTTATTTGTCATAAAACCATAAGCTTTAAATACAATTGACTTATAATCAATAAAAATGCTCAAAAACTAGCTAAATATTTTTGTAATTTGAATTATTACTCTACGATTATTGGTTGCGGATAAAATTTAAATTTAGCGTTAAAAACAGTACGGTGTCCAAGCAATTAATGTTATTCTTATGGGTAGTACACAAATTACCTTTCTCTTGTATTTACTGATAAATGTCATTACAACTTGGTATCTAGGTAAAGTTTGCATTGACGGCAGAGGATATTCGGAACATGTTCCTCCTAGCCCAGGGGGGTGAAGGGGTATTTCCCCTCTTCTGTGTAGCAAAAATCATTCCGAAGTGCTCCCAAAAAAGGGATTTTGGTGGATATTTATGAAAAAAAGTTCATTATAAGATGACATACATGCTACCGTACTTTATTGGTCATTGGCTATTAATTAATGATCCTGGCTAAAGAATCAGTCGGTCTTAGTCAGTAACAAGGCTACACAAGGCATCTCACCCATTATACGCACTCACCGATCATTCATATTCGTCTAGTTGCGTCGGCGTCTCAAACAGTGACAATTTAGTGATTTATATTCTAAAGTAATTTATTGGTTAAAATTGGGCTAAAATAGGGAAAGTATGTGCCAGTTTCCTGATACCATGTATTATTATTCTCTCCAACAGTGTCCTAGCCTCTAAAAGGTTTGATGCCGCGCCGCGTCGCACAGTGGTCACGGCTGGCGATATAGACGCGAAAAAATCTAAAGACTTTGCAAACAATTTAAAACTTCTTGTGACGCATGAAAATGGTGTTACGGAGTGGAATACGTAACTATAGCTCATATTTCGCCTACTTTATTACATTAAACAAACAAAAAAACACTAAATTACTTATTGAAAAAATAACATTATTGAGATGTTTTGCACACACTTAGTAGGTTAATCACTATCACTGATGTTGGTTTCTGAGTCTTCTGACCTTACTTCTATATATTTGGGTTCTTCTGGAACCTGTAGAAAACTAAGTACAGTTGAGGGTGGTTTGCTAGCCCTTTTTCGATGTTTAATTCTATAGCTACTAATTAAAGGATCGGATGACACAAGCAGCATGTGGAACAAGTCCTCCATCGTCTTCTTCGCGAGCATATTAAATAGATTTTTCTAGGGGTTGAATGCACAATACGACCTTTCAAATAAAAAAAAGTCCCCAGTTATATCAGCAGTATAAAACAATATGGTATAAAAACTGTATTCGACAAATTTATCAAATTTAAAATAACTTACTCGTTCAGTGGCAGCAGTTTGCAAAAAAATATTTATTGCAAACGTTTGCAAGAGGTAGCATCTGAAATTAATATGGGTTGTGTAGAATAAAAAGATCTATCAACCAGTAATAAAATGTTGTGCAAAAATCCAATGTCACCAATCCAAATGTGTATTCCCGAATCCTATACTCTAATATTAGTAAGGTTTGCTTGCTTGCTTGCTTGCGACACTGATCTCAAAACCGGCTCCAACGATTTCCTTCAAATGTTCGAAATAACTAATTTCTGGGATAAAAATAAGTTCTAGACAGGCCTCATCCCCAGCAAAAATCAAATAATGTAAGAAAACTAAAATGAAAAGTTAAAAAAATTAACATTGGGCTTATGGAGTTTCAAATCAAAACAAAAGAATTGTAACAGCTGATCATAATCAACCATGGAACTGTCAAAGTAATACTCATGTTGTATATGATTATTAACATATTGTTTCCTGAGAGCAGAGATTGAAAGATTTCAGTGAATATTACATATGTAGAGTATTAAAATAAATCAAAGGGACATTGAGCTATAAATAACAACTGGAGTGACCTTAAAAATGTAGAAAAGAGGCAAATGAGTTATACAAATCTGATTATCAGCAGGTGGAAGTGGTGAAATATTACTCCAAGTCATCTAAACAAACTAACTGGCCTTGCCCCGAGCAAAGCTCGGCCCCCAGGTACTTAACTGTAATATATGTATATTTCTTTGATTAAAACTTTTTATGATATGATTCTACAAAAAATTATATATCTCTAAAGGTTGCAAGAGGTAGCAGCTGAAATTTATAGGGGTTGTTAAGTATAAAAAGACGTATCAACCAGTAATAAAGTTATGACCAACGATCACCAACCCAAAAAATTATGCACTACTTAAGTAGAACAACTGAATTTTTATTGTTTTTAAAACATTTTAAGGGTTAATAAATACGGTTAAAATATTGTTTAAGTCTTATAATTACGTTTATTGTCTTTCAGGATGTTTTCCATTGCGTTAGGACAATTTTCAGTTTAGTGGAAGAGCAGATTTGTATCGTACAGCAACATTTTCCAACAAGCAAATCTGGACTGGTAATAAAGGAATGTAACTTTATTCTTGGGTTTCCCCAAGAATTCCCCTCCACCCTTCGACCTGTAGGAGAATCAAAAGCAGGTTTCTGGTTTCCCAACCCTTTAGGAAACTCTTCAGTTAAAAATTACACATTTTTGCAGACATGAAAAATACCCCTTTTTCGCGTGTAAACAGAGGAATTTGACCACTGTGGCGTCGTCGCCTTTACTAACGGGTCAATATTTTTCTTGATAACGTAGTCAGACATTACTTTAGAGATTATTGATTGGGGAAATATAAATTATCTGGTAAATAGATTTGTGTAAATGTTTTACTTTACCAGAAAGTTTTATAGCGGTGGAGTAAGATAGGGAGATATTTTATATACAGTATATATACATATACTCTTACGTAAGTCTATATGTATAACGGAGATTGTTTTTCTTTACAAAAACTTATTTCATGCGATGGTATTATTAACACATTTTGGACAGGTTGCAGTACATCTATCAATATAAATTTATTTATATTTCAAAAAGTGTAACAGAAACTAAGGAACAATTGTTTGACAGCGATAATAAAAGCCATACAACTTATAATGTGGTTTTTAACCTTAATGTACTTAGTGTGTAGATTTAAAAAAAAATGCATTTAGATTTAACTAACATAAACATGTTTTTTTTACTTGTTTTGATTTGGTTTCTTTACTTATCTTCAATTGATTTGTTATCAAACTGAATACAATTACTTTGTAAAGCAAAATTACAATAGTTTAATCACATTTGTATAAATATAAAATATTTGCGCTTTATCTTTTTGAGCTAGGTTTGTAAAACAATTCTATTAACTGAGCTTGAAAGGCATTTTTGCTCTTTAAAATGAGTCAGAAATACAAAGCAAACAACGGTGATACAAACACCAACGATTTTCTATATGTGTGTCCGTGGGCTTGAAACTTTCGTAAAACATTTCCCAATCTTGATGCAATTTAGTACAAACATGTGAAGCAACATTTATCACTTTAAGTTCGAATACCAGGCAAATCGTCCATACGCAGGGTGGTTTTGAACCCCAAAATTGGGGTTATTCATTCTAACCCCCCCCCCCGCCCCCCAAGTATAGAGAAAGTATTGTTTTCGTCATCATTTTTGAAATATACTCCTTTTGACATTTTAAAGGCAAACGTTAGCCGACGGCGAAGTAGCAACGAGGCATTGAACTTAGTCACTTAAAATTCCTTAATGAATCATTTAATGAAAGTGCTACAGCAGTACGTTGTTTGATGTTATTCTTTATGGAGAGTAAGTATAAATTTATATCTCGCTTATTACTGAACACATATTGACAAAACTTAGTATGTGGCTTCATCTGGTTGTGGTCTATTGATAAAACTATACTATACTATTGATATCGTATGAAACACCATTTTTCATGGTTCCCGTGGTATCAAGCACTCGAAACTCAGCCCTAATGCTGTTATGGAACATTAATAAAACGTGACATCTCGCTTTCGTATGAATGTGTTTTTATGGGTTTGGTAAGTTTTTATGTGGCTTCATATGTTAGTGAGGTACATATTTACGCAGGTAAAATTTATTAATTTTGATTTATAATGATTTCAGCTTGATGACCTAATAACTGACCTACTTCAAACTGACGAAACGTTGAAACCAGGTTGTAGTTTTACAACGAAAACTCGAAATGGAGACGAAATATTTATTCGATTTATACAATTTCAACAATGCTATAAACAGCCGCAGCCAATTACACTATAACATTAATTCAATATTTACTAACACAAAAAATTAAATTAAAAAAGAATCAATTAATTAATTTTATTAATTTATTAATTTTAATTAATTAAAATTAAAAAAGAGAGAGAAACACGCAAGTAGGCCTACACGCAAGTCTTATTTATGTATTAAGAGCGTAAAGTAGGTCTTTGTCGCTTGAGGGAATTTTCCGAAAGCGACAAAGACACTTTACATTTGAATTAAATACACAATTAGTCCCACAAATTACACAATTATCACAAATGTACACAAATTCACTTTCACCCACTTGGGCTGAATTCACGAGACTGAGATTATAACCACCGAGTCAGTTAGCTTGGTCCAAAGCAACAATCAGCTGTTTATTAGTCAGCGAGCGGAAAAGTATGCGCAGCGAGTGAAAAAGACTATTTTGCTCGCCAAACAGAAAACCGTTATTTTACGATGTTTGAAGATTGTAAAAAAGCAATTTAGGCGGGGTTGTGAATTTTAAATCACTTTATTTACGGAAATTTGGCGCGACGGAGGTAATTTATTTTGTTTTCCAAATAATTTGATTGTTGGTACAAGTTCAGGAAAACATGTTTACTTTGAGAAGTGGCACATACCTCCTACAGTGTAAACATCAAGCAAGAGGTTATCTATTTCCGGTGGCAAGAATGCGCTAGTGTGTGGGATGCGTGCGTAGTGACGTACTCCCCACCGTGCGTGGCACCATTCATTCTAAGAAACCGCCAAGTTCTTGTAACACCTACAGTAGTGCTGCGTTTGTTGTAAATTGTCTCACGTTATGTGGGAGGGCTTGTCTTGATTGTAAATTGTAAACAATCGTAAAAAATAATCATGATACAGATACACAAGCAGATATAGAAAGCTGCATTTGTACAATCAATAATCAATTGAGATTGAAAATGGCGTCAGTATAATACAAATACAAAATAAACAAAATGATACTCACGAACATCGTATTAAACATATAATCCATCACGTTGGATGTTCTATTCTTATAAATGTATACATCATCATCGCAATACAATAGCGTAGATACTGTATCTTCAACGAACTATCTTTTCAACAGTTGGGGTTTTAACCACGTTTTAACTATATTTTCACGGGTTTTAAAATATTAGGCCACAAAAACACGTATGATTGTAAAACATGCAGAGCGTAAATACCCTGGACTTCTAGATAACATTTGAGTGACACAAGATCGTGTATAAGCTGGTTTCAGTTGTGATATCATAATTAATTTATCTTTGTTCTTAAGATTAAGTTTTAATCCCCAGTGACATCGATTTGGAAAATTCACTGACATAAAACGGAGTAAGCGAAGTACATAGAGTTGCACTTCCGTTGAGGTCTCATTGTATTTAACCAATTACGTATTCATAATTTCATTACTTATACCACATATACGGTCACAAAGACTCGACAAGACACAACCGTTCGTCAATATTAGTTTTATTTTGATTATTATAAATAATAAATTGTCATTAGGTTTTTTCCCTACAGCGACTAAAGTGTTTCTTTACAGTCTAAAACACACACCGAAAAACATCTGTTTTCTGTTAAGCGAGCGGAAAAACTTGTTATCACTCCTTGCACAGTAGTTTACCGCTCGCTGAAATAATCAGCAACTGATCGATTGTTGATCTGGACCAAGCTAACTGACCCAGTGCCAGGTGTCTTTAAGCTTTCTCAAAATCAACAGTTTTCTCTAAAGCGAAAAGACCCACGTCATGCTCTTAATTCATAAATAACTATTTTTTGATTACCAGGATTATTGTAACAATTTTATTCGTGTCAAAAATGTTTAAGCCAACACGTACAATATGCATACTACTTTTCCACTCCTCCGTTCTCAGAATGCCTCGTACGTCACCGACGGTTGTGGTATGATTAATAACAGTCCAGATGTTTATGTCAGTACAGCCCTGTATTATGTGCAACAGAGACCCGAGTGACGCATGTGGGCCAAACCTCGCCGCTTTTCTCCCTCCAGACGTACTCCAGTATCCTCCAACAAACTTTCCTCGTAGAAAGATACACTTTAACTTAGGTTGCTGACGTCAAACAGATGAGCTTATTCGAGCCTTTTAACGCAATCAAAAAATCGGGGAACCATAATCTATAATTGGCCAGACACTGGAAATAGATAGGAAAACTGTTTGTTTGTTTCAAACGCATCGAAATACGACTAGCAAACGTTGTTTTCGTAGTGTTGGAAGGTGGATAGGATGGCAAAATAGTCGCTCAAAGAATAAAAATAGATGAGGGTTTACTCAAGAAACAATGTAGTCGTCTTAAACTTGAAATAGTATGCTTATCGAATGTCGTGTCTATTGAATTTTTTGTTTAAATAAAATCCTTCTTAGACTCACTACTATATTTACAAAAATGCAGTTAGTACATTTGTATTCGTTAAACTCGTCTTGATTACAGTCCTTGTTTCCTCGCTGTAATATGATAAAAGTCACCAGATCAAGCTCTGCACGAATCATTATATCGAGCTCTGCCAGAAGGATCACCAGATCAAGGTGTGCTAGAAGAATCACCAGATTGAGCTCTGCTCGAAGACTCATCAGATCGAGCTCTGCTCCAAAAATCATCAGATCGAGCCGTGGTCGAAGAAACCCAAGATTGAGCTCTGATCGAAGAATCATCAGGCCGAACTGTGCTCGAAGAACCGCCAATTTAACCTCTGCTTGAAGAAACGCAAGATTGAGCTCTGAATGAAGAATCATCAGATCGAGCTGTGCTAGTATAATCGCGATTATGTTTTTCATTATAGCTAGTTCGATATTTTGCGATAACTATGTAGGCCTACTTTAATACTTTGTTAGTGATTTCTTCCAGCCGTGTAAGTTTGGTTTGCCCATCACTCAATATCCATACTAAAGGTTAGATTTATGATTTATTCCGTAAACAAATTGTAAAATAAAATTATACCATAAATTATTTTTATGTTACTGAAAGCATTTTATCTACAGATTATTAACTCAACCGAATAGATAAAAGAGGAAACGGTCCATTGCAAACTGATCACTGATGTATGAGGCATTAGCTTCGGTGGATCGTTATGTAACATATGAAAGATAATGCAATAATGCGACCTGTATCACAAAATGTTGGCGTGTTTAACAACTGAACGATGTGCTTCGACTAGAAGATAAGGAAAAAGTAACAACAACTAGATTGTATGAGCAAACATCTTTAGTATTGAAATTAAAAGACTTTTTGCTGTTTTGAAATTTTGGTGCTAAATTATTTTAAGGGAGGCGTGATTATAGTCTGTATACAAGCTAAGCCGACAGCTGAGCCGTGACGTACGCGTACCAAAAAATGTACCGCTGGAACCGAAGACCATTAGATATTCGTGGTAAAACCACAAGATTAATTCGTTGTTAAATTGAAAAAAAAAACAATTTTATAAGGAAAAGTAAAATACACATATCTGCGGGGTTAACATTTAAATACTGAATAGTTATGTTATCTTTGGGCAATAAAGTAGATAATGAACAAGTTCATTTTAACTGATTGATCATCGCAGATATTTCTCCTGGACATTTTAAATATAATTTTGTAAATTCTTTAATCGCTTCGTAACTGTTACAAAGTTAACATTGTCCTTATGGAACAAAACACCAAGATGGCGTCCGGCAACTTCCGGTGATGAAGACTCAAAATTATAATATATAATATTATAATTAATAATAATATATAATTATAATATATTGCAGGCGTCTCGCTCTGGGTTGAATTCCCGGATGATTGTGTAGGGTCATTGGATCTTGAACGATGGCTAAAATCCGCATAAACATGTTAAACTACCATTTAAAGATTTTTTATATTATTATTCCTAATGTAATGTTTACCTTGGAGTGAGTTTTACGTCGTCTTTGGCGCGAAAACTACGGTGGCACAATTTAAGATTATTACCACGAACAATAAAATATACATTTTTTGTTTTTACCGTCGACTATTTTCACTACCCATGCTAACAAAAATGTACATGTTCCATTGACTAATTTATACCCAATATCCGTTTTAAACCCTTACTATCCAAAGGGATAGGCCAATAGATAAAGGGTGGCTGACGAAACCGAAAGAATCCGAGCCGTGGGAAGTTTCTAAAAGCGTTCCGAATTGACATTTCACACCAGGGGTGGGAGGGGGTGCAGCCGGCCTTGGCCAGGTCCCGCTAGGGGGGTGTGTCCGAGGTGATGTAAGGGATCGTAACGTTGGAGGGTGTGGTCGTCGAGGACCTCAGGAGGACAGGAAGTCGTCCATAAATAGCTCAGGCTATGCTAATCCTCAGCCGCAGCCGGTGGGTGATTTGACTGGTCCTCAGTCCATCAATCTGCAGGATGTGGCAGTTTGCACGTATGCTATCCTTGAAAATTACTTCTATGGAAAAACATCGGTTAGCCTCAAGGTTCTACACTGGGGCCGTTACTTTTTGCGTTGTTATTAGTTTTGTGAGGATGAAGCGCTGCAGGATTATTTACAAACTAATGCCAAACTATTAACCAATAGTGAATTTTACTGTAGCGCGGATTGCCAATTGTCAATACAACTTGTTTACTCAGTCAAACAATCCTTTCCTAACTCTAGCAAATACTTATACGCCAAGGCGAAGTTGGCATGAATGCCGAAATACGTATTCGCCAGAGTAAGAAACAGGATTGCCTGACGGAAGTAAAATACACCCGTCGCAGCAAACCTGCATACTCAGCAAATTTCCAATGAATATATAACATAACGCTTAACAGGATTCATAAGAAATGTATTCACAAACAAGCGATATTTAAAATATTAATTATTCTCCATAAGAATAACATTGGGGATGAGTACGCAGGTTTGCTGCAACAAGGCACACAAAATAATGGGTTTTTATGCAAATATCAATAGAACTCATCTTAGTGAAGTCACATACCAAGTTTCATCCATATACATTCATAAATAAGCGATATATAACATTTTAAGTATTTTCCATAAGAATAACATGGAGACCAAGTACCTAGGTTTGCTGCTACAGGAACCATAGGCGAAAAATTGTTTTTTTGTGCAAACAACAATAAACCATAACCAGATCAAGCCATATACCAAATTTTGCCAGTTTATGTTCATAAATAAGCGAGATATACAATTTTTCTTTTTCTCCATAAGAATAACATTAGACAACGTACTGTGTTTAGCACTTTCAATATCTCGGTAACCAATTGACGTAGAGCAATGATCAAAATACCAAATTGTTTTTTTTTAAGCTGAATTCAATGGTGTAAATTAAAATTTGATTTAAATTAAAATTACATGTGAAAACCCCAAAAAACACATTTTTGGGGTACAAAACCCCCCAAAAACCCCCCTTCGGATGGTGCGATTCATCTGGTTTTCGAACTTGTTCAAATAAATGGTACTTTACACATTTGTACCAAATTTCATTAAGATCGGACCTTTTTTACGAGAGTTATCGTGCTTACGGACACATATATATATAAATATATATATAAATATATATATATATATATACATATATAAAAATTTGAACGAATGGTGTTTTTGGCATCTGGGGACCTCAAAATGAAAAGTTATCATGGTCTCGGGCTTAAGTCTTACCATGAGACCTACGGTAATAGCTTCTTCCCTATAGGGGAAATTCGCTAACAAGTACTTCATATACTTTAACCCTCGGGATTAATTTAAACTCAAACAATCATAAAACAGTTATTATTCATTATTTATGTATTTTTAACTCTTTTCATGTTTATTGACATAACAAAAGCAATAACCAAAGTAAAAGATCAGTCATTACTATTGCACTAGTGTAAAAGTTATAGTATATAACAATTCCAGACATATATTTGAATGAACAGTGGCTGTTGTGAGGTGATGCAATAATGTTATATCTCGCGAAGAAAATATAACAGTTTTCTTATTCTTAATAAAGCTAATAGTTTTAAAATGAAAGTTATTCAAAATTTCACCTCTGCAATGATGCACTGAAATATTTTATTTAGTTTTACCGGTACGATCTTTTATCGGTTTTGCATTAGGTTTGAGCACATTTTCGCCTACGCTGACAGTAAGAGTAAGATATTTATCGATGATTTAATTCATTGTTTTTTGTTTGATTTTATATTAAAATGTAGCCTATATGCACTGGCATTTCTAATACAGCAATTATTGCCCATAAATAACACAAACTTCGGAAGTGACTGTGAAACCAAATTCGATAACAATCTATTAAGACGTTAGAAGTGTTCTGTTTAAATTTAGGCAGGTATTTTCTTTATCTCCTTGAAAAAAACTCACGAACACGCACTACATCATTATAATAAGCGCTTCTGAAGGGTGTATAAATTGTAAAGTGAAAAAAGCCAACAACTATATACACTCCAAAAGGGCAGAACTCTCTGCTCCGGGGTGTAGGCCATGTCAATAAATTAGGTATTTAATCTATAAATCTGGGTAACCACCTAGCATGGAGTAAATAATTCAGTTACAAACAGCCAATTATTTAAAAATCCATTGGCCCTGTTGCCTCTCTGATTTATATCGCTCATTTAATTTGAGGTACCGATTTAATTAACTATTGACAATAAATTACCTGCGGTGTCTATAAATTGGTTGGATCTAGTAATAGATCAACGGTAGGCTGGGTTATTGCTCTATTAGCTAACTGAAGGTTTGGCTTCGCCCCGTTCTCTGAAGGCGCTAGACATTGTCTGATTTGTAGCTGAAATCAGGTTTTGGAGATCTTATAAACTTCCCTTCAAATCATTTCCTCGGGTGAAGTGAAATTTGAACGCAACTCACTGCGTTAAAACCGCATATTCCAAACTTTACACACTTTTATGTAAGACTTCCCATGTATTAAAATTAACTCAAAGTAACGTTAAGAGATACTGTTGATTTATAAGTGGTCGTATCAATAGTTGCATCACTTTCAGAGCATATTTGAGTTGAAGTCGACTAAATACCCCATACTATTCGACGTCACAACATTTAATCGCCCCTCAAAACTTCTAGTACAGTTTGCGACTTTTTACTGCTTAAAACGTTCTTTAAGATAGGCCTACAATCGAACATCACTTTTAGTTCCATGTATATGAACCAATAATCTTTTTTCAATAAGAGGAACTATTTTAAACAATTTTTAATCAACCTCTCTGTTTTCCTGAGATATTTTAAAGCGCGGAAAATCTTTCCCGAAGTAAAATATTGACTTAAGAGTCTTCATCACCGGAAGTTGCCGGACGCCATCTTGTTGTTTTGCTCCATAAGCCCAATGTTGACTTTGTGCCTCCATTACTCCTCACCTGATCGTCACAAACAATTAATTTTGGTGTCAAATTGAAGGTTTTGTCGTCCTCTAGGGAAATACAATAGTCGAATTTGGATTTTGTTACAAATTAATGAGAACATGTACAGTGTTTCAGTTCAAAATTAAACTATTTATTATGCAAATATGGTTCCCAAATTTTAAAAATCGATATTGTATTTCCCTAGAGGACGGCGAAACCTTTAATTTGACACCAAAATGAATTGTATGTGACGATCAGGTGAGGAGTAATGGAGGCACAAAGTTAACATTGGCCTTATGGAGCAAAACTTCAAGATAGCGTCTAGCAACTTCCGGTGATGAAGACTCGTAATTTGTTTTATGTTTTAAAAGTAGGCCTAGTATATATTCAAAATACTAGTGTTTCTCTCGTATGCTAAGACCTAATTTGATAAAGATCCATTAAGTCATTATAGGTGCTTCAAGCGTCTCACACATGTTCGCGTTTTCAGTCTGATACCAGTGACACTGTTTACGAAGCCTTTCACCGTGAGATACAAGCCATCGGTGTTTTTTGCAACGTTTTGCTGCACGAAGCTGTCCATCGCTTCACGCTGACGTCGCTGATTGCTTAACACCGTCACGCGAATCTATGCAAATCGCTTCGACCTTTGTGCTCAAATTCCGTTCTCTCCACCTCCGTCGTCTTGACACCTGTCGTAGAGGATCGACTTGAAATGTATACAGGTTAGTGCAAGGTGTGGCGTTTAGATTTGACTGAATCGATGTTAGTCAAAATGATTCTGAAATTTGTATAAATAGAGGGATGGTTCGGTAATCTCGCTTTGAAGTTGAGTGGGTGGTTTGACAGTAGATCATTAATCAGTTCTTATAGTCCATTGGCGTCCGCCTACCATGATGTAGACCCTCCCAGAAGGCAGATCCGAGAAGACAAGATAATGATTTCATCGGTCCATGTTCAGAATATCGATGAAATGGGACACAATCTTTAGTTGTGGTTAGGATTCCACGTTTAACGGAAACCTCTATCCCACTAGAGAAAAGTGATAAAAGTGGTTCCTATCAGTTTTACTTATTTGATGGTTCTGTAACTGTTATATAGAACATTCGATTCGATTACTGCATGAGTACTTCATGTAATGCATACAATTTATTGAAGCCCTTGGTCATGTTGGACTCTGCATTCAGAATGAAGGGAAACATCAGTCGTCTCTAAGCAACATCCAATGGAGAGTGTAAGATAAACAATTACAAAGTGGGTTTATGTGAAAGAGTGACCCGAAGACGCCAAACCGCCTCTGTTCCTTCGATTGTTCATCTCGTTCGATTGTTCCTTCAAGTTCATCTCGTTATTAATTAACAATCAACTTGAAACAGTTGGTCTTAGTCAGTAACAAGACTATACGTAAATTATCCTCATCCAAGCACATGACTCCAACTACCTTAAAACACGCAGAGTGAGTTTTCCATAATAAATATCGATAGCCTCTGCAGTGAGAACAAATTTTGCTTTTCACTCATATTTTGGTTATGTTTTTCACAGCAAAGCATCCCTACAAAAAGAACCCACTTCGTCTTCATGTAAAGTCCCTTGTACAATCCCACAGTTGATTCTGATGATTCACACCACGTGGTCAGGAAGCCCGCGGACACCCTCCCGCCAAGCCGCCAAGGTTTGCCAGAACGGCAGACTCCAGTCCCACGTCGTAGGACTCTCGGAAGGCCGTCCTCTTGTCGCACCTCCAGGAAGAAGTGAAAATTGGCTCCGTCGCCCAAGCTGCCCTTTCCCCGAGGAAGTCGATTCAAACGGGACTTTGAAAGATGGATAGACCAGATTCAATTTCTTCACGTCCTTCGACCACTTTACTTTCGAGCCAATCCAAATTCTAAACCAATTGCCAAGTGGCTGACTTTTATGTGGGTTTTGATCGCCTTTCCTTGTGCCTTTCCTCATACATTTTAGATAAGATTATTAAGAGATGATTTCTCTTATTGTAAGTGATCAAAATCGAGAGGTACAAGCTGTAAGTCAAGAGTATCGGGATATTATCAGATACTAAGCAAAGACAATTCAATTAATATGGTACTACTGTATTACCACTATTGTCTGGCATTACTGTCGTGATTATTGTTGTGAGCCTACTCTCCTTTTTAGATTACTCGTCAAGTATTTTAGTAAAATTTGTTTGCTCTAGATCAACCACAATTTAGTTCAGGTTATTCATTAAGACTTTTCCTTCCATCTAATTTCCAATTTTCCCTCCGGTAAGTTGTTCATGCCAGAATGTTGTACTGCTTGGATTCCACCCCTTCATGACTGCTGCAACAAAGCCTCTAATACTTGATCATTCTGCAACGCTTCCTACCGATAGCTTGTGTTTCCCAAGTGTTATCCAAGCGGAAAATTGTCCACAATTAAACCGATTCAACCTTTACTGAGTTAATAGCTTGCGAGTGAATGCAACTGAAATCTATATTTACGTCCTGTAAAGTATACCGATTTAAAATTCTACTTTTCGCTATGAAACGTACTTTTAGAACAAATCTGCAAGTTGATACTTAAAAGTGAAATCGTTTATTATCCATTAATTTATAGATAAATGAAGTAAATACTAATAATTTGCTTCTCCAAGAATGGAACTCAGCAAAATACTTGCTAAGATGTGACATTTAATTCGCAATGTATTCAAAGCTAGCTGTCATTTTAAGTTTTAAGGGCTTCACCCGGCAATAGATTACCTTGATCTAGTATTTTTGTAGAGTCAAATTTACTGGGTTCGCTTCACTACCGAATCGGGCTTCAACCTAAAAACACCAGTCTTGCGCGGTTGTAATTACTATTTCATTTATCTGGTAGTACGTTTATGATATTATTATTCACCATGATAGATTTTAGTTCATTCATCCATCGTAGAATAGCATTAATAAGGCCTGATTGTAATTGACCTAAAATATCCTGTTTTAAAACCATTTAACATGTATTGTATTGGTGAACTTGCAGGGCTGCCAAGAACAGGGGGCAACAGTGATATTTTGCCCCATGGTAGAACTATTCCGAAGGTAAACAATATCTTGCCTTATTAAAAACCTGGAGGAAGCAGTTAATAGGGGTCTATTACAGAACCTCTGCCCTAGGCCTCCGAATCAATTTGGCGGCCCTGCAAATCTGTATATTTCACCTTTTATACAAAAAATTAACCCGTTTTTTCGAATTAAGACTCTAAAAACACAGATCTATTTATTCAGCACCAAGTGTTCTAACAAATCCCTCTAGACAAACATACTTCATGCTGAAAACATTACAACTGAATCCAAAACCCAAAGATGCCAAAAGTTGTTTTACCTTAACCAATACATACATAACCACATTGCCATAACTATGGGGAGCTTTGTAGACTGTAGAGCTTTAGCATCAGACTGGAGTAACCGTTCCAGATGTAATGGACTTGTCAAGTGACTCTCTACATTACACCTGGAATTTCCCGCCGGCGCGGTCGATAGTCTGTAGTTCTGGCGGGAAAATTCCCAGACCTTGACGGGCGCGGTCAAGATGTATTGGTCCAGTCTGCAAATCTTTCCGCGATCGTCGGTTTCTTGGTACTATACATGTAATTCAATCAGAAATTTCACCTGATGGAATATTTTCTTGATTAATATCCCCTCTTGCGTCAAGTAATTCAATCGCCGACCGCGTTCTAATTGTGGCTTGGCCTTCATTGCAGATTTCTTGTTATACTGTTAATTTGCTGGAATTCACGATAATAGAAGCGTAGTTGATTTAATTTATGTAGTTTTCTTCTATCCTTTTTTCTTAATTTACCCTACTCATTTTAACATTGAAGTTTGTAAAAACCCTGTAGAAACAACTCATTGCATATATACATTCAGAATTGCTGTAAAAGTAGTTCTTGATCAGATCCTATTTTATAAAACAACGTACTAAACATTACTAATTCATTAAATTAGATTTCCATCAACGTAAATGATATAATCATTCTAACATTTCTACTGGTTTTAGTCACATCACGTTTTTACTTTCAAGTTAATTTCATTAAGGGAATAGGTATAGCATGAAGAAAAGTAAAATAACCCCTGTTTTTAATTACTGATTTATCAGGAATAGAAGCTTAACAACTGGCATTTGCATGAAAGTTGTACGAGGACTGTCAAGACAAATCGGTATAAATCATATCCCCGTTAGATAAAGAAATTGATGGATCACTTTCTGTTGAATAACCGAAATACAGTTGGGTGTAGGATAAACTTCAATACTTTGGTTGACTTGATTAAAAACGAAAAAATATAGCCACAACCATGGAACCACAGAATTTACCAAATGATTTTGTGGACTAAAATTGTATTTCTTTATAACTTTGAAATGTTCAAAATATAACATAGAACAACTTAGAGAATACGGATCTCATATTACAGACCAATTACAACTGGAAAATCACTGCTATACTTGGACTTGCAAGAAACGAACGAGGATGGACCACGACGATAATAACGTCAAAGACAGCGCAGTCCAGACAACCGGGTGATTGATCTCGTATGCGGCATGCGACATGAGACATGCGGCAAGACGTGACGTAAGTGACATTATAGTGACGAGATCTAGTTGTGTGTTGTATGAGTGACGCGTGGAAATCGGACCTTGAGTTTGGATGTCAACTGGAAGAAGCTTGTACCCTTGTGATGTCGAACTCGCGAACTCTCGAAGTAGTAATGATTCATAGACGTCGTAACATCAGCGCAAGCGGAAATGGCTTCATATATTCAAATTTCAAATGTTCTTGATTGGCTAAATAAGAATGGATTATTGGTAAACAGTTCAATAACTAAATTTATGGCTTTTGATAAAACTTTATCAAATATAAAAAATCATTATATGCTTATTGATGACATGTTTGTCTATGCACGTGAAACTACTAAATTTCTTGGCATAACAATCACATCAAATTTATCACGGCTCCCACATATTCAAGAAGTATGCAAACAAATTAGTTCTGGAATATATATGATCAAAATTCTATAAAAATGCTGCAATTTAAATGTGACTAAACTTATTTATTATTCATATATGTCCATTCACATTTATCTTATGGAATTACATTTCGGTGTTCAAGTCCTGAAACGAAGATGATGTTCATTCTACAGAAAAGAGCACTAAGAACTATGTGCCAAATTCAAAAATCAAGTTCTTGCAGAAAACTTTTCCAAAATCTGGATTTCCTTCCTCTTGCTGCTAAATATATCATGCAAACTGCAAACTATAAACATACCCATAGAAGATTATTCGAAGAAAAAAATAAATCGTATATATTACACCAGGAATATTAAACACTTAAATATTCCCAACCATAGAACTACTTTTGGACAAAAAGGTCTACAATATATAAGTATAAAAAGTTACAATAAAATTCCAGAAAAAATCAATTAGATAAAAAAATATAAAAAATCAAAGCAGGTCTAAAAGAAGAGTTATCAAAACATGTATTTATGAAATTGAAGATTTTTTAATGACGGCCAAGATTAAGAACAATTGAAAATATAAATTATTCAGTTAGTTAAAATATTGTATCTAGTCTTAACCATACATATGGCAATCAAGACTTATGTTAAAAATAAATAAATAAAAATATAGGTTTAGATGAGTTGCTTGCGTAGTGGCCAATGCAACGGACTTCGGAATCATGGCAGCGGCCTGTCGTGGGTGAAGTTAAAATGTTCTGTCAAACAATAATGTTCATTTTTAGTAAAGTTAAATTTATTTTATTAAGGATCAAAGCAATTAAGAGAAACGAGTATTGTTAGCGTTCTTGATTGTACAGTTTATTATAATTATAAATCTTTAAATTATAGTAAATAAACTTGATTTATAATAATTGACAGAAATTGAGATTTGCACCGCATTAAGTTTCATTAAGTTTTTTCAGCTTACGTAAATGTTACTTGACTTGTCCTTGTCATATTGTGTCTATTTTTAGTTTTTTCTTTTATCTCTATAACTGGAAATCCGATATTGTTGAAGTTCTAAAAATGTTCTGTTTGGTAATCTGTTCGTTTGAACGGAGCGAGTGGACGATGAACCTAAATAAAAATAGATGTATAAATAATTATCTCGTAAGATAATGACATCCGAGAACAAATCATTCACGTAATTTGTCATTGATATTTATTTAACGGCACCTTGCACATGCTCCACACCCTTTCTACATCGGCCAGCGATAACCAGTCAGTCGGTGGTTTAACCAGTTAAATATTGTAAATAGTTTTAATTGCCACACAAGTCAGAAATTGTTTTTGTTTTTGTTTTTGTAATACATCATTTTCAGACCTAAATCAGGTGTCCGGCCCCAAAAGTATAGCCACATGTACGCACGTATATGTGTATTGTTCTGTCCGTGCTTAACATATCGCCCAAACACCGAGCAGAGGGTTATAATTTAAATCTATATCTATAAATACTAAATTCTTATCAACGCCCAGGCCAAACCATTGCACCTAGAAGCACGAAATTTTGCTTTTAAACTCCTCTTATAGCACAGGCACCCACTAAGCAGGGATTTCAAGAAATTCCCATAGGGCTATGCGCCACGGGGCTTCAAAGTTCCTACCCTGTGTTATTCTTATGAACATTCACTTTGGTTTGAGCTGATGAAATTCTATCAGCTGATTATGATTCGTAGTAGTTCCACGGGTCAACCACAGAATGCAGCACACACAACTGTCGTATTCCCTGGTGAAACCGGGAACGATGGCAGATCGTATAAAATAAATTTCCCTGGTCCCCAAAAATGATATTCCCATCTCCTGTTTACTAAGAACATAAGGTTGTTGGGCCGTGTGGAGTGTTTTTTTATTAAATTAAAAGATAGCGCTTTACAAAAAAAATTATGGTTTAAATTAAACCTAGTATAGATCAAGGCTCTTGGTGAACAACATTGCCATTGTAATATGTCTGACACTCCTGGCAACATTGAACTTGGTGTTTGTCTCATCTCGCTCTTGGTAAACAACATTGCCCTTGCAATATGTCTGACACTCCTGGTAAGCAACATTGAACTTGGTGTTTGTCTCATCTCGCTCTTGGTAAACAACATTGCCCTTGCAATATGTCTGACACTCCTGGTAAGCAACATTGAACTTGGTGTTTATCTCATCTCGCTCTTGGTAAACAACATTGCCCTTGCAATATGTCTGACACTCCTGGTAAGCAACATTGAACTTGGTGTTTATCTCATCTCGCTCTTGGTAAACAACATTGCCCTTGCAATATGTCTGACACTCCTGGTAAGCAACATTGAACTTGGTGTTTGTCTCATCTCGCTCTTGGTAAACAACATTGCCCTTGCAATATGTCTGACACTCCTGGTAAGCAACATTGAACTTGGTGTTTGTCTCATCTCGCTCTTGGTAAACAACACTGCCCTTGCAATATGTCTGACACTCCTGGTAAGCAACATTGAACTTGGTGTTTATCTCATCTCGCTCTTGGTAAACAACATTGCCCTTGCAATATGTCTGACACTCCTGGTAAGCAACATTGAACTTGGTGTTTGTCTCATCTCGCTCTTGGTAAACAACATTGCCCTTGCAATATGTCTGACACTCCTGGTAAGCAACATTGAACTTGGTGTTTATCTCATCTCGCTCTTGGTAAACAACATTGCCCTTGCAATATGTCTGACACTCCTGGTAAGCAACATTGAACTTGGTGTTTGTCTCATCTTGCTCTTGGTAAACAACATTGCCCTTGCAATATGTCTGACACTCCTGGTAAGCAACATTGAACTTGGTGTTTGTCTCATCTCGCTCTTGGTAAACAACATTGCCCTTGCAATATGTCTGACACTCCTGGTAAGCAACATTGAACTTGGTGTTTGTCTCATCTCGCTCTTGGTAAACAACATTGCCCTTGCAATATGTCTGACACTCCTGGTAAGCAACATTGAACTTGGTGTTTATCTCATCTCGCTCTTGGTAAACAACATTGCCCTTGCAATATGTCTGACACTCCTGGTAAGCAACATTGTACTTGGCGTTTATCTCATCTTGCTCTTGGTAAACAACATTGCCCTTGCAATACACCTCACGCACTTGGCAAGCAACATTGTACTTGGTGTTTATCTCATCTCGCTCTTGGTAAACAACACTGCCCTTGCAATATGCCTGATACACTTGGTAAGCAACATTGTACTTGGCGTTTATCTCATCTTGCTCTTGGTAAACAACATTGCCCTTGCAATACACCTCACGCACTTGGCAAGCAACATTGTACTTGGTGTTTATCTCATCTCGCTCTTGGTAAACAACATTGCCCTTGCAATATGTCTGACACTCCTGGTAAGCAACATTGAACTTGGTGTTTGTCTCATCTCGCTCTTGGTAAACAACATTGCCCTTGCAATATGTCTGACACTCCTGGTAAGCAACATTGTACTTGGCGTTTATCTCATCTTGCTCTTGGTAAACAACATTGCCCTTGCAATACACCTCACGCACTTGGCAAGCAACATTGTACTTGGTGTTTATCTCATCTCGCTCTTGGTAAACAACACTGCCCTTGCAATATGCCTGATACACTTGGTAAGCAACATTGTACTTGGCGTTTATCTCATCTTGCTCTTGGTAAACAACATTGCCCTTGCAATACACCTCACGCACTTGGCAAGCAACATTGTACTTGGTGTTTATCTCATCTCGCTCTTGGTAAACAACACTGCCCTTGCAATATGCCTGATACACTTGGTAAGCAACATTGTACTTGGCGTTTATCTCATCTTGCTCTTGGTAAACAACATTGCCCTTGCAATACACCTCACGCACTTGGCAAGCAACATTGTACTTGGTGTTTATCTCATCTCGCTCTTGGTAAACAACATTGCCCTTGCAATATGTCTGACACTCCTGGTAAGCAACATTGTACTTGGTGTTTATCTCAACTCGCTCTTGGTAAACAACACTGCCCTTGCAATATGTCTGACACTCCTGGTAAGCAACATTGTACTTGGTGTTTATCTCAACTCGCTCTTGGTAAACAACACTGCCCTTGCAATATGCCTGATACACTTGGTAAGCAACATTGTACTTGGCGTTTATCTCATCTTGCTCTTGGTAAACAACATTGCCCTTGCAATACACCTCACGCACTTGGCAAGCAACATTGTACTTGGTGTTTATCTCATCTCGCTCTTGGTAAACAACATTGCCCTTGCAGTATGTCTGACACTCCTGGTAAGCAACATTGTACTTGGTGTTTATCTCATCTCGCTCTTGGTAAACAACACTGCCCTTGCAATATGTCTGACACTCCTGGTAAGCAACATTGTACTTGGTGTTTATCTCAACTCGCTCTTGGTAAACAACACTGCCCTTGCAATATGCCTGATACACTTGGTAAGCAACATTGTACTTGGCGTTTATCTCATCTTGCTCTTGGTAAACAACATTGCCCTTGCAATACACCTCACGCACTTGGCAAGCAACATTGTACTTGGTGTTTATCTCATCTCGCTCTTGGTAAACAACACTGCCCTTGCAATATGCCTGATACACTTGGTAAGCAACATTGTACTTGGCGTTTATCTCATCTTGCTCTTGGTAAACAACATTGCCCTTGCAATACACCTCACGCACTTGGCAAGCAACATTGTACTTGGTGTTTATCTCATCTCGCTCTTGGTAAACAACATTGCCCTTGCAATATGTCTGACACTCCTGGTAAGCAACATTGTACTTGGTGTTTATCTCAACTCGCTCTTGGTAAACAACACTGCCCTTGCAATATGCCTGATACACTTGGTAAGCAACATTGTACTTGGCGTTTATCTCATCTTGCTCTTGGTAAACAACATTGCCCTTGCAATACACCTCACGCACTTGGCAAGCAACATTGTACTTGGTGTTTATCTCATCTCGCTCTTGGTAAACAACATTGCCCTTGCAATATGTCTGACACTCCTGGTAAGCAACATTGTACTTGGTGTTTATCTCAACTCGCTCTTGGTAAACAACACTGCCCTTGCAATATGCCTGATACACTTGGTAAGCAACATTGTACTTGGCGTTTATCTCATCTTGCTCTTGGTAAACAACATTGCCCTTGCAATACACCTCACGCACTTGGCAAGCAACATTGTACTTGGTGTTTATCTCATCTCGCTCTTGGTAAACAACATTGCCCTTGCAATATGTCTGACACTCCTGGTAAGCAACATTGTACTTGGTGTTTATCTCAACTCGCTCTTGGTAAACAACACTGCCCTTGCAATATGCCTGATACACTTGGTAAGCAACATTGTACTTGGCGTTTATCTCATCTTGCTCTTGGTAAACAACATTGCCCTTGCAATACACCTCACGCACTTGGCAAGCAACATTGTACTTGGTGTTTATCTCATCTCGCTCTTGGTAAACAACATTGCCATTGCAGTATGTCTGACGCTCTTGGTAAGCAACATTATAATTGGTGTTTATCTCATCTCGCTCTTGGTAAACAACACTGCCCTTGCAATATGCCTGATACACTTGGTAAGCAACATTGTACTTGGCGTTTATCTCATCTTGCTCTTGGTAAACAACATTGCCCTTGCAATACACCTCACGCACTTGGCAAGCAACATTGTACTTGGTGTTTATCTCATCTCGCTCTTGGTAAACAACATTGCCATTGCAGTATGTCTGACGCTCTTGGTAAGCAACATTATAATTGGTGTTTATCTCATCTCGCTCTTGGTAAACAACACTGCCCTTGCAATATGCCTGATACACTTGGTAAGCAACATTGTACTTGGCGTTTATCTCATCTTGCTCTTGGTAAACAACATTGCCCTTGCAATACACCTCACGCACTTGGCAAGCAACATTGTACTTGTTGTTTATCTCATCTCGCTCTTGGTAAACAACATTGCCATTGCAGTATGTCTGACGCTCTTGGTAAGCAACATTATAATTGGTGTTTATCTCATCTCGCTCTTGGTAAACAACACTGCCCTTGCAATATGCCTGATACACTTGGTAAGCAACATTGTACTTGGCGTTTATCTCATCTTGCTCTTGGTAAACAACATTGCCCTTGCAATACACCTCACGCACTTGGCAAGCAACATTGTACTTGGTGTTTATCTCATCTCGCTCTTGGTAAACAACATTGCCCTTGCAATATGTCTGACACTCATGGTAAGCAACATTGTACTTGGTGTTTATCTCATCTCGCTCTTAGTAAACAACACTGCCCTTGCAATACACCTCACGCACTTGGTAAGCAACATTGCACTTGGTGTTTGTCTCATCTCGCTCTTGGTAAACAACATTGCCCTTGCAATATGTCTGACACTCCTGGTAGGCAACATTGTACTTAGTGTTTATCTCATCTCGCTCTTGGTAAACAACATTGCCCTTGCAATATGTCTGACACTCCTGGTAGGCAACATTGTACTTAGTGTTTATCTCATCTCGCTCTTGGTAAACAACATTGCCATTGCAGTATGTCTGACGCTCTTGGTAAGCAACATTATAATTGGTGTTTATCTCATCTCGCTCTTGGTAAACAACACTGCCCTTGCAATATGCCTGATACACTTGGTAAGCAACATTGTACTTGGCGTTTATCTCATCTTGCTCTTGGTAAACAACACTGCCCTTGCAATACACCTCACGCACTTGGCAAGCAACATTGTACTTGTTGTTTATCTCATCTCGCTCTTGGTAAACAACATTGCCATTGCAGTATGTCTGACGCTCTTGGTAAGCAACATTATAATTGGTGTTTATCTCATCTCGCTCTTGGTAAACAACACTGCCCTTGCAATATGCCTGATACACTTGGTAAGCAACATTGTACTTGGCGTTTATCTCATCTCGCTCTTGGTAAACAACATTGCCCTTGCAATATGTCTGACACTCATGGTAAGCAACATTGTACTTGGTGTTTATCTCATCTCGCTCTTGGTAAACAACACTGCCCTTGCAATATGCCTGATACACTTGGTAAGCAACATTGTACTTGGCGTTTATCTCATCTTGCTCTTGGTAAACAACATTGCCCTTGCAATACACCTCACGCACTTGGCAAGCAACATTGTACTTGGTGTTTATCTCATCTCGCTCTTGGTAAACAACATTGCCCTTGCAATATGTCTGACACTCATGGTAAGCAACATTGTACTTGGTGTTTATCTCATCTCGCTCTTAGTAAACAACACTGCCCTTGCAATACACTTCACGCACTTGGCAAGCAACATTGTAATTGGTGTTTATCTCATCTCGCTCTTAGTAAACAACACTGCCCTTGCAATACACCTCACGCACTTGGCAAGCAACATTGTACTTGGTGTTTATCTCATCTCGCTCTTAGTAAACAACACTGCCCTTGCAATACACCTCACGCACTTGGTAAGCAACATTGTACTTGGCGTTTATCTCATCTTGCTCTTGGTAAACAACACTGCCCTTGCAATACACCTCACGCACTTGGCAAGCAACATTGTACTTGTTGTTTATCTCATCTCGCTCTTGGTAAACAACACTGCCCTTGCAATATGCCTGATACACTTGGTAAGCAACATTGTACTTGGCGTTTATCTCATCTCGCTCTTGGTAAACAACATTGCCCTTGCAATATGTCTGACACTCATGGCAAGCAACATTGTACTTGGTGTTTATCTCATCTCGCTCTTGGTAAACAACACTGCCCTTGCAATATGCCTGATACACTTGGTAAGCAACATTGTACTTGGCGTTTATCTCATCTTGCTCTTGGTAAACAACATTGCCCTTGCAATACACCTCACGCACTTGGCAAGCAACATTGTACTTGGTGTTTATCTCATCTCGCTCTTGGTAAACAACATTGCCCTTGCAATATGTCTGACACTCATGGTAAGCAACATTGTACTTGGTGTTTATCTCATCTCGCTCTTAGTAAACAACACTGCCCTTGCAATACACTTCACGCACTTGGCAAGCAACATTGTAATTGGTGTTTATCTCATCTCGCTCTTAGTAAACAACACTGCCCTTGCAATACACCTCACGCACTTGGCAAGCAACATTGTACTTGGTGTTTATCTCATCTCGCTCTTAGTAAACAACACTGCCCTTGCAATACACCTCACACACTTGGTAAGCAACATTGCACTTGGTGTTTATCTCATCTCGCTCTTAGTAAACAACACTGCCCTTGCAATACACCTCACGCACTTGGCAAGCAACATTGTACTTGGTGTTTATCTCAACTCGCTCTTGGTAAACAACATTGCCCTTGCAATATGCCTGACACACATGGTAAGCAACATTGTAATTGGTGTTTATCTCATCTCGCTCTTAGTAAACAACATTGCCCTTGCAATACACCTCAAGCACTTGACAAGCAACATTGTACTTGGCGTTTATCTCATCTTGCTCTTGGTAAACAACATTGCCCTTGCAATACACCTCACGCACTTGGCAAGCAACATTGTACTTGGTGTTTATCTCATCTCGCGCTTAGTAAACAACACTGCCCTTGCATTACACCTCACGCACTTGGCAAGCAACATTGTACTTGGTGTTTATCTCATCTCGCTCTTGGTAAAAAACACTACCCTTGCAATATGCCTGACACACTTGGTAAGCAACATTGTACTTGGTGTTTATCTCATCTCACTCTTGGTAAACAACATTGCCATTGCAATATGTCTGACGCTCTTGGTAACTTGCAATATGTCAGACGCTTAGTAAACAACGTTGTCCTGGCAATATGCCTGACACTTTTGGTAACACCATTGCCCTTGTAACTTGTATGACGCTCTTGGTAAACAATACATTGCCCTTGCCATATGCCTAACACTCCTGGTAAGCAACATTGTACTTGGTGTATATCTCATCTCGCTCTTAGTAAACAATATTGCCATTGCAATATGTATGACGCTCTTGGTAACTTGCAATATGTCAGACGCTTAGTAAACAACGTTGCCCTGGAAATATGCCTGACACTCTTGGTAACACCATTGCCCTTGTAACCTTTTGACGCTCTTGGTAAACAATACATTGCCCTTGCAATATTCCTGACACTCTTGGTAAGGAACTTTTTACTTGGTGAATACACCCCACGCACTTGGTAAACAACATTGCACTTGCAACATGTCTGACGCTTTTAGTAAACAACATTGTCCTTGCAAGATTTCCTCTGAACGCGTGACGTCCAGCCAAAAAGATTTGGCGCGAAGACACGGCGGCCCCCTGTAGTAGCCCAGATAGTAGAACGCTCCGATTTCTCAACGCTCGCGTCCGTAAGTCCAGTTGTTGCGTAATCTGTCCGACCAGACACATCGGCGTCCACACTCCGCCGCCGCGCCGCGCCGATCGCTGATTGGCCGACGCCACTCAACTCGCCCTCCCATTGGCCAGCGAGATCGCCTGATGCAACGGCCAACGCATTTGCACCATTCATGCGAGAACCGCTTATAGAAATCGGATCAAGGCATTTCGAACGCTTAATATGTTAGGCCCTTTTATGGTGTGTCTGGAATTTTAATTTCCCAGAAATAAATGGTGCACTTTCTTTAGAGGTAGGGAACATTCGCTGGGCAAAATAAAATTGCTAAACATCTTCGTTTAGTTTTTATTTAGTGTTTTTTGTATGAACTGTGCTTATTAGAAGTGCGCAACCTTGAACCGCAAACAAATGCTTATTGAACACTCACCCAAATGGTTATAATAATGTAATCTCAAGGTCAATCCAATTCCTCCGATAGAATAAACCTATCCATAGACCATAGATGATTAATTAATCACATTTTCCTTACGTTGTCAATCCAAATTTGTTCATTATGAACGCATTTCGGTCTAGAGAGAACACTGCCATCATCAACATCCATACATCGTACATTAGGCCATCACTAACACCATGCATCGTACACTAGGCCTTCATCAACAACATACATTCATCGTAAACTACGCTGGTTTATTTAGTAGAACATATTTTTAGTCAAAATGAATAACCTGTTTCAAGCTAAAGCATTTTTTATTTTATTTATTTGTTACGTACCATTCAATCATTTTTAATTTCTAGGCAGATCTGATTAAATTACAGATCATCATCCGTGAACCATGACAAAAATAAAAGTTGAACAAGAATATAAATAACATTATTTTCCGAAAACGGGTCTCTAAAAGAGCGTCAAACTGTAGATAAATTATAATTTTAATAGTGTGTGCTATATTTTCGTTCTAGCATAATATCAATGGTAATATATATCTAGACTAATATGTACATAGTAGGCCTATTGCTCGAAACCGAGTGGTCTCATCTTGTGTCTGATTAAAAAAGTTTGTCTTGCTTTTTCAGTAGGTGTATTCTCAGCCCATGACACATGTTGATACTGTAAAACTTTGTTTTGTTGTATATGCAGCTATTTCAAAATGCAATCGAATCAAAATATATCTCCATGTAAGCTCCAAGATGAGCAAAAAACGAACCTTGAGGACGGCATGTGTCTTCAGAAGGGAGTATTTTAAATTTAAATTCACTTTGCGCAACTACGACTTGAGGCTATGTATTTAATCCAACAATCGTCAAAATTGTTTCAGAAATATCGGAGAGGTTCTGTTCACAAAAATCACCTTAGCTTATTATAGATATATTGCTATATAGACAAATACCCGATCAATCCCCTTGCCATATATATACAGCTAAAAACATGAAATTTAGTCTATGTTGTCCTTTACCGTAGGTCCACTAACAAGGGACTTTAAATGTTTCCATGGAATACTATGTCGCACGGGTCTTGAAGGATTCTATGTTATTCCTTTAGGCATTCGTTTTTATTTCATCAGATTTCATTCGGATGAAGTTTAGAAGGTAACTACAGAATGCAGCGCTCACAACTGGTGTTTTCTACGGGTGAATTGGGTAAAACTGCATGCAATAGCTAGTATTTATATATTTATTAACTATCTACTTTTTTTAGGAAAATTTGTATATATAAAACCCCC
The DNA here is from genome assembly GCA_963675035.1 of Allygus modestus. Lineage (NCBI taxonomy): Eukaryota > Metazoa > Arthropoda > Insecta > Hemiptera > Cicadellidae > Allygus > Allygus modestus. The sequence goes on from OY776112.1 coordinate 474,670,438, forward strand.
GTCGCAGCAAATCTGCATACTCGGCGGATTTCCAGTGAATATATAATATAACACATTAAAACACTTACCAGGATTCATAAGATTCACAAACAAGCGATATTTGAAATATTAATTATGCTCCATAAGAATAACATTGGGGATGAGCACAAGGAACACAAAATAATGGGGTTTTATGCAAATATCAATAGAACTCATTTTAGTGAAGTCACATACCAAGTTTCATCCATATACATTCATAAATAAGCGATATATAACATTTTTATTATTTTCCAGAAGAATAACATAGGGACCAAGTACTGTACCTAGTTTGTTGCTACGGGAGCCATAGACGAAGAATTGTTTTTTTGTGCAAACAACAATAAACCATAACCAGATGAAGCCATATACCAAATTTCGTCAGTTTATGTTCATAAATAAGTGAGATATAAAATTTTTCTTTTTCTCCATAAGAATAACATTAGACTAGGTACTGTGTTTAGCACTTTCAATATCTCAGTAACCAATTGATGTTCAGCAATGATAAAAATACCAAATTGTTTGTTATTTTATGCAGAATTCAGTGGTAAAAATTAAAATTTGTTTTAAATAAAAATTAACTATGGAAACCCCAAAAAACCCATTTTTGGGATACAAAACCCCCCCAAAAACCCCCCTTCGGATGGTGCGATTCGTCTGGTTTTCAAACTCGTTCAAATAAATGGTACTTTACACATTTGTACTAAATCTCATTAAGATCGGATCTTTTTTACAAGAGAGAGTTATCGTGTTTACGGACACACAACACACACACACACACACACACACACACACACACACACACACACACACACACACACACACACACACACACACACACACACACACACACACACATATACAAATACATATATAAACATTTGAACGAATGGTGGTTTTGGCATCTGGGGACCTCAAAATGAAAAGTTATCATGGTCTTACCATGAGACCTACGGTAATAGCTTCTTCCCTATAGGGGAAATTCGCTTAAAAGCATAATTGATGATTTGGCGGATTCTAGTTTTTACAGTTATTTTTATCCAGGGAGGGGTATTCTGGAATGGGATGAACACCGGCCACGAATACCTTATACAATAAGGCAAGTCATGTTTATGTTTCCGATTTCGAAGATTGGGAGCCTATAACATTATTATAATTATGAAGTTTGATGAGCTATATTATAATCCAGCTTTATCATTAACTCGAGTACCTGTACCACTCTCTTTGACTACAAAAAACAGTTATATCTTCATACTACAAGTTAATACCATTAATCTTCATTTTTGTTGATTCCGACGAAAAGTAACTATAAACTTTTTAATGAAGGAACGTTTGATTTTTAAATAATTAAGTATAAGGAAATAATTTACATAGAAAACGTTATGGAATTTTTGTGTTAAACGCGCCCAATTTGGCTTCTTTTCGATTTACAGCCAATGTTTTAATCCTGTTTTCTCATACGTTAGCAATGTGATTACTGTATTGTACACCTCGGTACACCGTACTTCAACCATGGCCAAGTTGTTCTAGGACGTTAGAGTATCCTACACTACTTTCTGTTAACTTTCAACTTCCCTAAGTTGTAGTTTACTATTCTTGTAGCTTAAACACTTTTAAATGTTTACTATGTATTAACTATACGCAGGGGTGTCCTCAAGCCTCATGGCGCCATTCCCCCAAATGTGGCTACCCCTCCCCACCCCATCCCCCCGTTGTAAGCAATAAACCTTGACAATGGCGACAAAAATAAACAATGAACAAAAATACCTGAGTTATAATTAGGTAGATTACCTACTGTCACAGAGAAACGAATATATATATAGGGAGAGAGACCAAAAAAGAGAGAGAGAGAGAGAGATATTCCTTTGTACTACTGTACTACCTATGTAGAAAAACCTGTCGTTTCGAACAGCTGGCAAAAACCATTCAGACCATAGTCGAGGGGAGTGCGGGGTCATTAAATTAGCATTACAGAAAACGTAACAATATGTGTTTCTTGCTATTATTGTTTGTTGTTCAGAAAATCTTACTAAGATTGTTTTTATTAATCAAGACTGACTTCTCAATTAATTCATAATACATCATTTTTACAGTTTGTTTGGATTTATAGATATACATTTTTAGAAGATATATATATTTTGGATTAAATGTTTGAACGTTCCGTCATAACCATGAAATTAATTCCTGGACGAAACTGAAAGTTCGACTACTGCTTATGGACTTGGGCTTGATCTGGTCGGAGCTACTGGATTGACGAATGATTTCACTGACAGTGATAACGAAACGAACTCACTAGAGACTGATGAAGAAAATTCTAGGCTTTTTTACTAAGCCGTTTTCCATGAATCTACTTTAAAAACGGTCAATTTGGAAAATGTCCACAGTTACATGTTCATTCATACTTATTTTTTCGTAGTTTATTTCCCTTTTTTAATATGTTGTAGGCCAGTAATTTTATAACTTATTTACTTTGTACCACAGAATTTGCACAGAATTTCGCCACGCTCACAAACCTAAATAAACATTTAATTATCATGTATATTATTGTAAGTAGTTAAGATAAATTATTTGAAAATGTGCAGGTTATCAGCACATTTAGATATTAGTATTAGATATTAGTATGGGCCAAAATACAACAATTTATATAAATCCTATAAAACACAAACCATTTAGTTGAATAATACTATTACTCCCCATCTGTTATATTAGCTAGAAATAAAACCCTTAATTTTCTGTATGGTTATGCACACTGAGATCTATGTTATATCTGGAGTCATTACTCTTTGACTAAATATTTCCCAAAAGCGTGCCGTTTAGTTCAGTTTTTTGCTTTGTTGTGTTGTCACCTTGGTGTTAGCTGGACCAATCAAAATTCATTGGGTGGACGCTGTCAAAATGAAAAGTCGCCGACCGGTTGTCTTCTGTAGTGTTTTCTACTGTCAACAGTTGACACTGACATGAACTACTGTCAACAGTTGACTGATTTGAACTTATTATTGGAATCATCCATTATTTATTAATGTTATTATGTTGATGTGTAAGTAAAATAAAGGCAGAGGATACGTACACGTCCGACGTGAGCTGCTACTGTTCACATTCGTTCCAAATTATGCACCGTACGTTACTTTTCCTGTGATTTTTAAAACAGATTGAGAGCCAGAAAACCTCCTAAACCAACTTAACGTAACGTAACCTAACCTAACTTAACCTAACGTAACGTAACGTAACCTAACCTAACCTAAGTGGCAGCGATGTGAATTTGCCCTTACATTGGACGTGTACGTAGTCACTTCGTAAAATAAATGATTAAATTAACCACCCAAGTGCCCGTTTTTCAATGTCATTCACCAACGACCCTAAACCTAGAATCAAGACTATTTTAATTTTACCTAAATAATTACAATAGCTTCAAGATGATTGGTTACTTTTTATTTAAACAAATTCGCAAGGTTTCAAAGTTAAGTTTAACACCAGGTTTCGACTTGTAACTTTACTTTGAAAAATCTCTAAATTAACATTGATTTAAATGGGGAATAAAATGACTATACTACCAAAACATCAAAAACTCCCACAATGCATCAATAAACATATTGGCCAACATAACGACCGAAAAAAGCGGCACGCTTTTCTGACACAGAGTGGTCGAGTGGTGACTCCAGCCCTCCACTAGATATAACATAGAGCTCAGAGGTTATGAATAGGACCTGCATTCAGTAGGCCTAGTTATTTAATAAGGTGAAAACATAACGTAAGCGACTACATTTATGTCAATCCGTTTTGTTAACTACAAAATTATTGTTTTTAAATAAAAGTCTACTTACTTAGCGCTCAGAAAGTGTGGTTAGGTTGTGAGCATAAAGAGGAAAGAGGTGTTTTTTAGGTTAATGTTTCAATCCAATGGCTAGGATTGTTATAGTACATTAACACTTGCCACCTATCAAAAGAGAGGTTATTTTTGCGTACTGTACTATAACAGTAACATTGCCAATAATATTATTTATTATTCTCATCTTCCCGTACAAACACGAATTTTCAATTGCGATTCATAAATAATCACATTTATTTATAGTTAAAAAAACCCAAAATTTATTTTGATGGCGCTCTGAGCGCCATCTTCCCCCCTTCTGGGTACCCCTGACTAAACCATGTGTACTAACTACATCATAAATGTGTTATCAAGGAAATGTTTTCTAAGTGGAAATACTAAACGGAGTGAATATCCAGGGAACGGAGTATACGAGAAGGTCAGTTATTAAGTTTTATGGCGCATTAAACGTTCCAGGCACGTCCGACAAAGAACGACATTAAAGTACTAAATAACTGTCTTATAAATATGCTGATATTGCTGCGGCGTTCATTGCGGAGGAAAGCCGTAAGTATAAAACCTTTATGTAAAGAGAGAAGTTAGAAAGGTTTAAACTAATGAAATGTAGTCATATATTATTTAGAATAATGTTAGAGTAACAGGGCTTTTATTAGTGAATTTCCTGTGGAAAGTGAACTATTAGCATGACCCGCACGGTGAAACTTAAGCCCGGGACCACCATAGAAGTTCCTAACGTGACCCCCTGAATACGTTTTGGGGGGTCGTTCAAAATTGTATATATATATATATATATATATATATATATATATAAATATATGTGTTTGCACTCTAGCGGTCGCATTTTTTGTCCGATTTACTTCAAATTTGGTAGGGACGTTCCTTTCTGTAATCGGTTGGACAAGTTCGTTGGGCGAAACAATTGGAAATTTCTAAACCTTTTTTTGGGGATTAATATTTCAAATTTTGAGTTTTTGGGCCCAAAAAGGGTCAGAAAAGCCCCGCATGTAAAATCAATTCATGTAAAAAGATGGGAATTAGTGAGGTAAAAGTTTTAAGCCCTCCCTCGTCATTCTAGCATAAATATTTACCGAGTTATTAAAGAAAATGTGTTTCGACTAAACACAGTACGTTGTCTTATGGGGGTTTTACACTATAAAAGCCTGTTATTCCTTTGTTAAGAGTACTTTTATCATCCCCAGCAACCTCACGTCTACTTTCAAGCCTGTCTGGACCTTCTCCTAACATTATGCGCAAAATTGTATTCCCAGCTTTGCAGGTAAATGAAACCAGGAGCATCAGAAGAGTAAAAAAAATCACTGTTTTCAGATTTTAGTAAAAATTGGAATAAATATATATTTTTACACTGTTTTTGAGTTTTAAAAGTTTTTAAGTAGAAATTCACTTCCCTCACGTCAGCGTGCTGCGTGCGAACTCGTTTTGAACTACAGTAGGCCTACATCTAAAAAAATTAAAATTAATTGTTATGAATATGCAATATTTGCTTATTAATATGGTTCACAATGTTGCTACGTGGTAATTATTACTTATTACTTATTACTGACCAAATTATTTGTAACAACTAACTAGTTTAACAACACTAAGTCATATAGGAAATAATTAATATACAACTTAGTTATAGTTCAGTTAAAAATTATTTAAAAATGTTAATCATTAGGAGAAACGTGTTGGGAAAACTTTAAAAATGACAAATACAAAGTTAAGAACGAACTCTCGATTCCCAAGAGACATAATAATACTGAGACGTATTAAAAGTATACTTTTAATTTTAAAAAGTTATTTAAAAGTATACTTTCAAACACTAAATTTGTTGTTTATTTATTGATGGCTAAACATGTTAATTTTTTCATTCCATTTTTATTGTAGTCAAATTAAATCTTGACTTTAATCAATTATTTTCCTGCTTTTGAACTAAAATCATTAGCTAGGAGTCCAAAAGTCGATTTTACAATAATTTTTCACTGAACATATCACCCGGATTGGATTGAATGAAAAGATTGGATTTGAACGGATCGAATGAATTCAAATGGAGTTCAATGGATTAAGTTTCATGATTGATTAGCTTGTGAAGGACATTAGGGATGGTGAGCTTTCATTCTTTGGCTGCGCCAAAGGCGAGAGATTTACGTAGGCCCTTTGTATTTTAAAATGTAAATGCGCCATTAGGGGTGGGCAAAATTGTTGTCTTGACAATTTCCCATTACGTTAAACAACAACTGGAGTGCGTTGTATCCAAACTGATTTACGTTTGGATACAGATGGAGTTTCTTCTCGTCTTTCAAATGAAATCAAAATGTATTTTTTCATGAGCGCTACTCAGTTCCTAACGTATTATTGGAATAACTCAAGTCAAATCTAAAAAAAAACTTAATTAAATCTAAAAAGTTTACAAAATTCAACAAACTGTTACGTGTACGTTGTCGGGTAGTCTTAAGAGTCTTCATCACCGGAAGTTGCTAGACGCCAAACTTAGGTTTTGTTCCATAAGGCCAATGTTAACTTTGTGCCTAAATTACTCCTCACCTGATCGTCACATACAATTCATTTTGGTGTCAAATTAAAGGTTTCGTCGTCCTCTAGGGAAATACAATATCAAATTCCTTAATTTTGTTATCATAATTTCATAATAAATAGTTTAATTTTGAACTGAAACATTGTACATGTTCTCATTAATATGCAAGAAAATCCAAATTCGACTATTGTATTTCCCTAGAGAACGACGAAACCTTTAATTTGACACCAAAATTAATTGTTTGTGACGATCAGGTGAGGAGTAAGGGAGGCACAAAGTTAACATTGGCCTTATGGAACACAACACCAAGATGGCGTCCGGCAACTTCCGGTGATTAAGACTCTTAAGAGGGGGCTCCAGTCACGTAACGTTTTGCATTTATTCCTGCTTCTCCCATAAGCCAATGTTAACTTTCGAATCCCATGCCTCCTCAACGGATTATTGATGAATTGAGATATACCCATGGAGGAAATAGCTGATAAATGGCTCATTTAAAAGGCAAACTCTTAGCGATTTAAGAGAGCAGAATTTTCATATAAAAAATAGTCAATCCATAACAAAAATTAAATATTTTGGAATTTTACTAAACGATTATCCTATACTGTAATATGAGTAAGGTTTGCTTGCTTGCTTGCGACACTGATCTCAAAAACGACTCCAACGATTTCCTTCAAATGTTGGAAATAACTAATTTCTGGGATAAAAATAAGTTCTAGACAGGTCTCATCCCCAGGAAAAATCAAATAATGTAAAAAAACTAAAATGAAAAGTTAAAAAATTCACATTGAGCTTATGGAGTTTCAAATCAAAACAAAAGAATTGTAACAGCTGTTCATAATCAACCAGGGAACTGTCAAAGTAATACTCATGTTGTTTATGATTATTAACATGTGGTTTCCTGAGATCAGAGATTAAAAGATTTGAGTGAAGATTACATATATAGAGTAGTAAAATAAATCAAAGGGGCATTGAGCTATAAATAAAAACTGGAGGGACCTTAAAAATGTAGAAAAAAGGCAGATGAGTTATACAAATCTGATTATCAGTAGGGGGAAGTGGTGAAATATTTCTACGAGTGATCTAAACAAACTGGCTTGCCTTCCTCCGAGCAAAGCTCGGCCCCCAGGTACTTATTTGTGATTCAAGAAATCGCTAGCGGTTTTAACCATAAAATAATTCATAAATAAATGATTTCGGACAATCCTTTAGAAGGACTTTAAAAGTTAAATTTGGTCTTACGAGAGCATGTAGAAGCAGGAGGGGGAAGCTCCTTTTTAAATACTTTAATTCAAATTTGTTCTGAACAATTTTGTGATATTTTACTTTTACCGTTTTAAGTAACACAATTTTATTTAATTGATTTTCATGTGATAACAACTGTGTTACCAACAAATATTCGTAGATATTTGATTGGGATCGTCCTCTACCTCAGTCATCTGTGTGGAGACTTCATTGTATATTGTACTGTCGACTTCTGTTCAACCGTGTTCAACCTGTGATGGTGTTTTATTACCTTTTTCACTGCATTTTCAATTTTTGAAAAGGTTTGTTCAACTTAGTGCTCAAACTTACTAATCAGTTGACCGATTTAATTTTTAATTGGTTTATATTTGTAATTCGACAGTATTTTAATTTTAACAGATTTATTTATTTTTAATTACTTTCAGCTGCAAATATGTATTCTCATAACTCCTAATTAGCCCCAATATCTAAACTTCTTGGATGTTGAAATCAAACTCTCTTACCTATATATGTTTTACTGTACCATGCATATTGGAAGTCTCACAAGTTTAAAGCTGAATGCACACAAAATGGCGTTTTGTAGAATATAAACCATTACAAGGTAAGAATAAGATAATAATATTTAAAAACTCCTCGTTCTCCAAATTAAGTAGATTTAAAAAATAAAGTCACGCGGATAGAATCTTTAATTTTGTAGTTTCTTCAACAAATCGGACTATTTACTTTTGTTGAAACTTTTTTAAAACTCTCTCTATACCAGGATTGATGAAAAGTCTGATTCTGCTATAACACTTGACAATTTCAAATATTCCTTGATAAAATATTTCACTTTACTCTTTGCAAGAGAGGTCGAACAACTTTGACAATGGACAACCATCCACAATCATCCTGTGTGGCAAGCAGGTGTTCCCCACATTGAACTTCTGGGAACACTTGCATCACTCCAACAAATCTTCCTCTTATCAATAATGCATGCCGCCCGACTATTAACATGTATTACACCAAAGGAATGCTGAATGCTTTGGACTACGGGAGCAGCATGTTCATGCTCTGGAAGGGCTCACTGCTTGATCATTGTTTAGTCTCAGCATCAACGATGCCAGTGACAAAGATGACATGCATATATAGCTTGTGGAGTATTCCTCGGGTTATGAAAAGTTAGCTGCTACTATCGAGTTTTGATCCAGAGAACAATTAGGTTCTTTATCTTTACAAGGAGAAGGCAATGACAACTTTGTCTCTCTTAATCACTGGTTGTGAAGTCGCTAGAATAGCAGATTTCAAATGAATTGAAAATTGCAGAATTGCAAATGTTTGCAATCTTAAAATTGTAATTGGTCTGCCCTTATGACCGACGTTCTTTTGAAACATAAAAACTGTAAAAGATGTTTACTTTTCACTTTATGAAGATAAACTAGCTGTTACCCGCGGCTCGCTCGTAACAAATTAAAACACATTACAAATATTAACCTTACCAGCACTATCAAATTTGTGTTTACCATATACCTTCAGTCCTGACTCCTTTGCCCTAACTGAAAAACAACCACAGTTAGTAATTTTATAAATTATATATTCCCATAAGATTTGCATTGAAGCAGGACCCGTGGGGTGGAGCCCTAAGTGGACATTATCAGGTATATTTGTTAATGTGATATGTAAGCTATGTTCATGCGGTCCAGTAGTTTATGCGTGGTGAAACTACAAATATCCATACATACAAACTTTCACATTTATAATATTTGTAGGATGAATCTCAAAACAATTCTAATAAGAAAACTTCAATGGTGACTCAACGGGAAGCTTTCTTTATTTTTGTGGTGGCTTCATTATTCTTACCATGGACATACCTTGGGATAACTACACTCACAAGTTAGTGGTACACTACTTTCTTCATTGAACTGTGGTTGTAAAGATGCTTTGTAATTATTGTAGAAGAAGGGTCATATGTAAAGAAAGTCTTTCAAAAACTGTTCTTAGACGCAGCCTAAAAAGGGCTTCGTCATTACTCAAATCCCTGTCTCCATTTTTTTAGTATCCCCTGAAACCCTATTCTAATGATGCTGCGTCTAGGACATTATGTAACCTCGGCATTCATAGTCTATAAAAAGGATCTTTAGATGCACTCTCCTTGAAGCCTTGGATAGCAACAAAGAGAAGAACACATTTGACCTAGACCACTCTTTCTCTTTCTATTTTCTCTTTCTGAATTTTTTGGTGGCAACCAAAACCTGTTCAGCAACTAATAGCATTCAAAGTTTCGAGTCTTTGTAAGTCCTTCACATCTTACCTATTTCTAATTCATCAAAGAACTTCCTATTTGTTTTGTACGATCAAATGCAATTTTATGATTGCATAGGCAGAGCTAGAGAGCATGAGTTCTTCTTTCTTAGAGCCTAGAGCTCAAACGAGCCATATTATTAGCTGATGCATAAGGCTTTAAGTCATAAAAAATAAAATACTGATTGACAAACGAGGATTTCTAATAACCGGCCATTTCATCCGGAGAGGCCTTGGCCTCAACCTTGCCTCGAGTTTCAAATCCGGTGAAGGTCTAGGGGCTCGGCAAATACGATAAGATCAACTTATGGCTGGCGAATTTTGTATCTCCGGGAATTGCAACATCCGTAAACAGTCGCAATCAGTCATACAACTTCAGTCAGGCTTTAAAGGTGTTCTCAGGTTTACATTTTTGTCAAACAATTAAGGCACAAGCACAACAATTCATCTGGAGTATTAAGGGTTTACTACCTCTTAGTATTGCACTATCAAACATCAAGACTTCTGTACAGGGTTCACCGTATAGTCTTTATTTTAAATATTCCTTAGGTCTGGAAAAAATTCTACTACCAACAAACTGGAACATCCCCATTTAAACTGCGGCTACGTTTATCTACATACACGATCTGGGTTTGGATCTGGTTCTCCTGTTCCTATTGTATTCTTTACAAGTCTGTGTTTATCTAAATTTCCAACATTTTTATATTAATCGGTGATGTTACAGGCAAAAGAGGGGATTATTTATGTGGTACATCAAAGAAGGGGTTGAAAACGTTTAATTGTATAGAAAGTATGTACGAACATACATTTTTTCTTCGAGCAGTACTCCATTATTTCCAAATAGTTCCAACACCTATATTCAGGGTGGTGTTACAGAGGTTGACGCAAACCATATTAAAATTTACATGTGTTTTGGCCATAAGATATATTTTCGAAAGATTATCCGGGAATTACACAACTAAGCATGTACAAATTAGTTTTGTAAAAATAAGTATAATGTTGAAAACGATGCATTATACACTAACTTTAAATACCTTTTTGACATTTAAAACAATTAAATTCATATCCAACACGCTACGCTGGTTTCTTGAACTAGTTGAACAAATTTAATTGAGGATTGGTTTGATCAGCAACATGTATTCTAACCTAAAGCACTTTTTCGTTAACATCGAGACGTTAATGAGAGGTTGCAAGAGTGCCGTTAACAAAATTAAAATAACAATCTCTATGCAATAACGGGTGTATATAATAGCAAAACAGAATAAGAAACCGCAATAACAACCGTTTCATGAAAGTAATTAAAGAATAAACTATATGCAACTAATTAATTATTCTTAGGTCTCATTTTTCTCTGATAAGTGTTCTAGAATGTAACGCTTGTACGCACTATACACTACACGAAAAAGCAACTGGCTTTAATGCAATAATAGTGTACAAAGTTCTCACTTGACAACACATCACTAAAACAGCTTCCGCCTATATAAAACCAAGACGTAACTGTCCCTATCATACCTGACAAGGCGATGGAGTCACCAATAAACGATACATGATACACAAATAACGGTTCACGTTCAATTTTGGGCTGCCGACCGTGTGATTTCAAAAGCTAAAACTGTGGACTGGCTATTAAAGCTAAATTGAAAACTGGTTGAATGGGTTAAAAATAAAATCTACCTTTTTGATGAGTTGCACTTAGGCGTAATTCGGGGGTGGCATGGTTGGGCAGTCGCCTCCCCCCAATAATTTTGAGAACATATTATTCTAATATATGAAAAGTCACAATAATTACGATCACGACTATGTTTGCCCCTCCAATAAAAATACCGAAATTACGCTTACGGACTTGCAGTAAATAGAATGGTGGTCTAAACATAACCCTTATTGTAACACTTTTTGATGTGATGAGTCACCGATCTTTTAGATTGACAAGACTCTCCTGCCGAAATTTTAGATGTTATTTTTCTTAAACTATATGTAACTCCGCCAAATTCTAGCTGATGTTCCCATTAAAACAAGCGGTCAATCGCTTTGCGTATTGGGACGGTCTGTATGTAAGTAAAAGGATATCATTATTTGTCCTTGCTGAAAATCAAAGTCCACGTGCGTATTGGCTATTGTGTTCTAAAAGGTGTTTTAGGGCCTGAACGTGCATAACATGTTTGGAACCTACAGTTTTTCAGTAGTCAAAGGACGGTGAATATGAATAGAGCTTTAATTAGAGTTACTCGATCAACAAAGGACAAGAAATTGTTTTAAAATCTCTCATCAAATATATCTAGTATAGCTCGATCTTTTTTGTTATAGATAAAAAATATTGGAGGACTCAGCACTTCAGTGAAAAGGAGGAAACTGAAAACAATTCAAGAACTCTATGAATGAAAATAAGTTGTATATTACTATAGATTTGGCTATTTTCCATTTAATTTTTTTAAAAAGCCAAAAAATAGGTAGTCAGATATCGATATATTTATTATTACTTGGATATATGTCAGCTTTTAAAACACAAGATATGCCCAATGAGTTTAAGAACTCTAGTTAACTGTGCGGTATTATATCACCTCGATACATTGATACTTTATTTTGTACTGCTGATCGGTATTATACCAATTATACCGGATGCATTGCGTAGTTTAATATAAAATAAAGTAGTATATATGTACAAGGATTTTACTACGGTATAAAGGAACAACAGTGGTGGCAGGATTGGCGACGATGTACAAGATTTCCTCAGAGTGCTCTTTTATTGTATATAGAGAGGATTTTTCTTTAGCCTTGCCTCAATTTTGAACCTGAATGCCTTAAACCTGAAACCTGAAAGTCGTAAAGGTATTGAATCTTTAAATCAGGACTGGAAAACAAAATTGGCTGAGTAGCGTAGTGGTTAGCGTGCTCGCTTCTTAACCTAAAGTTCGCCAGACCGATCCTGAGCAAAATCCTGAGAAAATCTTCTGAAGGTTCGACACTGGATCTTGCTAGCTGCCTTTAGTTATTGGGCTACTATCCTGGGTAAAGAATCAGTCGGTCATAGACAGTAACAAGGCTACACAAGGCATCTCACCCATTCTAAATATATCATTCATTAATATTCCCTTTATAATGTTGGCGCCAGCGCGGCGTCTTAAACAGTGATTAAGTGAATCTATCTTTTTTCTAAGCCTATTCTTTCAGCAGGAGAAAAGACAGTTGAGGACGTGGTTTACAGGGCTATCAGCCAATCCTAGAAATGCTGCATTGCCAAACTGCACCAGATGGATAAGCATAATACTCGAGTGGTAATTTTTGTTCTATGCCAACAGTGACAGCGTGGAGCCCTATCATCGGCTGAAGCCCAACTGTCATAGTTCCTGTTCCCGATCATTCAAAAGGAACGTCCCAAGTATCTCCCACATCAAAAAATATTTAGAATAGTTTATTCTATTTGGAACGGCTCAAGCAGAAGATTCTGCGGTCTTCAGCGCGAGCAGTCGTGCGGCGGTTTGGCGGGAGACAAAATGGCAGGGTGATTAGATGAGTCATCGGTGAGCGGGGGCCATTACTCCATTACCTGCACAAGACTGGAGGGGATTGGTCGGTGGTGTGGTTTGAGGTTAGGTGACCTTCACCTTCACATGACCTTGACACTGGTCCCGTAGTCCCGTACACCGCCCGACAACGACCGATCGGCGAATACGGAATGAGAAATGTTCTAAAACCAGCATCGTCACTGCCCTTCAGTTGATCTTCAAATGTCCAACAAATTTTCTTTGACATGCTTTATCAAACAACTTACAACTCTGAACTCTTAAGGCGGCCACACACTATCGGACTTTTGCCCGAGCCAGACATCGAACAAGACATCGGACCGAGCAGGGAGCAGGGAGTAGGGCACAAATTCACTTCGAACTTCATCCCGATCAAGACCCCGAACAAGACATCGGATCGGACAGATTGAGCGCGAAAACACCGAGCGGGGTAAAAACGGTGGGGACCATTTTAGTTGACGTTGTGCAGGTCGGCCATGTACTTGTGGGGTTTAGGGGATGCAGATAGGGTGGTAGGGGGCTGGGGTTATGTAGTAGGGATTAATTTGTAGTTGCATATGAATTCATTTTACTAACATTATTCATTTTATTTAGGTTAAACTAGTTTAGCAGATTTATCTGTAACAACAATAAGGTGGTTGTAATAATTTAGTAAATCAAAAAGTAATGCAACATGTAATTGATTACAAATGGAATATAGTAAAAAGTATATATAAATTAATGCAATAAAATAACACATAACAAATACCATAACTTTGTAACGTTTATACTGTTACAAAAAAACTTATTCACATAAAAAAGAATTATGGTTACACTCTAGTGTGTCTCAAAGTTGCCCTATAAGTTGTTTGCTGCCAATTTGAACTGCTTGGTTTAATGAGAAATTAAAATGCATAAGAGATACATGTTGTAATTTTACATTTCGAGGTTTGTATGCGCTTCCCTTCATTTCAACAATTAAGTCTTACTACCTTTAATTTATTAAAAAAAAACACCAACAGTGTAGTAGGGTTAATGTTTATTTCAAGTAAGTCCGGTTAAAATTAGTCTGGATAAAATCTAAGTTTGTGATTACGTGACTTAAATAAAAAAAAAATTTAAATCTGAATTATATTCCCCCGAACAAGACATCGGACCGATCTTTCTTTGATCTTTCGTCAAAAAACCGCCTCGAGAGCGCTCGATGCTCGGTTCGATGTCTTGTTCGGTGTCTCGTTCGGAGGCCCCACAAACTACCGGATTTTCTCCCTTCGAAGCCAAATCCGCTCGGTTCGATGTCTTGTTCGATGTCTGGTTCGGGCAAAAGTCCGATAGTGTGTGGCCGTCTTTAATTTGGTACTCCTAACATACGTGATTTTATTATCCTTGAGATTCGATGTTCATTGGGTGTTATTTTACTGCCAATACTTTGGACTTTAGGCTAGACTATTAAACATGATTTAGAACCTTGAAAAACTATTTTGGCGATGCAGAAATTCCAATGAAAGACGTAGAACGCACCACCTCCACTAACATAACCCAAGACCCGAGCGATTAAACCAGTGAGAATAAAGCACCAGCATCAGTCGACATGACCGTTGTCAAATTAGCGAATATGATCCGAGTCGTGGCACTTAAAAACAACTTACGACAAAGAAAGGACGTCAGCGGGGCGGGATAATTGTGAGATTACCGAGAGATTGGAGCTGGACCGGAGCGCCCCGTGGCCTTCAGGAAGATGAGCCGTGAAGAGAACATTCCTGGGAGTGAGTCACCGCCGCGTGACGTCACGGGGAGAAAGTAAAGAGGCTGGGGTTATGGCGGGGCACATGGTGCGAAATGTTGCGGGTGTGTGGTAATGGGGAGAGAGTTCAACAGGGGTGGGCTCCAGTCAGGACAAATTTGTATCGCTCATTTATGAGTCATTTTAAAGGCAAAAAATACCTAGCGATTTCATTGAGCAAACTTTCGATATCGGAAATAATAAAAAACCCCGTCGCAGCAAACCTGCGTACTCAGCGAATTTCCAATGCATAATATATGTCTTAATACCACATAAAGCCGCAAACCGAGTTTCATAAAAATGTATTCACATATAAGCGATTTTAATTATCCTCCATAAGAATGACATTGGTAATGAGAATGTAGGTTTGCTGAAACAAGAAACAGAAACAATTGGTTTTAATGCAAATATAAATAGAATTTAACTAGGCGAAGCCACATACTAAGTTTCATCAATATTCAATAATAAATAAGCGCTATATAAAATTATAGTTATTCTCCATAAGAATAACATGGGGACTGAGAAAGCAGGTTTGCTGCAACAAGGAACAGAAAAATGGGTTTTATATAATTATCAATATAACTTAACCAAGTGAAGCTACATACCAAGTTTTATTAATTTATGTTCATAATTAAGGGAGACATTACATTTTACTTATTCTCCATAAGAATAACATGGGGGCTGAGTACGCAGGTTTGCTGCTATGGGAATAATCAACAAAAAATCAATTATTTGTGCAAATATCAATGTACCAGTACTACGAGAAGCCACATACCAAGTTTCATCAACATACATTAATAAATAATCGAGATATCAAATTTTATTTATTCTCCATAAGGATAACATTGGACAACATACTGTGTTTAGCACTTTGAATATCTCTGCAACGGTTAGGCGTACAATCACAATTTAAACACCAAAATGATTTGTTTGTGGAACTGAACAGATTGGTAAAAGCAAATGTGAAGTTTACATTAAAATAAACTGAGGAAAAGCCAAAAACCTTTTTCCCATAATATTAACATGGGAGATTTTATGAGCAGGTTTTTTGGTTTTTTCCGCAACCACTTAACCTAGGTTAATAATTCAAAATACTAAATTATTTGTTTTTTTAAGCTCTATAACATGGTCAAAACCAAAATTAAGTTTTTTTTAAATTGTAGGGTGAAAAATGCAAAAATCTGATTTTTGGAAAATTTAAAACCCCCATAAACCCCCCTTCCCATGGTCCGATTTTTCTGGTTTTCGAACTTAAAGTCATGAATGTCATTTTACACATTTGAGACAAATTTTATCAAAATCGGACGTTTTTACTCAAGTTATCGTGTTAACGGACACACACACACACACACACATATATATATATAAATTTGAACGAATAGTGTTTTTGGCATCTGGGGACCTCAAAACAAAAAGTTATCATGGTCTCGGGCTTAAGTCTTACCATGAGACCTACGGTAATAGCTTCTTCCCTATAGGGGAAATTCGCTAAAAATATAAAAAATATTCAATAATTACGATTTGTTATGGGTGAACTACTTGTGATCGAAATTCTACTCAGTAAAATCGCTAGGTATCTTTTTGTTCTTTAAAATGGACAATAAATCATCGCCTTCGGGTAGTCCGTTGAGAAATGACTGGCTTCGAAAGTTAACATTGGTCTTACGGGAGATGCAGGCAGACGCCGGACAGAAGTCCCGAATTCAAGATGTCGTAAGAGGTCCCTGAGCCCCCACAAGATTGTCATTAACTAATGATAATTGTTCCTAATATTATTCTACATACTTTTATAAACCCAAGACAAACTAGTTTGTGTTTGTTGTTTACAATTATAGAAATCTTTTATATAAAGAAAGCCGTGATGGTAATTTGGTTGTGACGTGGCGGTTGTTCAAGGAAGACGGTCGTTGAAAATTAGACGAGTGGTTGAATCCTTAGAGCTAATCTTCGGAAATGCTTAATATTTTAAGAGGTATCAAGCTTTTATGTCTGCGGAAAATCTAACGACAGAGAGCTGATCACGGTAGAGGACGTGTTACAGTAAAGTGTTTTATGAACGGCCACTTTTGCGTTATTTACTTGCCTAAAACCAAAGCTGCATTGACCTCGATGTCTTTAAAGAGTAAACACACGCAAAGGTTACACGAGACGGATTATTTCAAGTTTAACGTCTCCTCGGCCAAAAATAAAATTGTTGTTGGCCAATTTCAATTAGGAGTCGTATGACGAAAACACGTCCAACAACTGCAGACCTTTTTACTTTCTCCCCTTATACATAGTATATGGAGAAAGTATTGTTTTCGTAAAATTTTTCGAATTTGAGTTGTTGGTGGAAATATTCGTTTTGGTGCTCCCTGAACCCAAAAAAGTGGTTTTTACGAGATGTCTGTCTGTGTTTGTGTGTGTGTATCCGTGTGTGTGTGTGTGTGTGTGTGTGTGTGTGTGTCTGTGTGGATGTGTACAGAGCTAGAGCCCTAACCAATGGGCCGATTTTTATGAAATTTGGAATGTAGGTACTAATCCACGATATCTCCAGGCGTTTTTTTCATTTTTTTGAACTTTTTATTTTTAAGGGTAATTATCTCCCAAAAACCGCCACAAATCATGAAAAATCCAAATTTCTCAAAATCGGCTCTAACGATTTTGATTAAACTTTGGTCGTTTGTAGAACTTTAGTTTTCCAACAAAATGACACCACCCGCATTTCTGTAAAAATGCGGGTTCAGAAATTACAGGACTTAAAACATTAAAAATTCCGTTTTTTTGGATTTTTCATAAAAAAAACATAAACATACAAAAATATTACTATTCACCATTAAAAAGAGCTAAAAAAACTAAATAATTCAGTATTTTGAATTACTATTCTACGATTTCTGGTTGCGGAGAAAATTGGAATTTTAATTTTGCGGTAAACGCAGTACGTTGTCCAATGTTATTCTTATGGGGAATACAAAAATTACTATTTCTCTCTTATTTACTGATAAATTTCATTCAAACTTGACATGCTTGTCAAGTTAGCATTGGCCAACAGAGGAAATTCGAAATATGTTGCCCCCTTAATAAACCTGGGGGGAATAGGGGTCATTTCCCCTCTTAAAACCACGAGTGTAGCAATAGCAAGGATTTGGGTGGATGTTTTTGGAAACAACTTGTTTACAAGATTGTCTGTACATTCGACCGTGCTTTGTATTCTATATTAGTAAATAAAAATTAATTTATTCATTAAAGTTGGGCTAAAGGGAGAAAGTATGTGTCAGTTTCCTGATACCGTTTATTATAAATCACTTAATCTGTATAAATCACGTCAAAATTCATGGTAAGATTTTAAGCCCGAGACCATGATAACTTTTCGTTTTGAGGTCCCCAGATGCCAAAAACACTATTCGTTTAAATTTATATGTTTATAAATGCGTCCGTTACCGCGATAACTTTTGAAAGAAACACCCGATTTTGATGAAAACGCACAAATGTAGAGAGTAACATTTATGACTTTAAGTTCGAAAACCAGATCGATCGGACTATTGGAAGGAGGTTTTATGGGGGTTTACAGTTTTCCAAAAATCAGTTTTTTGCAAATTTTACCCCAAAATGTTAAAAAACTCAATTTTGGTTATATAGCCATTTTATAGAGCTCAAACGAAAAACAAATAATTTAGTATCTCGAATCATTAACCTAGGTTTAGTGGTTGCGGATATAAAATCCAAAAAACGTGTCCCATGTTCCCATGTCTTATGGGAAAAAGGTTTTTAGATTTGTCTCAGATAATTTTAGTAAAAGCTTCACATTTAGTTGTATCAATATGTTTAGCTCAACAAAACAATGTTTTAATTGTTGTTCTACGTCCAACCGTTGCAGAGATATTTAAAGTGCTAAACACAGTATGTTGTCCAATGTTATCCTTATGGTGAATAAATAAAATTTGATATCTCGATTATTTATGAATATATATATTGATGAAACTTGGTATATGGCTTCAACTAGTTGTAATATTGATATTAGCACAAAAAACAAGTTTTTTGTTGATAGTCCCCGTAGCAGCAAACCTGCATACTCGGCCCCCATGTTATTCATATGGAGAATAAGTAAAGTTGTATATCTCCCTTAATTATGAACCTAAATTAATAGAACTTAGTATGTTGCTTCACCTGGTTCAGTTATATTGATAATCTAAAAAAATTACTTATCTTCTTCGTTGCAGCAAACCTGCGTCCTCAACCCTAATATTATCTTATGGAGAATAATAAAATGTTATATATCACTTGTTTATGAATGTATTTTTGTGAAACTTGGTAATTGGCTTTATGTAGTAGTGAGACACACACATATATATATATATATATATATATATATATATATATATATATATATATATGCATTGGAAATTCGCCAAGTACGCAGGTTTGCTGCGACAGGGATATTATTTTATTGTTATTATTTTAAACCGATTACAAACAATTTTAGATCTGCGCACATTTAAACGAAAATATACGAACTATTGGATGGATGCTCAATCCTCGACAAAGTAGAAAGATTAAGCAACGTATGTAATTAATAAACCATATGTCTAAAAAGTACTTTCTTTATTTTAAATCACACAAAGTATTATTTGCAATTAGAAAAATACGTTCAAACGGACTACAGAACACTGGACACATATTATGGTTATGCATATCGATGCACACTGTGTTATTATTTTCATCCAATCACTGGCTGTAGCTAAAAATAGCTGTAATCTGGAATGGCATCCACCAATGTTTACAAACCCGAAAGGCATTTGTATCGGAATCCCCGCTATTTCCGAAGACACGAAAACGATCAACAAATTCCAGAATATTTCTGTCTTCCGAATCGGGTTTGAAAAGATTTACGTGGGCAAACACCGAAGAAACATTCGGGTTAAAACAGTTAGTCTAGAAAGATTATGGTCTAAATGGGGAATTGTGTAATGACTATTTCTGGAACATCTCGAGAATAAAGTAGAGCATAACAAAGTAAAGACGTCCCTATCCCAGACATTCGCAAATAGCTCGCAGAGGCGGCCAATTTCATGGGGAATATCTAGCCAGCCTCCTAGCCATGCTCCAAAAACAGCTTCGCGAATACAGAATTGGCACGAGGCGCAAAAGGCCCACCTGTGCCTCTGGCCGTCTGAACGGGTGGCTTCCTAGAATGTGGCGTGGATTTTAATGAGGCGTGAATGTCCTTTAATGTGCTTTATGTTTAGCAATAGCAAAAAATGCTGAAAAATTTGCGAGGCCTTTGAACAGAATGGTTGAGATATGTAGAGTTTTGCATGTAGTAATGGAGAGATGTGTTTCTTGGTTGGCTTTCTGATGCAAAATTTACACACGAAATTTAATGCATCTTGTAAGGAAAATATGAATAACATAGTGTTTAGAAATGGCATATTTCACTACTAGTTACGAAAGTGACCGATTTTGTAAAATAGCATTTTACGCGCGAGGCGAAACCGAGCGTGGAAAATGCTATCGAGCCCCGAAATAGGAGTTTTGTGACGAGTAGTGAAAGATACTTTACATCACGATGCAAATAGCTACACTAAACTGTAAAAAAATAACTGATATTTCATAGTCTAGTAATTTTGTATAAGTAAACACAACACTGTTTTACAATTCTTGTTAGTGTTAAAGCCAGCTGTTTGAACACAGAATCGTAAAAAATAACGAAATCACACTGGTGCTGCTGTTGAGTAAAACGGGAACTTCAATTGTTTGGTACAGAAAAAGTTTTGTTTGGGACAGGCAAAGTATCGTTTGGGACATGAAAAGTAATGTTTAGAACAGGCAAAGTCAGCTGATTATATGTTACAAGGAAATCGATCATTTTCGTAGATCTCATCTGCTCGGTAATGGGCTATTTTCAATTACAGAGTGATGAAAATAAATTTTTAGTCACATCAAAATAAATGAGTTAACAAAAAATGAGTCACATGTTAAATAGAGTTTTAAAGTTGGTTCTGTTTTTCGAATAAGTATAGGTTATTAATTGACACATAAATGTGGACGTGTTGTAAGTTATATCAAACCACATACAAAGAGGACCCGGGAAATGGATTTAAAGGGTTGAGTTATCCTTTCATACATAACTAGTTTTGGTTATCCGCTAAAATATTAGTTTCCATATCACCTGCAAACACGTTTAATACACGTTCATTGTTCACAGCATATTTATAATTTTAATTTAATTTCCAAAGTTTAATTAATTACAGTACTGCAATGCGCGGTGATTTCCTCGCTCTACCTTTCAAGAACAAAATGGCAAGCACCCTCATCAATAAATATTCATAGTCTTGGGAACACTAAAGGTGGAGACAAAAAACGGGTCTGTTAGAAAGGACTTGTAGCTAATCAGTAAAAAATAACATAAATAAATATGGCTGAATAATACTTGGTAAAGCGTTTTATTTGCTTTTGAAAAAATTGCTTAGAAGAAAAGTAGGCATATTGCGGTTACTAAATTAAGGAACACATAGTTGGAAGAAATGCAATAAACACTTTTTCTAAAAATCACAAATAAAAACCTTAAGATCATATGTAAATACTCTAATTTTATTTGAAATTCAGGCAATCGGCGATACTTGGGGGGTTTCAGGTCAATGACCCTTCATCACAACTCAGGGCAAACGTTTGTTCTTGTTTTCAAACCTGAATGTCGGAAAGACTTAACTTCAACCCCGCCCTCTGATCGAATCTGACGGTGTTAACTTTTTCTTCCAATTACTCAGACAAGGAAGCAGGACGAAGGCCAGATAGCCCAGCTGGAGCTGGTATCAGTGCTGCCAGCAAACGTGCGTTGGTTTACATGGCTGCCAACCGCAAGAATGCCGGTCAGGCTTGCCAATTGCGGCCTTGGGTATAAATAAACAGAAATCATGAAAGATCAAGGCTTCTGCTTGTCAGATGTGACAAATTAGCTGCGATAAGTCAATTGGAAAAAGGTCCCTGACCCGATCAAGGAGGTTAGCGCAGTCGCAATTGTCGCTGTCGCGGTCGTACCCACGTGGCCTAATGGGGGAGTTGGCTTTGGTGAATAATATGTGACGAATTGATAATTGACGTTTTTAAGAGAATGGTTCAAAGTTCTCTTTGCAAGACCACCCTACCCAGAAACACCTGTTTGTAAAACCCCAATTAAGATTGCTTAGTAAGCCTAGTTCGATCAAATTTAGAAAGGCGTTGATTTTATTGAAATGACGGTCATATTTCGGATTGAGTTGAGCATTTTTTTTCTCCGCAACCTAGTCAAAGCAGATGGGAAGGACACTTATAGCACATGAATAATGTTGATTTCCTACTCAAAGTTACTATAGGAAAATGTTTTACCTCAACCGTCAAAATCAGACACAAAGTAAAAACGTAGCTGACCCAACAAAACACAAAACCCTTATTAGGGAGTTGACAAGTAAGATTATATTATTCACGACAGTTATATATTAAACATTCTCATATACTTTATTAGTATTGGATTGCGTTACAAAACCGTATTTGTAACTATATATGAAAAATATAGTTGGTACTACATGAACTAGTTCTACGGAAGTTTAAACTGGATGATCCCAAAAAAGATCTGTTATTGAATTAGACCTCGACCCAATTGTCCAATGGAGTACTCTCCGAGCATCCTCGGGCCTTGACAGTGAACACCCCCAGCAGAGGTGGAGAGTATAAATGGCAACACTGTTAGCTACTAATGCGGAAACTCCAAACTCTTAGCGTCACAGTCACACTTCAAACAGACCGGCCTCCAATTGGTCTAATGCGTTTGGGGGGCCTGTAGCTCTAAAACACTCTTTCTCTCACTCATCTAGTAAAAAATACTGCAGCAATCCAATTTTTCCATTGCAGTTTTATTTAAATTATTTACTAAGAGATACGGTGGCAAGAAGTTTGTTAATCTACACCGACCTGTTTCTCCCATAAGTATCAATCTTATCTTTCAAATTACGACCCTCCTCAACGGAGACTCTGAAATTATTGAGCTATGGCTCATTTGATAGTGCGACAAAATAACCTAGCGAATATTATTTACTCATTAACAAAACGCAAACATTGAATATTTTGAAATTTCACCGAATAATTATTGTCCATCGTATACAAATTCCTTATACTGAAATTCCTTATACAAATTCCCACCAAATCTCACTGAAATCGATAGGTAGTTTTTCCCTATTAAAATGACCAATGAATTTTTAATGACCAATAACATTTTGAACAATCTGTTAATCAGGGACGGTATTTGAAAATTAATTAACTTAATTTAAGACTCTAGTCCCTAAATGTTTGTTGAGAATTACTCTCGTATTGGAGTTCCTCCCCATCAGGGACTGAGCTCATCAATATTCAATTTTAAAAACGAGTTCGCACGCAGCACGCTGACGTGAGGGAAGTGAATTTCCACATAAAAAACTATAAAACTCAAAATCAGTTAAAAACATACAATTATTCCATTTTTTATTCAAATCTGAAAATATTGATTTATATATATATATATATATATATTTATGTGTGTCCGTAAGCACAATAACTCTCGTAAAAAAGGTCCAATCTTAATGAAATTTGGTACAAATGTGTAAAGTACCATTTATTTGAACGAGTTCGAAAACCAGATGAATCACACCATCCGAAGGGGGATTTATGGGGGGTTTCGTACCCCAAATTGTGTTTATTGGGGTTTTCACATGTAATTTTAATTTAAATCGAATTTTAATTTATACCATTGAATTCAGCTTAAAATAAAAAACAAATTGGTATTTTGATCATTGCTCTACGTCAGTTGGTTACCGAGATATTGAAAGTGCTAAACACAGTACGTTGTCTAGTGTTATTCTTATGGAGAAAAAGAAAAATTGTATATCTCGATTATTTATGAACCTAAACTGGCGAAATTTGGTATATGGCTTGATCTGGTTGTGATTTATTGTTGTTTGCACAAAAAACAAATTTTCGCGTACGGTTCCTGTAGCAGCAAACCTAGGTACTTGGTCCCCATGTTATTCTTATGGAAAATACTTAAAACGTTATATATCGCTTATTTATGAATGTACATGGATGAAACTTGGTATGTGACTTCACTAAGATGAGTTCTATTTATATTTGCATAAAACCCCATTATTTTGTGCGCCTTGTTGCAGCAAACCTGCGTACTCATCCCCAATGTTATTCTTATGGAGAATAATTAATATTTTAAATAACGCTTATTTGTGAATACATTTCTTATGAATCCTGTTAAGTGTTTTAATGTGTTATGTTATATATTCATTGGAAATTCGCTGAGTATGCAGGTTTGCTGCGACGAGGGTATTTGCCTGTTCTGATACTCCTGGTTCTACCTGCAATGCTGGGAATACAATTTTGCGCATTATAAGGTTAGGAGAAGGTCCAGTCAGGCTTTAAAGTAGGCGTGAGGTTATTGGGGATGATAAAAGTACACCAAAAAATGATTAACAGGCTTTTCTAATGTAAAACCCCCATAAGACAACGTAATGGTGATGTGTTTGGTCAATACACATTTCCTTTAATAACTAGGTAAATATATATGCTAGAATGACGAGAGAGGGCTTAAAAGTTTCGCCACACTAATTCCCATCTTTTTACATTCGTTAATTTCACATAAGGGGCTTTTCTGACCCTTTTTGGGCCCAAAAACTCGAAATTTGAAAGAAAAATCCTCAAAAAAGAGGTTTAGAGTTTTCCGATTGTTTTGCCCAACGAACTTGTCCAACATCTTATAGAAAGGAACGTCCTTACCAAATTTTAAGTAAATCGGACCAAAAATGCGACCGCTAGAGTGCCTGCACACACACACACACACACACACACACACACACACACACACACACACACACATATATATATATATATATATATATATATATATACAATTTTGAACGAACCCCCAAAACGTGTTCAGGGGGTCACGTTAGAACTTCTATGGTGGTCCCGGGCTTAAGTCTCACCGTGCGGGTCATGCTAATAGTTCACTTTCCATAGTAAATTCACTAACAAGAGGAATAAAGGACTTTCATCCTTGACGATCTTGAGTCAGGTTGACGTTACTGATCCTCGATCCTGCTCCTGTGTTGGACAGAGAAAGTTCACACTCACGTCCTGATCTACTTTCTTCCAGCTGATGTCAAACTGACGCCGGCTTCTAGCTAATTCATCTTCTCTCGTGAAAACGCCATTAGAGAGCTTAATCGCTATCTAAGTATAACCCTGTAATAGAACCCAGTACATTAGAAGCTTTTAGGTCAAAATTTAACTATGTAATATGGTCCGCTTGAACAATCATACAATATCAATCACTGTCTTTTATTACTAGCCTTGAAGCTGCTACTGTCCTGAGCTCTATTCAATTTAGAACTATAAAACTAAGGGATAAATCCAGTACATTAGAAGCTTCTAGGTCAAGCTTTAATTATGTAATATGGACCGTATGAACCTAATGCACGTTACTTCAATGCAATATCAATCACTGTCTTTTATTACTAGCCTTGAAGCTGCTGCTGTCCTGAGCTCTATTCAATTTAGAACTATAAAACTAAGGGATAAATCCAGTACATTAGAAGCTTCTAGGTCAAGCTTTAATTATGTAATATGGACCGTATGAACCTAATGCACGTTACTTCAATGCAATATCAATCAGTGTCTTTTATTACTAGCCTTGAAGCTGCTACTGTCCTGAGCTCTATTTAATTTAGAACTATAAAACTAAGGGATAAATCCAGTACATTAGAAGCTTCTAGGTCAAGCTTTAATTATGTAATATGGACCGTATGAACCTAATGCACGTTTCTTCAATGCAATATCAATCACTGTCTTTTATGAGTGTCCTTGACGCTGCTATTGTTCTGAGCTCTACTCAGTTCAGAACCGTAAAACAAGGGTGAAAGGGATAAGCCAGTACTGCATTTCGTAACAAAATTAAGATACCGAAGGGGCAAACAACAAATATTCTTAGGATAAATGCATTCAAGCTGCGTCGTAAAGAGTGCGATTTTGCATAATACAGTACCATCAAATATCCGAAGTTCTATGATATTAAATACTTTTAATTTGAACGTGTGCAACAGAATGAAAACTATGGATTATTACGGAAAAATGTTGTTTGGAAAACCTTGCAATTCGGAAGTAGGTATTGATACTATCGGCTGAGAAGGACAAGAACCATTTTGTACCACTGCATGACAATCCATTCCGATTACTTGGGAAATGGTGTGATATTTTAAATTGAATGAATGGATATGAAATAAATTTCCCTCTCTCTGTTAGTTACTGTGTATCAAATTGTGGTTTAATTTAAAGTTCAAAAGCTTTGTTACAATTAAATAGTTCAGCTTTAGTTTTAACTATATTTCCAGTTTCAAGAACTCAAAAACAAATATTTGTAAATCCAAAGCGTGTAAGACGCATGATTTAATGTGCGTCCCATTTACGTTAACTATCTCTTGGAAAATATTGTTTGTTAATAATTTTAAATTCTTCGCAACACTTCACCTCATTTACAACAGTGCGAGCGGGAGTGGCTAATGTATTAGTAGTGTGGGTTTGCGGGTTTTGCGCCGGAAGTGACGTCATCCGGTCACGTGACCGGAAGTGCTGAGTCATGAAAGATGTTATCTGGGGCTGAGCCAGTGACGTAGGCGGTTTTGTGACGAAATGAGTTAAAGTTCAAAGTTCAAGGTCACGGGGAGGTAATTTTAAAAAAGTACTACCTCGCACGCGTAAAATCCGATTGTGATTCGATAGTTTTAATTCGATAAAATATCGAATGAAAATTATCGAATGAAGCAATCGAATGATACGAGTGCGAGGTAGTACTAATACAAATATTACTTTATTTTATTTACAATAATTCATATTACAAATATTACTTTATTTACAATAATTCATGTTTACAATAGTTCCCCGTTGTTGGTTGTCATCGATGTTGTTGATCCGGACGAGTTGCGGCCATCACTTTGCTTTCTGAAGAAAGACGGTAGATACTTAGATCCCTGCGCAGAGTCCATGTTGTGTTTTTGACACCTATCTGTTCTGTTAGGTGTTTGCATTTCATTGCTGTCAGGAGGAAATAATACGTGACGGCAATGAAATAGAAACATCTATCAGACCTTGAGTGAAATGATATTGTTATTTTGTGAAGAGCGTCTCGGAGAGCTCGATGTTCACCGGTCGAGAGCCGGAGGTGTACTGACTATTCGCTAGCTAGCGTTCTGGTATCAAACAAAATGGTGGGGGTAAAAGTGTAGTAGAACGAAGCAGATGGTTGGTGGGAGGTGGCAGGCGGCAGGTGGCAAGTGTGCGGCATATGGTAGTCCCCCCACTACACCAGTCCCCCCACTACACCAGTCTCCCCACCAAGTTTTACATCGCACAATAACTAGTTTACATGTGTTAGTTAGGGTTTAGCTCTTAGACTGTCAAGACCTTAGCTCCGTAACTAAAAACTTCAATAATGTTTGCGCTTCAACGCTGTATAAGTATAACAGCTACTATGATCTAAACCGGTGCATGTATTCATATGGTTCTTTTTGCGAAGCAAACAACTAGCTAAAAGTGTTTCAACCTCGATTATTCTTCGACGAAACCGCTCATTGTCCACTAAAAGTGTAGACCTTCTGTCTTCATTGTCAGGGAAGTAGAAAGTAGTGTCAAGGGGACTACTGAAGGTCACCTTCCTCATGTTCCTGTAAAACTGCGACATTTTTCAGATCCTCTAGGTAGATGTTCATCCGTCAAGAGCTGGAAGAATAATGATGGAGCGTTATCGTGTATGATAGGCACCTAACCCTCACCACAACGTTACCTTGTCCTTCAAACCATCGTTTTACGCTACAGATGCTATACTGTTGGTTAGATTTAAATTTAGATTGCACCTTCTTGTTTGTCTTGGCAAGCCGCGTAATTGAAGTACCCACATGTTATACTTTGAACTAAAAACAAAGAAGTTATTTAGGTTTGTCCTTGAAAATAGGTGTTTTTTCGCTGTTGCTGCTATACCCGTTGTCAGATCTGAATTCTGTTTGCACTAACTTGTTCGTCTGATCAATCCGCGTAATTTGAGTACCCACTTAATATACTTTAAACCGTAAATAAAGAAGTTATTTAGGTTTGTCCTTGAAAATAGTTGTTTTTTCGCTGTTGCTGCTATACCCTTGGTCGGATCTGAATTCTGTTTGCACCAACTTGTTCGTCTGATCAATCCGTTTAATTTGAGTACCCACATGACATACTTTGCACAAACTTTGTAACCCCCCCCCCCCCTTTTTTTTTTTTTTTGGGTCATGTTCAAGGACCTTGGGACTTAGAAATTTTCACAAAGTGGGCTGCACACAAACATAAGACTAACAGTCTCCTGCCTATGTACAGGCCAAGTCACTAACTTGAAATGCTTAGGGTGGTCCTGAAAAGGACCGTTTGCGTGCTGAGGGATGGTTTGGTTAGGAATGGTTGGTCTAGGGATCGCTGCTTAGTTTAAACTTTATTTTTTAAAACCCACTTTACCCTCCCATCTTGTCTCATGAAGTACAACTCCTGGGTGTCGTTTATCAGAGGGGGTGGTGGTGGACAAGTCTGCGGCAGACGCACCTCGACGTAGTGGTCGGTGTGTTGGAAGAGGAACACGTGGTCCCCGTTCCTAGCCACAAACTTGTACTCCGTCATCCGCTTCAGATTCCGGAACTCGGCCTTGGAGGTGTCGATCGGCGTCACCAAATCATTGATCCCCATCACTCTTGTCCGCTCCATCACCTCATCTACAGTTAGTGGTGGAGTTGAAGGTCGAGCTGTGGACGTAGAAGGCTGAGGCTGAGTTGAGGGTCGCTGGTGAAAATATAATGGGTGACACCGAAAATCACGTCTAAGAGCAGACTTAAAAGCTGAAGGTTTCTTAAATCCGCTTCTTCTTTCCGTCGACTTCTTCAAGGACTCCTTCAAACGTTGAAGTTTTTCGGGAGTCAGAGGAGAAGACATGGTGTTGTTGGATGGAAGGGAAAATGAATAGAGCACGTGTATACTGGTTGAGAACCAAAGCTGGAATGAGGTGCCAGACAAAGTAAAGCAGGTCGCAAAGGATAACCTCGCCCTATCAATATATAGATAGCAAAGCTGGGTACTAATTAGAACCGGTTTACATCCGGCCCCCCCCCCCCCCGGCCAAGTTCAAGCCCCCCCCCCCCCCCCCCCCGACGGAACCCCCCCCCCCGACGGAACCCCCCCCCCCCCCGACGGAACCCCCCCCCCCTGACGGACCCCCCCCCCCCCCCTGACGGAACCCCCCCCCCCTTTGGGTCAAGTTCAAGGTCAAGGTCGAGGGATAAACTGTTTAGCAGAAAGGGACAAATTCCCGACAAAATCCCGCAACGAAGTAGGGTTATCCCTTATCCCGTTTTCCCCTAAATATCCCTATTTCCCATTTTTCGGCTATATAAGCCGAGATTTCAAGCGTCTCCGCGCAGTAGCCTGCCGCCCTTTAGGATGAACGTCCCACTGGGTTGCAGTGCCTGCTGCAGCGTAGGTCTCTTGAGTGTGTGTGGGCCCAACGCGCAATTGAGAGACCATGCGCATTTGCATGTGTAGTTAAATATATTTAAGGGGATCTTGGTCAGGGGATTATTGTACTTCGGTTCGTAGTATTCTGAAGCCTACACAGTGATGAACGTCCTTGCGGTTTCAGAGTGCACGACTGTTGTAAACTGACCATATTTTGATGCTTTATAATAACATTGTAGATGGAATGTTTTGTAGTTTGCTTAACACTTAATGCTTTTATCTTCAACGTGTCCTTGACCTAGATTAGGACTTAGAAAATATTCAAGAAACATTCAATGTACACAACCACGTTTTAGCACAAAATTTATGGAAGGGGAAATTTAATATATACTGCAACAGCGTGGTAAAAATCATCATATCGCTATGGAAGCTGTAGGTGTAAACACTTGGCTTGTTCCTTCCGAGCTTGCTATTTCAGAAGCCTTTCTGTCCATCCTTACTTATGAGTTTCGAGGCATTAAATTAAAAGTAAAAATAGAGCTGAGACCGTTGCATAGAAATGATATGCATTGTATTTTGGTGGAATGGGAATCGCCCTCCGGCATTAATCTTTTCCATTTTATCAAAAGATCGTGCAAGGAGTTTTGCGTAAAACGGATAACAGTCTCCCTTGTTTAAACGTAGTACAGATTTCTTCCAAAGTAAAATAGCAAAGGTAACACCTTTGCTATTTTACAAAATATTTTAACGTGTCCTTGACCCAGTTACCGGACTTGGAGCAATTCAAAGTGTGCTATACAGCGTTAGAACAAACTACTGTCGAAGCCCCCCCCCCCCCCCGATATATTCCTATAAAAGCGGGAGCAGCCCGCAGAGGGTTCGCAGTCGCAGGCCGACAGCCTAGCTAGCTGTTTGCCCGCGCTGTCCGCAATAGTATCTCTAGTATAGAGTTGGTACCACTATATATTAGAGATGCTACCTTAGCTTAAGGCATGTCTGTGTATTATTAAGCATGTTAGAATAACGCTTGTAGTTTGCTGCTAGTAAATGTAGTTAGTTTAACTGTAGTTAGTTTGGTGTTGGTTTTAAAGTGTTTTTGAAGTGTTTTTTATTTACTAATGAAATATGTACTTTTCTTTCACGCTCCCATTCAAAAAGGTATGGCACGAAAACCGACCTTATGTCTTTAAATATCTCAGGGGGGATTATGTTTCTCAAATAAACACCTTTCCTAACCCCTTACAAAAAGGTATGGCACGAAAACCGACCTTAAGTCATTACGGCGCGCAAACCGGATGACTTTACCTATCTTAACCCTTACTCACGAGAAACAGATTCAGTCAGTTTGCTTATTTTTGGTTAAATTTAAGGGGACCTTGGTCAGGTAATTATTGTACTTCGGTTCGTAAAACTCTGACGCCTACACAGTGATGAACGTCCTTGCGGTTTCAGAGTGCGCGACTGTTGTTAACTGACCATTTTGCTTATCTTGGAGGATACATCATCGGGGAAATAAACTTAAGGGGACCTTGGTCAGGTATTATTGTACTTCGGTTCGTAGTATTCTGACGCCTACACAGTGATGAACGTCCTTGCGGTTTCAGAGTGCGCGACTGTTGTTAACTGACTATATCGTTTGTGTGTTGGGTGAATAATTTTTCGGGGGAGAGGTTAGTGTTCCGTTATCAGGTTTATTTGCCTATAATTGCGAGCTTTAAGCTAGTCCTCTTCTCCTAATACAGAGCGGGGAATAGAGCAGTTTGTGGTCCAAGTGAGAATCACTTACTGCTCTATTCCCCGTTTTGGCAACATGTTCAGATGACCTTGACCCACTTCGGGACTTAGAAAATTTTCGTTTAGTAAAACATTACAACAATATTCCTTCCCTAACCTCTAAAGCCCCCCCCCCCCTACAACTGGGTATAAAAGGAGGGTTTTCACCAGTGGTAAAATCATTCTGCTGCTTACACATCACGAGTGCAGTTCAGTTCCCGAGATGTCTGACCGTAGGAAGCAACTTTTGCCGAGGAAGGTTGAGCACTCTTCACCTGCTCCGTCATCTGCTCCGCCAGCTCCTTCCATCCTTCGGCAGGCGTTAATATTATCATGCATTGTTCCTGAGGAGCCTGCACCACGACCGCAACCACTTCAAGAAAACCTCGTTGCTCCCCCGTCCGCTTCTTCATCTTCTTCATCTTCTTCATCGTCTTCGTCGTCTTCATCTTCTTCGGCTACTTCTCGCTCACCTTCTCCATCACCGAGGAAGGATGAGCAAACAACTGCACCATCTTTGGCTTCACCAGCTCCTTCGCTTCTTCAGCAGGCGCTGGCAAGCATTCTTCCACCTTCTACACCAGGCTCTTCAACACCATCTGCAAGTCTACATTCTTCTTCTCCTACCAAACCTTCTACACCTTCTGTAAGTGTCCTTTCCCGTCCTTCAGTGATCTGTATTAACAACGAATCTCCTTCAGAGAAATTTCAACAATTAAAAACCTTGAGAAGGCAGTCTATACTTCCTGCACCAAGATGCAGCTACAGTTTTAAAAAAGGTGCAAGGAAAGGGGAACGTTGTGCTAAGTCTTGTGTTTTAAATGAAGAAGTATGCAGATCACATTTAAAACAAAATCACAAGGGCACCGTTTCTCTTTCTACACCCCATCCAACAGTGAGACCAACCAAAATTCGAATTAATAGGCTTTGTAGAAATAAACGATACTTTTTTGTTAAATCAAAGGGCTTTGCAAAGGTGGTGGTTCAATGTGAAGGTAAATTGTACTATGTAGAGTTGCCTAGAGGCATGGACCTCCACGTCAAAGAACTTACCAAACAGAACTATTTAATTCGAAATGATACAGGTTTCAGTGTGTGGAAAACATTTAAAATAAAAAAAGATTAAAAAGTGTATTCCAAATTAAAAATAGTCTTTTCCAAATTAAAAAAAAAAGTGTGGACAACCTATTTACAATTTGTAGCATATGCTGCAGAGTGTAAATAGGTTGTCCACACCTTTTTTTTACAATGCTACAACGACCTTGACCTAAATAACGGACTTAGATATATTGCACTAAGTTAAAGATAAAACTTAAATGGAAAAAGGAGAAATATTATATTAAAGACATTATTCAACAGTAAAGAGGGGAGGGGGTAAGCGGGTATTTAAGCGAGAGATTCGGAATATAATTATTAGTTGTATCGTCATGAGCGTCAACAGCAACACATGGGGAAAGGAAATTAGCGAAGAGGAGTTGTACGCGATTGTTGAGGCTGCTGAAATGACTGAGGTTTATAAAATTAATAAGGTTGCAGAAAATGGTGCTCAGTCTCAACCGCAACAAACTACATCACCGATGCAGTCTACAACGCAACAACCAAGACCCTATCATGTTATCCTGGAGGAGTACAATGAGGCGATGAGGTACGCCTTTACTAAGTGGTGTGGTCAACCGCGTTCTCCTGAACAATGGGAGGAGCATGATGCAGACTTTCGCCTGGTTGCAGACTTAGAACTTGAGCTTCAAAGAACAAAGGCTGCTCAATAGTGAGAAGAGTTATTGTTTACTTTAAAATACAGAGCGGGGAATAGATCAGTTTGCGGTCCAAGTGAGAACCACTTACTGCTCTATTCCCCGTTCTGGCAACTGGTGTAAATGACCTTGGGACTTAGAAAATATTCGTTTGATAAAAAATAATGAAAGATCTTCTTATTTCTCACAACAATATCTTTTCCTAACCCCCACCACTACCTAAACTAAGTATAAAGGAGGTTCTCCATCGCTGGTAAAAATTAGTACTCTGCTGAAAATGAATGCATCCACTACTTCTATCTCTGCAGCAACTATAATAGTTAGCAGACGGGTCGAAAACATTGATCAGGTGCTTGCTGTAAGGAGATTACTGCTACGGTATCTTGATATAGAGGTTAGTTGTCAATTGTACATGTGGAGACCAACAGGTGAAGTTTATAGTAGTGAAAATGAAGCATTTGAAACAAACTACAGTAGAAAGTTATATAAAATCTTTGGTAATATGGTAAGGTTAGTCGATAAAGGATGGAACATTAATATAACATTTTATATTGTTCCAAACCTGTAGTTAAAGCAAAAAAAAAAAAAAAAAAAAAACGATGGGTATATAAGCCCGATGTTACAGAGACAATTATCACTTTGGTTCTGAATTGCGTCAAGAGAGCACCTACCATGGTATACCTCCACTATATTGACTCTACTGCTAAAGCGGATACTTTTATCCAGCGTGTTTAC
This sequence comes from Allygus modestus, assembly GCA_963675035.1. Taxonomy (NCBI): domain Eukaryota; kingdom Metazoa; phylum Arthropoda; class Insecta; order Hemiptera; family Cicadellidae; genus Allygus; species Allygus modestus. Next base: position 474,704,387 of record OY776112.1, read on the forward strand.
CAACTGTTAACGGAGTACCAACATGTTCAGGTCAAAGGATTGGGTATTCGTGGAACAGAAGAAGTAAAAATAGATGTAAAACCAATCCCTTTGAAGAAAAAAATTGTCCAATTATTACAAGAAGGCTACACACTGTGCCTTTATTACACAACCTCATAAACTAAATAAAACGCCAAAGGGGGGGGGGGAATACAGAACGGGGAATAGATCAGTTTGAGGTTTGAATAAGAATCTCTTACTGCTCTATTCCCCGTTCTGGTAATAGGATAAGGTGACCTTGACCTACTTACAGGACTTAATCATTTGTGTTACAATAATACCTCTTCCCTATCACTTTTCCCTACCACTTGCACTTTCAACACTTACCCCCACCACCACCGAAATCATGTATAAAAGGTGGTTTCGTATTAGTGGTAAATCAGTCTGCTACTTGGAATCATGTCGCCCAGAGATAACATTTTCCCTTCTAAGAAGACTATACTAGAATTGATTAAAAATATTCCATTACATTTAAACGAAGATGAAGACGAAGACGATTCAGAGATGGAAGGTGAACTATTTAGTGATCTTGAACTACTGAGTGAGTTTGCTAGCAGTGAACCATATCTTGGAGAGATGGAGCTGTTGGAGCTGTTGACTGACGACGACGATGTCGATAATAATGAACCGGAATTTCATCATCAGTTGCTTTGCTTGGAGGAAATGGACCTTGTTGATAGTGAAACCCCTCCAAGCAGTATTAATATCGATGATGTAGTTCTAGATCCAGTCACAAGGAACTTTTGTGTTCGTCGTCGCTTATTTAGTGATATGAGCTCATCATCATCATTATCATCGGAAGAATCTGAATAAGTTTTTGTTGTCTTCAAATAGTTTACTTTAAATACAAAGCGGGGAATAGATCAGTTTGTGGTTATAGTGAGAATCACTTACTGCTCTATTCCCCGTTTTGGTAATATCGTTGTATGACCTTGACCCATTTACATGATTAAAAAAGTGGGGTAACTTATACATTTAATGGTGGGGGAACGTCTATTTAAAGACGATGCAACAGTGTATATTTATCATATAGACATGATGAACCCACCAGGAAACTCCGTTTGCTACAGCTTTCCCCTCATCGATATCGATGATGTGATAAAACTTACATCAATAACAAAACGGTTCGAACTCGAAAGGCGACTCATAAAAGTCGACGTAATTCCACAAGATCTTCGTTCGGCAATGTTGACTATTGAATATGTTAAAGATGAATCTACAACTGAAGATCCCTATTGTTTTATGAAATTTTTAGTTGATCAAGATGCAATGTGTACAATCCAACTTCACATCCGAGTTTAAAATTTATCAAATGTTTCTGTTGGAGAAAATTGTCTTAGTTAAATACAGAGCGGGGAATAGATCAGTTTATGGTTTAATATAAAATCATTTACTGCTCTATTCCCCGTTTTGGTAAATTTGTTCAATGACCTTGACCTAAATACAGAAATTTGTAGCCTCCAGCTACAATAGTAAATATAAAATGAAAAAAAAAAAAAAAAAAAAATAGTAAACTTCACGTAATACGTACCCCCATTACTTTTGCTAGGGTATAAATAGAGGGGTATTTGCAGTGTTGTTCATTATTGCCTTAACCCTTGTGGAGATCGCACCTACATTATGCATCGCTGCTATATTTGCAAGTCTTCATTTAAGGATGAATTTATTTTAATGATACATAAAGAACTGAAACATAACAAAAACCAAAATGAAGAATATGAAGAAGAAGAATTGAAAGAAATAGATCAAATGTTAGCTCAATACCAAAATTCCAGACCTAGTGTTATTCAATATGCACCATCAACATCGACTTCTACCTCTGCTATGTCTACACTTCACCGTCCTTCAACATCATCATCATCATCTGCATCGACTTCTACGCCTGTTCTGTCTACACTTCATCATCCTTCAACATCATCAGCTGCATCGACTTCTACGCATGCTCTGTCTACACTTCACCGTCCTTCAGCATCAACAGCAGTAAATGTAGAACTACATGCCCGAGCACTTCCGGGTAATGTAGTAACCCACTTCAAAATTGACAATGCAAAATTACAACTCGAAGAGTTTTTAAATAACGCAAAAGGATTGGTAAGCAACACTTTGCAAAATGAATTAAAAAGATTAAATTTTATTAAATTTGGACTGTTAATGGATGCTTTATTTACAAACATTCAAAATGAAACTTCACCGAGAGGGTTTTTAACAAAAAACCGAACTATTATGTTTTCGTCAGATATTGATTCAATCGTATCTGAATGTTTTGAAGAGCTAATGACTAAAATACAAGAACATGAAGGAAGAGGCTCTGGATGGAATTTGTTAAGCATCACAGGGCTAGACTTAAGAGTACACAAACACGGCTATGGAATTCGAGGAAGTAGCTACATTCCTCTACCAACAAAGATTAGAAATACCTTATCCTGCGTCAACGTACAAAATCAAGATACTGAGTGTTTTAAATATGCTATGTTGGCCAAATATGTAACAATTCATCCGGAAAGACCAAGTCACTATTATGAAGAAGTACAACATAGATATAATTTCCAAGGGATGACTTACCCTGTTGCTATAACAGACGTTTCAAAATTTGAAAAACAAAATCCTTCAGCTTCTGTCAACCTCTTCGGATTGGATTCGACAAACAATTTGTACCCCTTGCGTATAACACCAAATGAGCGCAGAGATCATACCGATTTGTTATTAATTACTAAAGGTGATATTTCACACTTTGTGTATATCAAAAAATTTGAAAGTCTTGTTTCTAATCAATTATCTAAGCATAAAAGAAAGATGACAATTTGCAAAAGATGTTTTTGTCACGTGAACAAAGAACTAAGAAGGGGAGGGTCTGATTGGTTAGTAGAACACCAGCGGTTATGTAATGGAAACTATGAAGTTAGAATTAAATTGCCGCATCCTAGCAGAGCGCAGATAAAATTTGACAAAGTAATACAACAATACCGTGTACCTGTTGTTGTTTACGCTGATTTCGAGTCTTCTTTACATCCGCTTGAACAACAAGAAGAGGACGTTACAAGAAGAAGCAAATACCAACTTCATTCACCAAACAGTTATTGCATACTAATTAAATCCACGTTGACTGAAGACCATCTTCAAAAATATGGACTATCATCTTCTCCAAAGATTTATCGCGGTGAAGAAGCAGCCAAATACTTTGTCGATGATTTGTATGACATAGCTGCAAAGGTAGAAGAACTGTATGGAACAAAGGTACCCATGTCACCTATGGAAGAAGAAGAACTTCAACATTATGATTCAACAACAACGTGTTATTTGTGTAATAACACCTTTACACTGGATAACGTTAAAGTTCGTGACCACGATCATCTTACGGGAGCGTACAGAGGTGCAGCCTGTAACGCTTGCAACTTGAACTACAAACTACCATATTTTATCCCCGTAGTTCTGCACAATCTGAGTGGTTATGATTCGCACTTCATAATCCCCGAACTAGGAAGAGATAATGGAGCAATAGACGTTTTGGCTACTACAATGGAAAAATTTATAAGCTTTTCAAAAAAGGTGGGTAAAATTAAATTAAGGTTTGTTGATTCATTTAGATTTATGCCTTCAAGCCTCATGAAATTATCTGAAAATCTAAGAAGAACAGATTTGATAGAAACAAGCAAAATTGTACCCAATAGTAAAATGGATTTGGTTCTTCGAAAAGGAGTCTTCCCCTATGATTACATCGATGGACTGCATAGATTTGATGAAACATCACTACCTTCACCAGAACACTTCAAAAACAAACTTAATGATTCGGAAATATCACTTGAGGACTATCAACACGCACGTCGAGTATGGAACGAGTTAGATATGAAGACCTTAGGAGATTACTCGGACTTTTATGTCAAACTAGATGTAACTCTTCTTTGTGATGTAATGGAAGAATTCCGAAACACCTGTTTTGCTGCATACGGTTTGGACCCTCTACATTCGTATACTTCACCAGGATTAGCTTGGCAAGCCATGTTAAAAGAAACAAAATGCAAACTCCAACTTTTAACAGACATTGACATGGTTTTAATGGTTGAAGCTGGAGTAAGAGGCGGATTGACCCAAAGTGTTACCAGACATGTCAAAGCCAACAACAAATACCTACCCGATTACGATGAAACCAAACCGTCAACCTATTTAGGATATTTCGATGCAAATAACCTGTACGGATGGGCAATGTCAAACCCACTTCCTTTTGATAACTTTAAATGGATTAATCCCGACTCTATTGGCGATATTTTACAAATTCCGAAACATGGTGACATTGGATATATTTTGGATTGCGATTTTGAATACCCAGAAAATTTACATGATCTTCATTATGACCTTCCACTTCTTGCTAAAACAGAAATTTCACCAATTGGAAAACACCCCAAATTAATGATGACATTAAATAATAAACAACGCTACGTGGCTCACTTTTGGGTGGTTCAACAAGCTATCGAATTAGGACTACGTCTAACAAAAATTAATAGAGTTTTGGAATTTTCTCAATCATGCTGGTTGAAACCCTACATTGATTCAAATACCATCAGAAGAGCAGCAGCTACATCAGACTTTCAAAAAGATTTCTTTAAATTAATGAATAATGCGATATTTGGAAAAACATTGGAAAACAAAAGAAGACACAAAAATGTTAAACTTGTTACCGACGCAAAAAAATTACAGAAACTAGTACAGCAGCCAAATTTTAGAACATCTATAATTATTAATGAAAAACTTGTAGCAGTGTCCATGAAGAAGACGAGTGTGAAGATGGATCGTCCTTTGTATATAGGCATGTCAATCTTGGACATCTCAAAAACACACATGTACGATTTTCACTACAACAAAATGGTGGCGTTCTACGGAAGAGAAAATATATCTATTACATATATGGACACTGACGCTTTTATATATCGCATAGTAACATTGGACATGTATAAAGATTTACGTACATTTATTTACAAGAACGACTTTGATTTCTCCGATTATCCAAAAGATCATCCAAACTACGACAATGACAGACACAAAAAAGTACTAGGCAAATTCAAGGATGAGGCTAATGGTGTTCTGCTTGAAGAGATTGTTGCACTGATGTCTAAACTATATTCTTTGAAACTCTATAATGAAAAAGAAGAAGAAGAAAAGAAGAATAGCTATATTAAGAAAGCTAAAGGTGTAAAGAGTTTATATTTAAAGAAGAAAGTGCATTTTGAACACTACAAGCAATGCTTATTTGAGGATAACATCATTACAGCTAAATTCAACACCATCAGAAGTTTTAACCATCAGCTGTACAGCGTGACTGAAGTTAAAAAGGCGCTATCCTGTAATGACGACAAAAGACAAACCCTTCCAGACAACATCCACACTTTACCATTCGGTCACTATTCCCTCAACCCTATCGACTAATAACCCTTTCATCGTCCTAGATCCTCTATCCTTTTCCTTTCCGTAAAAAAAGGGGAAACACAGCAATGTTAAGCTGTGTTTCCCCTTTTTTTACACAAGTTTTGAATGACCTTGAACTATTTGTATATATATATATAAGCAGATTTATACAAAAGAATATTTAATACCATATCAGCTGCCTTCGTGAAACCATCATGTCAGACCTGAAGGAGAAGATTATTAATGAACTACACAAACCTGCAAGAATAAAGTTTCCAAGAAGAAATACTGTTATAAAAGGGATAAATGATCTATATCAAGCGGATTTAATTGAAATGCGACCGCATAGCAGAATAAACAAAGGATTTAAATATATACTCACAATTATTAATTGTTTTACAAAAGTTGCAGACGCTTTGCCTCTAAAGGACAAGACTGGTAAAAGCGTAACAGAAGCCATGGAAATAGCCATAAAAAGAGATAAAAACAAAATTAAACATTTACAAACTGATGATGGAACAGAATACTTTAATACAAACTTTGCACAGTTAATGAATAAATATAAAATAAATCATTATTCTACAAATTCAGAGAAAAAAGCTGCTATTGTAGAAAGATTTAATAGAACCTTAAAAGGAGCACTGTATAAACAATTTTCAAAAAGAGGTTCTTACGTATGGTATGATGTTTTACCACAATTAATAAATGATTATAACAACAGGTTTCATAGAACTATTGGTATGAAACCTAACAAAGTAAATAGAAGAAATGCAAAAGATGTATTAAAACGCATAAAGAAAAATACAAAGCCTAAAGTAGAAAAAATGCAGCCAAGAAAATTTAATGTAAGTGATAAAGTACGGATTAGTAAATATAAGGGAGTGTTTACCAAAAAATACCTTCCCAATTGGACGAATGAAGTTTTTACAGTGTATAAAGTGCAACCGACTGTACCTGAAACGTATATCCTAAAAGATAACAAAGGAGATTTGTTGCAAGGTGCATTTTATGGACATGAAATGTTAAAGTCAACAGTAGGTGATGTATATCTTGTTGAAAAAGTGTTACAAAGAAAAAAGGACGCAGTTAAAGTGCGGTGGTTAGGGTTTAACAAAACTGAGGATTCATGGATACCTATAAAGGACTTGGTTTAATACAAGCAACTCATTTCATCGTTAACCTTTGAGCAGGATGGAGATTATTCACCATAAAGATCGATTCAATATTAATAACATAGATGATTTAACTGTGGATAACGTTAAAATCAACAATGGTAAACACGGTAGTTTACTTCCAAACACTGTTCGATGTATAGTAAGTGGCCCCTCAAACTGTGGAAAGACCAATGTTGTCTTTAATTTGATCACTAATCCGCAGGGATTAAGGTTTAGTAACCTATATATTTTTTCAAAGTCTCTACATCAACCAAAGTATCAATTGCTGGATAAAATCCTATCTGATGTGTCTGATGTTAATTTTTACAAATTTAACGCTAGTGATAGCATTATGCAACCAAACGAAGCGAAACCCTATTCTGTATTTATATTTGACGATGTATCTTGTGAAAATCAGGATACTATTAGAAACTACTTTGCCATGGGAAGACATAATAACATCGACAGCATATATATAGGACAAACTTATAGCAAAATCCCAAAACAACTTATCAGAGATAATGCAAATATTCTAATTGTATTCAAACAAGATGATACTAACCTAAAACATATATATAACGATCATGTGAATGCGGATATGCCATTTGAAAAGTTTAAAGAGCTTTGCGGAAAAGCATGGGCGGAAAAGTATGGATTTTTGGTTATTATGAAAGATCAAGCTATAAAAGATGGTCGTTATAGAATAGGTTTTGATAAATTCGTTTTAATACACTGATTAGCGGTATTACTGTACAAGTCGTCAAGGTGTGAAGATGGTTAACCAGGAAAAGCTATTAAAGGAAATAAAATCACTTAGTGATTCTATTAGACAAAAAAACCGAGCTTTAAAATCAGGTATAAATGAAAGAGAGCAATTTTTAGAAACAACATTCAAACCTGTTACTGAACCTTTAAAGCGATTAGCACAAAATATGGAAAGACCTTCATTTCGCTTCGAAGGAGACAAAATGCTACCAATTTCCAAATATGAAGAAGAATTTCAGAATGATGAAAGTTCTGACCAGTTACAAACATCTGAAGAAAGCGACGAGTATGAAGAAAGCGGAGATATAGGAGATTTAAGGGAAAAGAACATTGCAGGAGATACAAGTACAGAAGATACAAGTGCGGAAGATACAAGAGCAGAAGAAGAGGATATCAACCCATCCAACTTAAGCAAATTAGGCACAGATATTATGTTTAAAGGAACACTTGGAAGAAAATATACATTAAAAATGTTACATGGCACACATGCTAATCGAAATTATCATACATATGGAGCTAGAATAGAGGATAAAGGATTAATGATTGGAGATAGAAAGTTAGATATAAACGAAAATGATGATATAGTTATTGGTGATAAGAAATATAAAGGTACAACAGGTTTGTTTGAACTCATCTTTAAAAATAATCCTGGTAAATTTACTAAAAAGGATTTACAATTGTTTGAAAATATACTAGAGTATACAAATGCACATAGAAAAAAATATTCCAAAGAACTACCTATTCATAGAAACAGGTCAATAAAATACACAAACATTATATCTAGTCTTTTCCCCTCGAAATCAAATAAAGCTCCAATTAAAAGAAGAGCTTTATCTTCTGCTGAATTAAATGTTTTGCATAAAAAAAGAAAAACAACTGATCCTACTACATCTGGAAGGGGATTATTAAAAAATTTGTATAAAACCAATATAATATATTACAACGATATAAATAAGTTAGTTGATCGAATGAGGTTATTACATGAAGCTATGGAAGCAGGGCACACTGGTTTAGAAAACGAATGGGTAGCTTTGGTTGATGAACTGCGAAAACGAGAAATAATTGTTCAGTAGACGTATATATATATATATATATAGTAAGAACCTAAACGATAGCGATTCAGTTACATCATGAGTGTGGACAAGTTTGGACGGTATTCCGAGTTTGGAGTAAAATCTGGATATAGTGAAAAAAGAGCTGGGTTTCCGTTAACACCTGATGGTAATTATAATTTTGAAGGAAAAGTAATTCAAAATGTTGGTGATCCGCTTTTGTCTTCTGATGCGGTTACGGTACAATACATGGATAAAAGAACCCCGATTGTACACGAAGACCATTGGGGATTTTCCGGTAAAAGGTTAAGCAATATAAAACATCCCATTTATGATGGTGAAGCAGTAAATTTAGCGACTTTAAAATTGTTAACGATTTACAAAAAGAATGAAACTGATACAAGCTATGATGTAAAAAAATTAAAATTGTCAAATGTAGGTGATTGTGAGCAGGATGGAGACGCTGTAAATAAGAAAATATTTGATATAGTACACAAGAAATGGACTACAGAATATGAAAAACATATGGAAAGGTTTGGTGCAGCTTTATTTAATTATATCCATCGGGCTTCAGGAAGAGCTGTAGCTTCAGATGTTGACAGCCACAATTATTTAGACTGGAAAAAGATACACAATCCAGAAAAACCTAATCAATTAGATAAACCGTCTGAGCCTTCTAAAGTCAAGACATTAGGAAAGGGGGATAAAGTGAATGTGATTAATGAACCAACAGAAAACGATGAAGATTATATAAGAGAAAAAAGAATTTAAATACCCATGATAAGGGATAAAGCATCTACATTTAATTAATTAATCCATTTCTATATAATAAATGGCTTTTAAACAGTATATATAATACAAGAAGCCAAGACTAATATTACATTCATTGTAAAACATTTATAGAGTGCACCTACTGATTGTAAGTTTGGCTATAAATAGTCATGCCGAGGGCTAAACGCATCAGTCATAATCGAGAGAGATTACAGAGAGGAAGGGGAATAGCATCAACAGCATTTTCTCTATTAAGTAAACCGGTTGGAGCTATAGTTAACAAGGCGATTGATTTATTACCTGTGGAATTACATTTACCTGGAGGATATCAATATTGTGGTCCTGGAACCAAATTAGAGAAACGGCTTGCTAGAGGAGATCCTGGAATAAATAAGCTTGATCAGGCTTGTAAACAGCACGATATAGCGTATTCCAAATTTGGTGATACAAAAAATAGATCAATAGCAGATAGAGCACTTTCTGAGAAAGCTTGGCAAAGAGTAAAATCTAGTGACGCGAGTATTGGTGAAAAAGCAGCGTCTTTAGCAGTAACAGCAGCAATGAAAGCAAAAACTACGTTTGGAGGAGGAGGAAAGAGAAGAAGGCGTGGGAAAAGACCCGCTAAGAAACAAGGAGGTAATATCAGAAGAAAACGTCGATCTACTAGTGGTAAAGGTAAAAAGAAACCAACAATATGGTCAATGATAAAAAAGGGAGGAGGACTATACCTAAGACCGTATCGTGTGTATTAAATAAGAAAGAGCAATTAATAATTAAAAACAAAGAATTAACCAATGAAGAACTGATTACATATGCTTCTTGTTTGAAAATCCCATTTTTTAGAGGAGTATTTATGAAAGATGAATTACCGGTTAAAATGTGGAAAAATGAGACTGGTATAGTAAATTTGGATAATAGTGAAGGATTAGGCACTCATTGGGTGTGTTACAAGAAACTTGGTGAAACGATTTATTATTTCGACAGTTTTGGAAACCTTCCACCACCGAAAGAACTTCAACAATACTTTCGTGCGGCGGAAAATGTTTTTTACAATTATACAAGAAAACAACCTGATGATACATCCATTTGCGGTCATTTATGTTTAGACTTTTTAGCTAAAAGTGTTAGTCAACTTTAAGATGTCTTCGTATACAGTGTCATTAACCGGTAACTCATGTACTTTGCGCAGTATTCTGTTTCCAGCGCTACGTTTGCAAAAAGGAAGACTATGGGAAGCCGCATTATTGGATTTAACAACATATAACTCTATTCCAAACGTTAGTGAAGGAATTAATAACAAAATACATTATTACAAGACAAAAGATAATAAAGGAAAATATTCAGCTTTGGAAGAATTCAGTTTACCAACAGGAGCTTATGAAATTGATAATATAAATGAAGTTATACAAAAACATATGGGAAAAGAAAATATAACGATAAAAGGCAATAACAATACAATGAAAGCCGAAATTACTTCTAAGTATTATATTGATTTTGGTCAAGAACGTTCAATTGGTAGTTTATTAGGGTTTTCTAAGGAAACAAAGGTATTAGAACCTAATACAACTCATTCTGGGAATAGAACTGTGACGATCATCAAAGTAAACAGCATAGACATTACATGTAACATTATACAAGGATCCTACAGAGATGGAGAAAATCGGCATATATTACACACATTCTACCCATCAGTCGCACCGGGTTTCAAGATAGTAGAAAAGCCTCAAAACCTTGTGTACCTACCGTTAAACACCAGTTTCATTTCAGACATCGTGCTGAACATAGTGGATCAAGACGGAAACCTTATTGACTTTCGAGGAGAAGCTATTACTGTAAGAATACATATAAAATCATCCGCTTAGATAATGGGGTTATCATTTAAAAAGAGAGAGCCAACCAGCAAAGAGGTCAGTAGCTCATCAGCTGTAGAAGGATTAACAAGTGACAACATTCGTTTTCTAGAAGAAATTGGATTAAAGGTCATTAACAATGGATATACTGGATATAGCGCAGGGCCCAACATTCGACGAGACCTTATGGGAAAAGGAATATCACACGCACAACCCTTACGCTTCGTCCAAATTAAACAATAACGATGAAATTAGGATTCCTATACAACAACAAGACATTTATACTCTTCCATGCGAAAGTTATTTATATATTGAAGGAAAAGTAACAAAAGCTGACGGTACTGTTGGAACCACTGTTCCGTTCATAAATAATCCTATGGCATTTTTGTTTGACGAGATTAGATATGAAATTTCAGGAGTTACAGTCGATTCAACAAAAAAGGTTGGAATTTCCAGTACCTTAAAAGGATTAGCGTCTTTAACACCAAATGAGAAGAATCTGTTAGCTGTTGCAGGATGGGTTGCACCAGACAAAAGTATAATTACTCCTGACGCTTCGGGAAACTTTGATTTTTACGTACCTTTAAGATTACTTTTAGGATTTGCTGAAGATTACAGAAGAATAATAATAAATGTAAAACAAGAACTAGTTTTATTAAGGTCATCAAACGATAATGATATTATTAAAGCATCTGCTGGAACAACTGAAGCCAATTTAGACTGGAAACTAACATTAGACAAGATTGTTTGGAGAGTACCACATGTGCGACTAAATGATGAACACAGGATTACATTATTAAGAAAGTTAAAATCAGATCGAGACATTGTAATGCCATTCAGAAGCTGGGAGTTTCATGAATACCCCGTTTTACCTTCAACACAACGGCATACATGGACTGTAAAAACTTCTACTCATTTGGAAAAAGCGAGATATGTAATCTTTGGATTACAAACAAAGAAAAAAAGTATATTAACTGAAAATGCTGGTGAATTTGACCATTGTAAATTAACAAACTGTAAAGTGTTCCTGAATTCACAATTCTTTCCCTACGACAACTTTAATATCTCTTTTGATAAAAAAAGGTACAGTGTTTTATACGATATGTACGCTAGGTTCCAAAATTCATATTACGGCAAAACAAACACACCTCTACTATCTCCCGTACAGTTTGAATCGAAAGCTCCGATTGTTGTAATTGATTGCTCCAAACAAAACGAATCTGTAAAATCGTCTAGTGTTGATATAAAAATAGAAATGGAATTTCAAGAAAACGTACCTGCAAATACATCTGCGTATTGTTTAATTTTGCACGATAAAATTGTTACATACACACCGTTGACTGGTATCGTAAAGACGGTATTGTAAAACGTTGTACCACCACCGGCACCGCCACTGTCGCTAACCTATAAATAGCGGAGCAACAATGCAGGTCTTCAGTTGATCGTCTATCATCGCATGGGCAACATCTTCTACAAAATGAGTTCTCCATCTGTTGTACAAGGTGATGCAGAGGTAGCACCGTTATTGGAACGTGATAATACTAGTGAAGAAAAAATCATCAAGGAAATAACTGCATTTTTAAAGTTTGGTAAAAGAGATAGAGAGGAGGAAAGTAATGCAGACCCATCAAAGGTAGTACCAAAGAGGAAGAAGAAAGTTGAAGAAAATATTCCTCCTCACATTTTAACTGAAGTTTTTTTGCGAATCTTTTACCCCATCTCAGCATGCATCAGTAAAAGTGTATCAGTTGGATTGATGAAGTCATTGGATTATTCCCCTACAGTAATACTACACCATGGAACAAAAAAGGTTTTATTTTCGCAAAATGCTTGGGAGTCATTTTTGAAACATGTACATTTAATAGAATGTTATTTAACTAACAGTTTGTGTGGAAGGAAAACACATATTCGACTTTTGGATTGTGACAATGAAATCGATATTGTTAAACATCGTGGACAACTACAAGTGCGAATTAGAGACTTGACTCAACATGAAAATAAGATTCTACTGTCACATGAAGAATTCTACGTTTTAAACTACGCAACAGAACCTATTACAAGGTACATGAGACAGTTGGTATTTGCAAGCGCTATTATTAAAGAATATTTGGTCGATACCTTGGAAAAACAACCTGATAGCACCATCGTGTACGGACCTGTGGATACATCTATTTTTAATAGAATACCTCATGAAGTTTGCATGTGGAGAAAGTTAAAGGATTTTGAACCACTTGTAGAAATCGCTACAGAAGCTACAGAAGAAACAACACAGGAAGAAGAAACGGAGAAACAAGAAGAAGAAGAAAACGAAACACAAGAAGAAGAAGTTAAAAAAGACTAAAGTTTGACTTAGTAAAGAAGAACACACGTGGGGTAGGCCTATTGGGGACGGTGCCCACGTTAAATATACACCAACGCGCCTGCAACTGTACGGCCTGGTATTTAACCTACCGTGGTGTGGAAAACAGTTTAGTTGATCGCTAGGTGCCATGATGAGCGGAGGGGATGAAGAAGTGAGTGTAAAGCCTTGTGTAATAGAATTTCAAGCATTTCGAAATAATGATGATAGGTTTATTATCAAGGAATTAGTAATTTTAGACTTGCTTACATTTGTAGCCTACCCATTCACGTTTGATGCTCCTTTTTCTTTTAACAAACTTAACACCAAAGCAAAAAGTACAAACAAATGGATAACAAACTACTTTCATCACATACATTGGTATGAAGGATTTATAAGCTACAGTAATCTGCACAGTATTATGTTTAACTTTTGCAAACAATATTCACATATATACACAAGAGGATTAGAAAAAAAGAACTGGATACAAAAGTACACGCACGGTGATGTTTTCGATATAACTATCAGTAAGGACTTTAACATTAATCTCGGTAATATTTGTGTCGCTGCAAAAGATCTTAAACACGGCCAAACAAACTGTGCATTGTACAACGCGTATCGTTTGGCTGCTTACTTGAAACAAACGCAGGAATGTGGTGGGGGTAGCGGAGAACAGAAATGTGGTGGGGGTAGCGGGGCCTATAAATACGAGGAGACAGCACCGCTCCAGCACGAGTATTATTCGAGACTCCGAAGAGACAACATCACAGAAGACACCACTGACGAAGATGACATCACAACAGTTTCTACAAACACTGGTTGATCAATTCAACACTCATTCAAAATCCGACCTTCTGCTAACTAAAAAGTGTTCAGAACTAAAAGAACAAAAACACTACATTATTCATAACATCAAGAAAGTGGAAACCACACATGGAGAAGCAATTCTAGTTTCATTGAGCGAAGGACCTTTCTCTCCAGGAGATGAGCCGAAGTTTCAAGTATTTCTTCCAAAACGATTTGTTCAACTGCTACAAAATGAAGATTTGCGAGATATTCAACCGGGGACGTTGTATTTGGTATCACACGGTGTAAGCGGCAATAACTCGACGGAACTCACTCTGCACATCACGCATCCTTGTACATAATGTCTCTGTTTGTATTTTATTGTTTGTATTTCTAGTTATCAATGTTAAACTTAAGTTTATTGTATTGTAAGATGTTTGTTTAATAAAGAAAATATAAAAAAAAATAAAAAAAATAAAAAAAAAAAATAAAAACAGCAACACAGCAGTATATTATTTTATATACTGCTGTGTTGCTTTTTTTTTAAATTCAAATGGATGACCTTGAACTTTCATTCAGGGTTAACTTATGAAGAGGTATAAAAGAGAGGGAGCAGTGAAGTTAGTCTCAGTCTTGTCTAACACACGCTGCAGCTAACATGTCGGTGTCACCTATGAAAAATTTATTTTTCGATAACAATTTGAAGACATATTGTTGCGAGTTACAATGTTTTAAAATACCAGGCGATCAAGTTGACGGGAAAGCTTGTCGTAAGTGCAAGTGTTTCAGCTATTGCATATGTAGATGTAAAACGTATCAAATGAACCGACAAGATAAACTACAAGAATTACGCCGAAGGATTGCATTACTGTGGCGGCGAATGTAGTAGCAACCAGCTGCCACCTGCCGCCTGCCATCTGCTGTCCGCCATCTTCTCCGCCCCACCATTTTGTTTGATACCAGAACGCTAGCTAGCGAATAGTCAGTACACCTCCGGCTCTCGACTGGTGAACATCGAGTGCTCTTCACAAACGTAAAACATTGTATTAAAATGTGCATTAAAATTAGGTGTATTCATTATGACTCTATTCATCTGGCGACTTTCCAAGACCTCGAGGTTTTTAATGAAGAGTTAAGACTTCTCATTGCGTCCGGTTACGATTTATCTTTGGAACTTTACGCATCAAAAAACAACATGGACTCTGCGCAGGAATCGAAGTATATACCGTCTTTCTTCAGAAAGCGAAGTGATGGCCGCAACTCGTCCGGATCAACAACATCGATGACAACCAACAACGGGGAACTATTGTAAACATGAATTATTGTAAACATAACTTATTGTAAATAAAAATAAAGTAATATTTGTATTAGTACTACCTCGCACTCGTATCATTCGATTGCTTCATTCGATAATTTTCATTCGATATTTTATCGAATTGAAACTATCGAATCACAATCGGATTTTACGCGTGCGAGGTAGTACTTTTTTAAAATTACCTCCCCGTGACCTTGAACTTTGAACTTTAACTCATTTCGTCACAAAACCGCCTACGTCACTGGCTCAGCCCCAGATAACATCTTTCATGACTCAGCACTTCCGGTCACGTGACCGGATGACGTCACTTCCGGCGCAAAACCCGCAAACCCACACTACTTGTATTATTTTACCACATCGCCTATTATTCACAATGACTTTTCCCTCAGCCAATTTACCACACCTGCGCCTGTGACTCATGGCATTCAGTTCAAATTAAATTCGCAAGCTGATTAATCAATAACTCAATTTCTTGCTCGCTTGTATCAATTTGCATAGTAATTATGAGAACACAGGTGGAACATTCGGATGGTGAAGGTTAATGTGCTACTGCGTGTTCCGCCGGCGACGGTGGCGCTGGCCGGCACAGCGGACGAATGGTGAAACTCGCCACGGTCCTGGCAGACACTTCGGCGCCTGCCTAGCACCACTCCGCACAGCTTCGCGCCAAGTCGCCACAAGAGGGGTGTCCTCCAGTTTCCGGGCCTACCTGCTTCTCAGATAATACCTATGTTAACTTTCAAACCCTGTCCTCTTTGGATTATCCGAAATCGTTGATTGATGGCTAATTTTAGAGGGCAAAAATATTCCTAGCGGTTTCAGTGGAGAACATTTGAATACCTACCCATCATACAAGATCGCACTTATGGCATATTTTGAAATTTTACTGAACAATTATTATTTATGACATTGACATTTTAATCAATTAAATTTCGAGCTATTTTTGTATCTCTTATATGAGCTATTAAAGAAATCGGAAAACCCGCTGAGGAGGGGCGGGCTTTGAAAGTTTAAATTTGCCTGGGGGAAGCAGGTAGAAACGCCAATATTTTCGTTACTGGAACACTCTCTTTTAAAGGTGCTAAATGTTAAAAGCTAAACTCAACTACATTAGGCTATTTTTTAGATTACAGCATTTTAAATTTGGTTTTATACGTAGAGTTATGGGAACTTATTAGTGTTGCCTTAATTTACCATGTGAGAAACGAGTTCACCGGGAGAAAAGAATTACATTAGATTCTCTACATTTAGCAGTTAAAGCCAAACATTAAACAATACCCCCGTCGCAGCAAACCTGCATACTCAGCGAATTTCCAATGAATTATAACTTAACACATTAAGCCACTTAACAAGATTCATAAGAAATATATTCAAAAACAAGCGATATTTAAACTATTTATTATTCTCTATAAGAATAACATTGGGGATGAGTACGCAGGTTTGCTGCAACAAGGAACATAAAATAATGGGTTTTTATGCAAATATCAATAGAACTCAGCTAAGTGAAGTCACATACCAAGTTTCATCCATATACATTCATAAATAAGCGATATATAACATTTTAATTATTTTCCATAAGAATAACATGGGGACCGAGTACCTAGGTTTGCTGCTACGGGAACCATAGGCGAAAAATTGTTTTTTTGTGCAAACAACAATAAACCACAACCAGATGATGCCATATACCAAATTTCGTCAGTTTATGTTCATAAATAAGCGAGATATACAATTTTTCTTTTTCTCCATAAGAATAACATTAGACAACGTACTGTGTTTAGCACTTTCAATATCTCAGTAACCAATTGACGTAGAGCAATGATCAAGATACCAAATTGTTTGTTCTTTTATGCTGAATTCAATGGTGAAAATTAAAATTTGATTTAAAAAAAATTTACATGTGGAAACCCCAAAAAAAACCATTTTTGGTGTACAAAACCCCCCCAAAACCCCCCTTCAGATGGTGCGATTCGTCTGGTTTTCGAACTCGTTCAAATAAATGGTACTTTACACGTTTGTACCAAATTTCATTAAGATCGGACCTTTTTTATGAGAGTTATCGTGCTTACGGACACACACACACACACACATATATATATATATATATATATATATATATATATATATATACATATATAAAAATTTGAACGAATGGTGTTTTTGGCATCTGGGGACCTCAAAATGAAAAGTTATCATGGTCTCGGGCTTAAGTCTTACCATGAGACCTACGGTAATAGCTTCTTCCCTATAGGGGAAATTCGCTAAAACTACTGAACAAGCAGTCAAGTAAATCTCGACCCTTTGCATATTGTGTAAATGGCAACGTACATATACATGGTGTGTCAAAAGTTGACGACCAAACTTCACAGGGTTGTTATTTGAACTACCTAAAAATAATTTCATATTTCTATCATATTCGTTATAATATACGAGTTACTGATGTTTTTAATATTTTTTTTTTAATCTGTGTATTACAATCTTATAAATTATTTGGAGAGGATAAAATATACACGTATGACATGACACTTTTACACCGTATAAAAATTAACAGTATTTATAAAAATGCAGTTTTAGGAGTTTAATAAAATTTAAAAATACACAAATTAACGCAATTGTAGTTTAAAATGTACATTTCAAACAAAATTTTTACTTTCAAACAGTGTTGATGTTCACAGTTTCTGCCTTAGAGAGTGACCTTACGTCTTAAAAGCTCTCCCATTTATTGCAGATAATATTATCATTAAAATATTAAAATATTTATTTCCCTAATTTCAGTAACGGCGATTTTTTTAACTAATTCACTTTTTCTGAAATTAGCCATTAATTTAAATTAACAAAAGATAGGAATAAAAATAAAAATTGCCTTAATTAGATTTTTAGTTGTGTTAAACTCCTAAAAGCTGCATTTATTTATAATTACTGTTTACTTGTATACGTTGTCAAAGGTTTATGGTTCTACGAGCATATTTTATTGCCTGAACACGATTTATTAGATTACATTACGTAGATTATAAAAACATATTTAAAATGTCTATATCTTATAGACTATGAAGGATATTATATAAACATATATCACATTTTTTTATTGGAAGTAGTCCATACAACAAGTCTGTGAAGTTTGGTCGTCAACTTTTGAGACACTCTGTATACAGTCTTGCGGAGGTATTTCCATTACTCGAGGTCAAATTGTGGGAGAAAGAGAAAATACTGTATTAGTACGTTAAGCACAATATACTTATTCGCTTTGCAGTCAAACTGGGTGTATTATGTTTGTAATCTCTAAAGAACTGAGATGGTATCCCCTGTAGCAGAAGGCAATTTTGCCTTTACACCAATAAATTCGTACTAATAAAGGTTAATACCCCCAGTGCTGCCGAGGCCTCAAGCATGATGGGAGAGTTTTTGATTGAAAAATTTAACCGAAGTCTAATTCAATTTGTTTTACTTTTTCGGGATCAATCAATACAAGTAGGATTAACTTGATTCTTTAAAATTTATATATGTAAAAAATTCATTATTGTAAAAACATTGAGAATATCCTTATTCCTGATTATAGTTCTCAAGATTTAAAAATTATCGACTCTTGCCAGCAAAATGACGTGTTTGTTTGATGTAATGAACCTTACCAGAAGTATTATTTTTGTAACATATTACAAACTGTAAAAGACTTTGTAAAACCCCCGAGTAAGTTTGATTTGCTTTGTGCCTTTGAAAAAAGGTTTCTCGCAGCCACAAAGAAGTAGATAGCCTTTTGATTATAACTTTTTATCGCTTTAATTTTTTAACTCAAACGAAGATTGAAAGAAAATAATTGTACACGTAGTATGCTTGTTAAAATAATTATTCAGTGAAAATATTTTACGATAATCTTTCCAATTTTGCATTTAATTAACAGTATTCATCACTGGAAGTTGTCAGACGCCATCTTGGAGTTTTGTTCCATAAGGCCAATGTTAACTTTGTGCCTCCTTTACCCTTCACCCGATGGACAATTCATTTTCGTGTCAAATTAAAGGTTTCGTCGTCCTCTAGAGAAATACGATTTAAAATTTAGAAATGTTTTCTTATTAATGAGAAACTGTACAGTATTATCAACTGTACTGTATTATTAACTGTATCGAAAATTAAACAATTTATTATGAAATCACAATGCTGAATTTAGGAAATCGAAAATGCAATCCCCTCGAGAACTACTACACCTTGATTTTGACACCTAATCAAATTTTGTGTGACGATCAGCAGAGGAGTAACGGAGGAACAAAGATAACATTGACCTTATGGAATAAACTTGAAGATTACGTCTGCCAACTTGATGATGAGGACTCTTAAGTTGGTTTATATACTCTACGGTTCATAACACTTGAGTCACTTCACCATTCCTCTTGAGCGGTAAAGAGGACGGGAGTATTCGGGGAAGAGATGTGTTGTGTCAAGACGTACTTTATAGCTTCCTCCCATCGCATTCATTTGTCAACAGAGAGGACCCGCCCCGCTTGTAGACCGCACGTGTTTTATTGTTGTGCCGCTGTTCTAAATCAGCTGTTCGTGCTTTTATAAACAGCTGTTTAGCATGCGCGTCAGCTGTTTGAGGCGACTCGCGGTCTGCGGTGCTTAATGAGTAGGACTTGACCTTTCCTTGACCTTGACCCTCCTGCCATGGGCAAACCGCCGTTTTATCAATCTACCAATGGTGGTTTAGTGTGACAGGACGATTAGGTTATCTTCGTGTCAAAGAGTTAGCTTCGATTTCTTTTACTGAGACATTTTATACAAGCTAAGATGCCTACCTTATTTTCTACCTTATTTGAAAGAATAAAATAATTAAATTGGATAGTATCGACCGATTATTGCTAACAGCATATCAGGAACAGATGTAACATACATTATTTAAATAACATTACTACAGGAATGGAACTGGAACACAATAGGTTATGGGTCTAGAGAGGGATGTTGTTAATTTATAGAAGAATTCATTTTCTGGAGATTCCGAACAGCCAGAACCTTACTGGAGATTAAAATCGCTACAATATATGTTTTAGATGAAATCATTCTTAACTTCCAGTTCAAGATTTTAATATAAAACTAGTAGATGCCGTCAAAATTCGACGGATACAATATTAAGTTTGAGTAGTTTGGTATCCTGTAGGAACAATCACCAACAATGAAATACCTGCAGTTTTGAATATGTACCTACTGACAATATTATAAATTATGAAAATGCACCTTTATATGTGGCGCGATACAGTTAAAAAGTCACACAATCATAAAACTAAATAAATGGTATCAGGAAAATGACACATACTTTTTCCCTTTTAGCCCAACTTTAATGACTACATTATTTTCTATTTACTAACTATAGAATATAAAGTACGTATAAGTAAGTAAAAGTTTCTAAAAAACCTTTTTTCAGAAATGTTTACCCAAAATCCCAATTTTGGAGGCACTGCAAAATCCTTTGCTTCACACAGTGGTTTTAAGAGGGGAATCGCCCTCTTACCCCCCCCCCCTACCAGGGTTAGGGGGATTTATAATTTGAATATCCTCTGTTGGTTAATGCTAACTTGACCTGCTTATAAAATTTCAAGTAAATTTATCATTAAATAAGAGAGAAATTGTAATTTTTGTATTCCCCATAAGAATAACATTGGACAACGTACTGTGTTTACTGTTAAATGAAAGTCTGAATTTTTTCCAGAATCAGTAACCGTAGGATACAAATTAAAAATGCTAAATTGTTTAGTTTATTTAGCTTTCATTAATGGTGATAAGTAAATGTTATTTAGCACTTAAAATCTATATCAAAAATTAAAAAAAACGGAATTTTGGAAATTTAAGCCCTGTAATCTCTGAACCCGAATTTGTACATATGGTGTTATTTTGTTGGACACCTAAAGCTCTACAAACCATTAAAATTTAACCAAAATCGTTTGAGCTGTATTTGAGAAATTTGAATTTTTTCAGTTTTTTTGCAGTTTTGATTACCCCTAAAATTAAAATAATTACCCCTAAAAATAAAAAATAAAAAATGCCTGGAGATATAGTGGATTAGTAACCAAAATACCAAATTTAATCGAAATCGGACCACGGGTGCAGGTTCCAGCTCTGTACACCTTCAGTCAAACACACACAGGCAGACAGACAGGCAGTACAGACATCACCCCCAAAACCATTTTTTTTAGAATCATAGACCATCAAAAGGAATATTTCCACAAACAAACACTTTTTTAAGTTATAGTTTGTTTTCGAAATCACTTGGGACACACACACTCACAACTACTTTATGAGTATAGATAGATAATACACAAATATAAATCAAAAGCTTGATGAGCTGATCAGCTGTCTAATGAAAATCACAGAGTCAGGATTATAACCAGCTGTTTGTTGTAAACAAAACATACTACAAATCCCACCAATACGGTTCGTAGACATTTAAATTTTGTTTCATTTAGCATACTAAAAGGAGAAAATTATAATTCTTACAATTTTGGGGAGTATCGGAATGTTTCAACTTCAAACTGGTATAAATCCCATGACCACACGTTACCTAGTTTTCTCAAACTAAGGCCGAGTTCCTCGTCAACATTTCTGCCTTATGAATAACATGGGGAAATTTAAGTACTTTATACCTTGTATCATTTAACGAACTTAAAAGGAGAAAATTATAAATCTGACAATTTTGGGGAGTATCGGAATGGTTAAGCTGCAAATTGGTACAAACTCGACGACTACACATTGACGGGTTTTCTCAAACTAAGGCAGAGTTCCTGATCAAAATTTCTCCCATATGGGGAAATTTGAGGACTTAATACTTTGTATCATTTAACGAACTTAAAGGGAGAAAATGATAAATCTGACAATTTCGGGGAGTATCGGAATGTCTAAGCTTCAAATTAAAACGAATTCCATAACTTCACGTTGCCTGGTTTTCTCAAACTAAGGCCGAGTTCCTTGAAATCCTAGGTAAAAATTCTCCCATATGATTAACTTGGAGAAATTTGGTGATTTTATACTTCTTACAATTTAACCAACTTAATGGGAGAAATTGATAAATCTGACAATTTTGGGGAACATCGGAAAGTTCAAATTGGTACAAATTCCATGACCACACGTTGCCTAGTACTCTCAAACTAAGGCCGAGTTCCTTGAAAAATATTCTCCCATTTAAATAACATAGAGAAAATTTTTAACTGTCATTCATTTAAAAACTGTAGCGTTATTTTTGAGTTAAAATTTTCTGTTGATCTGCAGTGTAATCGATTGTCCAAAACGGTTGAAAAATAAAGACGAAGTAGGCCGAAAAAACTAAATTCCTTAGCTAATTAATATATAAGATATAAGACCCCACAATTGCATAAAGAGAAATAAAATCCCCCCTCTGCTTCGAGTCGATCTGGCGAATTATATAGTTAAAGAAGGAGTATCGCGTACTTATAAGGAAGAAGGAGTATCGCGTACACCTCGCAACAAACTTGCATACTCGACGAATCTCAAATGCACATATATTGTACCTAAGTACTACAAGAAGCCACTTACCAACTTTCATCAAAGCATATTCATAAATAAGCAAGATATGACATTTGGTTTGTGAATAGCAATTAACAAAATAGCAATTCTCCGTAAGAATAGCATTAGGATTGAGTACGCAGGTTTACTGCAACAGAGACCGAAATAAGGGTTTTTAATGGAATATCGATGGAAAACAACCAGAAAAAGCAACATAACAAGTTCCGTCAATTGACGTCCATACAAAACCGTTCTTATTCTCCATGAGAGTAACATTGGAAATGAGTACGCAGGTTTTCTGCATCGGGAAACCACCGAGAAATTAGATTTTTGTCTAATATCAATAGACTACAACCAGATGAAATTACGTAGTATCAAATTTCATAAATATATGTTCATAAATAAGCTAGTGATAAAATTGAAATTATTTCCTTAAGATAACCATTGGACAACGTACTGTGTTTAATGCTTAAATATCTCGTTATCGATTGACGTAGATAAATAATTCAAATTATAAAATTGTTTGTTGTTAAACTGGAATTAATGATTCAAACCATAATTCGATTTTTAAAAGATGTGTAGAAAATACATTTTTGAGGTACAAAACCCTCCGTTTGGATAGTGCGAATTGTCGGTTTTTCGAGGCCATGAAAATGACGCTGCTTTACCCGTTTGCACCAATTTCAATGAAGATTGGACTTTTTCAGGAAAGTTATTGTTCCTACAGACACATTATAAACAACGAGTTTTAAACAAATGGTATATTTGACATCTAGTAGCCTCAAAACGAAAAGTTATAATGGTCTCGGGCTTAATTCGATCACCTACGGTGATTTTTGGCTTCTTCCTTATAGGATAATTCATTAATATTTACAACATAGTTAGTCTAAATTTATTAAAAATTTAGCTGAAACATTGAATACAAATTAAACCAAATTGTGAAATAGAGAGTGAATAGTTTATAAATTGAGGGTTAAGAGTTGCAATCTTAAATTACAGAGTGAAAGGCCTATGAAAAGAGTGTACTCTTTATCTTTAAACATATGTTTTATATATTGAATGAAATATAGGAAAACTGTCCATTAAATATGCATTGACGGCGAAATAAATAAGCTACCCCATGCTAACGTTCAGCAATTTATTTCCCCATACGACGGATGGGGTAGACGGTATAATATGCTCATGTTTGCTAAGCGGCGACTGACTGGCGACTAGCGACATCATCTTGACCTTTTATATAGATAGGAGTCTCATTTTAGACATTACGGAGTCAAAAAAACTTCAATAATACAAAACCACTCTTATCAATATAGTCTTTGTTGTTTGTTATAAGTAGACCTTAGTTGTTTTAGCCCATGTTAATTTCTGACAAAAACCTAATAAAAATTTAAGTGTTAATGTCCCATAAAAATGTATTTTAAAAGAGGATGAGTTCTTGAAGGCATTTCTTAGTCTTTTAATGGTTTAATAAAGAGTTACTATAGTTGAAAATGAGTTTGTTTTTAGTTTAAATTGGTTTAATCCATAGTGTTAGATTAGTCAGATGTATGAGTGTAAATTATAATTGTAATACCTATTATTGTAACCTATTACCTATTGATTGTACCTATTAATATTATTGTAATGCCCCTTATTCTGTAGGAGATTTTTGAACGTTGTTTGAACTCTCTGAATGATCGGTGATGGCTCAAGTTAAGAGGACGTTTGAGTCAGAAGAAATATCGTCGCTGACCCTACGCTACGGGCTATTTCAATGTTAAAACGCACAAAACGTGTCTTTACTGAAAAGCATATTTTTTTGTTACTGTTTGACCTATTGATTTGGAATAAATTTTGTTTGAATCTTTATACATTTTTGATTAGTGTTTGCTGGGAGTATTATTTTTTAATGACTAGGAAAAACAACAAAATATGTATAAAAATATAGACTTTAAACTACTATAGTTTTGGAAGTATATTATTTTATTTAGAAAATAGCGAGCAAACCGCCTGCGTCTTCAAAATACCTTTAATTTGAGACATCTTTCATAATCGTATGTTGATAAATAAGCGAGATATATGGTTTTAAGTTTAACATTGTTCTTATGAAGGTAAAATCCAACATGGCCGCTCTCCAACGCCCTCTTAAAGGCATTTGGCTAAGGAATTCGGACAAACTATATATTTTTATTAAATGTTCGCCTGTTGGACGGATTGCCCCATAAGAAAAGCATGAGGACTGTGAGACGTCTGCTTTCATTATATTTCCATATATGTGATTCAAGTGCCTAGTGTTAGCCTAATACCATGTCTCCATACTTAAAACCCCCTACAAGTACTAGTACGTAAAAATTTGTAGTAATGAATCATATAATATAAACATTGTTTAATATTATTACAAGTTCGGTCTTTGCAGTTATTCGCTGAGAGATCAATGAAACACAATTTAAAATGAATAAAATCAAATACATTCGATTTTAATAAGAATGGAGAGTGTTAACGGAAAATACATAACATTACTATACTTATTTCTATCTTACCTATGAAAGCATATTTTTCTCTGTTAAATAAAATGTACTCGTTTTCGTGTTTATTTATTATTTTTTGTCTTTTGGCAACCATACTTTTAGGGAACTTTGTTGTTTGAATTGCATTTTTAGTTTTGAGCGCAGTTTTCTTAGAAATTGTTGATATTATGTAATATCAATACGTAAAGAGTCCAAGACTGTTTTGGGTCAAAAGGGTCTAAGCTATTTGCCACTTCCTCCCTGTTGACCTAATACATTGCCAATACTCAACTTGGCTAACGGACAACAACGCGATTGTACTTTGAGGCAGGTTAATGCACTGTGATATGTACTTTACACATCTATATCCACAGAATTTTTTTCCAATGACTTTTAAAAATATATCAAAGTAATAAATTAAAGATTTTTGAACTAAAATACCATTTTTGTTTAAATTTAGTTTAAGGTATAAGTACCATGGTTTACTACCAGCAAGTTGTGAAATGTTATGAGCTATAAAATCCCAATAAGAGTACTATAGTTTAGTTTACAGTTACCATCCTCGTTTATAACACTAACACACAAAAAACGTCTGGGTTTTATTCCGGACTCGTATATTCTTATCCAACTGATCAATGAGTTAAACAAAATACTTTCCAAAGAGAATAAACAAAATTGTTTTAATCTTAATAAAATAATTTGATTTTAATTTAAAAAATATGTACAAATGTAGAAAGTTATATATAGCTATATTCCATACATAAAGGCAATTTATTTATATAAATTTACTCATCCTTTCACACTGAAAGTTTCTTAAATACAAAGGTTGCCAAATTGAATATTATAACAAAAAATATAACCTATGATCGACTTTGATTTTAAAAATATGGAAATTATTTTCTCTTTTATATCGGTTACTTTTTATTGTACAGGCGATTTCTTAAAAGTCTAATTGAATTATATGCATTGGGTTTATCAATGGATGGTCGGTCAAACCTTGGAAGAGCGATTGGCTTAACGTTTTAGAAGTAACTACAGTACTATCAGAAATTAAAATCTGAAATGCATTTCGATGTGGAAATAACTCATAGTAAATCCATGTCAAGTGTATATTTTTCTCTTGACGGTAATTGTAATGATTTCTCTGACAAACTTAAGTACCTACTCAAAGCTTCATAAGGCATAAAGCTATGCATCTGTGAAGGGATTTTTATAAAGTTTAATGTAAAGAAGGCAAATGTATAGCTGAAGACTGACTACATAGTAATGTTTTTAAAGTAATTAACGTTTAATTGTGCGACTGAAACATTTGTCTTAAACATTTCAGCTCTAATTGCTGTGAAATAGCCAGAAGAGGGAAGAATTATAAAGTGAAACTACTTAACAAATAGTTTTATTTTACTTGGCTCGTTGTTGTTTTGGCGTTTTAATTTTTATTTGATCTCTACGATTTAACCTTTTCTAAAACACGGTAAAACAGTGTTAGTGCGCTTGAAAAGAGGAAAGATAATATTTGTATTTGCTATACGAAATACTTATGACAGTAACTTACATGTCTGTCACAGTTGTAAAAATCGTTGTTAAGGAACGCTTCCTTCGACATCATCGAATTTCTGGTTTTCACACGGTTTTGCATTAGACAAACGACAGTTAACGAAAATCTGACATATTAAGAGTTGCCTAATTCACATTTAACAATGACGTAAAAATTTTCATTTTATTTGTAAATACATGTTCATTCAAAAATCTTATGGGTTTTCTATGTGTACAAATTCGAATTATTGGCGTTTTATTAGTTCAAATTATAATTTTTTGAATATGCGGATTTTAAATATTGAAAACCAGAGATTATATGTGGTTTTTAAAATATGCTAAACAGATGTTTTTGTCTGGACGGCACATCATATAAGGCACTAAAGAAGAATGATTCCCCTATAAAATTTAATGCATTAACCAACATTGAAACACGATATGCAGAATGTTTACAATAGACATTACAATAAACGCACATACATAGTGCATTTAAACGTTAGCTTCATTTAAGCTATATTTTCCATTGCAGCTTTTATTATAGCTTCCTTTAGCTGCAAGTATGTGCGAAGTTCATTCTCGTAATAAAATATTACAAATTCGAAAACGTGCCACCCCATAAAATTCAAACCTATTTTAAATGTTATCCAAGCGAATTCGTCTAACGATATGAAAGAATGTTTAATTTTACGAATAATCATATTTTACACGATGTAGGTTGGAAGTCATACAATATTTGTTAAGCGTAGCAAACGAAGGGCAGGATAGTAGTTATGTAAGTGTAAGGTTTCATGGTTCTTTGACATTTATGTTAAATATATTTGTGATTGAAATTTCGTCTCTTAGTGAACTGGTGGCTGGTATGGGTGTTTGAACTATTCAGTGAACGAGTCACTGTGGTTGGGGGGTTAGTTATTGAATGGGTGGGTGTAAAGGGTGTTATTAAGGTTTACATTGGCTAATGGTGGAATATGAATATGACAAGGTTATGGTAATGGTTACTTGGTGGTATATATTGAACAAATTCACTAGATATTGTGGAGGATAATGGACAGTTCACATTATTCTAACGTGTATACACTCATTGTTCATTTATATTTGCCAATATAACATCTAGGTGATAATCTATATATTTTAATGTGTATAAAATAGTTTTATATGGGCTGTGAACCCCTTATTGTATCCGTTTGTATCCGTTTGTATCCGTTTGTATCCGTTTGTATCCGTTTGTATCCGTTTGTATGATGTTTTTGGGGTCAACGTTTTTGAAACGGCCGATAGCAGTTGAATTTCTAACTTGTGGGCTACCTTGGATTCAACACCAAGCGAAACCCGCGGGTGACGGCAGGTGGCAGGTGGCGGGTTTCGCGAAACCTGCGGGTCACTTTGGCATTAAAACTTGTTTGAAAGTGGTTTTATAACAACCAGACGCTTCGTTTTGGAGATCCTGGAGTCAAAACATATTATTCGTTCAAGATTGTATATTTTTACAAAATAATATTGGGGGTTTATATATATATATGTGTGTGTGTGTGTCTGTGAATGCAATAGTAAATACGGTACGTGTATTACAAGACTATATATTTTGAAAACGTGGACAATTAGTTATTAATTCTCAAATTTAAGTATTTATCTAATTTGCTTAGTTTTCTTAAGTTTGTAATACAGTATCATTATACATTTATACTATACCGGGGTTTAAATAAAATCGAATACAGTATACAGCAGCAAACCTGCGTACTCAGGGAATTTCCAATGCATATAAATGTATCTTAATACCAAATAAAGCCACATACCAAGTTTCATCAATATACATTCATAAACAAAATATGACATTTTAATTATTCTCCATTAGAATAACATGGCGACCGATTATGCGGGTTTGCTGAAGGAAGGGACACAAAAATTGGGGTTTTATACAAATATCAATATAACAACTAGGCAAAGCCACATACCAAATTTCATTGCTTTATTTTCATAATTAAGGGAGATAACACGTTACTTGTCCTCCATAAGAATAACATGGGGCTGAGTACGCAGGTTTGCTGCATACCAGTTTTTATTCATTTATGTTCATAATTAAGGGAGACATAGCATTTAATTATTCTCCATAAGAATGGGCTGAGTACGCAGGTTTGCTGCAACAAGGAATAGAAAAAATGGATTTCTATGCTAATATCAATAGAACTTAACTAGGTAAAGTCGTATACCAGTTTTTATTCGTTTATGTTCATAATTAAGGGAGACATAGCATTTAATTATTCTCCATAAGAATGGGCTGAGTACGCAGGTTTGCTGCAACAAGGAATAGAAAAAATGGATTTCTATGCTAATATCAATAGAAATTAACTAGGTAAAGTCGTATACCAGTTTTTATTCATTTATGTTCATAATTAAGGGAGACATAGCATTTAATTATTCTCCATAAGAATGGGCTGAGTACGCAGGTTTGCTGCAACAAGGAATAGAAAAAATGGATTTCTATGCTAATATCAATAGAAATTAACTAGGTAAAGTCGTATACCAGTTTTTATTCATTTATGTTCATAATTAAGGGAGACATAGCATTTAATTATTCTCCATAAGAATGGGCTGAGTACGCAGGTTTGCTGCAACAAGGAATAGAAAAAATGGATTTCTATGCTAATATCAATAGAACTTAACTAGGTAAAGTCGTATACCAGTTTTTATTCGTTTATGTTCATAATTAAGGGAGACATAGCATTTAATTATTCTCCATAAGAATGGGCTGAGTACGCAGGTTTGCTGCAACAAGGAATAGAAAAAATGGATTTCTATGCTAATATCAATAGAAATTAACTAGGTAAAGTCGTATACCAGTTTTTATTCATTTATGTTCATAATTAAGGGAGACATAGCATTTAATTATTCTCCATAAGAATGGGCTGAGTACGCAGGTTTGCTGCTACGGGAGCCATTGGTAAAAATTGTTTTTTTGAGCAAATATCAATGGTCCACAACCAGATTAAGCCGTATACCAAGTTTCGTCAGTATACGTTCATAAATAAGCGAGATATAAAAATTTTCTTTTCCTCCATAAGAATAACATTAGACAACGTACTGTGTTTAGCACTTTAAATATCTCGGTAACCAATTGACGTAGAGGAATGATCGAAATACCAAATTGTGTGTTTTTTTAAGCTGAATCGAATGGGGAAAACTAATATTTGACTACTTCAAAAATGATATGTCAAAAATTCAAAATACCCATTGTTGGGGTACAAAACCCCCCCAAAATACCCCCTTGGATAGAGCGATCTGGCTGGTTTTCGAACTTAAAGTCATAAATGTTGCTTTACACGTTTATACCAAATTTCATCAAAATCGGATCATTTTCACGAGAGTTATCGTGCTAACGGACACACATATATATATTATACACACAGTTTCGAACGACTGGTGTTTTTGGGGTCTGGGGACCTCAAAACGAAAAGTTATCATGGTCCCGGGTCTTACAATGCCGACTACGGTAATAGCTTCTTCCCTATAGGGGAAATTCGCTAAAATTATAATTTTGTATATATTTTTTATATATTATACTATGTAGTATCGCATTGGGGAAACGCTTTTAACTGACACAACTTTAATTCGTCATATTAAACCTTAAATATGTTTTTAGTATTAAAGTAATTAGTTTGCAAATTATTCATTAAAGTTACTGTGGCCTGTTACGGCCACCTACCAAGTTTCATCAATATACATTCACAAATAAACAAAATATGACATTTTAATTATTCTCCATAAGAATAACATGGCGGCTGAGTATGCAGGTATACTGTTATTTTTCCAAATACTGGTATACTGTTATAATACTGTTATAATACTGTTATACTGTTTTTAAAATTAAGGTATAAGCATATTATGTTTCAGCCGTATTTTAAATGTTAATAGCTAATCATTGAAATATTAAAAACTCTGTTTAGAACTTAATAATTGTAAGCTGACACAGAAATTGATATAGGTTAGATATATTTATTTTAACCCGAGAGGTACGTGTGCATAGACATGACAGCAATATATTACTCCTAAAAGTATATAAATGAGTCCACCGCTTGTATGAATATTTTAAAATTATTCGAGTCAACTTAGTTGTAAACTACTCTAATAAGTTGGGGGTTGGACGATTTAATACCACGTTTTGAAGGTAAGTTATCATATAATTACCAGCTTCCTTTTATGATTAAAGTTATTTGATCCAAACAATTAATTAATTTACAATCCTAGTACATGGAGGTCTTTGTAAAAAATTTCTTTTGAATCATTCATTTCGTCCTCATAAAACTGTTAGGCCCCCCTTTCTCATGAATGCATAATCCTTGATCTAGACGGAACGTAGAACCCAGCAACTTTGCCTATTCTTCCAAGAGCTAAGTTAAGCCTGGGGTTCTAGGACTGTCTGGGTTAAGCATTGAGCCTAACAACTAAATGAATATGGGTTGTAACAAACTACTTTGAAAATTGAGGATTTGGTTAATTTAACCAGTCAAGCCGTTTGGTCAACTTAGACAATATAGGTTTTAACAACTACATTTGTGATTAATCCAACTACTTTGAAACAAATTAGTTATTTTAACCAATGAATTTATTGGTTAACTTAACTTATAAAATTGTTTGTTCCAACATATATTTTTTAACTCTCTGAGCTTAGTTAATTGAACTCATACAAATAGTTGTCCAACCTCTGAAATTGGTTGAACTAACTTATAAAAAAACTTGGATTAAAACTTGGATTAACCAATCATTCTCCTCTGTGAACGATCTGGTTTTTGAACTCAAAGTCATAAATGTTACTCTCAACACTTGTGCCAAATTGTATCAAAATCGGGCGCTTCTTTCAAAAGTTATCGCGGTAACGGACACACACATATATATAAATTTGAACAAATGCCGCTTTTGGCATCCCGGGACCCTAAAACGGTTATCGTGGTCTCGGGCTTAAGTCTTACCGCGAGACCTACAGTAATAGCGGCGGGGGGGGGGCCGTTTCCGAGCGGGGGTTTAAAAGCCGGACGCGTCGCTAGTTAGTTAGTAGCCGATCGTCTGAGGACACCAAGCAACGGCCGCGCCCAGACTGACTGACGAGATTGCGACGCGCGCCCAGACGCCCAGAGCTTTTTTGGTATGTGATTCATTTTGCCTTACATCTAGAAGTATAATTCATTTTTGAGTTACTGGGGTTATTTATTCAGATATTTTGATAAGAGAAATATACTATTAAGGGGAGGAAGTCAATATTTAGAAATATTTAGAAATATTTAGAAATGTCATGGCTAAAGAATCAGTCTTAGTAAGTAATAAGGCTGGAAGGTCCGTTACGTCATAGTATTATTAGTTAATCTCCTGTTGGGCGTCGTAACGCAGAATAACAAGAGGCAGTTTACAGAATAACATGGGGCACGAGTATGCAGGTTTGCTGCAACAAGGAACAGAAAATAATGGGTTTTTATGCAAATATCAATATAACTCATCTTAGTGAAGTCACATACCAAGTTTCATCCGTGCTAAACGTTTATAATTACTCAAGAGTTGTATGTTCGTGCGTTTTATTTGAGTTTTTTTTACTACGTAATATGTAAATTTGCAATTATTATATTAATATCCCTATAGATATAACATTATGATGCGAGTTTAAAGTTTGAGATACCTCTATTATACTATTATAATCATAACTTCAATTGTTATATACATAACACCAAAACCTTCTGGCATTGACTATTGTTTGATTTCAAATGAGTAGTTGTACAGTATCAATACAGTTTAACAAGCTGAAAGCCGTTTTTATAGATGGGAGACATGATGTAATTAAAGTTGTTTTATTGATAGTATCGTATGTTTATTAGGCTGATTTTATACTAAAACTGTTATTATCCTGGGTGACACAAAACAACAATTGTTTCTCGAGTTCTATTATTCCGGTTTAGGCATTGTATAGTTTTCGGTCTTACAAATGATGGTTTTCTATTGTGCAGTGTATTGGAAATATATAGTAACTTCCTCTCCTTGATTTGTACTTGATTTGTACTTGATTTGTACTTGATTTGTACTTGATTTGTACTGGTGATTCTCCCTCCACGTGGCATCTTACGGGTCACTGGTAAATTACATTCTGAGTGTACTGGCTTACCAATGTTTTAATATCCGGTTCTTTAAACGCCCCGGGCGACTCCCGCCATCGTCACTACCGTCACTACCAGCTGTGCCAAGGTTGTGCCAAGGTTGTGCCACAGGGGTCAACGGTCAGACGTGTGCGTGACTTCTGCGCTCTGTGCTGATCCGCGACTGCTGACGCTGTTAGTGCTTCCATTATGGAGACTGACAAGAAGAGGACTGATTACAGATCGTGTGTGAAATTCTACTAGACATTCAGGATTTATGATCAGGAATTAATTTTTATTTCGAAGGGATAGCGAAGCTTTTACTCAACGGCTAAACAACGAACCCTTTAAAATAGCAAGCAAGGAATAATTAATCGTTGGTACAGTTCTGGATTATTTGTACTGGAATTAAACTACTTTGATTTGAGATGAGTTCCTAGCTCTGATGAGATTTGCCACGTCAGGCTGGAGCAGTATATTTGGTAATATCGAAAACAGTCCCAGTTTCAGTACTAGCCGTAGTAAGTTTCACAACAATAGGCGGTTGATTACGGTCTCACAAGGAGAATAAATTCTAAAATAAAAATACCCCCGTCGCAGCAAACCTGCATACTCAGCGAATTTCCAATGAATATATAACACGATTCCACTTAACGGGATTCACAAGAAATGTATTCACAAACAAGCGATATTTAAAATATTAATTATTCTCCAGGGCATGAGTAGATTTGCTGCAACAAGGCACACAAAATAATGGGTTTTTATGGTAATATCAGCTTAGTGAAGTCACATACCAAGTTTCATCCATATACATTCATAAATAAGCGATATATAACATTTTAAGTATTTTCCATAAGAATAACATGGGGACCAAGAACCTAGGTTTGCTGCTACAGGAACCATGGGCGAAACATTTTTGTTGTGCAAACAGCAATAAACCACAACCAGATGAAGCGATAAATTTCGTCAGTTTATGTTCATAAATAACCGAGATATAAAATTTGTCGTTTTCTCCATAAGAATAACATTGGACAACGTACTGTGTTTAGCACTTGTAATATCTCAGTAACCAATTGACGTGGGGCAATGATCAAAATACCATGTGTTTATCATTTTCTGTTTTTAATTAATAAGAGATAATGTTTCGATAAAACAGCTATTTTTGTAAACAGTCTATTTGTCCAAACGTGGCATTTAAAAAATTACATTATCATAGTTTTATATTAGGAGTATATCTTAACATAACCGAAAGGCATAAATATATGTTCATTATATAAATAAAAAACCTACTTGAATGTCAACTCTCATAATGGAAATAAAATACCCCCGTAGCAGCAAACCTGCGTACTCAGCGAATTTTTAATGCATAATATTTGAATACCATATAAAGCCGCATACCAAGTTTCATAAAAATATATTCATATATAAGCGATACATACAATTTTAATTATTATCCATAAGAATAACATTGGTAATGAGTAGATTTGCTGAAATGAGGAACATAAACAATTGGTTTTTATGCAAATATAAATAGAATTTAACTAGGCAAAGCCACATACCAAGTTTAATCAATATTCAATCATAAGTAAGCACTATATAACATTTTAATTATTCTCCATAAGAATAACACGGGGACCGAGTATCTAGGTTTGCTGCTACAAGTAACTAAAAAAATGGGGTTTTATACAAATATCAATATAACTCAACAAGGGGAAGCCACGTAGCGTACATTTCTCAAGTATTTCAGCTTGAAACTTAATCTTTTTGGGGATAAGGAAAATACACATTCTATATATATATACGAGTGAACCCAGACACATTGTAAGCACTTCACAGATTCACTCGGGTGGCAATTATTTTTCTAATCGTTTTAATCAATGGCAATTTTTATCTCGAGAGGTACACCACGTATTCATTTTGCATTCACGTGTCAAAACTAATTCTTTTCATCAGCGTGTTATTAATCCTATGATTAAGGTTTTCGATTAATAGCTGCCAAGAATGAAATTCATATGTCGGGGTGTCTGTTTCTTTGTGTACGAGTTTTGGTACGACTGTCCATCATTAGGCATGCGGGTCAGTTTTTTACTAAGTCACAATCTTGCAAACCTTAAGCGAATACCTTGGC
Source organism: Allygus modestus (assembly GCA_963675035.1). NCBI lineage: Eukaryota > Metazoa > Arthropoda > Insecta > Hemiptera > Cicadellidae > Allygus > Allygus modestus. Next base: position 474,739,614 of record OY776112.1, read on the forward strand.
AATAATTATCATTAGTTAAGTTTCTTATTAGCTTTGTTTCGTGACTGGTATTTTGAATGATATATTTTAGTATCATGAATTGATTTGTTCAATAACTCGAGAAAACGAAAATTGGGAACTAAAAAGTGTTTCACTGAAAAGGTCAAACGGTGATAAATTAAACCGGTCTCTACTAATGACCAGTTCAATATTGATCTGTAAACGTGAAGCCTTTTAAGTGTATAATGCAAATTACTTCAGGATTAATTGTTTTTGTAATTAGACATGTCAATCTGATAAATAAACGAGTTCGCACGCAGCACGCTGACGTGAGGGAAGTGAATTTCCACATAAAAAATTTAAAAACCCCAAATTAGTCTAAAAACATACTTGTATTCCAATTTTTATTGAAATCTGAATTTGTTGGCTGTTCTGATGCTCCTGGTTTCATTTACCTTCAAAGCTGGGCATTATAATGTTAGAAGAAGGTCCAGTCGGGCTTTAAAGTAGGCGTGAGGTTGCTGGGGATGATAAAAGTACTCTAACAAAGGAGTAGCAGACTTTTCTAAAACCCATAAGACAACGTACTGTGTTTAGTCTAAACACATTTTCTTTAATAAATATTTATGCTAGGATGACGAGAGGGGGCTTAAAACTTTCGCCTCACTAATTCCCATCTTTATACGTGGATTAATTATACTCGATGGAGTCTCGATAATAATAAATGAAAAGGTCAAATACTGTTCCCTTCACTGCCGTGGTTGCAGCTGTATTCAATTACCGTGGACCAGTTGTGATCTAGTTTCCTTGTTTTCTCTTGTTCGCGGTTCGCGAATTAGCCCGACTCCCGGCTGGCCCTCCAAGGACCGGTTCAGCGGCTTTTAATTTGCAAATGAGAACCGCGAGAGTTGCGGACAGATTGGTTCCTGGGGACTTTCCACTGCTGGGTGACTGGGGAGATGGTGATGACCCCCCACGCCTTACGTTCTGCTGAGTTGGTTGTAACTGGCCATTCATTTGATTGTTGAAACTCAAAACTGCTACCGTACACGTTAAGACGTTGGTCCCAGTCAACAGATCGTGTTAGAGACACTAGTGCGACCTAAAACTCCGACAACAGGCCTAGGCCAGAAGTAAAGACGAACTTTACTATTCTTTACTGGCGTATAAAACCTTCTTTATTGCAATCGAGAGTAACTATTGCATTGCAAGGTCCAGATTACAAAATTTTGCATAAGACCAATATTAAGTTGCCCTAGATTTTTCGCCCGCAGTCTTCAGGACTACCAACATCCTGAATTTATTTCGACATAAAACCTAGAATTTAATTTTCCCAGCTGTTTGTCATGAACTCATAAATCGAGTACGAGTAAGATATTTCAGTTAGATGACTTAACCGTTGGTTGCAAGCAACAGAACATGTTCAAGGGCCGGTGAAAATTTGTAAATTAACGAAACAAGTGGAATACGTTATTAATGATTAGCAGTGACGTGCTTTCCTGGGTTTCCAGTTTTAACACCAAAATACTCCAAATGTCACATTTGCATCCGCTAATCCTTTACTGAAACTGGCAGGAGGGAGTTAGGTTTGAAGGGTTTATATACCACTTATAAAATATTTTCCATTAGTCATTTAATAAGCTGACTTTCAAGGAGCCAAAGAAAATGACTACTTCAAAAACAAAACTGGAAAGGTTACTTAATTTTTTAATAATTTAGGTTTTCACCATAAAATGATTATTGCATTTGTATTTAACTGTTTCCGTTTCTGGTTTGTAAACTCTATTCACTACTTGAAGCTTAATCTTAATCTCTCCCAATCCCCACGCCAACGCATCTGGGGCGTATTTTAAGGCAAATATGAATTATGTGTGTAGAATGTGTGAGGAAGGGGGTGTTTAAGAAATCAGTTTGTGCTATAGTCTTATACAAAACGACTGTATTCTTTCTGATGGGCTTTAGTAAAATCGGTTGAATTACATTAAATCATTAATTTGGGCTATATTTGAGCTCTATAGCTTTTATTTTTATTTTTAAGAAGGTAATAAGAAAATTAAATAAAACATACATTATAGGTTAAAATGTTGATACAATTGTTCTCAATAGGGATTAATTTAGTTTGTAGTTTCTATAGTGTTATTATTTATGTCATTCACAAACCAACGCGTCTATGTTCCTCGTATTATTTTTCTTTGAACCTGTATAAATATCAGTGCAATTTGAACAGTCTGCGTTATGGCTGCGTTACGCGTCATAGAGCCTGCGAAACTGTCTGTTACACGAGTGATAAAATGCCGTACCAACTGTTGATAACTAATTAGTGTGTCGTGACGGGGGGAGAGGGGGAGGCGCGAGACTGAGCGTGACAATGGGGGGAGAGGGGGTCAAGAAGTGCTACGTATAGCGTGACGTAATTGATGCACGGTCTCTATATCGTTAAACAGAGTTTGATACATACAGCAGAGCAATGGTTAGTAAACACGGGGCGTCCACATTCTGGAAAGTCAGGGAATGTCAGGGAAAGTCAGGGAAAGTCAGGGAAACAAATTTTGGTCGGGGAAAGTCGGGGAAGTAGGCCCAAAGTCGGGGAAAGTCGGGGAAATTCACCCCAATGATGGATTTGAGGGGACTTTGTTATGCTCTAGTCAGCCGTAGTCCTGACCATTGCAGCATTTTTTTCAGGTTTTTTTCACAAGAAGTGTACAACAATTGAATTCTTTTGTTGTACCCTTGTGTGTTTTTTTTTAAATTATTAGTTTTTCTTAGATATAATTTAAGTACATTAAGTCCTGTCGTCAAAATGTCAGCAATGTGTTTGTATTTTCAATAAAAAAATAAATAAAAATACCCCCGTCGCAGCAAACCTGCGTACTCAGCGAATTTCTAATGCATAATATTTGAATACCATATAAAGCCGCATACCAAGTTTCATAAAAATATATTCACATATAAGCGATATATACAATTTTAATTATTTTCCACAAGAATAGCATTGGTAATGAGTAGGTTTGCTGAAACAAGGAACACAAACAATGGATTTTTATGCAAATATAAATCGAATTTAACTAGGCAAAGCCGCATACCAAGTTTAATCAATATTCAATCATAAGTAAGCGCTAACATTTTAATTATTCTCCATAAGAATAACACGGGGTTTTATGCAAATATCAATATAACTCTTGGGTGAAGCCACATACCAAGATTATTAATTTATGTTCATAATTAAGGGAGTCATTACATTTTACTTATTCTCCACAAGAATAACATGGGGGCGAAAAAGACCCTTCCGCTTGCTAAAAATATTTATTAAAGCTTATTCTGTGAAGATTCAAAACACATTTTACATTAAATATTTACGGTAAGCTTTTAAAATAACGTAAACTGATTGCTTATAATTTTAATTTTAATATTATGTAACTCATTGAAGTAAATTAAATTGAATGGCTGCACACAGTTCAATTAAACTGATTTGTTGATGTAAAGTTTACCATTTTGTGTATATTTTGCATTAATGTACCAATGGGAAACAATAACGCTTTTCCAGAAACATAAATACCCCCGTCGCAGCAAACCCGCGTACTCAGCGAATTTCAAATGCATAATATTTGAATACCATATAAAGCCGCATACCAAGTTTCATAAAAATATATTCATATATAAGCGATACATACAATTTTAATTATTCTCCATAAGAATAGCATTGGTGATGAGTAGATTTGCTGAGACGGGGAACACAAATAATTGATTTTTATGCAAATATAAATATAATTTAACTAGGCGAAGCCACATACTAAGTTTAAACAATATTCAATCATAAGTAAGCGCTAACATTTTAATTATTCTCCATAAGAATAACATGGGGTTTTATGCAAATATCAATATAACTCTTGGGTGAAGCCACATACCAAGAGTATAATAATGGTACAGCTTTTTTAAATTGTCACTAGACATGTAGAAAGACAAATTAAACCCTTAATCCATTAATCTAATAATACAAACAAATCAAAACAATATATTAGTATCATAAAATCTCAGCTGATCATAGAATTTAAGCAGTTAAACAATGTTTATTTTATGTAGAAAATATGGTACGCGTACGATAAATGTTTCCAGCAACACTGCAGACTGGATTGGTGATCACGTGACCTTACAGCTGCTTTAACGAGGTCTATTCCGGTTAACTAGAAAACCTTAAATGAATCGACTCAGTAACCCGTACAATGTGTATGGACCTTGCTTCGAACATTGCTAGACTATTGCGTGCCTGTATACGGTAAATTTCTAATCCAATTCAACCGGAAGGAAGGAAGAAACTACTTTCTCGAGCGAGTGGAGGAAAGATACCCTTCTGGAAAGACCCGTGACCACAGTCGTAATTTGGAAGGAGTGATATCAAAATGCCGGTTTATAGAAATGAGTCTGTTACTGAATGTAGTTCAAAATAAACTCATTATGACATGACTTTTGTTCATTCTTCGCTCATAATATCACAGGGAATAAATAACTTAAATTCCCAAAAATTATACATAAGCATTTAAATTTAACAAAGAGCTTGGATAAATTACAATTGGGACGTGAATGTTTAATTTGTTTATGGACAACGCTTTTTAATTAGACTTTGTACAACGCAATTCCTAGTTCCGCTAGATTAACAGCGAATTTCCTAAGGAAGGTGATTTCCTATTAGCATGACCCGCAGGGTGAAACTTAATCCCGGGACTACCATAGAAGTTCCTAATGTGACCACCTGTAATACGTTTTCACAAAACTTGCCGTATATTGTGAACCACTGTTAACGTATATGAAAATTAAACCAGAAGTTCTTCAGAAAATTCTAAACAAGAAAACTTTTGTTTTTTCTTAATAGTATTTTTTTAAATTCATTTATGTGGCTTACAGTTTATACACATTTGAGTTATTTTTATCTAAGTATAAATTTACAGTGAACTAAGTTTTAAGTGGTTGTAATGATAGAAAATATAAATAAATCAAATAAAAACCATGAGACCATAAGCCCAGTGTTCAGTTTAAGCGTATCGAATGTAGTTTATTGTATCCCGCTTAGTTGTAACAAAACGTGTCACGCTACTTAAGAAATTATGCGTGTAACTAAACAAATAAACGTATTTACCACAGCAATATTTAATTACTGTAAATGAAAACATGATTTAGGGTCTCATTTTATTTACTTTGATCCATGGAATGATAGGCTTTGGGTGTTAGGTGTATACATACAATGTATATACTTTTTACACCCTTGTACTGATGAGCAGTTTATTCAAATAATATACATTATTTTAAAAATTGCATTTTAATTTATGGGAAAGGAAAATAAATTTTGTACGTACAAACTTAAACCTAAAGTTTTTAAAACCCTTCGTAGAGAAATCGAAATATATTTTTGAAAACCCCTTGAAAGTGCTTGTTGTCAGAGGTACCGTTACGGGGACCTAGAGACGGTTAAAGTACCACCATGAAATTTGTCACTTGGTCAAGTAAGTGATGACCCTCCAACGTGTTAAAATTATGATACTATAGAAAATTCAGTTGTTTCAATGGCCCCCCGTAAGACTCGCGGGTCTGATTGGTCTTAAGTAGTGCACTGTTGAGACGCGGATGAATGCAATCCCAGAGACATTGAGTTGAGACAAGGTAAGCAGCACCCGTGTTGGGATTGACTCATTTATCTTGGGCTGCAGAGAGAATGATTCTAGAGTGGGACTCCTTTTAATATAGTTTAAATAAATTAACAAATTTAAATATGACGAATCCTAGTCTGAATAAGGTACGATAACTATACAGTTTGACTCGAAACCCATTACTTACACAATCTTATGTTATACATACGAAGTGATAAAAACCTTCTTTGCGTGCCTTTTAAATTTCACTTATTTTAAACATTTATATACAACAAAAATTCAAATTACAATTCCTAAACTAAATACATTTCAAAATTATCAATTCTCCGTACAATCAAATGGGCGTTACAATGTGCTGTTGCTTGATGAGCGTTGTAATAGTTAAAAGTTTGGCCACTTGAGTGCAGCACGTTACCGAGAACTGGCTTGCAGGAATGCCATCTGCTAAAAACATAATTCTTGACCTCTGATCTATTTACAAATGAAACTTATTCATCGAATTGGGCTTTACAAAAACTAAAATGGCTGGAACAAATCCAAACTTAATAATAACATGTAAATTAATTCTAAAACATATTGAAAGATAATTAGATACTTAAAAATTGACTTTAACATTTAATAATCGACTTTTGCAAAACTGTGACAATGTGCTTTTTCATCAGAATAAAACATAAACACTACAAGAAAATTCACAACGCAGAGAATGTGGCTTATGAATGCAACGTTTTACAGTACAACATCCACTATAAATAATCCACTATATTTAACTGTGTTATGTCAACAGCTTCTATTACTCTACAAGGCATGTATATATAGACTGATTACTTTGTAATTTCATACAACCACAACCACAAAATATCGCCTATTGAATTAGTTCAATACACCATTATTATCTTTGGTTCATGATCAGAATTAAATAGCTTTATTACATTGAAAAATTAATGAGTTAAAAACAAACGTTCGCATGGTTTGTGCACTAAAATAATGATTACGGGTCAAAATGGTTTGGCCAGGAAGCATTGTTGGCATTAGGACCACCGTATGAGAGCAAACTTCAATTTGTGCTTATCCCATTTGTATTGATTTTGTATTGATTCTCAACACGACGATCTCTAATATCATAACATAACCACTGTGTTAGACCAATAGACTCTCATAATAAACATAATTAATTCCAAATTATACGGGTCATATCATGTATCATTACATAATTATACATTACTGAAATTCTTAATCTTATGATATGGATTTGGGCCGCTTTCCCTGAAAATGCCTTTGAAGTGGGTATAAAAAACAAGATACGTTAATTTTATTAATTTTATGCAATACCGAAATCTCTCTATATATGTTGACTGGTTAATTGACTGGTACTTTGGATAGCAGTTTTGTATACTGTTGAGACGAGTTTTTTTTATTACTAAGAAGGAAATGGGATTAATCAGATTAGTATATTTTTCGAACACAGTATAAAACTAAATTCTAACAAGTATCTTTTTTTTAGTTAGCCAAGGGGATGTGAATAAAGCAAAGCAAAACTTTTACTCCATGTTAAGTAAATAGGAAAATTAAATGCTGTTTTATTATTTACATCACCAAATGAGTTTAATCACCGAGTACAAAATAAAAACCTCATCGTAATGAAAAAGTTATAATAGAAAAACTATATTTCAAATAAACTAAAAATGAAATTTGCTTTAATGGTTGTTATCGTTATTATTATATTTCTAGGTGACCCAAACCCCTATTAAGTAGCCCTTACCCTTACCCTTAAATCGACCTTACCCTAGCTTGCATTAGACCAAACCTTTTCTGTTTCTTATAACACCAAGGGTTAAAGCTTTATGTAATGTTGTGCTGATGTAATCATATGTTTGTTATAATCGTTATTGCCACTCGACGGGTGAATTTAGATTTTTGATTAATTAATTGTTCCACATTGTAATTCCTTCAGTGTATTTTAAGACATTAAAAAATGAACTAAGCAAAGATTTGTACATATGTTATAATATATAATACATGTACATGTAGTATTATTTACTATTAACATGTATTTTATTATTTATTATTAAATGTAATACTATATAGAAAGTGCGTAAGGGAAACGTAAAAAACATATGGGATTGTTTTTCGTGTTGTTTTGCTTGCTTGAATGATTGATTCAAGTCGAGGTCTAAACGTCTTGTAATTTAAGTTTTTCAAGTGCCTGGAAGGGTTCTTTGTATATGTTTTGGAAGAATATAAATCAATTTAATTACTGTATGGATAATAGTTGTCAATACGTAACTGGTAAAACAGCACGAACAGATGTTACAGCCATATAACTTGAATCATACTAATATTTTAAATGTGAAAATATGGATGTTTGTGCGTAACTCTGTTCCATCACATGAAAACTACTGGACCGATTGAGCTGAAATTTTCAGAGAGGTACTTGATAGTCCTGAGTAAGATATAGGCATTAAAGTTATGAAAAGTTGTGAAAAGTTGTGAAAATCATATAGGGCTATGCCCCACGGGGGTTCAAAGCTCCCATGTATTCCTTATGGACATTCATTTTTGTTTGAGCTGATGAAATCCAAACAGCTGATTCGTAGTGGTTCCACGTGGCTTGTGTGTTCAATTCAACTAAAGTCAATCAGGTGTAATCAATTTTCTGCTTTTTATACAATTCTGTACATGTAGGCTTTAAATGTAACATTTTTATGATTTTCAGTTTTATTACTTTAATAGTTGTTTATCTGAATGGGTTTATCTGGTCGCTTACTTTTATTAAATAGGTACTCGGTTTCTGTTGTAAACTGGCCAAGTCCAAAATTTTTAATGCAAGTATAGTGTATTATTTATTTATTTTTTAAAGAAATGTTTTTCCTGATTAAATTAATACCTCATAACAGCCATTCCAAGTGCCGTATGGGACATTTTAACCCCGTTTTCATCATTATATAGGAACTATTGGAGATTATCCTGGATTTGTAAACGTACAATAAGCTCGATACCACGCCTACTACACGAAAGGACCGGGTCTAGATATTTGTATTTTAGGAGATTTGAATGTTTATTTTAAATCAAAACTTAATTTAAAACAATATTCTTATTTTTTCCTTTATAATTCAAATCAACATTCTGAGGATAAATAATTTACGCAACGTCATTGTTTGAGCTAATAAATTTTAAATGATGTATCTATAATTAGTCATTATTTGTATTTAATTTAGGTTTAATTTAGGTTTAATTTAGGTTTAATTTAGGTACCCTTTGTTGTAACTAAAATAATTATGTTATATACATATACACTTCCACCCCGCCATCCTTATACTCTATAGGGATAGCCAGATTTGATAGCTTAGGCACAGAAGGTAAACATCAGAACTCATATTTATTGGAGGTTATCTGCCTGTTGACATACACCCGAATAATGCCCGTATCCATTTCATGCATACACGCTTACTGCCCACTGCCATGCCGCTGGTACGGCGAAATAGAGAGAGAGAGAGAGAGGGTACTCGTACAGTCCGCGCCAAGAGATCAGTAGTACAGTCAACGCCCGTCGCCACTAGCGCCAACTGGCGGCGGGTCGCTGAAGCAGTCTCTCCGACTTCTCAACAGGCGTTGAGTTATTTCCATATGGCTTGCCTGTCTTATTGTATATGTAGTCATTGGTCATAGCGCTCATGGGGATTGACCGTGACTCCAGAACGAAGAACCTTCAATATTTGCTTACCTCGTGTTTTTACGTTTTACAACATTTAAATAGGATTTTCTCAACACAATGTAAGTCATACTTTGGCTCGCACTTTCGTTGACGGGTATTTTTTAGAATGAAAACTATAGCCAGGCTAACATTGCCACTCCAAATTCAGAGGCATTTTAAGTTGCTTGAAAGAGGAAACTACTGGGGCATTTCACCATTTCTGCTATTATTAAATTGAATACAGATAAAGCAGTAGTAATGTTTGCTATAGGTACTAATCTATGATAACTTATCTCCAGTTGTTTATTTTTTATTTTCAAGGACAATTCCCCCGAAAACCGCAAAAAACACAAAGTAAACGTTTTTCAGAAACATATTTAATTAAAATTTGGTGGTTATAGTGATTCGGGTCAAATGTTTTGAATTATTGTTATTTCATTTGAAATATAAAAAATAAACAATAGGCAGTCATATAAAGTGAATATTATCTGTAATAATTATTGTGATGTCACGAGGAAAATCCAAAACCCCTTTCCCATAAGATTAACATGGACAACTTTATGGACGCGTTTTTTACTTTTCTCTACAACCACTAAAATGATTCAAAATACTAAAGTATTTGTTTTTTTAAGTTCTAATTATTTTATTGTATCAATATTAATTTAATATTTTTTATTTGTTTGGTTATTTTCCTAGGAATTACATTAAAGCAGTTCCAGCTGCAGCGACACGCCTCTAGTGTGTTTAACAACATGGAACCCCCCAAACAGCAACTTGGTAAGCGTGAATTATTATCTCGAGTGTTGTAATTTAATGCTATAACTTCACCCCGTATTTCATTGCTTTAAGCCAGTGACTCTTCTTACCTAACAAAAAGAGTGTATTAGTTGTTCCACTACACTTTTTTATAGGGAAAATGTTAATTCTGGGTAGATGCCCACAAAAAAGCTATCACTTGGCCACCGCATTTTGGAAAACTAAATTTTTTAAATTGTATCACACGGTTCTCAATAATGTCAGTCACAGCCATATGTTTCTGAAGTTCTTGTAGACACCGTCACTTGTTTTAAACGCTTGTACTATATCAAATTGAATTTGGAATGAGATCAATTTTGAAAAATAAATAAAATTAAATAATTTGAAGCAGTTTACATGAATGAATATTACAAGCAATAAATTACAAGTATAATAAAGGTTTATTAACATTTTAAAACTACGATATTGTGTTTTAATGTCATTTAAGAATATTTATGTAATAAATACTTTTGTGATAAAATCAACAAACAATGAAGATAATAATAGTTAATACTAGCAATGGCTGATAGCAGTAAATACTATCCAAAACACATTTGGACATTTTTATCTCTTGCTCTTCCTCGGTTTGATGGAAAGATTGGTTTTCAGTCCCCCCCCTCCCCAAGGAAGGCCGGGTTGTGCCAGAGGCTGGTGCACAATCAAAGAAGAAGAAGAAGAGTAAACACAGATCTTCGTCTCGGTCACCCAAGAGGAAGGGGTCTAGTTCATCTACCGGCTCCCGGTCTCTCTCCCCAGTGGCCCGGCAGAGAGGGTGAGTAGTATTGTTTACTGTCCACCTAGCAATGCAGGGATTCCGTTGTAACGAGTGTTACACTTTGGACACTTTAATTGTAAATTACATACAAAAAGAATGATTGAATCTGAATTATTAAACTGGCTCTAATAAGAACCAATCAATCTATATTATATTTGATATTAACAATTTTTTGTTCCTTGTTGGTTAGCCTAAAATATAGAAAAAAGAAGCGTACTATAATAGTAGAGATAACATATTATTGTTAACTTTTTTAGGTGTTATTACCAAAATTAATAAACTCTCAATAGAGCTATGTATTTAAATTCTAGTTAAAATTAATATAAATATACCAAAAACTGAATGGTTGTGGGTTGTGTTGATTGTAACACACGTTACATTAAATTATGTAACCCCCGTTACACAAATTACTCCTTAAATTATAAAACTAAAATTCAAACAATAATACCAGAGCATTAGGGAAACCCATAATCTCACTTTTACAGTAAAACTATTTTTAAAAAGGGTTTGTTCATTTTGTAATACTAACTTTTGTTAAAAAAGTGTAACGGGTGTCCGTAAGTGAACAGCTTGCTCTACATTCCTTATTTCTTCATTCATTTGGAGTTATGTTTTGTGAACAATTGATCAGCTACATTGTAGGGGTTTTATATATGATAACACCTTAAAATTTTTTTTAGCTTTTTATCCCATTTGACTCCATATGCTTAAGGCCTTAAAATATAAGTGTATCCCTAAAGCCAAAAATCACTGCCTCTTGTAAATGCCTATGGTTACTAGACACTAAAACTATATCTCCTCATTTGAATGTCTAGAAAAATGTGATATGTCTGTTTTAAAATAAAACACATATTTTTTGGAACAGTAGTGCATTTACAATAGTTTCAGAGCTCTTTCGTGGGATCCATAGGAAAAAGCAATAGGCAGAGATCCTTGGCTAAAGGTATATTGCATATTTAAACTATAAATTGTCACTTTCGTTATCGTTATACTCCTTAAACCAAGAATGGGCTGGGGTAGTGTTCAGTTATAAGTTATATTCTATTAAGAATTTGAGTTAGCACTTAAGGAAAACAGTCCAAAACAAGATTTTTAAATAATTTGTTATTTGCAAATTTTAAAAATATATAATAAATAAATCTGTATTTAAAGCACTGATTTTGGAATCATATGGGAACCCCACTGTGCCAAATTTGAAAGTGGTATCGTGGTATCGTGGTAAAACTCCAAAATGTTTTTATGATTTATATATCTGTCAACATTCGGGAAAATCTCAATTTCTCTCATTGGTATTAAAAGTTCCAATTTTTATTTTGCAGATATGGTTTGGTCAAGTGATTGTAAATCTAAACATGTAAGCATGTGCTAGCCGTAAGTTCATCACTTCCTCCACAAATTTTTCTCCCACTCTATGAATTTTCTCAGTGTAACTAATAACGTTGAAGTTCTATTATTTTTTTGTATTTTCACTAAAAATAAAATGCTTTTGTCTTAACTTTAGTGTGAATTTTTCATAAAAGTGTTTGTTAATAAACTAATAAAAGGGGGGAAATAGATGTGGTAATATTTCAGTATCATATATCTTTAAGAAGTTTTTTTTTAGTAAAAGGTTTTTTTAGTAAACAATAAAAATTATCTAGTACATAATTGGAGCACAGCAAATGTTTCCGAAATCCGTGGGCATAGTTAATTTGGAATGTAATGAAATTGATAAATGTTGATGAAGAAGACAAGTGTAAGGCTATAAATATACTCTCTAAAGGGGGGTGTATCGATACACTCCCCTTTAACTTCCAATATCAGTCTAACTTCATCAATGAATCTGGTTTGTATTCTCTTATTTTATTTGCCTAGGATTATTAAAATTATCCCCTAAATTAGGTTTATTATCAAATGATTATGTACATGTTCAACATAACTGTAGAAATACAGTTTTCAACGTTTTATTCCTACCCATCTTACAAAAGCTATTGTTTGCGAAAACTTGTGTAGCAAATCGAGATGTTGTATCTTAGATCTGATCTGATCAGCGAGAAATGCACTTTAGAGGTAGGAATATTTGGCATCATTAATGTGGGAAGGGAGCATATTTCGTCCAATTATGTAGTGGCAATGTGTTGCAAGCCTGCGGGGATAGACTTAACCATGTCCTACAATTTTCAATGCAGAATGGTTCTAATGATGATCATATCTCCCGATTCACCAAACATGGTTTCAATTAGTGATATGAAGCATGCACTGTGTTGATAATCAGTTATCAATTTCATCAGTCGTTTACCACGTACCTATTACCTAAGATGGGAGGAAAACGCTATGTCCATGTTACTCTTATCGGCAAGTTCAATAATGGTTTCATTGGAATGCATGATCTGTGCTGACCACAAATATATTAGTTGGGATAACTGCTGATAGAACAAGGCTTGAAACAAATTTAATTTTCTAGTATGCCTTTAATGTATCATATTATGCTCCTATTTTGTTGATAATCTATAAAATCTATTGACAGTAATATTCTTGTTATGACTGTCACAAGTCATTAAGATGCTGCAAGAAGGAAGTTGTAAAAGACCTCTAGGCTTTATAATGTTCATTTTGAAACATGTTTTAAAAATGTAAAATAAATTATATTTATAACGAGAATTCTTTGGTTTCAATTTAAAGATTATAACTTATCATGTTTGGTAGTGTAAAGTGTATAACATGAAGATTTGTTAACACTTTTACAATTTTTTTACAGTAATGGGGTAGATTTTAAGATTTTAAACATTTTAACATGAGTTAAATTTGTTACCCAAATTTCCCCGGGTTCATAAAAATTTTAACACGTACATATTGCAAATATATGTGACAGGCTGAACAACCCTTCAGGCGAGAATTACGGGAATTCTGCAATTACTTTCTGGAACAATTTTATTTATCACTCTCTTATAACGAATCAACAAAAATGCTATACAAAAATATAAATGAACAAAAGTTTGGTTTCGTTTGCTCTCTTATAGTTAAAAGGTATCCAGATTATAAGAGAAGGATCACGATTTTGGATTTGCATCATACTGATCTGACTATGTTTTGCAGCCTACATATCCAGCCTACATATTGTTCTCCCCGGTACTGTTCCTTACTATCGAGACACCAGTCAGATATCTCATCAAGTATATGGTTACAGGTAAATGTGCATAATGTTTCATTTACTGTCAGATGCAGTTTACTGGAGAGAAAGTTATAAATGTTCAAAAACCCTTCAGGACATAGTGTAGTATAAAGGGGGGTTGAGTACGAAGTTTTGCTGCAACAAGGAACACAAATTATGGATTTTTATACAAATATTAATGTAACTCGACTAGATGAAGCTACATACCAAGTTATATTAATTTATGTTCACGATTAAGTGATGCATAACATTTTTCTTATCCTCCATAAGAATAACATGGGCTTTGAGTATGCAGGTTTGCTGCTACGGGAACCATGAGAAAAATATTGGTTTTTTTGGAAAATTATCAATAGACCACAACGAAATGAAGCCATATACCAAGTTTAAAAAATAATCGAGATTTAGAGATTTATCTCTATAGGGATAACATTGGACAATGTACTGTGTTTAGCACTTTGAATATCTCTGCAACGGTTTGACATAGAATCACAATGATTGTTTTTTAGAGCTGAATTGATTGGTAAAAGCAAATGTGAAGTTTACATTAAAATGAAGAGAGGAAAATCCAAAACCCCCTTTCCCATAAGATTAACATGAGAGATTTTATGAGCAGGTGTTTTGGATTTTCTCGGCAACCACTTAACCTAGGTTAATAATTTAAAATACTAAATCATTTGTTTTTTTAAGCTCTATAAAATGTTCAAAACCAAGATTGGGTGTTTTGAAATGATTATCTTCCTCGTTGCAGCAAACCCCCGTCCTCAACCCCAATGTTATTCTTATAGAGAATAAATAAAATGCTATATATCATTTATGGATGTATTTTTGTGAAACTTGGTATGTGGCTTCACCCAGTTAAATTATATTTATATTTAAACCAATTGTTTGTGTTCCTTGTTTCAGCAAACCTATGTACTCATCACCAATGCTATTCTTATGGAGAATAATTAAAATTGTATATATCGCTTATTTGTGAATATATTTTTATGAAACTTGGTATGCGGCTTTGTGTGGTATTAAGTCATATATTATCCGATGTACTGATGTACTTATGTACCTGGTTCGATCCTGCCTTGAAAATATTGTTAAGCTTCTCACATAATTAGTCTATTGTATATTATTTTTTTAAAAAAATACAAACACCTCTGTGACACCCCACGTCCCGGCATGCCGGGACGTCTTGTAGTTAGGTCCGGTGGCCGGTGTCGACGAGATCCCACCGAGTCTATCTTCTGGGTCCATCCTCTGGGGACATCAGTGAGGAGTGAAGCGGTAGAGTGTCGGCCTACGAATGGGCGTGTCGCTGACCGTAAGTTATCTTATTATCTTAGCATGCCTGGATCATGGGATTGTTTGATTTTCAGCGGAGGAGGAGTCGTGACGTTTTCAGAAGCGAGTGCGTCCCCCTCCCAGCTGGACTTTTCTAATCTTTTAGACCCCTCTGCCATTTTAAAGTTCACCGCCGGCTATGCTCATCACAAGCAGTCGAGTGGCGAGTGGGGGCAACAAACGCGGCAAACACGTGATTAGGCTAAGGCACGCGGTATTGACAACAATAAGTAGAAACAATGTTGGTATTGTAGACGCGAACGCTACCAAGCGGAGAATCGTCGAACCACTTGAACTCTGAGGTAGTTCCGACTGTTCCCGATAGGTGGCAGGAGCTTTCTCACTTATATCTCCCGCTGCCTTATCTATAGACCTTAAATAAATGTTTATTATAAATTTTAATGGCTTTTATTCAAATTTAATCAGCAGTTTTGATCATTTTTAACATTGTTTTACACAGCTGATAAACCAAGGACATTGTATTTCGTAAACACTAACTTCATTTATTTGTTTACATCGTTGTTAGTGATGGGGAGTTGATGTTATTTAAGAAATTATAGAAAATGTCCGCAATGAATTCTTAAATAACATTAACACACACATTAACATTATTTAAAAGTCATTTTAAAAGGAATGCTTTTCCAAATATTTGTTGGTCTGGCATCTATCTGAGACGCTTGAAGGCATACGTACACTTACAATCAGATGTATGATTCGTCTGAATTTAAAATACAAATACATAGTGATTGACGCAGAGCATTCTTTTGTGTATAGGCTGAATGTTTGGGCCTGTTCAGCGAGAAGTATAGGACCGCCCTAAGACGCAATCTTGACATCTACAATCCGTCACCTACGTTGGATTCGATAACATTTTGTGGACGTGTTTTATTAATCTTATAATCGACAAATAATACTTTGTATTAATTACTCATCAATTCAAATTAAACCACTAGCTTTTTTGTATTACTTACCTTTAAGACGTTTTAGTAGGTGATAATGAGTGATTTAAGTTTTATTTATCGGTAAATATAAGTATTAATGCAAATAAAACAAAAACTTAAATTAATTCTGGACTTAAGTGAACTATTTTTGAAAGCTAGAATTAATACAAATCTAATTCGATTTCATTTTAAGACTTTAACCCCATATTGACAGTATATTTGTCCAAGTCCATGTTAAATCGGCCACAGACGTTTTATTTCAAAATCGGTTATGCATTTTAGACGTCTTTAACACGAATTACTGTGGTAAACAATAAACCCTTTAGAGATGTTTTGAAGACTTCCCTTGTAAAATTAAAATAAAGAAGATGAAGTGATATTTGAAATCTGGATTAAATAAATAGTGTATTTTAGTAGTGATTGAAAAAACTGAGACGTTCTCATTTTTGAACTTAAATTTAACAATCCCAATGGAGCATGTCTTGAAAACATCTTCTATAAGGTTAATATGAGCTCGTCTTAAAATGGTTTAAGTCTTGTCATCTCCTAAACGTGGAAGCGAAGACGTATAACCGGGCACGTTTCGAAAACGTCATTTATGTGGTTAATAATTAGTCGTATAATTTTTAGCTGTTTTAAACGACTATTAAACGTGTTTTAGACCTGGTGTGCTGTATGGGTAATAACCTGATTCGTCGGTAGTACCGAATTCTTTAATACAAAATTGTGTGAAACAATAAAGCTGCTGATATGCTCTACTATATCATGTAGTTTTAATGTCATTGCTAAAGAACATTAGAGTTATTTTTAAAACACGTATCCTACTACGTTACAACTCCTTGTATTCTTATACGTTTTTAAATAACATAAACCTATTTTTGTTTTAGAGACGAGCATGCACTCATGATGTCCTTATACGAATTAACTAAAAAAACTATTCTGGAGGAGTTTCAACAGTTTAATGAACTAGTTGCAGTTATAAATAAACTCCCTTGTGAAATATATGAACAACTTGTCAACGAACATTGTATAAATTGTATGAGCTCCTTGATCTGTTATTACAAACGAGAAGACGTTCAGATATGTCGTAGATGTTTTAATAATAGTGTAGCTGATATTGACAACTATGAACGAGTGGTTCGATTCGAGTCATCTCAGAAGACTTCAAATTGCATTAACAAAAAATACAATTGTTCAAGATGTGGTTGTTCTTTTATCGAACAGAATGAAATTACACCAGGCTGTGGATGTTCGGTAAAGTCAGCAGCTCTACAGTTAGCTCTTATTTTTATCACGTCCAGAAAAGTTATTCTCGAGAATGAATACAATAACTGATGTGTAAATATTTGAGTATTTCGGAAGTCGAAAATGTATCATGCGTGTGTCGCGTCGCCAGGGTATTCGTTTTAGTACCCTTATTTAAACAAATTATAAAGCTTAGTCAACACGATATCAGTAAACTCAATTTCGCTCTAAATAATATCAAGCCACAGTAATCTGGACGATGAATAAAACCGTTGGGGTTTGAAGCTAACATTATACTTAGAAGCGTTGAAATGCTAGGACTATACCCCCGCAGTAATTGTCTAAACTAAAAAACCAATATAGACAATATTCTTTATTAAATATTCATGGAGAATAGTACAGGCGTTTTTTGGTGGAAAAGTCAATCTGTACAGTTTTGTTCTCATTTAGAACTAGATCGTTATTTGAGTAGTATTGTTCAGTTATATGTGGACGAGACAGTCATATGCAGCCAGTCCTTAAAGTGTGTTAGTACCCCCTGAACTTATATGTGTAACGTTGTGTTCGCCAGATATATTTAAAGATCAGACCCGACCCGGGTACCTCAGACGTATAACGTGTCTGCACCTTTCATGTATAACGCTTGTTTATCAGTTTAACGTTTTGCCCGATATTCGGGTTACCTTCACGCCGTCAATCAGCAATACTTGCAAGTCAAGATGTGCTGTTTAGGTGTTCGTTACTCATCGTAAACCAAAATCCATAGTGATTCCGGCGTTTCTAAATTTGAGTATTTTTCGACCCACACCTTCCAGCAGGACGGGTTCTACGACACATTGTTACAAACACCGGGCGTTATATGGGTTATATATGTTAGACTTGGATACAGTTTGTAACTTTATTTTTAATTACACATAATTACACAGCTTGTAACACACAACTCAAATAAAGTTTTGATTTATTTAAAAATACAACAATGAATTCAAGTCTGGAACAGCTAATTAGCAGAAATTTAAAATATTTAACTCCTCAGAGTATAGTAGATGAATTAAATTATGTAAACAAAATTTACAACTTGTATTTATTCGAGGTTGATTATTATATAAATTCAATTGAAACAACAATAAAAGAAGTTAATGTATTTTATAAACATATATACAATTTGTGTTTGCAAAACATTAATGGATTCACATTTTTATCAAACGTGGGATATATATTTATATTAATTATTAGGTATTTGGAATATTTAAAACAATTATGGCACTTTTACGTGTTAAGATTTAAAATATTCTTTAATACCATTAACAAACATACTTCACAATTTATTTTAAAAGTAAATTTAGATAATTGAAAACAAAAATTTCAATACGATCAAATAGATCCAGATAGGTCCGAATAGGTCCAAATAGGTCCAAATAGGTCCAAATAGGTCCAATGACCTAAATGAGAGCCTTTATGACCTAAATTTACCTTTTTGAGAGCCTATTTAGAGCCCGTTGAGGTACCAAAAAATTTACCAAAAAATGTACCAAAAATAACCTAAAATTAACCTAAAATTTTCCAGTCGATCCAAATCCTTTTTCGTTTCTTTCGGTGAAATCAAGTGACAAAGCCTGTTTTAAAACTGGAAATTCCACCTTTTCACAAATCAATTGAACGAATCGTTGTCCCTCTCGTATTATGATGTGATTTGGTCCTGAATTTTTCAAAACGACAACAACATTGCCCCTAAAGTCTGGGTCTATCACCCCGCCTAGAACTTCTAGGCCGTACTTCGCCAAACTGGACCTCATTGCCAGTCTACCATACGTTGATGGTGGGAATTTAAATGCCAAATTTGTAGGAATAGTTATAATTGATTTCGGTGGTAGTTCGTAATTGGCTGGACTGTGTAAATCAAACCCTACACTATTTCGGCTACCTTTAAAGGGACTCCGAGCGGATTCACTAAGTTTTACGTAGAAAAGACACGCGTCTGACATGTTTTAAACACTAACAAAATGCTTGATTAGTCGCTTTATATAGAGGTGAAAAGTGATTTTTTAAAATTTAAACCCGCGTGTTTTTTTTTTTAAATTTTAATGAAACCTTTTAACTATCCCAATGTCCCGGTTAAATCATATCTATAAACAACTATTAAACAACTATAAAAAACTATTAAAAACTATCGGATGTGAGTCGCGTATTATTTCAAAAATCAAATAAGTTTTATAACAAGAATTGATAAAACTATTAATCCTAGAGCGATTCTGTAAAATAAACTCAATTTATCCGAGAAAGTATAAACACTAAACACAATTAAGAATATAAACACATATTTTAAAGACTGAATAAAAAAATTACCTAAAGTATTTGAAAATTGTTTAGTGACAACACTGACGACGTCATACCAATGTAACTGAACACAGACGTACTTAAATTTGTCTGTCGTACGTTTCATACAATTCTCACCACAAATATCCGGTAGACAAGGTTCGTCACAGAATACTTTATTAATTGAGGAATGTTTTTCAATATTAAAACCGCAATCGTTGACTTTACAGAGCAATTTGTATTTTCCAGAGGGTGTGATTTGATATCTATAACAACCGGAAAGATTTTTAGCCGCCTGGAATAAGTAATTTCCTGCTGAACCTAGTGTCAGGGTAATTAACGATAACTTTATTTTATGTTTATTTATTAATTTTATAAATGATTGTATTTTATTTTTTAAATCGCCATTTGTCTTTATTAATTCGTTCAGTTCATCAGCGTCCTTGGGTAAAACGTCCAGTTTCAAAGTCTCCAGTATGTCGGATTTATTTATATAATCTTGAACAACCATAACTTCAGCGATGCCCTTAGACTTCGTCAGCTCATTTTGAAACAGTTTAATTTCAGAATCTGAAAGGTTTGTTTCAGTTATTAGTTTTCTTAAAGCACTATCAAAGCTTTTACCACTTTCAAGATCTAGAATAAAGTGTCTAACGCTATTTTCACTCAAACTTTCTTTAGATAAAATTTCATGAAAATTTGGACTTAATATTTTCAATTCTGGAGAAGAGGACCCCCTGAGAGATTTTACGAAGGCTCTAAGCATTGTTAATTTGTTTTTCTATTAAGTAAATAATAGTTAATCTTGATGTGATTGTATAAAATAAACAACTCCATTCCGGTCAGAATACAGAGTACAAGCACTCTGGCAGCAGAACATTCATACAAACCCACTATTATTAAGTGAATTATTAAGTGAATTATAAAGTATAATAAGAATAATATCGCTAACTGCATTTTTAATATTTTTTAATATGATAATATTAATTGTGGAAACAGTTTCAAAAATAACCAATCCATCTATAGCTTTAGATAACTATTTTGGTTCAAATCAATATGAATTAAAAACTTGGCTGAAAAAACTTGCATACTCGTACTTTATGTCAAAAGAGGATTTCCAAAAAATCGGGATACAGAAAACAGATTCCACGGTGCATTTAGTTCTCGTAGGAGTCAACTCACTATATCTTGAGAATATTAACGCAATTGTGTATCCCTTTGACAAATCTAGTATTGTAAAAAACGAACTTATAAAAGAGATTTTATCCAACCAATTATCACTCCATGACTAACAGTGCCGTGATATATAAACATATACAACAATTTAATAACGACTTTAACAAAGAGATTCCTAGAATTATTGAAAATATTAAGTACCAATACAGTTTTCATAATCTTAACTATAAACTTGATGAATCCATCGCGGTTTCAAATGTTTTAAATGATATAAATATAATAATCGGCAGTAAAAAAAAACTCGTCGAGGATAATACTGTTTACATAAACATAAATCCATTGTCTCTAAGTACCGGTGACTGTTCTTTTTATGAGACAATTGTAATAAATATGATTAATAAACATATTTGGGTTTTGTTTTATAAATACTATGAAAGGTTAATAATTGATTTATGTGTAAGTAATATTAAAAAGATTACCGTGCAAGATAATTATGTTTGCAAACAGTTTTACAAAAGAATTAAACATTTACCCGTAATGGGTGCACGCAAACCCATTTTTTAAAGAACACAACGGATGTTGAATATTTTTATTCATATACCATTTTGCTGTGGGTTTGAAGTTTAAAGACGTGTTCAGCGGCACACACGAAACCGTTAAATCTATGAACAACACTTACCATATTATGGGCCTAGCTGTATCGTGTTTTCATAATAAAAATGAATAAAAATGTTGGATAAAATGTTAACAGAAGTTTTACAAAATTTAATTTACTCAACGGTTTTATGGTGCCAATTTCATAAAAACTTACAGCAAATATTCACTGCTATATTTTCAAATATGACAAAACTGAAAAAACATCTTACAGAAAAATTTACTGAGAACAAACATTTCACGTATGAAACAAGAGGTGGCTTGGAATATTTACTATGGATTGTTACTTTAATATTTAATAGTACAGAGTGTATGATTAAATATGAAAGTCGCCTTTTAAACTATATCTCAACATTAACAAACAACATTAATCAAATTCCTCAACATATTACTGGGGTTAGATTTGTTTGGAAACCAGAGAGGAGTAAACATTTATTTGACATATTGGATGTTTGTCACGACATAAAACAATTTATATTAAAATACTAATCTAAGATGTCATCAGCGTCTTCCTCCTGGTCAAGTGAAAAAGGGGTTGATATTTCTGAAACGTTGCTCAGCAAGTGTGATGATTGGATAATGCACCACAATTTCATCGTATCGCTCAGAACACTATCGTCTTTTATGTAAACGCCAGTAATAAGGATGTTTACAAGACCGGATAACTTGTTTGAGTATAGTAGGTAGATGTTCTCGTCGGGGTGGATTTTTGGCAAATGGGTAATTGTGAATTTTCGTTCATTCGATTCCTCATGATTGTACATAGTATATTTCCCCGTAGTCTCGTCACAGTAATATTTTATTTTGTTAAAGTCTTTGTGATCGTGTACAAAATTGTTATACAAACAGGGGACTAAGAGTGAATTTGGCTTATTAACACACAGTTGAGTAGAATAAACATCTTCAAACAGTTTCTTGGCCTGAGAGCACTTCAAATGTATGCTTTGATATTTAGAGCCATCCTGATTTCCCGCACAGGTGCTTATTCCTCCAAATCTGAGGACCAATCTACAATCTTCTGTGAAAAGGTGCTTTTTTAAAGTTTCATATAAGCTGGATTTAATTTTTTGAGTAAGCACGTCTCTTAAATTGTCATTCTGAATATCAGCATGGCCCCGAAAATTACATTTCACCACGCTGGAACTATCTGTCCCGTAATTCCTTTCGAAAAAAGACATATTTTCAACATAAATACCGTTTATAGTATTGCTGTTAAATCGCTGAAAACCGAATATCAATCCGTTTTTTACATTTGCCGATGGGCGGTTATTAAATTTGAATAAGCGCCCGGAAACGTCATTGGCCAACAATTCCTGGTATTCAAGACTGGTGGAAGACATTATTATGAAGTTAACGTAGGAATTGCTCACATATATATGCAAAACTATGTAAATATATAAAAAATGGAAAAGGTTGTTAAATACTGTCAAAGAACAGCAATATGTAATCAAATTATAAATTTAAAAAATGCAAATCATTTTTATTTTAAAAACGTGATAGTTACAAAAAAGCCATGGAATTATTTAGAATATGGTGGACCCCCTACAAAGAGTTTCTTGAAACATTATCCAAACGATTATACGTTTTCATTTGATGAAAATGGATGCAAAAATATCGCAGCGTTTTGTGTGGAGGGTGTTGTAAGATCCCATTGCCAGTTTCCCCATTTGGATGGTAATTTAATATGTAAATCAAATTTTAACGAAAAGGTTCAAGTGGACTTTTGTCAAGATAATTGTTTTAAAGCGAATGAGCCACTGGACGTGTATTTTGATAAGAACTTAAAATGTTGTAGGTTAATCAACTTACCTAAGAAAATATTTTGTTTAAAGCCCAGTGATGATAAATCCATCCCCCCCTTGCTTTGGGATCAGAATTTGAATAAATGTTTTATGTCGCCAGAGTACTGTCAATATTTTGGTTTATCATTTAACGCTCAAAATAACGAATGTTTTCTTCCCAGCGTGCAAAGTTTTTTCGAAAAATATATGTTTGGTAAAACTTTGATACGTTCATTATTACACCCAAGTTTGATATTCAATCATGAAATAACTGATCACGTCATATCTCCGTACTCTTGTAATAAAAAAAGTTCGGAATATAATATTTCCAACGTTGAAAGTAAACTTGTCGAATTTACAAAAGACTTTATAGTGGGTTCAACGCCAGAAATCTCCCCTTATGTTAGTAACCTGTCTATTCAATACCTTTACAAGTTTACGAATAACCTAAATCAGCACATATCTAAAAGTATAATTTTACTAGAAATAAACAATATAGTCACCGATTTGTTAATACTAAATACTTTGAAAGTTCTCACTGTATGTGCAAGAGTAGCTGGAAACTGGGAATTGTTTATAATATATTTTTTAGGTACGGTATTAGATATTGTGGATACGTTAAAGTTAAACAAAGCACTGACTTCCCTAGAGTTTAATACTTTGATGAATAAGTTTGATACAACTTTTAATGATAAAATCAAAGTACAGACTATCACTCCCGAAACAATTTTAAATTTGGAAGTAATGAAGTTAAAATTAAAAAAGAAAGTTTCTAATGCATATGATTTGAAATATGGGGGCATAAAAAACCTTCTTGATATAATAAAATGTTATATGGAAGATTTATCAACCGAAAAAATCGACATTTCTTATAATAAGATATTTTCCCACATTAAAACTGCGGATCGAAGCCCAGAAATAATTAAATATATATTTATTACTTTGATAATAGTAATTCCATTAGTAAATATTTCACTAACTCTTGTCCTTATTATATTTCTTGTAATGTTTATATTTTTGTATATAAAGCTAAATCTTAATAACCGTACAGCCTGATGTAATTTGAAATCTCATTTACCGTGTTTTGGTTATCAAACATATTCTTGGCATCTTCAATCGAATTCTTATCGTATTCTCCATTGACTGTAATTAACGGCACTCGAAGAGTGGTAACACTTTTTTCATACAAATCTTCAAGAGACTGTAAATACGATTGGTCAACTGAATCAATCTCTTCGGGTCTCGCCCTTTCTTTTAACCTCTTGTAACAAATATCAGAAGTTGTTCTGATGTAAATGTAGAGGATTTTATTATAATAATCTATTATACTTGAATATTTAGTTTTAAAATCCTCAATTATAGCAGATTCTGCTGAATTAAACACGTTTTCCCCCAAGTACTTGCAAAATATTTCAAAAATGCTAAACGAAGATCGCTCCATGATAACAATTGAATTGTTTAAAGAATGTATTACCGCACTTTTTTCAATATCTGCAACACTTAACAGCGCGTTAATTTGAAATGTTAAAGCCCATCTTTTGGAGTCGTTGTAAAATAATTCCAACAAATTTAAACCCCCCACATTCCGCCACTTGTCTAGAGGTTCTGTAAATAGTTTAACATTATAGCCTCGTGTTGTTAATAAATCACAAAGACTTTCAGTAAAAGTAGACTTGCCGCTAGCAATATTACCATCAACGCATAAAATCATAAATAAAAATGCGTGAAACGGTCGAGTCTCTTATATTAAAAGCCGTTCTTGATAAACAAAATAAAAAGGCCAAGTCTTTGTTTAGTAAATTGTTAAAAGATGTATACAACAACCTCTACTTAATTGAACCGAAGAAGGTACCCCAAATTGATTTGTTTACAATAATAACCGATGCAATATTCTACATGTTGACAAATCAAAATAGCTACTTTACATGGACGTCCTACACTACAGAATTGCAAGAATGTTTAAATGATATAAAGTTTCCCAACAGGCTAAAGAGTATGGTCACCACTATAAGTGGTTATCATGACACATCGCCTATAATGACTAGACATTCGAACGAGAAACTGTTATTTAAAATTGTACAACAATTATTAAATCTGCTCCATCCGCAAAACATGGAAATCGATTTCACACAAGACGAAGACTGTCAAAATAAATTAGAAGCATTAAAATCTTTTACACATCTAAACGTTGATTCGAGCCTGGACGACTTTAAAGAATTTGCCACTAGGTTTAACGATAGCTTGGTAGTTTTAAACGAAATTGGATCATATTTTTCAACAAGCCGTCAAGATGATTTGAGGCAGCATTTGGAACAGATAAAATCTAGGATTGAATCGATATTTAATTTAGTGGGAATAACTTCGTTTAGTGAACTAACGTTGATAACAAAACGGGTTTATGAAACGTTAAGAATAAAAAAACTAGGTGACCTAATACTTCTTGAACAGGATTTTAAAATCGTGGTAATATTCAAACAACTACTTTCCAGTAACAAAATTACCGAAGTTGGTAATCTGTCGGCAGAACAATATATTCAATTATATTCCCGAATATATTTTACATCACATTTAAAACTTCCCGGATCAATAGACGTATACAACGAATGGACTTGTTTTCAGTCGATTCAAAATTATATTGATTCTAAACAAAACAATAATGAATTAATACAGTTTAAAGTGGACACTCTAACCTTGATTGGAGCAGAGGATTTAGGAATCCTGACCCAACACTTAGCAGATTTTGGTTCATTAAATATTGTGCAAGCGTCGCGGCAGCTTAAAACGTTATACAACAATTGTGGAGAATCAAGCATAACAGTTTTAAATAGTAAGCTATCAATATACAACGAACGTTTCAACAACACTATGATTAACGTGTTTGAAGAGGCGGAATCCCTAGTCAATATGTTTGGAGTAAATTCATTAAATCAAGTTTCCGGATTTTTAAAACGAATATATGACTTTACCGGCGTGACAAATTTTCAAGATTTTCAAAGCCAGATTGATACGTTAAGCCGCGCTTATATTGAATCGTTTGATGGAAAATTCTCACTAAATGATATAACGACACTAATTACCTCACTAAAAGAAGTTCAAGCAAATTTAGAATTTGTATATGGCGACACTTTCAATGAAAAAATAAAATTCCTCAATGAGCATTTAATGACCAAGCTAAATAGCTTATGTCCTAATATTTCTTTTGATAATTTGGTAAATTTTTTAATTGAAATCTCTACATATAGTGGGCAATTAAATGAAACATCGATGCAAAATATTTTGGACAAAATTAAAAATTACAGTACTCTTAAGTCGCAGGTTGAAACTCTTAAAGAAACCAATTCTTCAATAACACAAGAACTGAATGAGTGCGAAGAACAGGGGTTGAATTATTCGCGGGAAATTGAAACTCTTAAAAAAACTAACGAGTCGTTATTAGAAACAAACGACAAACTTAAAAATAAATTATATGACTTTGAAATTAGTGACACAGATCGCGCAACAGAGATTGAAAAATTAAAAACACAGTTTAATGAGTTACACAATGATCACAATAGTTTAGAAGAAAAATATAATAAATTATTAGTAGATTATAATGAGGCTGTAACTACTAAACGAGTAGGGATCACACTCCCGCGGGTTAAACGGGTCCGCGTAGAATCACCACCAACTAAATCACCACCAAAAAGGCAAAGGGGTGACGAATCAGATTAAGGTGATATCAGTGGATATCGGGTGATACCCACTCTGGGGTGAAAATAATCAAATTGTATTTAAATTAAAATTGTATATAATTGTAAACCTTTGGTGCGGTAAGATTTAAAACAGATCTCAAAGTTAACAATCGCGTGATCCCAAATCGGTAACCCGCAACTTGATAACTCAGTCAAACCAGAATGCCAGCGTGAAAGTATTATGAAAATTTTGTAGAATGGTCCCAGTACTCACCTTTTGAAAACCAACACAGTGAATACCCAACTTCACTCTCATAAATAAACCAATCCACTCTCTCTACACAGCCCGCATTTTACACCAATTAATTTGGAACACTTGTGGCATATAACGTGTCCACACTGTATATGAGTTAAGATGTTATACTCTAAACAAATTGGGCAATTTCCTTTAATATGATTTGCAAAAGTTATCTGTATTAATTCGTTCAAACGATAATTTTTAAAACAAATCAAACCAAATATTCGTTTTTTTAACATTTGTTTTTTATTTTAATTTGGTTTAGGATAAATAATAACAAGTAATGAGTTGTTTCAGATGCTATATTATCAAGACATACATTTTAAAAATGTGTAAATTACAAAAAATCAAACTTGAGAAACGCAAATTTAATAACTCCTTCTAGTATTGGCGAGTACGTTTACGCTTATGTTCCTCCATTGTCCAAGACGTGCTCAACTATATTTACAAAATTGTGAGAAGTTAGGATGTTGTTGTATGCAGAGTTAAAGTGCATACCACTACTCTTCATTAATTCTTTCGCTTTGTTAAGTACATTAATCCCATTAGGAACAGGAGACTTGATGAAACAAGGTACGAAACCTTCATTTTTGGCTTTATTGAGAGCTTGGTTAAATTTTCTTTTTTGTATGCGAATACATTTGTACTCGCAGACCCCGTAGAGTTCCAGAAGAGTTTCTTTAATAAGGACACATAAAACATGATTTAGTCCATCGCCGCCCGACATCACAGCAACCCTCGGTGCCTGTTCAGTCAACAACTCATTCAGTGACCGGTTCTCTTTACACAATATGTCGTTTTTAGTTTTAAATTCTGAGTTAATTTGAGTGAGCTGTTGGTTAGTTTCCAGTGATTTTGTAATTTCAGCCAAGAGTTGAGAGTTTTGATTTTTTAACTGATTATTTTCATGTTTGATTTTATACACTCCATACTTTCTAATGGAAGGCAAGACTTCACTTGTAACCCATCTTTTGAATGCTTTAGCTTCTGGTTTCAATGAGCGCAAAATAAGAGAATACAAACCAGATTCATTGATGAAGTTAGACTGATATTGGAAGTTAAAGGGGGGTGTATCGATACACCCCCCTTTAGAGAGTATATTTATAGCCTTACACTTGTCTTCTTCATCAACATTTATCCGCAATGCCTGTTTTGAATCTTGATAGCCCAGGATTTTAACAACATCCTTTCCTTTGAACCAAGGATTATTTTCACTGTCAAACAGTACAGTAACAGATTTATCATTAAATATATAAGAGGTTAAGTTAGACATTTTATATCAAGTATCGTGCAATAGAACAGATCAGAGCAACGTAAGGTCTTACCTCAAAAGTGACCGAGGTAGAGTGAAGTTAACGTTTAAGAATAAAGAGCGCTAAAAGTATCGTCAAATAAATGTTATATTCTAATTCATCGTGGAGAATTTAGCTACTTTTTTTATAACCATTTCTTTAGAGAATCCGCTATTTAGCATAGCCTTACCGCTCAAAAATTCAACTTCTATCCCGTCAAAGTCTGCATTTGATTTTAAGTTCAATTTTAATGACTTTCCTTCGAACGGGTCTTCCCTCACAAAATAGATTTATAAAAATCCAACCAATATCTTGTTCCCAAACCTCCTCCCCCTCCATTTCAACGGGTACAGCAAACAAATTTTGTAATAGCACAGATCAGAGCTACGTAAGGACGTCAACAACTCATTCAGTGACCGGTTCTCTTTACACAATATGTCGTTTTTAGTTTTAAATTCTGAGTTAATTTGAGCTAGCTTTTGGTTGTTTTCCAGAGACTTTGTAAGTGATTGTAACAACTGATTATTTTCTTGTTGGATTTTATACATTCCACACTTTCTAATGGAAGGCAGGACTTCTTCAAAAACCCAGTCTTGAAACTTCTCAGCTATGGGCAATTTGGATTTTAAAATTAATGAATAAAGACCGGGCTCGTTTAGAAAGATTGTTTGGGAATGAAAGTACAAGGGGGGCGTTTCGCCCCCCTGTACTTCCAGTATAGTTTTGCGGTGTTTTTCTCTAACATGGGTACGGATTGCATGCTTTGTATCTTGATAGTTTAGGATTTGAGCAACATCTTTTGCTTTGAACCAAGGATTATTTTCTCCGTCAAACAGTACAGCAACGGCCTGGTTATTAAATATATAAGAGGTTAAGTTAGACATTTTATATAAAGTATTGTGAAATAGTACCTAGTTCTTACCTCGGCAGGAGCAGTGGCAAAAGTGACCGAGGCAGAGTGAAGTTAACGTTTAAGAATAAAGAGCGCTAAAAGTATCGTCAAAATAAATGTTATATTCTAATTCATCGTGGAGAATGTCAACAACTCATTCAGTGACCGGTTCTCTTTACACAATATGTAGTTTTTAGTTTTAAATTCTGAGTTAATTTGAGCTAGCTTTTGGTTGTCTTCCAGTGATTTTGTAATTTCAGCCAAGAGTTGAGAGTTTTGATTTTTTAACTGATTATTTTCATGTTTGATTTTATACACTCCATACTTTCTAATGGAAGGCAAGAGTTCACTTGTAACCCATCTTTTGAATGCTTTAGCTTCTGGTTTCAATGAGCGCAAAATAAGAGAATACAAACCAGATTCATTGATGAAGTTAGACTGATATTGGAAGTTAAAGGGGGGTGTATCGATACACCCCCCTTTAGAGAGTATATTTATAGCCTTACACTTGTCTTCTTCATCAACATTTATCCGCAATGCCTGTTTTGAATCTTGATAGCCCAGGATTTTAACAACATCCTTTCCTTTGAACCAAGGATTATTTTCACTGTCAAACAGTACAGTAACAGATTGATCATTAAATATATAAGAGGTTAAGTTAGACATTTTATATCAAGTATCGTGCAATAGAACAGATCAGAGCAACGTAAGGTCTTACCTCAAAAGTGACCGAGGTAGAGTGAAGTTAACGTTTAAGAATAAAGAGCGCTAAAAGTATCGTCAAAATAAATGTTATATTCTAATTCATCGTGGAGAATTTAGCTACTTTTTTATAACCATTTCTTTAGAGAATCCGCTATTTAGCATAGCCTTACCGCTCAAAAATTCAACTTCTATCCCGTCAAAGTCTGCATTTGATTTTAAGTTCAATTTTAATGACTTTCCTTCGAACGGGTCTTCCCTCACAAAATAGATTTATAAAAATCCAACCAATATCTTGTTCCCAAACTTCCTCCCCCTCCATTTCAACGGGTACAGCAAACAAATTTTGTAATAGCACAGATCAGAGCTACGTAAGGACGTCAACAACTCATTCAGTGACCGGTTCTCTTTACACAATATGTCGTTTTTAGTTTTAAATTCTGAGTTAATTTGAGCTAGCTTTTGGTTGTTTTCCAGAGACTTTGTAAGTGATTGTAACAACTGATTATTTTCTTGTTGGATTTTATACATTCCACACTTTCTAATGGAAGGCAGGACTTCTTCAAAAACCCAGTCTTGAAACTTCTCAGCTATGGGCAATTTGGATTTTAAAATTAATGAATATAGCCCCGGCTCATTGATGTATACCGCATGAAATTGAAAATTCAAGGGGAGGAACTTTTCGTTCCTCCCTTCTTCGGGCATTGTTTTACGATATTTTTCTCTGACGTGATCTCTGATTGCTTTTCTTGGGTTAGAGTAGCCCAAGATTTTAGCAATCTCTTTTGCTTTAAACCAAGGATTATTTTCTCTGTCAAACAGGACAGTAACAGATTGATCATTAAATATATAAGAGGTTAATTGAGACATTTTATATAAAGTATTGTGAAATAGTACCTAGTTCTTACCTCGGCAGGAGCAGTGGCAAAAGTGACCGAGGCAGAGTGAAGTTAACGTTTAAGAATAAAGAGCGCTAAAAGTATCGCCACAAAAACCCAGTATTTAAATGTTTTAGCAACTGGTAGTTTAGAGGAAAAAATCAACTCGTATAAACCCGGTTCTGATATAAAAACTACTTTAGAATCATGATAATTGAGTTGGGACCCATTTTGGGTCCCAACTACTTCCGGTTGAGTTGATTTGTATATTTCACTGATATGTGCTAGAAGAGCCTTTTTAGGGTTAGAGTAGCCCAGGATTTGAGCCACTTCTTTTCCGTCCTATTTGATAGCGAAAATAATCCTTGGTTCAAAAGAAAGAGTATCCCTCTAAGTTACATAAAGCTCTTTCAACGCATGTAAGTGAAAAATATAAGAAAACTCAACCGGAAGTAGGTCTACCCCAAAGTGGGGTAGACCTATCCTACAATGATTCGCACAATACTTAAAATGTCTCACTTAACTTCTTATATATTTAATAAACAGGCCGTTGCTGTCCTGTTTGACAGTAAAAATACTCCTTAGTTCAAAGCAAAAGAGATTGCTCAAATCCTGGGCTACTCTAACCCACGAAAAGCAACCAGAGATCATGTCAAAAACTCATTCAGTGACTGGTTCTCTTTACACATTGTGTCGTTTTTAGTTTTAAATTCTAAGTTAATTTGAGTGAGCTGTTGGTTAGTTTTCATAACGTTTGTAATTTCTCGCATGAGTTGAGAGTTTTCATTCTTTAACTGATACATTCCATATTTTCTAATGGAGGGTAAGACATCTTCAAAAACACAGTCTTGATACTTCTCAGCAATGGGCAATTTGGATTTTAAAATTAATGAATATAGCCCCGGCTCATTGATGTATACCGCATGAAATTGAAAATTCAAGGGGAGGGGGGCTTTTCGTTCCTCCCTTCTTCGGGCATTGTTTTACGATATTTTTCTCTGACGTCCTTACGTAGCTCTGATATGTGCTATTGCAATTTGTTTGCTGTACCTGTTGAAATGGGGGGGGAAGTTTGTGAACAAAATATTGGTTGGATCTTTATAAATCTATTTTGTGACGGAAGACCTGTTCGAAAAATAAAATTGGACTTAAAATCAAATGCAGACTTTGACTCTGCCTTGGTCACTTTTGCCACTCCTCCTGCCCGAAGAAGGGAGGAACTTTTCGTTCCTCCCTTTGAATTGTTGATGAAGAAGATACGTGTAAGGCTATAAATATACTCTCTGAAAGGGGGTCTATCCGCGCCTTGGACAATGGAGGAACACAAGCGTAAACGTACTCGCCAATGCTAGAAGGAGTTATTAAATTTGCGTTTCTCAAGTTTGATTTTTTGTAATTTACACAGTGTGTCTGTGAGATGGA
The DNA here is from genome assembly GCA_963675035.1 of Allygus modestus. Lineage (NCBI taxonomy): Eukaryota > Metazoa > Arthropoda > Insecta > Hemiptera > Cicadellidae > Allygus > Allygus modestus. The sequence goes on from OY776112.1 coordinate 474,772,238, forward strand.
GTTTTAGGGTGTAGTGTTGGGGCGGGGGAGCCCGGGGTCCAGGGCCGGTTAGGTCTCGGATCCAAGTAAGTTTTATAGTCAATAGTCTTTTTCTAAATTAATATTTATACTTTCCAGGCTACTCGCCCTTGAATCTGGATAATTAGTTTTAATATATTAAAGTATTTTCATTGTCATCACATTGATATTTTACGATTTAAATGTGATAACTACTTACTTTGAAAAATATATTTTTACTAAACTCTAAAAACAACTTAGGATCAAGACTTTCTTAGGCGAGTTGAGTTGTTGAACTGACTTCGGCCTCTTCAGAGACTAAATAGACTATCTGCTATCTCTTTCCAAAAGATTTTAAAATTGTTTTTATTAAAAATACTAAAAAGTATATAATAAGTATAATCAGAGACAATATCAAAATTGGAAATTCAAGAAATGCAACAAAAACAACCTCCATTTTTAAATATTTATGTACCCGGTAGCTCCGGGTCCTCGATTGTGTAGTTTCGGTCCCTTGGATTTTATAATCTATTACTTATAAAGAAATTAATAAATTGCATTTACATTTGTAACTATGTTATTCAAAGGGATACCCGAGGGGAAGGTTGGGGGGGGTTAGTCAAAATAGAATCATTTCCCCTTCCTTAAGCAAAGGCGCTTGAGAGTTTGGTTTGGAAAATGAACAATAGTCAAAGAAACAATACCTCCGGTGTACATTTCCTAACAGTTTTTGTTCTAAACTCTAAGGCTTGGGCTGATTCTGTGAATCCACAAACATAGTATTGTACAAGAGAATTTATCCAACCAATTATCACTCCATAACTAACATTGCAATGATATATAAACACGTAAGGCAATTTAATAACGAGATTCCTAGAATTATTGAAAATATTAATTACCAATACAGTTTTTATAATCATTACTATAATCTTGATGCAAGATAATTAAGTTTGGGTGCACGCATTAAAGAACACAATAGACATTTAATATTTTTATTCATACCCTCTTTGCTCCAAGTAGGTTTGAATCTTATAAATATTTTCAAGAGCGCACATGAAACCGTTAAATCTATGATAATAACAAAAATTATTTAGATACTTAGATTTTAATTTTTTAAGTGATGAGATGTCGTCCAAATTTTCAACTTTGGCGTTCTTAAAAAGTCTTTGAAGGAACACTTGTTTTTCTTGACCTTTTACGTAGACGGTGTTTTGTGATAACAGCGCGGCCAGTTGTCTCTTGACGTAGTTGAAGGACGTGGTTCCCTCCTGCCATGGAATTCCGTGGTAATAGTTTGCATTGAAGATCGCCTGTCTTCTGTAGTCCGGAGATAGTTTGTCAAAATTGTACGGAGATTTTACAAACCAGTGTCTCAGAAACCAATTGCCGCTGGTTTTTGTAAGTGCAATTTCTTTAATAATAAAATTATTGTTATTGTCTTTGAATCCTTGAAAATCGATAATATAAGCGTGGTCAGCCATTGAGATGTCCTTAGATATCGGAATCAGCGAGGTAAATAGAGCTCTTTTCGGTTCCGAATCACAAACTCTGAACAAAACACTAGACCAAACACTAGTGCAGGAGTTTGGCAACTACTGGTATATTAGGGGAACCGTTCCTTTATAAAGCCTCGGAATTTGTATTATGCCCTTATTTCAAATGTTGTTTTACATGCCAAAGTTTTCACATTTCTTGTTAATTCTCAAATACTGACTTTGGGTTAAGAAAATAAAATGCTACACCCTTTGAATGTTAGTTTTATTTACATTCTAAAGGGTAAAACTTCTCTATAAATATACAGGACGGGTTAAATTTCTTATGTTCTAAGAAAGGAATGTCACCCCTTTTCCAAAACCCAATTTCAATCCCACAATAAGCGCATCTAACATAATCATTAACACGCAAATAATAAAAACCAGCTTTGGATAAATCTTTGGGGCTTAAAAATGTAACTGGCCACTCCTTAAAACTATGAAGTCTTTCGGTCTCGTAATGAAATCTAGGAGTGTTTGTTTCTTTCGTAAAATTATAATTTAATCCCACAGACACTGGCGAATGGTACATTTTAATACCACAACACGGGCTAGCGCGATCCGAGTCTTTCTTCTTTCTGAGAGATGCACCATCTCCCCAGCCGCTGTATTCCACACCGAGCGTGGTGTTGTATTCTGTAGAGAAGGCTGTGAAGTTTTTACATTTACAAATGCAATAACCAAAATGGTGACATTTCCTACAAGCCCTCCCATCAACCTGGTCACCAGGAATTTTAAAACATCTCTGCTCGCAACAATACTCCATAGTTGATCATATGCTGTAAATCTCAACACTGACTTAAATTGCCTCTTCGGGAGTTAAATAGACCCCCTTCTTTTCAAAAGATTTAATTTTTTTTAATTGCTTTAATTATAAATACTAAAATACTAAGTTGTGAGGGAAAAAAATCCCCCTAATTTGCCCCTATAAAGCGGATGCTTTAATACCCCGAAGACGAGAAACGTCTCAATAAAAAGTTTTGAATATGGGTAATCTAAAATGGTTTGCATTTCCTACAATTTAACCCATTTGTGGTTTTGTAAATCTCAAATCTGCAAAATCTGCTCATAATAAAATTGAACAACAAATGCCAGAATAATATAATAATCATTGAATTGAGTATTTAAACTTGAAAGGTTTTTTATTTAAATGAGTACTTAAACTTGAAAAGGTTTAAAAGTTAAATGTCAAGACCACAGTATCCGTGAAAACGCTTTGTAATTAAAATATTATTGAAATCACCTTCAATACAAATGACACAAATAGAATAATTTATTTTATGGTTTCCAAAAATAGAAAACAAAAGAATTGGTTATTTGAATAACTTCTTGATTATTACAAATGTTTGGAAGATTTTAAAGAAATACAACAATGGGGGTTAAATTATTTATTACGTGATATATATGATACATATGATACAATTGTATATGACTAAGTACTTGATGATACAAGATTCACAAATATTTTAAATACTTGAATAAACATGTCAACATTATAATATTTTCTTCTGATCAGACGAAGACGCTGGTATTTGCAGGTAGTTTTAGAGATTTTCTCTTCCATCTCTGATATGTTGTTGGGGTGAACCGCAGGAAGTAGTATAAATTTCGGACGATTGGTGTATCTTAATCCTTCAATCACACAGCTGTGCGAATTTCGTCCTAAACACAAAATAGGAATCGGTGATTCAAAGTCGTTTGCGCTTGCACGCATTATTATTTTAAAAATGTGCCCAATGACGGGATGAAAAGCTGTAATCAACTCTCGAGTCTTCTGTTTATCAAAACTGGCAATCATCGGGATGCGAATCCAAAGAATATTTTTTTTTTCAGATATTGTAGATAAGTTATGTATCATTTCTCTTCTTAACTCAGACTTGCTCGTTTTATGTCCGGTGCTAAGGTACAAATCTTTAGTTTTTCTTGACGGAGAATTGATCAGGCCTACGACAATCCCGCGAACCGAACTTGGAGTTGTTTTTAATAATTCCGTGTCAAACACGTTTATAACTTGTTTGTAGAATCCTGGAGACTTGTCTGCGGTGATTTCTTGCACCTTCTTCAAATATGCACTAAATACCCCGTCCATTTTTTAAAGATATCTAGAGGTAGACTGATTGCTCAGGAACGCTGGTCACTGTTTTATAGCAAGTAGCCAGCATTCGTAAATTTATCTTGACAATTTATAAATTGATAAATAAGGCAATCATAAATAAGGCTCTCATTCTTCGTTGTATCCTCAGCTTCTAGCAGACCACTTTCAACAATATATCGGGTGGTAAATTATACATATGGGTTTGGGGTCCCTAATTCTCACGAAGGAGCCGTCAATTAGGAATATTCTCTTCCTTTTTGTTCTGTAGCGTCTTTGGCGAGGCTGGTGCTGTCGAGGCAGATGTTGGTGTTGTAGTAGGGCGACCTTTGGATGAATATCTGTGTAGCGCCTTTGGCGAGGCTGGTGCTGTCGAGGCAGATGTTGGTGTTGTAGTGGGGCGACCTTTGGATGAATATCTGGCGGAGTTCTGGTAGAGTCCGGTGCTGGTTGAGTTTTTGGAGGGTTGATCACTGGGGTGGAAAGCGGCTCCATTGGGTGGTCTTGATGAATTAAACGCGGAGGTTGTGTGTCGGGAATTGCTTCTATCCCCTCTCTCTTTTCTATAGGGCCCGTGGTCTTGTCGGGCGTATGGTCGGCCGCAGGCTTGGAATCTTGATCGCTGACCCCAATGGCCCCAATTGCATCCGTCGCTCCCGTACTCTCGTACACTTCCGACTCGTCCCGCCCAGTGTTCACATCTATAGAGAATTCTCTTTTGTCCAACACGAATTCCACGCTGGGGTAGGTTGGTGATTCCTGGGGCGTATCAGCATAATCCTTTAGTATCATAAATTTTGGACGATTGGCGTATCTTAGTGCTTCAATCACACAGCCGTGCGAGTTTTTTCCCAAACATAGAACCGGAATCTCAAAATCCTTTTCGCTTGCACGCATTATTATTTTAAAAACGTGCCCAATGACGGTAGAAAAAACTGCAATCAACTGTTGAATCTTCTGTTTATCAAAACCGGCGATTATCGGGATGTGAATCCAAAGAATATTTCTTTTTTCAGATATTGTTGACAATTTCTGTATCATTTCTCTTCTTAAGTCAGACTTGCTCGTTTCATGTCCGGTGGGACAATCAGTCAGGCTTACGATAATCCCGCGAACCGTACTTGGAGTTGTTTTCAATAATTCTGAATCAAACGGGTTTTTAACATGTTTGTAGAATCCTGGAGACTTGTCTGCGGTGATTTCTTGCACCTTCTTCAAATATTCACTAAATATCCCGTCCATTTTAAGATTTTTAGAACTGTCGGTGGTAGACTGATTGCTCAGGAACGCTGGTCACTGTTTTATGGCAAGGAGCCAGTATTCGTAAATTACGTAAATTATTTTGATAATTTATAAGTTGATATAAGCACCAATTTGTATGTTTGCAAAATGGGTGCTTGCAATCATAAATAATCAGGCTGGAGTCCCAACTTTCGGACATTGACCCGCTTCCTTGTTCCGTCGTTTAACGTTATACGTATTGTCCTCCGTTTTATCCGCGGGTTTCTAACGAGTCGATGTGGTTCGTTTTCCCCTGAATATCCGGCGGAGTTCTGGTAGATTCCGGTGCTGGTTGAGTTTTTGGAAGGTTGAATTAAACACGGGGGTGGGGGGCAGAGTGATGGACGGTCATATGCGACAGGTGTTGCTTCTGCGACAGGTGTTGCTTCTGCGACGGGTGTTGCATCTGCGACGGGTGTTGCTTCTATCCTCTCCTCCCCTTCTATAGAGCCCGTGGTCTTATTATCTTGATCCCCAATGGCGTCCGTCGCTCCCGCACTCTCGTCCCGCCCGGTGTTCACATCCATGGAGACTTCTCCTCCGTCCAACACGAATTCCACGTTGGGGTAGGTTGGTGATTTTGGGGGGGTATCAGCATAATCAATTGGCAGAAACGCTCCAAACATATCCCCCATCATACCATGTATAGCTCTCTGCAACTCCTCTTCGGTGTAGGTTGGAGTATGCCCTGGAAATAGGTTTTCTCGGTTGGCCTCAAGGAATTCATCGAGGGGTTCTGCTCCCCCTTGTCGCAATACCCGGGAGATGAGTTTCCTCAGGTCCATGCTTGATGGTAATTTGACAGTTGAGGGGTTTATGCCCCTGGCAATACAACCAGCGTATAAGCATAAACAGAAACCACAGTCAACAGTATTGGTCTGAAGCTTAAGACCACTAGGATTCCCCTTTAAGGACCACTCTTCCCGGTTGATTTTTACACCCAACCGGCCCATTTCCCACTCGATATACTTTAAACATTCTTTTAATCTATCTGGGTACTCATTTCCCAGTGAGTCGTAGCTCCGCACGAGCCCATCTTTTAAAAAGGCGGCAATCAGGTACCAGTGGGATACACCGGGCTTCCCATCCTTCCGGATTGGTGCGGGGATGTGCACTGGGAACAGTAAGATGTCATAATCATAAATTTTTATTTTATTGGTCCACCTTTCCACCCGCAGGAAACCGCCCTGGTCAATTGCCGTGAAAAACACTGTCGGGAAAGCATATAATTTCAATCCGTCAGCGCGTTCTTCATTTTTTTTACATAAAATAGAAATGAAGTCTTCAATGATCCCTTCGCCACACAAACCCTCCGGGGTGATACGGTGTGGCCGCATTCTTCTTGTATCCACGATCCCGCCTATAATACTTCCTACTATATGATGTGTATATGTTTTATCTTTAAAAAATTGAAAATCACAAGGACGTGAAACTATGCAATAAATAGTCTGTGATGCCCCTAGATATCCCGGGTGGCAATATTCAAATCATATATATATATTCGCCAGAGCCCCGTTTGTCTAAAGCCCCACTACCGGCGCCAAGGTTGGGGTTGACTTGACTGGGAGAAGCTTTAAGTTCCGCATCCACAGTCCTTAATGGGGTCCCTAACTTACTAACTAAATATATTCTAACCGTGTCCGCGAGACGTTTTTATTAATGTTATTCAAATATAAAAACGTCACAGTCCAGTGTACTCCGCTAGAAGCTGTGACAAGGAAGTCAGCGTACTCCGCTGGGTCCTTTAAATTTTGAAAAATGTCACAGTCCAGTGTACTCCGCTAGAAGCTGTGACGAGGTTAATCAGCGTACTCCGCTGGGCCCTCTTATCTCATTAATAAAAACGCCTCCTCAGACTAAAAACTACCTAAAACTACCTAAAACTACCTACCACTAAAAAGCCCCCCTATCTAACTTATTAGCTACGTGTGAGGGAAATTGGGAAATTGGAAGGAGACCCTCTGCGTGGATTGTATCCGCCAGCGCAAAGAGCCATAAAGGAAAGGAGGTTTGGAGGGGTTTTTGGGAATGAAAAGGTGCTGGAAGGGAATGATTCTTCGTTAACACCGCAAGGAATTCCCAGAATCATTCGACAGGACTTATAACTACGAAGAGAGGACTTACCCAACCTCTGTGTAACCTACCTAACATATGCATGCCTTAAAACTACCTACCACTAAAAAGCCCCCCCATCTAACTTATTAGCTACGTGTGAGGGAAATTGGGAAATTGGAAGGAGACCCTCTGCGTGGATTGTATCCGCCAGCGCAAAGAGCCATAAAGGAAAGGAGGTTTGGAGGGGTTTTTGGGAATGAGTGTCCGCGAGACGTTTTTATTAATGTTATTCAAATATAAAAACGTCACAGTCCAGTGTACTCCGCTAGAAGCTGTGACGAGGTTAATCAGCGTACTCCGCTGGGTCCTTTAAATTTTGAAAAATGTCACAGTCCAGTGTACTCCGCTAGAAGCTGTGACGAGGTTAATCAGCGTACTCCGCTGGGCCCTCTTATCTCATTAATAAAAACGCCTCCTCAGACTAAAAACTACCTAAAACTACCTAAAACTACCTACCACTAAAAAGCCCCCCTATCTAACTTATTAGCTACGTGTGAGGGACAATTGGGAAATTGGAAGGAGACCCTCTGCGTGGATTGTATCCGCCAGCGCAAAGAGCCATAAAGGAAAGGAGGTTTGGAGGGGTTTTTGGGAATGAAAAGGTGCTGGAAGGGAATGATTCTTCGTTAACACCGCAAGGAATTCCCAGAATCATTCGACAGGACTTATAACTACGAAGAGAGGACTTACCCAACCTCTGTGTAACCTACCTAACATATGCATGCCTTAAAACTACCTACCACTAAAAAGCCCCCCCATCTAACTTATTAGCTACGTGTGAGGGAAATTGGGAAATTGGAAGGAGACCCTCTGCGTGGATTGTATCCGCCAGCGCAAAGAGCCATAAAGGAAAGGAGGTTTGGAGGGGTTTTTGGGAATGAGTGTCCGCGAGACGTTTTTATTAATGTTATTCAAATATAAAAACGTCACAGTCCAGTGTACTCCGCTAGAAGCTGTGACGAGGTTAATCAGCGTACTCCGCTGGGTCCTTTAAATTTTGAAAAATGTCACAGTCCAGTGTACTCCGCTAGAAGCTGTGACGAGGTTAATCAGCGTACTCCGCTGGGCCCTCTTATCTCATTAATAAAAACGCCTCCTCAGACTAAAAACTACCTAAAACTACCTAAAACTACCTACCACTAAAAAGCCCCCCTATCTAACTTATTAGCTACGTGTGAGGGAAATTGGGAAATTGGAAGGAGACCCTCTGCGTGGATTGTATCCGCCAGCGCAAAGAGCCATAAAGGAAAGGAGGTTTGGAGGGGTTTTTGGGAATGAAAAGGTGCTGGAAGGGAATGATTCTTCGTTAACACCGCAAGGAATTCCCAGAATCATTCGACAGGACTTATAACTACGAAGAGAGGACTTACCCAACCTCTGTGTAACCTACCTAACATATGCATGCCTTAAAACTACCTACCACTAAAAAGCCCCCCCATCTAACTTATTAGCTACGTGTGAGGGAAATTGGGAAATTGGAAGGAGACCCTCTGCGTGGATTGTATCCGCCAGCGCAAAGAGCCATAAAGGAAAGGAGGTTTGGAGGGGTTTTTGGGAATGAGTGTCCGCGAGACGTTTTTATTAATGTTATTCAAATATAAAAACGTCACAGTCCAGTGTACTCCGCTAGAAGCTGTGACGAGGTTAATCAGCGTACTCCGCTGGGCCCTTTAAATTTTGAAAAATGTCACAGTCCAGTGTACTCCGCTAGAAGCTGTGACGAGGTTAATCAGCGTACTCCGCTGGGCCCTCTTATCTCATTAATAAAAACGCCTCCTCAGACTAAAAACTACCTAAAACTACCTAAAACTACCTACCACTAAAAAGCCCCCCTATCTAACTTATTAGCTACGTGTGAGGGACAATTGGGAAATTGGAAGGAGACCCTCTGCGTGGATTGTATCCGCCAGCGCAAAGAGCCATAAAGGAAAGGAGGTTTGGAGGGTTTAGGATATGAAAAGTTTTGGTGCTGGAAGGGAATTGCTCTTCGTTAACACCGCAAGGCAACCGGAGCAATTCGATAGGACTTATAACTACGAAGAGAGGACTTACCCAACCTCTGTGTAACCTACCTAACATATGCATGCCTTAAAACTACCTATACCACTCAATTATTAAATTACTAAGAGAGAACAAACCTAACAAACTCCTACATACTACTTAACCTACTTCGCCAGAGCCCCGTATGTGTAAAGCCTCGTACACCACGTCACGGTAGGGGTTGACTTGACCAGGAGAGGCTATGTTTTGCGCCGTTGCCTTGGTCCTTGTACAAGGTTCGCGGTCCTGGACTTAATGCCCAGGATCGGGCTGACATCCTATTTATAACCGGTATATTCTTTTTTAACCATACATTTAAAATTAAATTAAAGTTTGACAAATTCAAAATTACCTTTACAGAGCCATTTATCAAAGACTTCAAATACAGAAATAGCAAAAAGAATTTAACATTGTTACTTTTGGTGATTTCCCCTAAGGTATTGTAATATTTTATGTTGAAACACTGAACAAATTCTTATGTTTTTCTAAAGGAGACAAAATGAGTTTTATAACCAAGAAGAAGTCTAATGGACTCGTTTTTCAAAGGGTTTTCTGGTAAATTATATCACGCGAAAAAACCTCAATATTGCCAATGTTAATTAAAATATACTGATTGTCTTTAAACCACACTGCACAACATTCAAATAGACTAATGATTAACCTCTAGAGACCGGGTCTGTTTTAAGTCATGTAAATAAAAACACAATTTGAAATTTTTAAATATGATTTATTTTTCACAAGTTTTACAAATGAGTAAAAATATGTGCAAATATGTGCGGCGAGTTCTATTTTATACCCAACAGTAGCCTGGCAAGTGAATTTTAATCCTACAAAGAGGACATGATTTATTTACTTTAAGCCATTTAAATATACACGTTGTACAAAATATGTGTTGACAATCATTAAGACTGATACAATCTTTTTTTTTAGTGTCAAGGCAAACCGGACAATCGGTTTCAGATTCTACTTTTGTAAATGGATTGGGCAGATTCCTCTTCACAAAATCAGAAATTTGTAAACCTCGCGACGTATATGTTTGAAAATCGATTAATTTGCAATATTTTATTATATCTTCATCTCTGAGTGTTTGATGTTTTGAGACAGACCACCAGCACAAAATATTTTTAAACGTATCCAGAAGAAAAGAATCAAGAGTTTGACATTTACTTATTAGTGAGCCAAACAGTAGTTTTAAAAGATCGATTTGATTACCCACTTTCGAGAAGTAAATGTAGCATAATACATTTTTACTTAATGATTGGTGTTTTATGAGATATGGCCACAGAACTGTTTTATAATACTCTTCTTCGTCTGTATTGTGAAATCTACACTGCGGATTGACCCCCTCCATCATCCACAACATAAAATCTTGAGTCAGCTTCTGTGATTTTATTATGACAATTGGATCAATCTTATGGTAAAACTGTCTAAGAATCCACTCCGGGACATTTTGGTGTTCCACAACTGCATTCCAGTCGAACTTGTGATTGAATGTGACCAACACTGCTTCAGAGAGATTTTGGTACTTAACCAAAAGCGAAAAGTTAATTTTTGAATGAAATCTTTCTATATCTTTAGTCGTCAGTCTTTGGTGGATGACAATTTCGTTAAAATTTAGAATCTCTTGAAACTTCAACATGAACCCATGCGTGAACTGTTCTCTCCGGTATAGTATTCTCCAAAGGTTGACTGGGAGTTGATGAATTTTTACCGTAATTTTTTCAAATTTGGTGAAGTGTAGGAATTGACTGCTGTTATCTAACGTCTCCTCTTCCAATGAAGTATACAAACTGTACAAGTCAGAAGGATCCGTAAGTTTGTCTATAAAGGCGGTAACACCATCAGCGCTTTTAATAGAATTTAAAATCTTCCACAAAATCTTTTTCCTAGTTAGGTGGGTTGACTTGATACCCATACTTTGGCAAATAGCTTTGAGTTCGTAAAATGTAATTCTCTCCACCATGGTTCTAGTTACCTATCACAAATCAACTCAAAAACAAACAACAACTTTACCGAACACGCAGGAGTTCATTACAGGAACTACTGGTATGTGTGGAGAACCGTTCCCTTATAAACCCTCAGAAAATAGAATTCGCAAAGTATTTGTGCATTTATTTCAAATGTTGACGGGGGTGGGGGAATTTGTTGAAACCGTTTTTTTGAATTTTATACGCGCGGGTGTGTGTAGAAATGAAGCGTATTCTGTTGGTGTTTGCGTGCGGCGGGGGACTGAGTCTGAGTGGAACGATCACATCACCAATAATCTAAAATTATTAAAATTAAAGCAATTAGAATTCAATTCATAAATGGAACTTTGAACAAAACAGTTTTAACTGTTGTAGTTAAATTTAACTTAGTTTTTGATTTAGCTAAATAACATTGTTGACTCGGATAGTACTCATGGAGACTTGTCGGTTAACACTAGTTAAAAATCACAAGTGCCGAGCCGAAAAATAAGATAAAATTTAAAAATCCCGATTCACAGAATTAACCCAAGTCTTGGTCTAAATGTTAGGAAACACTGACCCAAGAGGGTGTTGTCGTGCTAAAATCTCGCGGCGTTGTGGCGCGGGTGTGTGGTGGGTTCTGGGCACGGGTTAGTCTTGATAATTGCAACATTCTCATTTGCAAATAATAATATTTCAAAAGATAATTTTAAAATTGAATTTTGAATTGTGTCGCCTTGATGAGACAGACACTAGAATCAGTTGTTAGTTAAATAGCGGCGAGTGCGAATGTTTATATTTGTCAGTACTCCGCGATTCCCGTTAAATATTACAAGTCCCGAGAGTCAAAAATCCACATAATTCAAAATATTTCAAAATAATTTAAAGTCCCCAGATTAAAAGTTTGAAAAAATCACAAGTGCCGAGCCGAAAAATAAGATAAAATTTAAAAATCCCGATTCACAGAATTAACCCAAGTCTTGGTCTAAATGTTAGGAAACACTGACCCAAGAGGGTGTTGTCGTGCTAAAATCTCGCGGCGTTGTGGCGCGGGTGTGTGGTGGGTTCTGGGCACGTGGTAACCTTGAGAATGTTTCATTTGCAAATAATAATATTTCAAAAGATAATTTTAAAATTGAATTTTGAATTGTGTCGCCTTGATGAGACAGACACTAGAATCAGTTGTTAGTTAAATAGCGGCGAGTGCGAATGTTTATAGGTGTTAGTACTCCGCGATTCCCGTTAAATATTACAAGTCCCGAGAGTCAAAAATCCACATAATTCAAAATATTTCAAAATAATTTAAAGTCCCCAGATTAAAAGTTTGAAAAAATCACAAGTGCCGAGCCGAAAAATAAGATAAAATTTAAAAATCCCGATTCACAGAATTAACCCAAGTCTTGGTCTAAATGTTAGGAAACACTGACCCAAGAGGGTGTTGTCGTGCTAAAATCTCGCGGCGTTGTGGCGAGGGTGTGTGGTGGGTTCTGGGCACGTGGTAACCTTGAGAATGTTTCATTTGCAAATAATAATATTTCAAAAGATAATTTTAAAATTGAATTTTGAATTGTGTCGCCTTGATGAGACAGACACTAGAATCAGTTGTTAGTTAAATAGCGGCGAGTGCGAATGTTTATATTTGTTAGTACTCCGCGATTCCCGTTAAATATTACAAGTCCCGAGAGTCAAAAATTCACATAATTCAAAATATTTCAAAATAATTTAAAGTCCCCAGATTAAAAGTTTGAAAAAATCACAAGTGCCGAGCCGAAAAATAAGATAAAATTTAAAAATCCCGATTCACAGAATTAACCCAAGTCTTGGTCTAAATGTTAGGAAACACTGACCCAAGAGGGTGTTGTCGTGCTAAAATCTCGCGGCGTTGTGGCGCGGGTGTGTGGTGGGTTCTAGGCACGGGTTAGTCTTGATAATTGCAACATTCTCATTTGCAAATAATAATATTTCAAAAGATAATTTTAAAATTGAATTTTGAATTGTGTCGCCTTGATGAGACAGACACTAGAATCAGTTGTTAGTTAAATAGCGGCGAGTGCGAATGTTTATAGGTGTTAGTACTCCGCGATTCCCGTTAAATATTACAAGTCCCGAGAGTCAAAAATCCACATAATTCAAAATATTTCAAAATAATTTAAAGTCCCCAGATTAAAAGTTTGAAAAAATCACAAGTGCCGAGCCGAAAAATAAGATAAAATTTAAAAATCCCGATTCACAGAATTAACCCAAGTCTTGGTCTAAATGTTAGGAAACACTGACCCAAGAGGGTGTTGTCGTGCTAAAATCTCGCGGCGTTGTGGCGCGGGTGTGTGGTGGGTTCTAGGCACGGGTTAGTCTTGAGAATGTTTCATTTGCAAATAATAATATTTCAAAAGATAATTTTAAAATTGAATTTTGAATTGTGTCGCCTTGATGAGACAGACACTAGAATCAGTTGTTAGTTAAATAGCGGCGAGTGCGAATGTTTATAGGTGTTAGTCCCCAGATTAAAAGTTTAGAGCCCAATAGTTGGTTTCTAAGTGTTGGGAAATCACTGTGTTGGTTTCTAAGTGTTGGGAAATCACTGTAAAATTTTACAAGTCCAGAGCCCTAAAATTAAATAAAATTAACTCATTGTAGAATCGTACAAGTCCCGAATCTGCCTAAATCTTAATAATTTAAAACCCCAGAATCGGTATAAGTGATACAGGAACACTGACCCAAGAGGGTGTTGTCGTGCTAAAATCTCGCGGCGTTGTGGCGCGGATGCGTGGTAGTTTCTAGGCACATGGTAACCCTGAGAATGTTTCATTTGCAAATAATAATATTTCAAAAGATAATTTTAAAATTGAATTTTGAATTGTGTCGCCTTGATAAGACAGACACTAGAATCAGTTGTTAGTTAAATCGCGGCGAGTGAACTTGTGCGAGTGTTTATAGGTGTTAGTCCCCAGGTTAAAAGTTTAGAGCCCAATAGTTGGTTTCTAAGTGTTGGGAAATCACTGTAAAATTTTACAAGTCCAGAGCCCTAAAATTAAATAAAATTAACTCATTGTAGAATCGTACAAGTCCCGAATCTGCCTAAATAATAATAATTTAAAACCCCAATTTTAAAATTGCATTTTGAATTGTGTCGCCTTGATAAGACAGACACTAGAATCAGTTGTTAGTTAAATAGCGGCGAGTGCGAATGTTTATAGGTGTTAGTCCCCAGGTTAAAAGTTTAGAGCCCAATAGTTGGTTTCTAAGTGTTGGGAAATCACTGTAAAATTTTACAAGTCCAGAGCCCTAAAATTAAACAAAATTAACTCATTGTAGAATCGTACAAGTCCCGAATCTGCCTAAATAATAATAATTTTAAACCCCAATTTTAAAATTGCATTTTGAATTGTGTCGCCTTGATGAGACAGACACTAGAATCAGTTGTTAGTTAAATAGCGGCGAGTGCGAATGTTTATAGGTGTTAGTCCCCAGATTAAATGTTTAGAGCCCAATAGTTGGTTTCTAAGTGTTGGGAAATCGCTGTAAAATTTTACAAGTCCAGAGCCCTAAAATTAAACAAAATTAACTCATTGTAGAATCGTACAAGTCCCGAATCTGCCTAAATAATAATAATTTAAAACCCCAATTTTAAAATTGCATTTTGAATTGTGTCGCCTTGATAAGACAGACACTAGAATCAGTTGTTAGTTAAATAGCGGCGAGTGCGAATGTTTATAGGTGTTAGTCCCCAGATTAAATGTTTAGAGCCCAATAGTTGGTTTCTAAGTGTTGGGAAATCGCTGTAAAATTTTACAAGTCCAGAGCCCTAAAATTAAATAAAATTAACTCATTGTAGAATCGTACAAGTCCCGAATCTGCCTAAATCTTAATACTTTAAAACCCCAGAATCGGTATAAGTGATACAGGAACACTGACCCAAGAGGGTGTTGTCGTGCTAAAATCTCGCGGCGTTGTGGCGCGGATGCGTGGTAGTTTCTAGGCACATGGTAACCCTGAGAATGTTTCATTTGCAAATAATAATATTTCAAAAGATAATTTTAAAATTGAATTTTGAATTGTGTCGCCTTGATAAGACAGACACTAGAATCAGTTGTTAGTTAAATCGCGGCGAGTGAACTTGTGCGAGTGTTTATAGGTGTTAGTCCCCAGGTTAAAAGTTTAGAGCCCAATAGTTGGTTTCTAAGTGTTGGGAAATCACTGTAAAATTTTACAAGTCCAGAGCCCTAAAATTAAATAAAATTAACTCATTGTAGAATCGTACAAGTCCCGAATCTGCCTAAATAATAATAATTTAAAACCCCAATTTTAAAATTGCATTTTGAATTGTGTCGCCTTGATAAGACAGACACTAGAATCAGTTGTTAGTTAAATAGCGGCGAGTGCGAATGTTTATAGGTGTTAGTCCCCAGGTTAAAAGTTTAGAGCCCAATAGTTGGTTTCTAAGTGTTGGGAAATCACTGTAAAATTTTACAAGTCCAGAGCCCTAAAATTAAACAAAATTAACTCATTGTAGAATCGTACAAGTCCCGAATCTGCCTAAATAATAATAATTTTAAACCCCAATTTTAAAATTGCATTTTGAATTGTGTCGCCTTGATGAGACAGACACTAGAATCAGTTGTTAGTTAAATAGCGGCGAGTGCGAATGTTTATAGGTGTTAGTCCCCAGATTAAATGTTTAGAGCCCAATAGTTGGTTTCTAAGTGTTGGGAAATCGCTGTAAAATTTTACAAGTCCAGAGCCCTAAAATTAAACAAAATTAACTCATTGTAGAATCGTACAAGTCCCGAATCTGCCTAAATAATAATAATTTAAAACCCCAATTTTAAAATTGCATTTTGAATTGTGTCGCCTTGATAAGACAGACACTAGAATCAGTTGTTAGTTAAATAGCGGCGAGTGCGAATGTTTATAGGTGTTAGTCCCCAGATTAAATGTTTAGAGCCCAATAGTTGGTTTCTAAGTGTTGGGAAATCGCTGTAAAATTTTACAAGTCCAGAGCCCTAAAATTAAATAAAATTAACTCATTGTAGAATCGTACAAGTCCCGAATCTGCCTAAATCTTAATACTTTAAAACCCCAGAATCGGTATAAGTGATACAGGAACACTGACCCAAGAGGACGTTGTCGTGCTAAAATCTCGCGGCTTTTTAAAGTTTTTGAGTTAGCGAATTAACCCACAAGACGGTTTTACTTCTCCATTTTAATACTACTCCTCAACATGAATAATATGGGGACTTTTAAGACCCGTAGGACGGGGCCGTGATATTTTATCGGGCCGAAACCTTGCACCTGGCGTGCGATTTGGCAACCTTGGACAAGAACGCTCGGTTTGGCAACGCCCGCGCGCCCCGGATGCGAACATTCCACGTAGCCCACTTTCAAATTTTGGTAACAAATGACGCATGCGTGGAGGCCTCTCAAAAGGTGGAAACGGGAGTGGTCCGATTTCACCATATTTCTGTCTCACTCGCACACCTCTTTACTCTCTCACACTAAACTGCATCGGCCCGCCACGCCGACTGATTCAATCGTATTTTATACTGGATCTTGTTAAAAACCGTTATCATATGAACTGTATTAATTCAATTTTTGTAAACAAATATTTTGATTAAAATTATCTGTTGTTTAATTTAAATAAAAAATACTAAAAAATACTCTTTTCAGTTATTTAAAGTGATCATATTTTAGCGAAACTTTGGTATGTGAATTGACCCAATTCTGGCCTATTTATATGCTTTGCGAGCGAATGTTAAAACTTAAATCTGTTAAAATACATTCTGGAACATACTAATAAATTATATCAAAAATAATTAAAAATAATTATGATATATGAGTTGAGCTAGGCACATTTTAGTTGTATATTTGTGTTTATTATTCCTCATTTGATAATGTGTAAAATATAATACAACAAGTGGGACAATTTAACTTTAAATCTTACTATTAAACAGGAACAACTTTACAAGTTAAAATACAATCATAAAAAATACCCTTAAAAATGATTTGAGCTACAACGTAATAAAATATTTCGTATAAATATTCATAACACTTAAATTTCCACCGACAAGACCACACCACAAATAATTCTCAGAACACCATACGTAACAACACAAGCACATTATACTTTAGAGTTCATTTCAGCTGATCGCGGTTGAGGTATTTTTCAAATCGTGACATAGTTTGAAGACTCATCTTTTGATACCGACGAATAAGATTCCAATAATGGTTTTTTAATGAATTGCTTGTATATTTAACTCTGGTATTGTAAATTATAGAAATTAATCTCTCCGACATATCTTGTGTTTGGCAAATTAAAGGCCAATATGATATGTTTAAGTAAGATTCTATATCAATATATGAAATATAACACAGCTCTAATTCACTGGGCGTCGAAATCAAAAACAATAATAAGTCTTCGGATAAATTCTGCATACGTAGAAGTTGTTGTATGTTGATTGCAGTATACTTTTTAAAAATTATATCTTCTGGTATGAAATAGCCCCTTTTTACAATAATGTCCAAATCCAGATAATCTTGAAACCCGTACAGAATATCAGCTGTTAACCTAATGTTTTGAGAAAGAATTACCCAGTTAATTTTATGTCGGAATTCCATCAAAAATGGCGTTTTCAAATTATTTGAAAGAGAAATCATGTTCCAACTGTCGGTTGGGAAGTTTAATAGTTTGTTTCTCAATATTTCCAGCACAGATTCATTTCTTACTTTGATGTATAAATGTAGCACTTCTACGGTTGATAGATTCGATAAATTCCCGTACACATTATTGTTTTGCTCTAATAATGCAATTAATTTGTTCATCTTCTCCATATTTAGTTATATTTTAAAACTTACCAGGAAAAACTATTATTTTCACTAAATAAAAAGTATAAAATTACTAGCCACATCTAAACTGTAACAACAATACATACGTGCACGCGGACAACAAAAGGCCACCGCGGCTTCCTGTGTTTGTTTATATACCACTTCCTTGAGAATTTTAAAATTCTCGAGGTTACGAAGGCTAATGTAGTTCTGTTGTACAATTGCGTGTTGCGCAACTGGGTCACGGTGTGAGTACAATTGCGTGTTGCGCAACTGGGTCACGGTGTGAGTCGCCGGTCACTATTTACACAAGATCCCCGAGCGAGTTTCCGTGTTCTGCAACCGGATTTCCGGGCTGGTTTGTCCCCGAGAGAGTGTCTAGAATCGTTTCTTGGTTCGAAGTCAGTCAGTTCAACAACTCAACTCGCCCAAGAGAGTTCTTATGATCCTAAGTTGTTTTTAGAGTTTAGTAAAAATATATTTTTCAAAGTAAGTAGTTATCACATTTAAATCACATTTAAATCACATTTAAATCACATTTAAATCACATTTAAATATATCATACAACCGAAAGTGTAAACAAATGACTTTTAGACATCTTTAAAAATTTAAAAGTAAATAACTAATTTCACTTAAATATATCGTGAACTTGCAAACGCGTCATTTTGAAATGGAGAGCGTGTATACACCCCAGCAAAAGAAGATTGTTACACGCATTCTAAGATTTCTGATCATGCAATCCAAATTCACCCTATTGCAAGAAGATTATCATCACGAATTCCAACATTTAATAAACAGATTATTATTTAAATTTCCGCCCGACGAACAACAATCAATTATACACAAGGTTTCTCAAAAGCGACAATATCGCAAAAAAAACTCAAAACCACCTTCAGTAGATAATAACATACAGCAGTGTTCCGCCACGAATCAAGAGACGACAGAAGTGCGTAACGACTCAGATAGTTTGAACTTTGCAGAAGAAGGAAATTTAATTGGATTAATTCAAGTTAGACAAGCGGATGAAGACTCTATTGTTGGTGTCACAGATGACTGTATACTATTTCCGGAAAATCCTAACAGGATGGTGATCACGGCCCCAGAACTATCGTTAGAAGAACAAGAATATTTATCGACGTTATCGACATTTTAAAACGGCTTGACAGAAAACAGGTTTTAAAATGTGTATAATTAAATAGTATATAAAAATATCTCTATAGTCCTCAGCAACCTGGCACCTACAACCTGGCCTTACTAGACCTTCTTCCAACCCTATAATAGTATAAGGCATAGTCTTTTGGGGTAATACCCATGAGTCATATACTAAACCATTATATTTGCAGCAGAAACATATTTTAAGATTGATTTTATACAAAACCAGATATGAATGATCAAAACCCCTTTTCATAAGTCAGAGAATTTTTTCGTTTAAATATATTTATGTTTATAAAGTTCTAAAACTAAAACTTTTCTAAAACTTTTCTACAATAAAAGTGGAAATATGCCCCAAAATGAGAATGAGTATAGAAAAAAATTAAGGAAAGCTAACCAGTTTTTTATTCCCAAGCCAACCAATACATTTTTTACAAAAACTTTCAATTTTATAGCTCCGAAACTGTTTAATAAACTTCCTGAAAATGTTAAGATTGCATTTAATATTAATTTTTTTTTATGTAGATTAAGGAAATGGTTATTTCAACTAGAGAATACTGATTGTTATTTCAAATTCAGCAATAGTTTTATTTTTGATATTATAGCTGAGGGTTCACACGGGGACTATGCATTGCATGCAATGAGCTTCGACGGCACCTGGGGAGACCAACCCCAGAGGCAAGTCTCTGGAGAGGTGCCATAAGCCGCCTGAAAGAGTAAACCTTAGAATATTATAATACGTGTATAATTTATATGATAGACTATATGAATCTACAAATACAGTTTTATTTATTTTCTGTAATTAGTTTTTATGCACTGAGCACACGCTGAATTTCAGTGTTCATGAGAGAAATAAGGCGCGTCAAATATTTAATTTTGTATTTTTCTTAACGTTTAATTTTAACGCTAAATTTACGTTTAATTTTTGTTTAATTTTTGTATACACATAGGTTGTCTGAGACAATTGTGTTTATTATATTTCGATCATTTCTGTTCGCCTACTTTACATTATTTTTAATTTAAGTGATGGAACCTTATAGCAGGCTTTGTCTTAAGAGGACCTATTGTTTTTTCATTATTTTATTTTTATTTTTATGCCAGCCCGACAAGTAAAATGTACATTATTATTTATTTAAGTTACAAACAAGCTGTGTAATTAAAAATAAAGTTAATACGGGTTGAGTTGTGTGTTTTTTGTGTGTTTTTTGTTATAATTTTGAATTTTTAAAATTATTATTCTGAAACCAATATTACCCCGATTGTAGAGTGCGCCCCGGGGAAATTTAAAGTAAATAATCTCAAACGAAGAACTAATATTTCTAATCACTCTCCCATTTATATATAGAATTCCTTGCAGCATTCTAATACTTCTAGAAGATGGTTGGCACCACCGTGCGGATTTCTAGTGATCAACGTTGGAGGAACACATCGCAACTGGGGTAATCTCTATGATTGTAGTGCATGATCAGTGCATGATCAGTGCATGATCACTCGAGAGTTTATTATTTTTACATATTTTTTTGTTATAAATAAAATCATGAAAAAGTCTAAGAAATCTCAAACCGCTGTGTGCACTTGTATGAATATTAAGAGAAAAAAACGTCCCACTATTGGTTATTTTAAATATTCTACCGCAAAGGGACCAAAATCTTTTACCAAGCTTAGAAATAAATGCCCCAAAAGGTCTAGATCGCGGTCTAGAACTAGACGATCTAGGTCGCGAAGTCGTTCTCGGTCGAGAAGTAAATAAAATTATATAAAAAATGTCTGATTGTATTTTCATAAAGTACAGAGACGTATTGAAATTTGAAGATTTTCATTTAAACCACCCCGCTACTTATTTGCCCTTTGTTGTTTATAACTGGTTAGCTCTTGGAATACTGCCGAAAATCTACAGTCACGAGGAATGGGGTGTTGAAAATAGCAGAAAAGAGCTTTTACAAAATAAAAATCACCTCTTGGATGTTTTGGTTGTAATTATCAATTGTGTTTTGGGAATCAAAATAAAACTTAATGATGAATTGTACAGAAAAAATGTGGAATACTTGAAAGGGGTTAAACATCTTTCAAAAGACGTTGTTCTTCCGTTTATTACAATTGAGAATTACATGTCTATTAAGGACTCCAAGTTATTTATTGATAGCATTTCAAAATTCTTTCCGGTAGGGTCCATTGAGAAATCAACAGACGCTATACCGTGTTCTAGGCTTTATGAAATAGTTAGTGGAATGGTCGCTTGGGGTAGTTCGTACTGGGTAGTAATACATTTCACAACATTGGTTATAGATAAAATGGAGGAATCTAAACTTAAAGAAGAATATCAAGAAGCTTTATGCAGTTTAACGGGATTTTTTGATCTTTTATTACCATGTTCGATATGCAGATATCACTATTCAAGTTTGTTTGAGTTCAACGAAGAAGAAGATTTTGCCCGGCCGTTTCAGTTAACTCTTCCATTTGAATCAATGATGTACGCCAAGAATAACGAACTCTTTGAGTTTTATAGTATACTTCACGACAACTGTAAACCCATGGACAGGAGGGAAAGATTAGGTGTGGAATATCATAAAAAACAATATGAAAAATTTTACAATATTGTTTTTTATCCGCGACTGTCCAAGGAGGAGGGAATACATCAAAAATCACCAAGAGACTAAGTGTTTCTCAGTCTAGATTTTTCCTCTTCTAAATTACTTTGAATCTACATATTCCATTTTTGTATTAGTGGAAAACGCTCTGTGTTACAAAATTTAATCTAAATTTTATTTTTTTTTTCTTCTTTTCTCAAATATTAATGCAATTTTGTTATTTTTTTTACATTAATTGAATTAATAAATAAACATTAACTTTAAACTTTGCTTTAACGAAACCCGAATTTTCCCCTCTGATATGATAAAAAGATAGTCTATTTAGTCTCTGAAGCGGCCGAGGTAAGTTCAACAACTCAACTCGCCTAAGAAAATCTTGATCCTAAGTTGTTTTTAGAGTTTAGTGAAAATATATTTTTTAAAGTAAGTAGTTATCACATTTTTACTGGAGTGCAACATAAAGAGAATAATTTAGTGTGAAAGAAACCTATATGACGGAAGACCCGTTCGAAAAATAAAATTTGATGGAAAGCCATTAAAATTGGACTTAAAATCAAATGCAGACTTTGACAGGATAGGGGTTGAATTTTTGAGCAGTAGGGCTATGCTAAATAGTGGATTCTCTAGAGAAAGGATTATAAAAAAAGTAGCTAAATTCTCCACGATGAATTAGAATATAACATTTATTTTGACGATACTTTTAGCGCTCTTTATTCTTAAACGTTAACAGACAAAAACACCGCAAAACAAGACTGGAAGTACGAGGGGGGTGAAACGCCCCCCTAACCCATAATGAGAAACATACTATCTTGCATCAGGATTATAATAATGTTTATAAAAACTGTATTGGTACTTAATATTTTCAATAATTCTAGGAATCTCGTTGTTAAATTGCCTTATGTGTTTATATATCATTGCAATGTTAGTCATGGAGTGGTAATTGGTTGGATAAATTCTCTTTTATAAGTTTTTTTTACAATACTATGTTTGTAGATTCACAGAATCAGCCCAAGTCTTATTTAGTACTTAAAATAATTTCGGCTAAAATATGATTTTTTTACTCTGAACTTAGAAAAATTTAGTGATTAAAATAATTTCGGCTAAAATAAAGTTTAGAACAAAAACGTAAGTGTTCAATCGAGGACCCGGAGCTACCGGGTACATAAATATTCAAAAATGGAGATTGTTTTTGTTGCATTTCTTGAATTTCCAATTTTTATATTGTCTCTGATTATACTTAATACCTTTTAGTATTTTTAATTAAAACAATTTTAAAAATCTTTTGGAAAGAGAGAGCGATAAAATTCCCCAAAAAATTCCCCAAAAATTTCCAAATCAAAGTCTACACGTAAAATCCTAGCGTGAAGATATTATATTTTGTGCTATTTTGTACCAGCACCTTGGGAGATGTTTACAAATAAAATACAAATCAAAACACTTACAATAAATGAAATTAAATTTGAGCTTGTCCTGAATGGGATATTCCCTTTATTTGAGTAGTATACTAAATCAAATGCGTATTTGGAAAATATTGTATGTTTAGTAACCCTTTTCAGTTGAAAATTGTATTCAAATGTTACGTTACTCGGATTTTGAAATTCGTGGTCTGCCACCTTATAACACATCGGAATCCAATATATAAGGTGAGGGTTTTGGAATAATAAATTTAATCCATATCTCTCACCCTCAACAACAGCACTGGGACCGTTAAAGCGACGTGTCAACATTTTTATTATAAAAATGAGTGTGAGATTTTATGATTTGGTTTACGTCATAGATTGCGGATCTAATTCAAATGTTACATTTTTAAAAGATAAATTAGATGATAGGTCTCTGTTACAGAGAAGAGCCGACAGGGAGAGATTCAGAAGAAATAAGATAGACGCGTATAGTGAAAAACTGAATAAAGTCATAACACACAAATTACAAGATTTCTATGAGAGGGAAAACTGTTTGAATAAACTCTGGCAAATGTTTCGAATTTCTAGTTTGCCCGAGGACAAAAAGGATTTTTTGAGGATAGTGAAATTTTTTGAACTCTACGAATTAATAAAAAATATAAATCTGTATAAAAAAAAAGAAATTAATAAGGAATACTTTTTAAAGGCTTTAGATTTGTTGAAGAGTTTAGAATCTTAAAATAAAAAGTATGCAGCTCATTACGGGTATTGAATTATTACAAAGTGAAAAAATAACAAATAACCATTCTGTAATTGATAGGTTTAAATTGTTTCATAATAATATATTATTTGATGAAGTTGAAGACTTAAAATATTTACTTTATTGTTTAGAACTCAGAAAAGTATTTTATTGGTAAACCATTCATTCAACAAACTTTTTGTACATCATATATAGTAATACGCCTATGACAATACCTACTGCCGCTCCGAGACCCAATGACATAATATCGACCATGTTTTGTATTTTTTATAAATGAAAAAAACGTGTAAGATATACAATCGCCCGTGTTATTTTATTAATGTGTTATTATCCACTTTGTCCTGATTTTTTATTTCCACTCCCCCCGCCACCCGCCGGAGGAGTGCCTCCGCCACCCGCGGGAGGAGTGCCCCCGCCACCCGCGGGAGGAGTGCCCCCGCCACTCACTGGAGTAGTCCCTCCGCCACCCGCTGATCCACCTTTAGCTTGTTTGCTCTCACTTTTGTCCTTTGAATCATCACCCTTCTTTGATTTATATTTTTTGTAGAAGTAATACACGCCGGCGCCTAATAAAATTACCACAAAAATAATTGCGTATAATGCCATGTAGTTTATCATTGGTTATTTTTATTATAATAAAAATATGATTTTCAACAAAACATTCATATTTACATCGGTTGGATTTATTTTACTTTTCATAATGTATAATAGAAAAAAGTCTCCAACCACTCACGATTATGATAAAAATAATCTATCAGTTTTAGACGAGATTTTACATAGTGAACATAAATATGAACTTTCAGATTGTTTAAGAAAGAAATTTAACTGTAATACTGATAAAGAATGTTTAGACATTTGCAATAAGGGATTACCCTGGATCTGTTTGGAAAGTCAATGCACTGTTAATACCGATACTTTAAAACCAAATTGTATTTTTGGTAAATTAACGGCTATATACGATTCCAATAAAAAAGAGGTGAAATATCAATGTGTTTGTAGTTCACTTTATTATGGCAAAGATTGTTCAAAAACGATACATTTTTGCGACGATGTCAAAGAAAACAAATGTGTTTGTAATAGCAACAGTGTGTTATTTAAGTATTACGACGAGTTTGATGTGTGTATTCCTCTGATTCACCGTATACTGTTCTCAAGTCAAGATAATTTTAAACAAGTATGAAGTCTAAACGGTACGGGATAATACTTGTAGATAGAAATTTAAAAAATACACTAGTCCTAAGTAGAATTAACTACGCGCTTTATAACCGATTGAATAACAACATTATACCCTATGAAAATGCTAGCACCGACATGGCTCTTAGCATGTATTTTGGTTGTAATACGATTTACGAATTTCCAAAGGGTGTACGAGAGAAATCTGAAACGCCTTTTAACTGTGCCGTAAGAGAATTCTTTGAAGAAACTGGTATTTGTTTGAATGCAAATTCAGTCAATATTTTGTCAAACATTGACTACACTTATACCGCTAAAAACAATAAAACATACTCGTGCTTTTACTATGTAGTTGATATTCCAATTTCCAGATACTCAACGACAATTTTAAAAACACCAGATTTGCCACTTGTAAGTGACAATTTTAATATTGTAATATGTACTTGTTGGTACAAAATCAGAAATTACTTCCTGAACATATTTTGAATTGGTTGCGAAATTGGACGAAGTCTTTGCATAAAATTGTATAAAATTGTATAAAAGGACACTCGCATGGCTAAACCAGACAGTTGCACGATGATTGCATCCAATATTACTGCCTGGAGTTTAATATCTCAAGAGCCGAGGTTCCCGGAAGGAGTGTTGACAGATAGTTTTGTTCAACGGTTTGATAGTTATATGGATTGGGAACAACTTTCCATACATTATTTTTTTACGGTGACCATGTTAAGAATGTATTTTCATCAAGTTAACTGGATCCATATTCTACAAAGACAACAGTTTTCTGAAGACTTTCTTGTGGAGATGACATCAAATTTTAATAACTGTTGGGAAGTAGTAAGCAAATATCAAAATCTATCTGAGAATTTCATCGACAGGTTTAAAGATAAGCTGGATTGGGAAGTGTTATTCGAACATCAACGGTTAACTGGCAAGTTCATAAGGGAACATAATAACTACTTGAGTTTTGTCCACTTTTATGACGACAACACCACCAGTGCTGACATATCGGGGGCGTCTTCAATTACAGCTTATATCTCTTTTTACTACTTTTATTTAATATGTCTGTTAGTGCACAATCCATTGTTTTATTTATTTGAAAAATATATAGAATATATTTGTTCGTAATATAACAGTTTTTTTATTTAACATGTTATTCCGGAACGATAACGACCCAATCATCGTAAAGTGTGATACTAATAGAGAGAACCTACCCACACGCCATTTAATTACGACTCTAAAAGTTGATAACATATACTACGGGTTTTACTTGAATGAAAAAGATATTGAGCAGTCCAAAGGTACGCTTTACATTGGCAAACATGTCGAATTTCCCGAGTCATGTGGACAACAGTTTAATTTATTACGAAACATCCGCAAACTTCCTGCTCGGAAAGGAATGATTGCAAAGGTTGCAGGGGTTGCAGGTGGGATGAGGAATACTATGGTAAAAGAATATTTTAAAACCGAAGATGATATTTTTAAGACGTGTTGCGTTTTTCACACCGATAAAAACCCAAGCATGAGTGTAAATTTGAAAATTGGTGTTTTTTATTGTTTTAGCTGTAAATCGGGGGGCTCGATTACAAAACTTTTGAATCGAATTCGCAATTAATTCACAATTAATTCAAATTAATTTGCAATTAATTCGCAATTAATTGGCAATTAATTTTCAATTAAACTACAACATTCTCTTTTGGAATCCAGGAATTCCACCGTTCCGAGTCAAACCCAAGCCATTTCACGTAAAGGTGAGGTTTATTCCGAATTTTCTTCTGTTTGATTACTTTTTCGACAACATAAGTTAAGCCGTGCACGGCTAATTTTAACTCTTGTTCATAAAACGTTCCCTTGATGGGTTCCCTACTACCCTCTGTGTCTCTGAGTCTATAAGTCACGGGATTGTCCTCTAACACTACTTTTCGTACTTGAAATACCAGCGGTGTAAAATTAAAAGTAGATTTTTCAAAAACGTGCTTGGATTTCGATATATGAACATAATCACCAACTTTAAATTTAGGTTTCCCTCTCTTGGGGTGTTTTTTCGGAGCCAGTCGTCTGAGGATAATTTTTTCATGCGAAAATGACACCTCAGAGGGTTTGAATTTAGTTACGCTGTGAATTGTGTTGTTGTATCTATCTAAGACATCTTGTAAAAAATCAATCCATTTGGGGGAGTTTCTCTTGTAAGTCTCCTTTACAAGCATTTTCCTAAATGTTCTATGAAACCTTTCAATAAATGATGCTTTGATTTCCGTATAGACAGAATACATGTTAATGTTATATTTTTTCATCAGGGCTTTAAACTTATCGTTGTAAAACTCCCCACCGTGATCTACTTGTAGGTTTCTAACCATCGGAAAAACTCGTAGTAATATTCTACTCATGGCGCTTGTTACTTCGTCACCCGTTTTTGTTTTTAATGGCTCTATATATGCAAATTTTGTAAAACAGTTAATTGCGGTCAGTATATAGATATAACCATCGTTGAATTCTTCGTATTTTTTTAAATCCATAATGTCCCCCTGAATTAGATCATTTATACCCTTCAACACGTAACGACGTCTAGGAAACCGCTTTCTCACATCAGCAAAATAAGTATCAATCAAGTCGTTTTTTACAGATGATTCCATTTTGTTTTATTATACATAATAAATCACATCAAAAAACCCGTAATCACATATCAACGGTTTACGTAGTAAAGGAGTGTCCATATCAAGGCAAATATCATTATCACAATATATTTTATCCATAGTTTCTAATAAACACATTAAACATAACTTTCTGTTTATTTTGATGTCTTTTAAAAAATTATAATTATAATACAAATTACACTTTTTACAAAAATAAATCATTTTTATTTAAGAATATATTTTAACAATTTTGACATCGTGTTCTTTCGATGCGACATACTCCTCCCCATCGGGACATTCTATTAAATAATTTGAAACCACGTCTTTTAAATAAGAATCCTTGTTGTAACAATTTATTATAAAGGGGGCGTTTTGATGAGTGCTCCGATGGCTCAAAACACAAGGCGTAGTCTTGTCACCACCGTCCAAGTTTCGAGTATCGTTAGTGCATTCACATAGGCCCGTGATGAAATTATAACCGCTGGCCGGATTGTTGGGTGTGTTGTTTAAACAATAATCCTTTACGCAAAAAGATACCCCGCGATTCAGAGTTGCTTTAACAAGTTTATTCCCATACTCATCGTATAACCCAGTACAATCGACTTTGTACTGTGAAGGATCATTATAATCCACGTTTTTTGCAATACTGTTGGCTTTTGAATATGGATATTTGCCCACTATCTGGTCCCCGGACGTTGTAAAAACACCGGGATACTTCGGGAGACATTTCCAAGTTCCATCAAAATCATAAGTCCCGTAATCCTGTTTACAGCCAAAGTAGTAATGGGGAATGTAGCAGTAATAGTTTTCATCTGTTTTCAAAATTTTGGCATCTTTACTTTTGCAATAGTTTTTACAGTCACATTTAATCACACCTTGTGGACATTTTTTGGGTTGAAACCTACAATCTGTTTCAATAGCTGCCGCTGGTAAATTTGAAAGGTTAAAATGTTTTGTTCTTTTCAAAATAATTCTAAGGAATACAAAAAAACAAACAACAACAAATATTATGAAATTCATATTTTATTTATGTTTGTAATATTTTATAAAACGTGTCACAAAAAAAGGAATCAAACACTTCGGGGTTTAATACTCCAACGCAGAGAATCTTCCCCTCTCAAATATATCCCCTTTCGGTGCTGTATGTGAAGTATAAAAAATCTTTGGGCCAAGCACATCCAAATTTTGTCGATGCTGTGAAAACGGGTTTTCAGTTCCTTGGATTATTTTTCTCAGTGTTTCAACCGATTTGAGTCTCATCACACAGGAACGACAAAGTTTTGTATTTGATTTTCCAAATCCTCGATGTATCTGTTTCTTTCTATGTTGTATTGTTCAGCTAAGACAAGAGCGTTCTTGAACTGTTCGTGTTCCTTTTCCAACAGAGCCAATTGCTCGGAGCTCTGTTCATTTTCTAGCCTTAAATCTTGAATAATCTGTTCGCGCTCTGATAGTTTTTGATTGCAATACATGTTATCGGTTTTTAACTTTTGGTAATCTGACAATTCTTTTTCCAAATTGGTGACCTCAGCAGAAAGGCGTATGTTTTCGGATTTCAACTGAACACTTTCTTTTCTGACCTCCTCAAATAAAACTATTCGCCTTTGACAACTATTGA
The DNA here is from genome assembly GCA_963675035.1 of Allygus modestus. Classification (NCBI taxonomy): domain Eukaryota; kingdom Metazoa; phylum Arthropoda; class Insecta; order Hemiptera; family Cicadellidae; genus Allygus; species Allygus modestus. The sequence continues at coordinate 474,801,384 of OY776112.1, forward strand.
GGAAATTCTTTACATCTACGTTGAGCGGTTTTTGTTTATAAACACTATCTAGGAAATCCACGATATATGCAAGGTCTACACCCATTTCATTTTCCAAAACCAGAAATGGTTTTACATCTACATATAACCGGTTATAGGCGATAATTTTATTAGAGAGTTGATTCTTTATTGATTCCATATCCACAGTCAAAGATTTCAACTGTTTTAACATAATCCCAATATTTTCTAAAGAAAACAAACTGTTGAAATCACAATCTAAAAATGTTTTGTGTAATTCTTTAAATTCTTTACCAAATTTAATCAGGGTTGAGTTGTTGTTAAGATATAACAGGTTGCTGATAATTTCTTGTATGAGTTTATAATTTGTTTGATTTATATTTAGAGTCTTAACTAATTTATGTTGCTCTTCCAACATACCAAACAGCACATATTCATCGTCAACATTGAATAGATGAAATATTTTTTCAATCACCTGATTAATAGTCTGTATTTTTGTAACAGCAACCCGTGGTTCCAAAACTTTCAATTCGTCTAATATAATTGAAAATAATTCACACAAGTCTGTATATTTCAAATACATACATTTGATATCTGCCTCTGAGATATTTTCTGAAGATACCGTTTTCTTTAATCTGCTACGAACAAATTCATTTAAAATAGAGTAAATTTTACTGTATGTTAATGTTTGGAAGTCAACATCTGTTAGACCTAAAATATCTACAACCGTCTCGGCAAACAATATTTTACCGTCATCGATGATTAAGTCGTCAGTCTGTAAGGCTTTACTGAATTTTAGAGGCGTTTCTGTTGTTGTGTGTTTATCAGACATTTTTTCAACAAACTTATAAGGAGCTTCTAAACTTTTCCATTTAAACTCCCTACCGCCGAAAGTATTTACAACATACTCGATTCCGGCCTTTAGTTTAGATAGTGTAAAAGAATTTGTTTTAGACAGTATATCTTCAAATATACTTATTACATTCGATGGTGAAAAATTATCTTGTGCGCCGATAACAGTTAATCTTTTATTAAGATCTTGTAATAACATAATTTTTTTGTCAATTTTACAGCTTATCAATATATCCAAAACATCACTTCCACTTTTTAAAAAGGTTTCAAGCTCCGCGTCATCGTTAAAAACTAACTGATAACAGTTTAAAAACTCAAACATATTTGCACTTAAAAAACGGAGCATGTCTTTATATTGAGCTCTATAGTTTTCAAAATGTTCGTCATACTGGGCCTTGTGCAGTTTTGTAGATTTCTTTGAAAGTAAACTAAATATCAACGAACTTATACAGTCTTCGCTCGATTTCAACACTAAAACATTTTCACCCCGCTGAGACTGAAGAGTTTGTAAAAGGGTTTTTAAAAAAGATGACAGGAGTTTTTTAGCTTTTGAATATTGATAAGATTTTATGTAAAGTAAAACGTCGGTTTCACTAATCTCCATTATTTTTATTTTAAATTTTATCTACAAACCGCTTCAAGACGCGGTTGTAAAACCTATTGTACATAACGCCATACGTACGATTTGTCATATACATTGAATTGTTAATCACAAGGTCAACTCCTTTTCTGTATGCTGGCAATAAATCCACATGCGCCCTTTGACGAATCTTTTCAATCTCAGTTCGGACGTTTTGATTAAACTGGTTAAATCCCATTTCTAACACAACAGCGTATACACCCAGTTCAATTCTATTTATCAAACTAAAATCTGAAAGTTGGAGGAGGTTTGAGAATTGATTGGTATCTATCGGGTCTACGAAAACAACTTTTCGTCTCGCGTTCTCACTTCCTTTAAATGTGACTTTGATACCATCATTTCCATAGTAATTTTCATTTCCTGGTGCGTTTTCGTTTATTTCTCTCATAATGTGGTAAATTTGAATAGTTAATTTGTCAATTAAATCATAATTTTGTGTATATTCTAACAAAAATTCTTTAATATTTTTTTGAAAATCTTCCTCATTAACTATTCCATCCAAGCGAGCAATTATTAATCCAGACAATCTAAAAAATAACGTCTTTTGTAAAGACTTAAAGTGTTTGGACTTTAGCTGTGATAATAGGTCTATCTGTTCCTCCCGATCCATATAGTCCCCAATCTGGTCTTCTTCAGCCCATAGATTAATTATATCGCCGGTTGATTGTTCGCTTTCCATTCTTATGAATGCTCCACGTCAGGGAACTCCTTTTATTAGACCCGATTGCTATTTTATTTTCCAAAAGTAGAATTTCAGTTGCAAATAGCCCGAATTTGTAAATTTTATTATATGACAAAGGAGAGAGGTTATAAATATCGGTAACGCACTCTTTCAAAGTCATTTTATCTTATGAATGATCTCATAGCACTTATATACAACTTTTACCAACTAAGAAATTTGCCTGGATTTTTAACAAAATCGGATGCAGATTACAAATGCGTCTCTAAATCTGATATTGTTTTAAAAATTCAATCGTTTATTTTTAAATGTAACGCTTGTATTTTAAAGCATTATAATCATGAAGTTATAGATTATATTTTATCTTTGTTAAATAGGAATATTGACTATTGTATATGCGTTAATTTAAACCATTTGGAGTTCCATCACGTTGTGATTGATGTAGATTTTAAGAAACTTCAAAATATAGATAGGACAATTGTAAAGGAGTTTTGTGATGATTTTTCAAAAGCCGTTAAAAGTATTTTAAACAATTTAATAAATGACCAAGAGTTTGAATTGACTTTGATGGTAAAAAAAAATCTAAACTTCCTAGACAACAAAGATATTTTCGAGAGCGCAACAAACGGTGTCCATTTTGAAATTAAAGATTTAGTCTTATACAGAGGAGATAATATCTGGTTTATTGAGGTGTTAAAGAAGCTTTTAATCGGTAAATACCCACACTTTATTAAAAACAACGTAATCGACCAACCCATCAACTGGAATTTACCCCTATCGAAAAAACAAAATAAAGACATTTATCTACCAGTTGGGTCCTATAATTTAACCGAAAACATTGAATTTTGGGAGTCTGGAAGGGAGTTATTGATAAATAATGAATTTGATAATTCATTTGTAAAAAACTATTCGGTGATAAAAAATTATGATCCAGACAGCGTACAAGCTTATTTCCCTTTGGATTTACTCAAACAATTTCAAGGATGTTACTTTGGTAATTGCAATAATGTAAAAGTCTACAAACATTCACAACTTGCGCTATTGGGTGATGACTTGGAGGGTGTGATAACAATAAACAAAAACGTACTTCCATATGCTGATTTTGCCGTGTCGCGGTTTTACAAAAATAATTGCTTAATAGTACTAGGCGAATCCCAAATTGAAAAGTCGCTTTCTCCTTTCAGTCTGTCCTATTTAAGGGAGGAACTCTTGGTTTTTTATACAGACCTAACAACTGGCGACACCGGAGGTAAGTCTCGAGCTATATTTAATATATTCGTGTTCTTAATAGCACTATATGATAGAATTTGTGAATCCAACACATCCTTTGCAGAAGAAATACTGTGTGAAATTCAAAACTCAGACCTTGTGAACTATTTCACTAACATTTCGAGTAAGATTGTGCAGTTAGTCAAGGAAACTGTAAAATTGTGTGAAGATTCTGAAAAGTCATTTCGTAAACTAAACCCGTTGCTATTTTTAAAATGCCTCTTTGTTCAATCGTATACAGAGTCAAATAAAGTGGAATTAATTTTTGACGACTCTACTGATGAAAGCGTCTTCATATCGTCAAACATTTTATCGCTTGTCAACAAAAAGTCTTTATCTATTTTAGAACTAGTAAAGTTGATGTATCCCATATATGCAACTCAGAAGGACGGTTCCATATTTTATTACGAAAAGAACTCTTGGTGTATGTCCTTAAACAGGTTAGAGCACGTGTTTTTACCTTTGAAAATATTACATAAATACGGTTGTGATGATATAGAATTGGAAACCGAAAGTGGTTTGAAAAAGAGGCGAAAAAAAATAAACCCGAAGAAAGCCTTCCCAAGATTTACACTTATTTAATCCAGTTCTGGGGCAGAGTAATCACGATTGAGTTTCCAACAAATGTTGTATCTTTTAAGGACGGTTTCGTGTTAATCAGTAACGAGTATCTTGTTTTTTCACACACACCTCTATTTAGAGGATATCCGTGCAGACTCAGTTGGAAGGGGATGAGGGAAAAGATTCAACACATCAGCAACCGTTCTTGCACGTATCAAAAAGTTTTCGATACTCTTAATGAAAACATCGGTGCAAAGTGCGAAAGTTCACTTTGTCCCGACGGAGTTATTGATTACTTCCGTTACAATTATTCAAAAGAAAATGGTCCCGAGCTTTGTATCAATGATTTAGAGAAGTGCAACAGCGAGGGGGAATGTCCGGTGTATAACTGTTTGCGCTATTTTCTTACATTGTTTTCAAAAGATGTAGAGCTGGTATTTTTCATGCTGTGGACGCTGCGATTTGTCCTATTAGGATTGAGCATCAAGAGAGCATTCATATTCTATGGCCAAGGCCAGAACGGAAAAAGCTCTTTGAGTTGTGTTATGTACGCGTTATTTGGTAAAGCCATGAGTTTCATTGGCACTGATACGATTCGTGGAAAAATATCAACTCTCGCTCCCGATTTATATAACGCAAAAGACGCAAAGATAGTATACGCAGACGATTTACAAAAGATAAACCCCACTACTCTAAAACAGATTGTTTCCGGAGCCCACATGTACCTGAGGACTTTGTACAATTGCGGAACCGATATTCAAATGAAGTGGCTGTTTACGGGCAGTTGTAATTCCTTGAGGTTGAACGCGGATTTCGCCACGATGAAAAGAATTTTGATGATTCCGTTTTTAAACTTTTTTCCAGATAATTCTGACTACTACTGTAACCAAAATACTTTTAAAATTATAGCAAGCGATATTTTAGCAACAATATTTTGGTTGGAAAAATACTATTTAGAAACAAATATTTTCTACAACGATAAATATGATATAGTTTACCCCCCAAAATCGGTGAAGTGGTACTCTCACGAGTTGATCTGGAAAAATGATTTGACGAGTGGTATCTTAAATGCTTTTAATATAATAGAATCTCCAAATCTATTCATAAGGATAAATGATCTGATTGCGGAAATTAATGCAATAAGGGTTTCAAATAAATGTTCTAAATTTCAAATGAGTTTTTTCAATGAAGATATAGAAACTATATTAAATTTATTGAAACACCGGTATTCTGTAGGCACGTGCCTCAACAAATCTAAGAAGATATATGAACAGGTTATTGTAGGTATATCCATAGACCGCTTTAAGATGTTATATGAGGAAGCGTTCGAATTGATATAATTGGAATTAAACTATTTGGAATTATTTAAAATTATTTAATAAAAATGACTGAAGATCCGTCTGAGAGCGTTTATCCGGTTGAGTTTATCACGACAACTAAAAAGAGTAGTCAGTTAAACGACTCTATCCTTCTTACTACGGTTGAATATTTATTGGGGTTGAATTGGCCGATTTGTCCACGGCCACCTCCAGCCATTGACATCGGTACTTCAATAGAAAACTTTCTAACAAATATAATTAATAAAAATAAATTAAACATTCAAACTGAGGAATTAGATCCTAGGTGTAAATTACCGGAGCATTTAGAGCAACCATTAAAATCGGGTCTAGACTACAACGAATTTCTTAAAATATTACAAAGAGTATTAGATCAATCAAAAACGAAGCCGGATTAGGTTGTAGATGGCATATTGTCTTAGAATATTCAATGGGTAGACGGGAGTATATAATCTTCTAAAATTCTGATAAGCTATTTGATCAATGCCGTAGTATACAATACCATCATTATCATAATACAGTTCGGGCAAGACGTAACTGAGTTTGTGCGTGGAATAACCCATCATTTCCACTCCCGACTTTGACAGAATGGACCGACTATTGAAAGATTCTTTCAAATATTCAATTTTATTTAAACCCCTCAAACACTTAATCATCAAGTGAAGATGTTGCTTTTTAAAACGGTTACTATTTGAAGTCATGTATCGGTTGAACAAAGTGTTTTTTGTAATGTCATTAGTCTCCCAAATGTTACAAAAATCCTCCTCGTCATAGCTGTGTAGCAAAAACAGTTTTAAAATGTTGTAAAATTCATGATAAGAAACTGTCGGTTTTACGATACAATTAAGTTTCATCAAGACACTTCTTAGCTTTTCAAAAATATTTAGTGCTGTATGAGAATCATACAATAAATATTTTGCATAAAGCCAATTATAGAGGTTTTGCTTCTTTATTTTAAAAAACGTAAACATAGTTTCCAATTGTTCGTGAGTCAGATTGGGCCTGATTTCCCCCATCGCCACGAAAGAGAATTCGGGATTTAATAAAAAATAGCATTCCGAAATAGACATACAACTATTGAGGGCATAAAAACTCAAAGTGTCCCCGTCAAAATCCAAATTGTTTTTTTCTGTGATCGAGGTGGGTAGGCCTACTACTGGTGCATTCCACGTACTTTTAACTCTATGGAAAGTAAACGCCCTGGTATCTAAAACTGGATACCTTATAGCCAAAACATATTTTGGATAGTTCATACAAGCCCAGATTTTTCTGTTTAGGATGATTTCGTTAGTTTTACAGTTTGGGGCGGGTGTGACGACACTACGTGCCGAGTAGTAGGATTTTTTACTTAAAAGAACTTTCCTAAAACAATTATTCTTACCCTGTCCAATGAATGTTAGGGGGTCTGGTTTTATGTTTACTTGTGACTTTTGTGTTGGGTCGTAAGTCTTATTGTTCCTTAGGAGTTTGATTATTAAATCACATAGAGTGCTATTTGTGTTCCAAAGAAAAGCTGGGGGGTATGTACAATTTCCCACTTGAATTCGAAATTTAAAATTTTCAATCGGATTCTCTGTATTTTTTTCAAATAATTTTAACTTATTTTTGTACGAATGCTTATAATTCAATAAAATACGTTCCATTTTATTTTTACATATCTTACAGCGAGATAAAATTTCATTTTTTATAATTTTTTTTAAAATAGCAATAAACTGTTCTCTTTGTACTATATAACGCGTTTTACAATTGTTGCAAAAATTGCTAGATATGTTACACGTACACTGTAAAAAGTAACAGTTTGGACAAATTTTGCTTAGCCTTAACGCCAAAGACTTTGGGATTTTTTTATAATTGGAGAGTTTAATTTTTTTACATTTTGCATAAGATTCAAGACAATCTTTGGTCACACAGATTGGGGCCAATCCATACACATTTTCGTTTGATTGTCCGGATTTAGATAGGAAACAAGTGTTGATAGTACCGTGTTTCATATCGAAATAATGGTTATTCTTCAAACAGCTTATTCTTAACCGTGGATTTTTAAATGTTTATTTAAAACTATTAAAAACTATTAAAAACCATTAAAAACTATTTTCATCGTGATAAATATCAGTTGTTAACCGTGAACGGTATAAACATGGTAGATGTTACAGGATTAAAAAAATTCAAATGGAGGCTAATAGAAGAACCCTGCAATTGTTCCGGTAATGAAACTGTTTCAAATTTTGAATGGAATGTTCGTGAGTCTTTGACAAGAATTTTACGAGTAGAAGGTGAACAATTTGACTGTATTTTTAATAAATTTCCAAGTCTCGTATTCTATCCTACGACTAAAAGCGTAGCATGTGCCATTAATAAACGCGAAACGGTGGGTGTGTATACATACTATTTCGGTCACCAACTGTTTAACTGCCCCATTTTAGTGGGAAGTAAAATGTTTTTTTTACTTTCAAACTACAATCAAATCGGTTTTAAATTATGGAGTGATATTTACTGGAAGGATTCGTTGAAATGTTTACTCTGTGGATACTGTGACGAGACGAAGCCAACAACGTTTGTTATTAAAGGTAAGTGTTATACGTTGGGACTGCTAGCGTGGACAAACTACGATAAAGTAGTTTGTCTCAGGAAAAAAAGAGGTATAACGCTGTTCAAAAAGAGGCCAAACATCACGATTACCGCTGAAGAGTTTCCAATTCTGAACGATTTTAATGACATCAAGCACTTGTTGGAATGTTGTATCGGGAATCGCAGGATTTTCCATGGAGGTTATATTTTTACGGAAATGTTAAAGCAAACATTAGTTGATGTGAATAAGGTTTTGAAATTACCTAAAAAGAATCTATTTATCAAGCAAATAAATAAAATACAAACAAAACGCGTTAATATGGGCGCTATTGATGCGATTATTGGTAGAAATACGGTTTTCAATATGCAGGACTGTCTGGACTCGTCCGGCACTAATCCGAAATACTATAGCAATAATATCGGCAGGTACAAAGTATTGACAAAATTAGACGTTACAACATATTCAAAAACCTTGCAGTTAGATATATTGACTACGTTGTATTCAAAAAAAATACCTATCGACTTTAAAATCGAAGATTGTGGATTTATTTGTATTACATCATCAAGTGAGAATTCCCCGGGTATGAACGGGCTGGAATCTGTTATTGGGACATTCATCTCCTCGGAAAAGGACTGTATGCCCCAAGATCATATAGAAGGGTTGTTGAGCAAATATGTAGATTTGAATTTAATTTCAACCGATTTACAAGATTTACAAGATTGCTGGTGGTACGTAATCATCAACCAATCTATATACAAACACTCCCCGAGAGATGTAAACATTGAACAGTGGACTAATTTTTTAAGACGTGTATTAAAATCAATATATCCGTGTATTGAGGTTTATCACATAAGTAGTAGACTGTATACAATATACTCCTTCCCGTTAACCCTGTATAAGATATTACCGGACGGCTGTGCTTATTCTGCCATGGAAGTTTCTCGGTCAGAAAAATTAATGACGGAAATAATCTCCGAGGAATGTAACTTGCACGGTCCAACGTCTCTGTTGATTTTCAATCTAAACAGTAATAACTTGGTAAGGAATACAATGATCACACATGCGATAAAACAGTGTGTCAGCGGTGTAACGGCTTGGCCCTTTTTAAACAATGAAAGATTGCTACTGAAAAAAAACAGATATCAACTAATTAAAGGTGTTCCTTTTTATTGTTTGAAGGCGAATATTTTAATACTCCCCCTGGAATACAACATAGAAGACTCGTGTGTCTTAAACGCAAATTCTGTATATAAAAAGAAACTATTCACAACTGACAATATAGTGACTGTAACTTTGCATTTACAACAGGTTTCATTAATTCAAGTTTTGGTAAATGAATTTCCCGTTCTAATCAAACCCTATTTAGTTCTTTTAAAATTTAAAAGCGATAAAGTTATTCATTTGGGTAAAAATCTATCCATTAATCCCGACCCGCTGAACAAAGAAGTCATGAATTTAATTTGGACCCCAAATCCAGATTTGATAAAAACTAAAAATATATTTCTAAATAGGATTCATCTTAATTACGATGACAATACAAATTTGTACTGTGACGTTTCAATTTCCTACCAACAAGACGGGTGTTTGGGAACAAAACTCTTTATACTGAACGGCGCGCAAAAATCCGTTGTTGGGCACATACTCAAAGCGAAATCTATGCCAAAATTACACAATACTTTATCGCTGGATGACGTCGCAGAGTGCGATATTGATATAATTCAGCACCCGTTTTCACTTAAAAGGTTAGCATTTAATTTTCTTTTTACTCCCGAAATATCAGCGTTATACAATGAATGTTTTCGGGTTACACCTTATGACAAATTAAAAGTTTTGCAAAGTAAAAAGGACTACTTTGTAAGCGATCCCGCCACAAAAAGTTTTTACGTCAACGGTAAAGAAGGAAGCCCCGTTAAAGCAATTTTGTATGAGGGTTTTGTGGTTATAATGGGGAAACAGAACCCTTACGGATTAATACATAGTGCAGAAGCAGATTCGACACCCACGTCGGCTTTAACTGGACAACCGGAAGTAAGTTATCAAAAATATAGCAATAGAAATAATCACGCATTCGGGCTATCTGAGAGCGAACGAGAGGTTTTGATCGCACTTGGGCTGAACAGTTTCATCGAGGAAATGTACGATTTGAGTGATTCAACAAACATAACCCTAGAAAATAATAGGGGCGAAAGGGTAAACATTCCATATTCAACCTCGGCTGCAAGGGTTCTGGACATGTTGTCACTAGTCGGAGTTGATGTTAATTTTTCCGTTGACATTGAATCTAATTAATTTCAAAGTTTTCTTTGAACCACACGTACAAGGCATCTAAATATTCGTTGAACGTGTCATAAGTAACGCAATATTCGTTGACGTTTATTTCTCTGTTGTCATTTAAATCGTAAATCTTTTCAACAAGGTCATTGAAAATCAGTTCTATTCCGTCAGCGTATTTCAATGTCGGTGCCAGCATATTAGTATTGAAATTGTCATTCTCTATTACTGAAATTATTTCTTTTATCCAGTCCGGGCATATTATATTTGTATTTACAAATACAACAAGTATAATATTTACAATAATTTTTTTATCAATATCTTTATTCGATATGTAGTGTAAAAACTCATTAATCTCATCAACAAATAGTAAATTATCAATGTCCTCATCGCTGATAAACATTTTTATTTAATATTTTAAAATTCTCCATCCATAAATTTTACAATTACTGTGGCGATATACGAAAATATAAACCACAGGAGTAACAGTATTATGTTAGTAAACGGCGAACTGCTCTTCAGAGGAGTGCTAAAATCCATTCCGAGGAAGTTTGTGCTTGATTTCGCTGTCATTTTTTTCTCATTTTTTCTTAAATGGGTTTCACGTTTTTGCATAGATATATTTTTGGAGACCAAGTAATATATCCGTTACAGAGTCATCCTAGAGAAAACAACAAGTGCAGCAGAATTTATTTTGATTGTACGGGTTTGTTGTATCAAATATCCTACGCCATACCCACCGGGGTTATAGTCGAAAACACTGATACTTTGTTAAATTTAATGGTGGAGAATTTAGTATATTATATTAAAATTGTCAAAGAACTATCACTAAATCCCACATCCATTTATTTGTTTTTCGATGGAAAATCTCCAGATCAAAAATTAAGCCTACAAAAGAAACGAGATGAAAGAATTCAACGGGCATTAACTGCTGGAAAAAAACTCTTTGGTCTGAGTTTAATTACAGATCGTAATAGAAGAAGTTCCATAATTTCATATATTGCCAATAATATTGTATGTAAAATTGGTCAGGAATGTGAAAATATCCAATTGTTTTCTACGGACCAACCCGGTGAAGCGGATATTAAAATTGTAAAAGCGGTTTTGAACTCAATAAATTCGACTGAAGTTATTGAAGTTATAATAACCGCCGATACAGACATTTTCATCTCTCTTAATTCGCTGAGATATAAAAATATCCTTATAGTAATTAGATTACCTAACGTGGGTTTACAGTGCCTTACGTCTTCTTCATTGAATAATTGGTTAAATAGCAATTCATTATGCTACAAGAGGTTATTATTTTATTTCGTATTTTTTTGTGGGAACGATTACGAATGCCCCATAGTTTCTGGCACAAAAAATCAAATTTCTCAGATATACGACTTTGGAAAAAAACACAGTTTTAAAGTATCCATTGCAAACTTACTTAGACTCTGGTCAACGTTAAACATCAAACCATCAAAGTCGGTCGTCATTACGGGCTTATCACTCCAGGTTTTGTGTCGAATAACGCGCCTCAAAATGGAGTCTGTTACACAAACCATTAGATATTATAGTTTTGGATATGATTTACCAGATATCATGCTGCTGCCGATATATGATCAATGGAGATCTTTATTTAAAAATATAAACCCCAAAGATATTAGCAAGTATTTAAGACAAATGCATAATAGCGAGACAGGACAGTTGAGACATGATAGACGAATACAGCAATAAGTATTTTACAGTGTGAAAATTAGATTCTGAATAATCCAGCAAGCAGTAGCACGATATTGTAATACAACTTATGTATAAAAGGAATTTAACCAATAATTTGTAAATCAACTTTCTTTTTAAAATCGTTTTCAGATCAGGGGTTTTTGTAGATTGCTGTTTATAGCGCAACATATTTTTTATATAAATAAAGAAGGAGAGTAAGCCAGCTCCTCATTCGTAATGAACACTTTACACGGTTTAAAGTTTGACCAACACATTTATAAGTATAATGGCGTTCCCGTAAATATTACAGAGAACGACACCTCCTACATATTTAAAAACATTGAAACTGATGAAATGGTATTCTTTATTGATTATAGCCAGCTGTTGTATAGAGTCGACAAAGAGGATATTATAAGGATAGCTTTGATGTCCCAAGATAAACAAGTGGTACCAACTGTGCTTTTGATGCCAGAAAATCTGGACATGTTTGTCCACACAAATGTAAAGTCTAGTTTGACGTCGTTAAAACAGCTCTATGCTTGGGTAAAGCTTATAATTGGAAAAATAAATGGAACAGATGTGGAATTTAAACCCTTTAATCAATTACAAATAGAGCAGATTTTTAAAAACTTAAATGTAAATGATATATCAGAAGAAAATAGAAAATGTTTTACAGACTCTGTGAATTTATTTGATTTCAACAGTAACATTAAGAAAATATTTTGGTTTAACGAGGTCATAGAAAAATACGCGATAATCATTCCTACTCTTGAAACCCTGTATAAAATTCATCCTCGTGACGTGTTTATGTTAGCCAACAACTTAATGAGATATATCTGCGTTTGGGAAGCGGCTGATAAAAACATTGAATATGTCATAGCCAGTAATATAATATTTATTCAATTTCTACAAGATACAAATTCTTCTACAAACAACTACTCTGCTCTACTGCCCTTTATGTGTGCCTTGGCAGTCACGTCTACTATGCCGACTTCAATACCCCAAGAAATATCCAGAGATCTAAATAATAAAGCGAAAACGTTGTTCAACAGGGCTAAATTTAATAGAGACGACAATTATGGATGGTACAGGTTTCAAATGAAAGTAAAAAATGCCCAGAACGTTTGTAGTCGCGAAGACTGTTTGGATATTTTACAATATCTGTTTTTTCAATTTAATATCTTCAAGGATCACGAGTTTGACGTAGTTTTAGCTTACATGAGAAAAGTATTCAACTTTTATAAAAAACCAGAACTTTATATTTACATTATAATATTTGGATTAAGCCTTTCGAGCTTACGCATTGCAAAACCAATTAAAAATATAACTGGGACAAAAAATTTGGCTAATTTTAATATAGAAAACATCGGTATTCGAAACGTTACCACCGAGTTGCGTCAGAATCTTTATAAAGAAATGAAAAATGACGTGGCGGTGATTTTTAATTTTGTTGATCCCTATAAAAAATATATGTTGAATTTACAAGAGAAAAACCCCTGTTTTAAAATAAACAACCTCACGGATGAGGTTTTGTTTTATTTTATGAAAACCGACCACTCCTTTTCTGAATTAGTAAACTATATATTAAAAACAATACTGCCACTGATTACTTCACAGCTAATTTAGATTCCCAAGGTAGCACTGCAAATCATTTACATGTTTTATAAATTCAGTATAAAGAAATTTAGTTTTTTTTAAATTAATTGGTAAATTCACAAGATCTACACAAACGTAATTGTGAATCATTGTTTTTAAGTTAACATTTGTATGATTTTTAGAATGTAAACATAGACCAACACACTTTTGATTTTTCTTTGCACCCAGTGTCCAGTGTTTTTGTAATTTCCACAGAGTTCCAATTGTTGAAAAATAATATATAATAGAGCTTAGAAGGTAAACTCGGTCATTCGCTGCGCTTCTCTCTATTACTCGAGTACAGATTTGTTTCATTTTTGAGGGATTGTACAAGCCGGTGTTGGCAACGTTATTTTTTAGTTTTAAAGTTTTCATATGTTTTGAAACGCTGGGGTGTAATTTGTTTTTGAAAACCATAAACAATTCTTCGGGAATAGGATGGGCGAGAGAAACTATATAATTATAAGATGGCAACAATATTTCTTCATTATTTCTATCTACCAATAGTAGGTTTTCTGAAAAACAAAATATACTTAAATGATATTTTAACAAATTTTTCAAACCATCTAAGAACCCGCAAATTATTTTAGGATTGTAAGTTTCAACTCTCATGTATTCAGATAGAGTCAGTAGACTATCCCCGTGTTTAAACTCATTAAAGTATAAACCGCTGTAAGAAAATCTAGAAATGGTCAATTCTTTTGGGAACAGATGTTTTAGGTACTTTTCATACTTTTGACTCCAGGGTTTGCCGTCTTGGTCATTTAAAACGTAGATTTTATTTGTTATGTACAGTATCTTTTTCCCATCGTCCGTGATATATAACGTTGTGATATTATTTTTACTCTTGTTGCTGTACAAGCTTACGAAATTACATTTTTCAATCCATTCGGGATTTATCTGATCAACTAAACACCTTATATAACAGGATTGAATGTTAGTATCTATCATTCCTTTTTTACATGGCGGAAAAAATAGTAATATTTAAGAAACAAACTTTACACATTCTAAACTACAGGTTGGAAATATTACCACCACTAATTCCTAATAGGTTTGTCTTGTTTCGATACAACAGGGTTGTAAATTTTCACGATTCAAACGTCATAGCGGATATTGACATGACAAAGAGTCATAGATGGAGTCCCGACGAGTTGTTTGAGCTCTTGATAGTGTCTATGAAAAGGTTAAATTTAGAATTTGTGATAGTGGATGCTTTTAATGATTTTAATGCGGTGAAAGACTTTGGGGGTTTTAAAAAAATAAAATCTTGTGTTGTTAGGAATTACATGAAGAAATGCCCAATGTGGGCTTTGAATCACGAAACAGTTTTAAAAATACCAAAGGAACTAGAACAAGACATTTTAAATACAAGATTCAAATCTAAAGAAGAATATATATCAAAGCTTGTGGAGGTATCTTATAACATTAGAGTATTTTTATTGGACAATGCACGGTGGGAGTGTTAAATTAACAGATAAGTTGTATTTAGTCGGTGTTGACTTATATGGAGAGGAAGTTTTTAATGTAATGATAAATGAGGAGATTAAAAAGAGTAAGCGCCAAAATGTGTGGTTTTCCGACTGGAAGGACTAACATCACGATTAATATGATAAAAAAATACCAACAGGTTCCAACACAAGAGAAATTAGATTCTGTGCACATTTTAAAGACGGAAAGGGTAAATTTTTATAACGAACACGATCTGCGCGATATCAATTTGTACAAACAATTGAGCGATTTTATTGACCTTTTAAAGCCGAAAAATATCGTGGTTATCAAATTTGACGGAGAACCGAATCCAATATTTTGTCAGTATAGAAAAACTCAAACGCAACAACTCCCTTGGCTCCGGACGTGGTACGATGATTTCCCCGAATGTTGTATTGAATATTGCACTGACATTCATAGCTATCTACGTATAATGGGCCCCCTCTGTTCTATGATTAACATTTCAAACCTTTTAAATAGAATCGAATCTAATGAGATTAATTACACTTTAATACTCTTAGCACTGGCAATATTTCCTAAAAGTGACATTTCTCCCATAACTAGGAACGCGACCATAGAAAGAAAAGAAATCCTCAAATCGGTTATGTACGAAGATGTTCAAAGAAAGATTTTACGGATTGATAACGAGGAAGATAGGTTAGTTTATTCGCGTAGTCGAAATATGTTTAATTTACCTGCACTATCTGGGACAAATATTTTTACTTAGATTGCATTAGATTGCATTAGATTGCATTAGATTGTTTTTCCATCGCCCCTATTTAGCAACGCAGTGATTGTGGCGACTACTTTCTTTTCAAGCGCATTAAATTGAGAGTCTATTGCTGTTATTAATAGATGATAATGTTCAAAATATGTCTGCTTATCTAATAAAGTCTCAACGGTTCCGATTCTGAGCTTCTCGACAATTTTTTGAATTTGAACGTCAATTTTCTTGTCCAATAAATTGATTATGTCTTTAAATGTATAATCAGCGTTCCAGGGAATGTTTAAATATTTTTTAAATTCCTTGTTGAACTCGTGACTCTTAAATATAATATCGATTACCCAACACATTTCAGCTTCAGAATAGTTGTTTCTTATATGATCCGCAGCTATAGCAACAGATTTTGGAATCTTGTTTTCCTCTAATTTTTTTATGATAGTTTCTAAATTTTTGGGTATTTTATTTACAATACTTATCTGCTCGTGTACGGCACTTTTCATCTTCCTAGTAATTGCGTCGACGCTATGTTTGTGAACCAAGGTTTCTAAGATAATGTGTTCTATGTTACTAGGGTTGGTAGCTTTGTAGTGTTTTAAAAATATCGGACCATCAACCCTAGGAAATCCTAGTAATTCGCGAATGGAATTATCCATATGGAACCCCTGCGAATACTCCACTTCTACTAGACCATTTACCAATTGAATTTTAAACTTTTCTTGGTCTTTGGTTAAGGATTTCCTAATTTCACTTTCCAATTCCCCTATCCTATAAGCTGCGATTTTAATGTGAACAGAGTAATCTTGGTTTTGATCATCTTTGAAAATCAAAACACCGTCTCGCAGTAGATTACGCGCTCCTGGTTTTAAAGTTTTAATGACTCTTTCAAACGCAGCATGTAGTTGAGAAATATTATCTTTGACTTCTTGTAAAGGGGTCAAATCAAGAGTTTCAATTTTACTTTTAATGTCAGCTAGACTAAGATTTACTCGATTTACAAGTTCTTTATTCGCTAATACGTCTGTTTTAACGGCTTGCAAATTAGTGTTTATTGTTGAAGAGGTTTTTACCACATCAGAAATTTTGTTTATTTGATTTAATGGTATTTTTTCAATAAGCTCCTTAACATCCTTTAAACTTTTAACGACACTATCGACTCTACCTAGCGTTTTTGATAGTTCTTGCCAGTGAGAATCTATTTTACTTTCAATATCGTGAAGATTTGGACTGCATTTTAGAGATTCAATAAGGGGTTTTAAATCATCAACACTCGTTTTAATTTCGGCGCTGGTTTTTAAAATTCCGGGAAGGGGCTTTAGATTGTTTTCTATTTTGGAGACTTCATCGGAAATGTTTAATTTTTCTATTTTCGTTAGTATTTTTATAACTTCTTTAACATCTTCGCTAGTCTTTCCTAAAGACTTTTGAAATTCTGTAATCTGACCTTTCAAAACTACCATTTCAGATTCTGGCAATTTGAGGGTAGAAATAAGCGACTTTAACGATTCAATACTCGTTCCTAATTCTGTTATTTTATTTGAAACATCTTCATTATTCATGATTTTTAATCCTTCCAATTCTTTTTGCATATTCGTGATTAGTGTGGACAACTGTTGATTTTCCAACTGCGTAACTGAGTTGCTAATTGTTTCCAATAGCGTTTTTAATTTCAACAACTCGTTTAATGGTGTATCCAATTTATCGCAACGTTCTTTAATGTCTTTAAGTATACCTAAAGAATTTTGAAAGTCCGTAATCTGACCCTTTAAAACTACCATTTCAGATTCTGGCAATTTGAGTGCAGAAATGAGAGACTTTAATGATTCAATGCTCTTTCCTAATTCTGTTATTTTATTTGAAACATCTTCATTATTTATGATTTTTAATCCTTGCAACTCTATTTGCATATTCGTGATTAGTGTGGACAACTGTTGATTTTCCAACCGTGTAATTGAGTTGCTAATTGTTTCCAAGTTTGATTTTAATTTCGAAAATTCATTTAATGGTGTATCCAGTTTATCGTAATGTTCTTTAAGGGTTTTAAGTAAACTCAACATTGTATTTATATTTTCGGTAGGCCCCCTCATATAACCCCTGAAATCTTCCAAATTGTCCACTTTAATAAGGGACAGTTTATCTAAAATTTGTTTTAAATCATCTTTGTCCTCTATTTGAGGTTTTTCGGCCCTTTCGGTTTTTTCGGGGCTTGCAGTTTTTGCGTAATACACCGAGTAAGTGGAAAGGCATATGATTAATATTAAAGCTAGATATACGTAAACCATCTATTTTATTTATAGTTTGAATAAAAATGAACTTGATTTTGGAATTGCTCGGGTATACAAATCATAATGTTGTAAGATGTATTTACAACAAAAGTCCGTTAGAATTCTATGCTAATATCAAGGATGAGGACATACTAAACCAACAATTACAAATTTTAAAATGTGCTTGGCCGAAAATAACAAGAAAAATATTTTTAGAAGACGTTTGCTCCTCAACTTTAGAAAAAAGAATTTGGTTAAATAGACGAGAATTGATATTGAAACATCGTCTTGTGTTGTTTATACAAAGTGTCGACGTTAGTGATATAAATAATATTCTAGAATACAGTATGATAAATAAATCGTTCAACAATATAAATGAGGCAGACGATTTTTTACAGTCTAAAATAACCTATCCAACAATTGCTATAGATTTTTTTCCTCTAATATTAAAGAAATGTGATCCGTACGCAGCCGGCTTGCAAAGCAACACACTGTACTACTTATCCAAAGCGCCTACATTTAAAACACCCTGATAAAATGTGCTAAAATGTGCAATTTATTCTGAAATAAAAATGTTGAAGATAATAAAATCCAAAAGAGTTGTTTTAGGAAAATTAAAATTCAATTCTCAGTGGGAACGTTCGATATACAAAAAGATTTATAAAATTCTTCCAAAATACTACCATCCAATAAAAATAAATCAAAGAATTGAGGGGTTTCGTTTTGAACTAGATATATACATTCCAAAACTAAAATTGGCTTTTGAATTGCAGGGTCCTTTCCATTTCCAATGTTTAAGAGTTATAAACCGCGATCTAGTTAAAGCTAGTATTTGTAAAAAAAATAACATAGATATTGTATATTTGTTTTATAACAAGAATTATAGTAATATTTTTTTACAAAAGATAATTTCGGCTAAACTGTATAAATACAAGCAAAATATGACCACCACTCATTATACTACGATGGGATACGACAGTGAACATTCCCTAGAACCGAGAGACCAGCAAACTACAATGCAGGAATTTGACAGCGATACCGCCTCAGAACATTCCCTGGCATTGAGTGACTCTTGTGAAAAGCCACCCAAAAAAACTAAAAGAGTTTCAACTAAACAGAATCAAGAACAATTAAGAATACATCGAGAAGAATTACAGAACCATTATAAATTCATTGATTCTATCAAAACTGAAATTTATCAACCTATTAGTATTGCAATCAAAGCTTTCAGAGACCAATGCCCCAGTATAACCGTCCACGACTCATCTATAAAGCGACACATAATCAAAAATTACACAGATATACTTGACTGCAAGAAGGTGAACAATAGGTGGATGTGCAGCTGTGAAAAAGTAAACCAAATAAAATTCGACTTAACAAGATATAAAAAATATATGTAAATGGACAACAAAAGATGAAAAAAGAAACTGTGCGCAGACTTGTAGCATACATAAAATATTTTGCGTGAAAAGCCACAAAAAAACTAAAAGAGTTTCAACCAAACAGAATCAAGAATGCATCGAGGGGAATTACAGAAACGTTATAAATTCAGCAATCAAAGCTTTCAGAGACAAAACTCCCAGACTCCACGACTCATCAAACACAGATAACACTGCGGGTGGATGTGCAGTTGTGAAAGAGTAAAGGAAATTCGACTTAACAAGATATAAAAAATATATGTAAATGGACAACAAAGAAGTTCTTCTGTACAACGATTTGAAAAAAGAATATGAGTTTTGTGCGCAGACTTGTAAAATTATTCTTAGAGCAAATCAGTTAAACATAAACGGTTTTGTATTTTATAGATATATTGATTTTGAAAGTATATTTCTACTAAGAGAAAAAAATAAATCGTTAAAAACAATCAAGTTAATAAATTTGATACACCCCTCATCAAAAGAATACTCTGAACGCCCCTATGAATCCCTTTGGATAGACAGTAATAATCCGACTACATTAAATATCGTGACGTCTTTTGCAATAGTTTACATTTCAAACAAGGTGTACATACACACGCTTCCGGCGTGGCAATCCTTTTTACGAAAGCTCATCAGATTGTTCAGGGGTATCAGAGTTAATAATGTCCGGTTTTGATTCGATCTCTTTTTCTTTAGCGGTAATTTGGCGATTTCTTTTGAGAAATTTATTTTTCTTAGAATTGCATTTAACGCACAAAGCTTTCAAGTGATGTGTTTCACGTTTAACCACCATCGGATCTTTGTTTGCTGTGAAATTTGTACATTTTATACAATAAATAGGAGTATCAAAACCATTAATAGGATTTGTATTTTCCATCCTTTTTTATTTATATATAAAAAAAAACATGAATAGTAAGAATTTGTACAATCAGTGGCAGCGATTTTGTGCGGCTTCGAATGTACCAAAAGATGAGGTCAAACGACTATATGATTCTTATAAAAGTGAAATAAAGACAACAAACCCGACACTGTGGTTTAACTTTTTAAAGAAAACTCCATTACAAGAAAGAAACAATTCCGATATTACAGAGGAAGCAACAACTGATACATCTGAAAAAACCCCCTACGAACAGATGATTAAAGATGTCTACGTTACTCTTACCGAGATTAAATCGTTTTTAATCTTTTTAGTGTCAGAACCGAGCAGACACGTAAAATCTTTTATTGATTTGGAGGAAAAGACCGACGTTAATATTATAAAAAAGTGGACCGAAGGAATATCTGCCATAATGAATAAGCTTAAAAACTCTGAAGAGTATAATAATAACAATTACATAATAGACTTGAAACAGGTTTATTCTTTAATCAGCGAACACCTGTTTTTGATACCTAAAATAGAAAAGATGGGCCAAGTGTCGTTTCTCAATGTTACTTATGAAAGTGACCTTAAAATAAAATTGCTCTTTGAATCTAAAAGAAAAAAATACACAAACGAATTTATCATTCCCGTTATTATTAAAAATGCTGTAGTTTTTTTTTACAATTCTAAAGAGTTATTGAATTTAATAGACAATAGATACAGATCAGAGATTTTGTACAACAACGATTACATAACCACCTCTCAAAATAAATCTGTGGAGGTAGAATTTTTTGTAACCCATATGGTATATGCCGTTTTACACGCCATGTTGCATCTATACTGTAGCGTTACATTCAATAACTCTTATATGAATCATGAAGATCATAATTATTATAAAACCGTTGAGAACATCATTCCAAGACCACTATTTAAATACTTTTTGACGCCCAGTCTGTGATTATTCCAAATCTATTATGTTTGCTAAAATTTTATAAATTGATTCGATATTACAGACGGTTTTATGGTGTCTATAATGCCACAGAATTTCTTTTATTCTTGGTATAAAAGAATTATCTAGCGGTAATCTCAAGTATTTAGACAGTTTATTTTGCAATTCAAGAGTCTCAGTCAAAGTTGACTTTATATTGTATAACTTGTATTCAGAACAACAATATCTCTTGTAATGTTTTATCATAATAGAGAAGAACTTCCAAGGCTCACACAATTCTTCTTCATTCTCGTTTGGTATTACGTGTTCCATTATACTCTGGGGTGGTAGAGAAATGATATCTAACAAATACCAAATAATAATGAAATATTTTAAAAACAAACTTTCTATATCTCCAAATTTCTTAAATGCAAATTTTACATGCTTCAAAATATACTCCTTGTGATACTGAGTATTTTCAGAATTTTCATAAATATCATTATCACTAAGGCTTATATACTCATCATCGTCATAGTCAATTCCACTCGTGCTTATATCACCACAACTGTTGTAATTATTATCACCGGAGCTGTACATTTGGTAAGAATTTACACTTCCTGACATTACAAACAAAACAGCGAGCTTTTAACTGCAACCTCTTATTCCCCCTAATATATATCAAAACCTTTTTTATATTTTCCGATTTTGTATATTTTTTACACTTTAAACAGAATAACCTCATCTTTTATTATAAATGAAATTTATACAATTGGACTTATTGGTGTTGGAACAAATCATTCCAAGTTATTTAAGTTTAAAAGACAAAGTAAACTATTTTAGAGCACTTAACTGGTCAACCCCCTTTCGTTTTTTTATTAAACATGTGAAAAAAACTGAAAAACAATTTAACAAGAAAAGACTGTTTCACGAACTATATTTTATCAAACACAACTTTAAAAATATGAGCAATGAATGTATGCGGTTTTTGACATATCAGCATTGGCTATATATCTCGGCGCGTATGCCGATGAAAAGAGATTTTATACTTGAGCATAGGGACAAACTGATCATACCGGCGTTAGTTAATAATAAAAACTGTTTTAGGGAAATCAACTTATGGTTAGTAGACAGGAGGAGTTCAGACACTTCGTTCAAAGTTTTTAATTGTTGGATGTGTGATAAAAAATTTACAACGTATAGAAGCAGGAGAATAAAAACACAATACTATGCACATTATTGTTACATTTATTATTTTCAATACTCTGATATTATTAACATTAAAGAGTTTTATATTATGTATATCTTATCCCACCGCCAAAGAAGACTTTTAAAACACTATGGAGTTTGAGTGCGAAATCCGGAGAAAGAGTCCTCTCGCGGTAGAGGTGATAAAAAAATCTCTAAAACCAATAGAGACTAATTTTATAATTTACTGGAACAATCTCAGAGCATACACGAACTGTAAAAATCCTCGCATAGAGAAAAAAACTCTCCTGAAAACTAAACCGATATTTTTAAATTGGACTACGTTGGAAATTTGCTACGAGTCGCAAGAAGAAATTATGCCAAGCTCGCTGTTATATGATATTATTAAAAACGGTCTTTTGGTAAAAAAAAACATCTATTTAAAAGAGGGGGGTTTTATTCTGTACACTTTAGAAAATCTCGAGGTAAATATATACAGTCTCCAAAACAAATGTGTAATAGAGCTTGAAAACCCGTTGAGTGCGGACGAGAGCTCGAGGAATTTGTATTTACAAACCGCTCTTACTTACGGTTTGCATATAGATGAACAGTACCTTACTTGTTCCATTGAAAATGTATCCCAAAATCCATTTATTACACCCACTAATGAATACCCAAAGGTTGACGGGGAAAGGGGTTTAGTGAACTTTTATTCCAACTATGAAATCTTTACAAGCAATACTACAAGCTTTACTTTAAAACCTCCCCTTTACAAACAATGGGGACGGGAATATAGTTTTTACTTAAAAAACATAACATTCGTGGCGGAACTGGTGGGGAATGTTTTAATTTTTATAGACCTCGCTCACTCGAAACACTTTGGCGCTAGTGTGAGAATGGAGTTTATAGAACGCCTAGCAGAAAAGATTCGCAAAACTCATTCACCCAATAATAGTACAATTCTATTTCAAAGTTTTGATGCGGAATATATCAAATCTAATATAAAAACCGACGGAAGTATCTTTATACACGGTGAAAGACTTTACAAAACAAAATACCAGTCTACCGTCGACTTGAAATTTACATCGAGCGAAATGGCCGATAGAAACGGCATTTGTTACAAGATATGCACACCAAGCGATAATTTAACTACCAACACCATATACGAGTGTTTGCTCGACAAAGATCAACGGGTTGTGAGTATCGTGAAGCCGCGCCGTGATAAATTTTTTCCCAACACAAGGAAAGTGGTTTTATATACCCTTACGGTAGAACCCCCCCCAAAAAATGCAAATTCAGCGCATTAATATCGTTTTTAAATATTGAATCGTTTTTAATTTTAAAAGTGTTTAAAGATAAATCTCTATAAGATAAATCTTTTAGAATTTTCTTCTTTTTACAATCTATTGGAATATTGTAGTATGGGTGAACTCGATATTTTTTTAAATTTTTACAGAATTTATCTATTTTTATATTATTTTGGAGGATGTATTGTAAACGTCCCGTTTTTGAACAGAAACTTAAATCAAAATCATTCGTTATACCAACACCGGGTGATTTCAGAGGAATTAACCCGTCTGCATTAACACACTCGATGTTTTCCACACACGTGGGTATAAACTTATGGAGATGACCCTCGCAGATATGAATGTTGTGTTTTTTATCGGTGTAGGAGTTTTCTCCAAAAAAACCACGCCCCCAAAAACTAGGATTTTCATTTTGATCAACAACGAGTTTATTTACGGGTTTGCCGCATCTACACGAAAGAATTACATTGGAATACGCTACTGTTAACAGTCCCAAAAATTCACCGTTCGTATATTCTTGGTATTGTGAAAGACATTCCTCTTTGTCTCGGTCATTATAGTTGTCATTTTCGTGAAGGTTGGGTATCGATTCTTTTTTCTTTGTAATTGAATTGTATACCACCGTGGGTAGAACATTACTGTGATCTAACATGAAAATGTCATTATACAGTAGAGGTATTTTACCGTTTTTATAATGTCGTGCATAATCAAGGGGAACACAATTCTGGACGTTCTCATCAAACACCGATACATCTAAATTTAGTGGACGATACAAGATTCCATCATCTAAAACATCTCTGATTTCCTCCAAAATTTTCGAGTAATTGGTGTTCTCAACCTTGGGACAGAATTTGAAATTCCAAAATGCGTCTACGCACTGCTTATACATGTCAGAGGAAGTCCACATGTCTGGTACGTTCACTGGGACGGCTTTATGTGAATCACAATTTCCCCCGAGTTTATTCGTCACATCCTCCTTTGGTTTCAATGGTTTCAATGGTTTCAATGGTTTCAATAGTTTCACACCATATGCCGAGATTATGTCTCTTACTCCGTTGTGACCATTGCATTTGTATAACATATTTTTATTCCGACTATCTGCTACTATTTCACCATCCCGCCTGTCTTGACATGCGTTTGTTTTGGAACAACCATTTTTTGTATAGTAAAATCCATTCAAACACTTTCTACTGATTATTAATTTATTATCTAAATATATTTTAAATCCGTCAGCATTCCACCCCCTTACCTCCAAAAGTACTTTCTTTGGTTTAATTAATTTGAAACTGTCAATCGTCAACGTATTGTCAAAATCGTAAATTGATTTGAATTTAATTTCTTTTGTATTTACGTTATTGGATATTCCAAGTATTTCGTTCAACTTTTCATTGAC
This sequence comes from Allygus modestus, assembly GCA_963675035.1. Lineage (NCBI taxonomy): Eukaryota > Metazoa > Arthropoda > Insecta > Hemiptera > Cicadellidae > Allygus > Allygus modestus. The sequence goes on from OY776112.1 coordinate 474,826,458, forward strand.
AAAATATCTATAAACAGTTTCAATTGATATTTTAAACAGAATAAATATTGATAAGAAAATAAATAACAGAGAAATCAGTTTAAAACTTTCATTCATTTTTAATTTTAACAGTTAATATATTAGTCATCGATTCATAAAACCCCAAGGCTTTGTCATAGTCGTCACCAGAGGAGTCGATCTTAACCCCCCTAGAAAATAAATCTTTCAGCCAGTCTCCGTGACTTTGCTCTATGGCCAGCATAAAAGCTCCACTGTCACCGTTAATATCGCTTATGCGTTTTGCAAATCTGGGACCGAGTGCTGACAGTGGGTACAAATGCGATATCTTCCGGCCATTTCCAGACTTCTCTAATAGAATTATGTGATTTGTAGACCACGCCTTTCCTCTGAGCACTTTTGTACAGCCGATTGTGCCGTTAACTAAAGCAATGGGGGCATAACCGTTTTCAAAATCGCACTTGCATGTGGTGGGTGATATAGCGTGTTGGTCAATTTTTTCCAGAGGGTTTAAAATGTCCCAGGAACAGAGTTTTTTCAAGCAGGTTTTATATTTATCATCAAAATAATATCCATCTTCGCACCTTTCCGGGATGCTCAACCTCATATTTAACTTTCTCAAAACACATTTACGACTCGAAACATCATAAGAATAGTATTTGCCACAGTCACAGAAACCCTCAGTGTAAGGATCTTGGATATTGAAGTTCAATAACTTTCCCCCCGAGTTGAATATTTTTATACATTTAATATCGACAACCCTATCGCAATTTCCGTTATAGTGGTTGTTTGTTATGAAATCTGGATGTTTACAAGTGCAATCTTCCCCGTCCCACGATCCTGTGAATTTGTCACAAAACTTTTTGTAATCATACTTTGGAAATGAGATTTGAATTGAATCTGGCTTTAACATTACAATTGTAACAATAATAAATAATACAAATATTTCAAACATTTTTTATTATATATAGGTTTTTTATAGGTTCGCCTCAGTCCGGACTAATGTTCGAAGAGGGAGATCATTTTATTACAAAGTGGACGAGCACCGAGGGTGATTACGTTGGATTTGACTTCAATTGTAATTTTATATGTGGAAAATTAAATTTAAATAGTGATAATTGTTATTATTTGCAATTATTAATTCATAAAAAGAAGAAGGAAGATTTTGAAAAAAAAGCTCATGATTTCTTTGGTAAACATATATATAAAATCACATACAATGACAGTTTGGCGAATCTGAGAACTCAGTCTCAAATAACCGTGGAAGATGTGGTTTACATAGATAGTCTTAGGGGTTTGTCAGCGTTTGTTCACGTTAATAGTGTTCACATCCTACCAGGTCTTGAAAAGTTTTTAACCTTCAACAAGTCGCTCTTTCATATTTTCGATATCAACTTCACCCCCTCTTCTCTGCAGAGATACTTTGAATTTGAAAAACGTAAAAACAAAGATTTTCTTTACTATGGAGTTTTTAAAAATACATTACAAGAATTATATGGTTTCGAGACAGTCCCAAATCAAAGGGTGTGTTCGTTCGACATAGAGGTGGTGAAAGGTAGAGAGTATGATGTTATACCCAATGGGGCAGCTCCCGATGAAAAGATTGTTTCGGTTTCTTTCGTTATAGGTACCGTCAGCGGTAAGAGATTTGATAAAGAGTTGGAAATAATTTATTTATTACTGCCCAATCCGAACATAAAAATAGACTCTACAGACGATAAGAGAATTTATAAGTGTTTTGTAGAAGAAAAGAAACTTGTAGCAGCACTATGTGACTTTTTTAGAATTGAATTAAAAGCGTCGTTTTTAATCGGATACAATATATTGGAATTTGATTTTCCTGTTATTTTAAATAGAATGATAATTTTAGGATTGGCGAGAAACTATTATTCAGTAGAAGAAATAAACAAAATGTTAATAGGAATTAAAAGTCCCTTGGTATGTTGTGAGCGTTTTCAAATCATCGACGTAATGGCTTATCTCAAACGCATGCACTCCAACGAATACAATTCATTTTCATTAAAAAACATAGCCAAAGTAGAACTGGGCAAAAATAAATTAGACATGTCTTTCATGAAACTAAACCAATACTATGCAGAGAGTGGGCAAGATTTAGAATTTCTTCAACAAATGTGCGATTACGTTGCACGCGATTCTGAACTGACAGTAGAAATATATGCGAAAAAGGAAATAATTCACCACTTACTACCTTTGGTAAGTATATGTTTTTGTGATACGGTTGACTACATGAGCAAAGCGACGTCCAAGATTATAAGTAAGTTCACGTCGATAATGTACCCCGCACAGGGCATGTGTGTACCATTTAAACTTGTAGAGGATCGTACATTTTCCGGAGATATGTTTGAGTCCATAGTTAACAAACAGTATCGCGGTGCAACGGTATTGAAAGCTCAAAGAACCGTCTATGTTAACAGACCAATTTCGGTAGTCGATTTTACTTCTTTGTATCCCAGTATTATTAGGGAATTTAATATAAGTTCCAATTACGTCATCGATAATCTAAATCAGAATTCTCCCCTTGCTAAAGAATTCCTGAGACGAACTAATAAAATGGACAGATTTTATACAATCAAAAGACAGTTTTTAAAAGCTCCGCTGTCTGTTATAGTGGAATATTTAATTGAGCAGAGGAAAAAAACAAAAAATGTCTATCTAAACAAGGCATACAAACTCATAGCCAACTCCATTTATGGGTTATTGGCGTCAAAGGGACGGATGCGTGACCTCCCCTGTGCGGCACTTGTAACGTCATACGGAAGAAAGATTCACTCATTAATCAAATCCTATATAGAAAAACAACTAAAGATGACTGTTGTTTACGGAGATACAGATTCTCTTTTTATTTTACAAGAGAATTTTGATATCGATGTGGCTAACGTCTTGAATAAGTACATAAGAGAGGGTTTGGGTTTAGAGACTATCTCTTTAACCCTAGATTATGAAGCAAAAACGACAATGTTTTTAGCAGAGAAGAAAAACTACATAATGAAGCTTAAGAGTGGGTGTTTAAAAATAGTGGGGGTGGCTAGAAGAATAAATCCAAAGTTTAAAGATTTTGTTGAACTCTTCTTTCGCCAATTTTTAGAAATGATTGAAAACTATTATGATAAGAGAGAAGAATTCAACCCACGTTATAACACTTTTATTGAGACGTTTTTTAAATATGTTTTGGAGAATACCTCAATAAACGATTACGCGTTTGTTTGTAACTCGAGGGTTTTTTATGAATATACAAATTTGAATTCCTTTAACGCCACATGCAGTTATAGGCGAAACGTTCTCGGAGTTGATGAAAATTTTTCAACAAATGGTGAACTACTGCTGTCTTACGTTTTGCCAGTCTTTGATAAATTTTATAAAGACAAAAAAAGAAAAAAAAGAGATTCTGTAGAGTTCTATGAGAGGATAAATAAAGTTGGATTACCAATTGATAGAACGGAGGTGATAAAAAAAGTCTTTAATTTCATTTCCACAATAGAAAAATATATTTTAAATACAAATAATATTTTTACACGCTATTTAGATTCTATAAAGTGTACCGAAATAGATCGGTTTATTTTACCCTTCAAAGTCAATATTTGGATGCCAAAATATACAAAGAATATAATATTTTATTACGATGATTTATTTAAACGGCTATCAGAATACAGCATCCATTTTTGGGATTCCAGAGACGTAAAAAAGTCATATCAGACTATTATAGAAGTAAAAAACTGTGGCCGTTTAGGTCACATGAACGGGGACTATAGCGTCAGCGATTTAAATGAATTCCTAAAAACACATAAAAGCGTTCGAAAACTCAACATTTTACTCTTTCCAGTCGCAGATTTCGTGGTCAACAACGCGGACAGTTTAATTTGGTTTCTCGATTTGCTGTACAACAGGCCAACTAATTTCATCAGAAATACCAACTTTCATTACATACCAGATAAAAAATTGTTAATGGTCAACGAGTGTGGGGAAATTGAAATCAACGTCGCCTAACGCGGATGGGGCTTCCTCAAACACGCTCTTTACAACGTTTTCAGAAATAAAACATTTCGAGATGAACCTATTATTAACTCCTTTTATTTCAAACACCGAATCATACTTTCCACCACACTCTGTTAATGAATCTTTGTCATATATATACGGAATGCCATTGTAAATTACACCAGTTATACCCATAGGTATTTCTTTGAAATACATATATTTATTGTTGTATTTAAATATCTCAAAGGTTCTACTGGGGCGTTTGTAAATTACCATTATGATAACAAGTATAAAAATATAATAATATGAATATAAAAAATTCATTATTTTTATTATCAGTCTTATTTTTTATTGTATTTTCGATTATATTTCAGCCCTATAATATCGAAAGGTTATCATTCATTATTAAATATTTTTCAAGTATGATTATTTCAGATTCACGCCATAAACCAATTGTGGTCAAAGAGTTGGTTTCTAAATTTATAGGAAACATTTGATTGCATTGTATAGGTGTATATCTGGACCGGAGTTTGGATTTTTATACGGCACAATATTAATTTTAAAATCGTACTGATTTTTTGTTTCGTTTTTTGAAGCTAAATCATCAATCAATATAAATTGTATATTGTACATTTCACTTTCCCTTTTCAATAAATTCTTTATAAAAAAACAAGATTTATTTTCACCGTATAGTTTAAAAGAAACCTCGCAGTCTTCTCTGCTAAGAACCTTTTTAAAATAATGACTCCAATTTAGTCTTATAAGTATGTTATGAACATACGTAAAATCAGCAGCCGACCATAAAATTAGCATATTACTCTGTGTTTTATTTAATGCTTGTAGAATAGATTCTGAGTACGGCCTGACAAAAATATCCTTTCCTTGTACGTAAACCAAAGTTTCATCCAAGTCAAACACAAAACATTGCATAAAAATCATTTTTTTCTTTATAAAAAATGAACACTATTTTAAATAACCCTCCCACCTTTTTAAATGCAGAGGATTTCACTTTACAGCGAGATATACCCAACCCGGAAATGTTAGATATATTCGCTGATTTAAATTGGATGGATGATAGTAATAATAATAATAATAATAATAATAATAATAATAATAATAATAACAGCAGCAGCAATTCCCAACCACAGATAGTTCCATCACCAACACTCCCCCCGCCGCGGACACCGCCTCCCTCATCAATATCGTCCTCTGACTCGTTAAAGAAAGACATTATTAAATACTTGTACAACACGGGATCCTGCGCCTACTTACAGAGTTGTTTTGCAAAGCTAGAGGACATTGACGGTGTTAATGACAATATACTTTATAAAAAGTTTAAAATTGGACTCATAATTGATTCTGTTTTGGGTAAAAACAGTTCAGATAAAAACATGGCGAATTACGTGTTTACATTTTTTGAGGTATTACTGACCGAGGCAAAAAAGTTTACCCCTCCGGATATTCAAAAGTACATAGAAGTGTTTTCAACGTCCCTACAAAAGGATAAAATAACCATTTTAAATGATTCTGGATCGAACATCATCGCTAGAATATTAGGAGCCAAAGACGTCGACGAAATTCTCAGATCGGTTCAGGATAACGATTCGCCTTCATTGAAGGCGTTAAAATCGAGCCTGCAGAACATATCCCTTCTGGTCAGTCTTACACTAACGAAGAGGTTGTTTTCACCATATGTGGCATCGCTTTTTAAAAATGAGGAAGAACCACCAGCTAAGAAACTGAAAATGCAATAGTAAAATTAATTATCGGTTTTTTTTGGTAAATAAAAAAGAAAATGACAACCGGAATTTATACAACGCGAATAAAAAACTGTGTTGTTCCACACTACAAGAAAACTGGAGGAGATTCGGAGGAGTTGTTTAAAAATTTCATTATGAATACTGTTTTCGAGCGTGAAATATACATGTATAATAAGTATGGCAATAAAATCAGCTCGGCTATTTCCGGGGTGTGTATTAGCGACTTATTCACACAGTATGGTCTTACACAGCGGGATGATTATGTAAAGACTTTGTTCAGCACCATCTCGTGTTATCAAGGAAAAGATAGTGTTATTTCGTATTTAATTGCTACCAGACCGTATAGAATCACACCAATTTCAGAAAATAGTTGCCCCGATAATATTGTATTTGATAAAAACACTCTTATAGTACCTAGAGGAGAGATATTATGGTCTCTATTGGGAATACCGGGCGATAAAATTGGCGTTAGTAGTGACCCGAATAATTTTAAAATATTCATACAAGCGGTGGACGATGGAAACAATATCCCAACGGTGGGTACTACTGGTGATGAGTTTAAAACGCATAGGGAACATTTAAAGATAACAAAAATTGAGCCCTACACAGCAACAGATGCATCAAAACCAGTACTACATTATGTTACGTTAAACCCCTACATTTATACAAGGATAAAAGCGTATCGTTGTATAGATACAGAAGGTAGAAACTTGGATGAACAGTATTTTATGTTGCATAAAATGAACCTTCTCTACTCGCAATCCATTGGCGCACTATCTGTTATACCAGTAGAAGCTAAGCGGCTTTTGCAATATCCGCCCGGTACAAGAGAAAGTATTTGTTGTAAGGAAGATACTCTTAATATCGGAGTGCCAAAGACGTATTGTGGTGATATAAGCAAATGGGCTTATAAAGATGACGATAAGAAGGGTCAAGCCTTCAAGTACACGGGAGATCTTCCAAAAAACACTATCGCATTTCCAGAATCTCATAGTTCGGACGTTTGTAAAAATAACCGCGACGGGTTCCATAACTTCATTCAACAATACGAAAACTCTCACATAGTGAAGATTAGAGAAGAATATTCCGATATTAAACCAGATGCAACTATTCTGGACTGCTTCGACGATAGCCACAAGGCCTACTGGTATAAGTTTATCAGAAATACCTACCCAACAGAATTGAAGTTTAAAAACGAAGCCGTGTCATCGTTTACTCCAAACTGCAAACTTACGCCCATCGGTGTAGTTGCAATAAGGCGAATATGCGAAGGCGACCCCTTAATTTTCGAAGGTAATAGTTTGGAAATAGATCAAATTCACTCTCCTCATACGAAATCTCTGTGGGATTGTGCAATTGAACAATTGGAAATTCCTGAATATAAGAAATTGGCAGACGAAGAGAAATCTGGAGAAAGTAGGAGTACAACCGCCAGGGTTTCTGCCAACCCCTTGAGTTATTCAGGAAGCGCCTTTGTGACATCATTAGGAACCAACATCACAATTCTTCCGAGACATTAAATGGAGTTTAGATGCATCATGAGCTTAGAAAAAGCTATAGTTTTTAAAAAATATCCAGAACTTCTCATACAGTTCTTAGAGCTCAAACATAGTAATAAAATTAATATTTTAAATATTTACTACAAGAGAAGTGATAAAAACTTGAAAATGAAATCTGTATTATTTTGTATAGAATATAATATTAATTAGAATTTTTTAAAATTAGAATTATAACAGAAATTATGAACAGTAATATAAGTAATGCGTTAATAATTCCGACTTTTACAGCTGAAATTGAAAAAATTATTGTGAAAACTACTCCAAGAAATGTCACCGTACTCAGTGAAGGTTTGTCATTCATTTCATTTTTTTCGATTCTATGGGAAGGACTATTTTGAATGAATTCCTTTAATCTTGTTAAAAAAATACTTTGTATTTTAGATTTTGGTTTTTCATTTTCGACCTCAACAATTTCCATTAAATATTTTTTATATATAATTATTTCATTTAAAATTTTTCAAATGTTTATTGTTTATAGTTTTCACTTGTTATTTTTGTCAGAACAAGACGAGTGCAACAGTCAGACAGTGGGTTTTTCAATTTCAAATATATATCATATGTTTTATTATCTGACAAATTAAATAATTTTTGAAGGCTCCTATCGATTCTCAAACATCCCAGACATTCTATATTGTTATGGTGAAATACAACTACATATGTTCGTATTGTTTCCTCAGTCTTTTGGGATATAAATTCCTGAAGGCTATCGCAGTTCTTCATTCAAATGACTGCAACCAACCAAACACCCCCTTTAAATAGATTAAAACTTTACTATGTAGACAATCTTCCAATAGATATAGAATTTAAAAAAGTTGAAGATTTTCTAAACCCTTACGATTGCGATGTCATACAAAGTATTTTAGAAAAAAATGACTACAGTGAGACAGCATTAATTTATACTCAACCAGATTTAGATGTAAAAGATGTCTATATTGAAAACGCATATGAGGTAACATATCCACACGCACTATTATTACTCTATAAGTTCCCCAAAGCGGGGTTGAATATGTTTATAACAAAAAATTCACCAAAACCACTCGTACCCAGTATAATTGATACCCACTTCCAAATTCTTAATGTTGAGGATTTAAGAATGATAAAAGTTCCAACTTCAAAAAAAAGAAAATTTGATGATTCTATAAGTTACATCGATGCAAAACAAATACTTGATAAATATATAACAGAAGTTGAAGACCACGAACTATGGAGAAATAAGTCTCAAACCAAATATTAAATATAAAAAAGAATATAAAACAGTTTACAAGACAGGATCATATTGAGTTTTGGAGTAAAAAGAAATGTAAAATTTTAAAATTTTCCCAAAGGTATTTAATCCGCAATCAATCCCCATTTCCTCATTTTTCACGATGGACGTGCTATGTGAAGTATGTGGCGTTTTATATCCCGAACTTGACACGCACGAACACGCCACCTCATTTGAAAACCATTTCGTTCAAATTGAATCGGCTGCAAGGTGCAGACTCGTTACACTGAAGGCTGACAACCCCCTCGGGTTTTCTTGTGTTAAAACTTACATGGAGTGGTTGAGGGGGAATGTTATTTATTTATTGAAACACTACCAACAAATGCACGATAGCATAAAGTATAATATGTTGTTGGAGTGTAAGTTTTCAAAATCTAACGACGAATTGCAAACAAAAAGTTTTAAAACTCAAAATTTGACAGTTTTCAGTTTAACTGATTTAAATCAGCAGTACTCTTCCAATATAAATAAATTATTATTAGAAAAATCCACTTTGGAGTTACGAGGTTCGGGTTGGGCTATATACACGATTGTCAAACTAGAGCTCCGTATCAACAGATACGAACCAGTCTGGGGTTCATCTACCAGATTCAAACTACCCCCCTTTCTTAGAGGAAAAAAATCTCTTGTAAATCCATTCCGCGGTAAGGGTAGTAGAAGAACGTGTTGCAACGATATCTGTTTCAAAATCGCCATAATGGGAAAAATTTTGGCTGATTCGGGAAAGAATTATCACAATATATTAAATTACTTCAAATACGTGCATTTGAACGATAAGTATAAATGGTCGTGCGTGTCTTTTCCCGTAAAACTAGACGAAATACAAACATTTGAAAACGTAAATAACATCTCCATAAACGTTTACTCTATAGAAGATAGAAATAGAAAAATCACTCCATTAAAAGTAACACCTCATAGAAAACCCGATCACAGAGATATACTGTTTTATAAAAACCACTATATGTGGATTAAAAACTTTGACGCATTTATCGGTAGACAACTGGTCAAAACAACTACTAGGTTATACGTTTGTCGGCAGTGTTTCAAACACTTTTATAAACAAGACCGACTCCTCATTCACGAACTCGACTGTAACAGTCACTCAATACCAACCGCCACCTTTCCAAAAGAAGGAAACAAGTTTTTGTTCTTTAAAAACTACAACAGACAGTTGAAAATACCGTTTGTCATATACTGCGACATAGAACAACAGCTAAACAAAGAAGATACTTGTGAACCAGATCCAAACACTTCTTTCGTTCATTGTATAGGCACATTCACTATAAAAAGTCTCACATACAATATCGTCAATGAAAACAGTAAAATAATTAGAACTAGAAATTTTTCAGACATTACAGCTTTTATGAACTCTTTAGAAAGAGAGTGTGAACTAATCGGTAGATTGTACAAGAGAAATATACCTCCAAAGGAATTTCCACATCCACCCATAGAAGGTTCTCCCTGTCACATCTGTGGTAAAGGTATGTTCAACGATTACGTTCTCGATCACAATCACTTAAACGGATCAATAAGAGGTTACGCCCACTCTAGTTGTAATATAAACTACCGATTACCATACTTTGTCCCAATAATTATAAAAGATCTAGGAATAGAACTGTTAAACTACTTCACTAGCGTCAATGCCAATATAAAATTCATACCTTTCAAGGGTCAAATAGAAAAGTTCCTATGCATTTCAAAGAGAATTAAAAATACTACAATGAAGTTTTTAGACTCTTCTCAATTCTATCCAGAAATTGATAAATTAGAAACTATAAGATCAATCTGTATTGAAAACTATAAACTCGACATGTTCTACTACCTGACAATAGGAGCTTACAGTTTCGACGTCATGCTCAAGATTACAAACACTCGCATAGAACTTTTAAACGATGATAAAATGTATAATATGATAATGAAAGGTATAAGAGGTGGATTTACACGTGCAGTAAAGAAATACGCAAGTTCCAACCACCCCTCACTCCCCAATTACGATCCCACTAAACCCGACTCACTAATTTTTTTTTATGACATTATCGGTCTTTACTCCGCTGTAATGTTGAAATGTCCACTTCCTCTGGACGGTTTCAAGTGGGTATCTCCAGACTCGGTTCATTTAGAAAGTAAACCAGAAGGTACGGGTTACATCTTAGAAGTGGATTTAAAATATCCATTTAACTCAGATCACAGGGACTATCCACTATGTCCTCATCACGTAGAAGGTAAATTAATATCTTCTTTTCAAGACAGAAAACATTACGTAATACACTACGAGACATTAAAACAAGCTCTCTCAATGGGACTCATATTAGAAAAAGTCCACAGAGCTATTTCATTTAACGAATCATGTTGGTTAGAACCCTACATAAAAATGAACACAGACTTGAGAATGCACTATTCCCAAGACAAAGCCCTATCCAATTTCTTTAAACTCCAATCAAACCTGATATATGGTAAATCAATAGAAAGGGTAACCGATAACTTAAATAAACACTTCCTGTACAACAACACTAGAAAACTTATGAGATTAATAAAACAGCCCACCTTTGTAGACAGATTAATATTAAACGAAAATAACTACGTAGTCTTTATGTCAAAAAGAAAGGTTCGTTGTAATAAGCCAATATGTTTAGGTTTTTCAATACTAGATCTAAGTAAGAGATACATGTACGACATGTACTACAATAAATTAAAGAAAACCTTTCCCCCCTTCGATCTCATATACACAGACAACGATTCCTTCGCATTGCACGTATTCTCTAAAACCGATTCGTTTACAAAACAAGATTTCATTCACCCCTCACGTCTAGGTTTATTCAAAGATATATCTCCCAATAACCCCATACTAGACTTTGCTACAGTGAGATGTAAAACATACGGTTACAAAACTCTAAAAGATTCTCAATTAAAAAACTTACCCCAATCATTTAGTTTTGAAAATTACAAAAATATACTATCCAGTATAGATACATTAAAAATATACGCATACTATAACAGAGTAATAGATAAAAGAGTATGTAAAATTACACAAAATAAATCTATTATATCCTCATCACATTAACCCCCCCCCCCCTCCACACTTAGCCCACACTTCTCCGTTACAAGCCGTGTGATTAAAAATAAAGTTACAACTATGTATTTTCGTTATGTATTATGAGAAAATAAAAATATTCTGTTAAGACATTTTTGGAACAGACTAATATATAAAAGTTGTACACGAAGCTATTGTTTTTCAGGAGATTAATAATGCTGGGCCTACTTATCACTATTAAACGAATTCCACGACCATCTGCCACGTTTGAGACCCCTCACACCCACACCCCCCGCTCCCGTTGAGACCACGAAGCAAGGGGCCTCGAGAGCGCCGACCAACCAGTTAGTATTTATAACCCATTTTCACTACCTAGAAATATTTACAATTATATTGAAAACAGGACCTGGCAAGACTGGTGATTTTAAAAGTGGTTATAACCCATTTTCACTACCTAGAAATATTTACAATTATATTGAAAACAGGACCTGGCAAGACTGGTGATTTTAAAAGTGGTTTGTCAATGTTTCGTTACATTACTATTAATTTATTGGAATGTAAAGATTAATGTATCAAAGTATTTAAAATGTTTAATTAAACAGGGTTAATATTTTGTTGTACTTTTATTTCTAAAATCGAATCCAAGGTGTACCGATTTGGAGTCGCAAAAACCACACCGTTCACTACCCGACAGAGTTCCTCGACTTGGCAACAGTACCCAGCAGTACCAGAACTATCTGCCATAGTATATTTCGTTAACTTTAATTCTACTTTAAAAGTGTAAAATGTAATTTTAGTATTGTAAAATTATGTGGGTTGTTAATATTTTTAGTTAATCTGCCACTTATGTACAACCCGTACGAAGGGCGGGTACATCTGCTAGTTTATTAATAAACATTAATTCGTCCCCATGCATTACTGAACATTACTTACTCGTGTAGGATTGAAATAACCCAAGATAATTTACCATAAAAATAATTACCCGTGATTTTAATCAAACTGCTCCGATCTTTTAATTAATAACGGCCGAGTTACATTTACACCTCGGAAGCTAATTATCATATCCCCGAGTCCTGAACCTGTTGACCGACGTCAGGACCCGACACCCGAACATCAAGGTTAACACCCATAGTTTTGACAAACCATCTCCGGACTACAGAAGACGGGCGAACTTCAATGCAAACTGTTATCACGGAATTCCATGACAAGAAGGAACCACGTCCTTCAACTGCGTCAAGAGACAACTGGCAGCGCTGTTATCACAAAAAACCACCGTCTACGTAAAGGGTCAAGAGAAACAAGTGTTCCTTCAAAGACTTTTTAAGAACGCCAAAGTTGAAAATTTGGACGACATCCCATCAACTAAACAAAATATTTAAATAGTTTTTGTTTTATCATATATTTAACGGTTTTACGTGTGCAGTCATTGCGCACATTTTTAAAATTATTATGTTTGCAGGCTCAAATTATTTTGAATCGTCGGGGGTCGAATTGACGTTTGTAAAAGATGTTAATATAGTCTCCAACTACGGTAATAGCTTCTTCCCCGCAGATGGCATCAGCCAACAGCTTGCCACATGGGACAACCAGTTATTTTATTTACTAAGAATTTTTACAAATTTTTGATGGTATCAGATATTCTTCGGGGCTCTGCTCTGATTATATTAAAGAGTAGTCTTTAATATAATCATCACAAATAATCCTACTCGATTAATGGGGCTAAAATTTAGTGGTAAATTTAGTGGCCAATTTTATCTGTTGTTCCATATAAACAGGTGTATGCCTCTCTAAAAATATATTTTATGTAGTGGCTCGGCGCGGCAACGCGCATGAGCAGTGAAAGCGAGAGTGAACTGCGCGTTGTACCGCCGTAAGTGCCACTTTCACCCGATAGGACAGCTACCGTCACCGGGTTCCGTTACACTAATAGCGTATTGTGTCCCCTTTGTTTTTTGTGCAACTGTCGCATTTCTCCGATCCTGGGGCTGAGGATATCTTCAGCTTTTCCCTCTTTAATCTAGACACGCAAGAAATAAAACATGTGGCTCAACTTGAGAGTAATGAGTCATTTCTTTTTTAGATGTTTTATAGGTTTGCTAGTATATGTTAAATTTGTACACATCTTATTATCATATAATCATAAATTTATAATAAAACACAAATACATACAATACACGCACTTCCCCTCACAATCTGCTATATTTGGTAAGAGTAATATATTTTCTAATATATCAGTATTATTATAATAGTGCTTTTGTTTGTAATTCTCAAGTTATATATTACTCTTTATCCAGATGGTAGAAAAAAATCTGTCCTATTATCCGTGGCCACGGATAATATGCGGATTGGGAGGAAATCCACACAATATTTATTTATAAACAAACCCCACATCTAGGCGGGATTCGGCCCTAGAGGCGTTCCCCATAAAACAGCTGTTTAGAGTAGTGTAGAGAACAATTTTTATGAATATCCATTATTCCTATCAATCCCATCCCAGTTTTCTCACATCACTCATTTCAAACAAATGTGGATCGTTGGGCACCGCGGAATGGTTCGAGGTCGGCTATTAAAATTGTAATCATCAAAATAATATGTTGTAGAGTGTTTAATTACATAAGGCCTAATAATGTGTGTTAAAAATGGGGTTACTGTAATCTAGAGTATCACTTACTATTTATATAGTGATAATTTAGTGATAATTTTAATATTTTAGTAGAGTCAAATTTATAGTTTATCATGGGGAATTTTAATATTTTAGTTGAGTCAAATTTATAGTTTACATAGGGAAATTATTTCTAAGTATCAAACAATAGATATAAGATAGATAGTCGCGAAAAAATTTTTCCGTTTAACCGGGGAATATAACGGTAATATATAATACGTGCAGATAAGTGTTTACACCAGACGAAACTGAAGGAACCCCGTGTCAAGGCGGCTCACCCACTAACATCTGCCGTGATAAACGCCCGGCCGCCACAAACCACAAACCTAAAATTCTTTAAACGTGCAAGAAAAATCACAGCAGACGCGTTTCTGGGATTCTACAAACTCGCTACACATACTTTTGATTCAGAACGATTGAAAAAACTCCAATTGGGACCCCACCGGCGTCTTCACCTGATCAGAAGAACATATTACAACATGGACGTGTTCAACCTACTTCAACGGAATCCGTGGTGGACAGAGGTGGGGCGTGGCGGGAATGTGCGGGAGTACGGGAGCGACGGACGCCATTGGGGTCAGCGATCCAGAGAACGAGGCGCAATCACCCCGAGGCGCAACTACACATTCAACAGGAAATGATATTTTTATCAGCGATCCAGAGAATATGGCTGCAAGAAGAACGAGGCGCAATCACCCCGAGGCGCAACTACACATTCAACAGGAAATGATATTTTTATCAGCGATCCAGAGAATATGGCTGCGAGAAGAACGAGGCCACACCATTCAACAGGACACGATATCCCACAAAAGAAGTTAAAAGAAATTCGCATTAAAACATCATAGGCGATTACATCAGATATATTGCACTAAGTATAACAAAATATACTACCGATATATTCCCGCCAAACCATTTTAGCTTAGTTGTAGTTTAATTTAATTAAGTCAATGTAATTAAAATATTTTCAATATTGGTACTTTTTATGGGGAGAACGGGGTTGTTTAAAAATAAGTTTGGATGGTATATGGATAGTATATGGATAGTATATTTATTTTATATAGTATATTCCAAACACACATTATTTGTGCCGCATTAAACAAATTATAGAGAGGGTAGACGAATTTACACCGTGTCCACTCCGGAGTTGGACCGAATAGACAACAGTTTTTGTCCAAGCCGCAACCCCGCGCTCGTTGGGTTCATTTTTCAAATCCCAAAACCCCGAACCACAAACCCTCCCACTCCCGCATTTAGATATCAGTTGTAAAACAGATAATAAATAGTAAATAAATAGTAGCCTCTTATTGTTAATTTTTGAACTCTTGTTCCTATATTGAGCCCAAATCCAGATCTACATTGACAGTCAATGCCAAAATTAATTGGTAAACAAGCAGGCAAGTTTTGTTGTTTTACAAGATTTCTATCAAATTAAAACCACAATCGATTTATTATAAAACTCTTCATCACACTTTGCCACCAAATCAAACGATGCAGCAAAAGCAGTTGCCGTTCGTCACGTCGCGGTGTAATGGGAAGTGTAATGGAAAGTGACTGTTGTAAGGAGGTTAATGCAGGCGTTGTATCGTGTACACGTTGACGTTTCAATCATTTGTGTATTGAATTAGTTTCCAGCAAACATCAGTTTTCCAATAAAACTAAAAAAGTAGGTAAGAAATTTAGCCCCTACTAGCCACTAGTCTATATATTTAAAAGGAAACCCTCAGAATCAAATTTTAAGTTTGTATTGGAAAACAAATCCTATGGCAAATCTAAATGTTCGTTATGATTCTTAAATGTTCTAAAATTAAGAAAATATTTAAACATTTTTCTTAATTTTAGAAGGATTCTCCCCTTTGACCTTTAAAGCTTTAGGGGCTATTTGTTGCAGAAAATGGTTTGCACGGGTAATAGTTTAAAAATAATTTTATTTTGTAATCCTTCCCGTGCAACTTAGGATTTTGAGACTAATAGTAATATTTATCCGTGTAATATACTTTTACCACTAATAGCATCCTACTTATTTCAAGAAATAAGTACTTCCTATTATTTGTGAATTTATTTCAAGTGTTTTAAAATTACTTGTGTCGCTACGTGGCTAACCAGCCAAGCCACTTGGAGGGGGTGGAGATGCGGCTGAGGGGCCTCCTCACCAACAACGAGGTGGCAGTTCTACAGAAAGGGGTCATCCCCCTCTTTTAGTTTTTAAGTTTTTGATAATAAATAAAAAAATATAAAAAAAACACAAAAAAACAACAAAAAATACAACAAAAAACTATAGTTTTAGTCACTTCTCTAAGAATCAATTATTCTTAGAGGCATCGCGCTGGTTCTTGGAGCAACTGTATAAACATGTCATAGTGCCTAAAGATGTAAGCAATTGCTATCAGAGAATATCAGAGAATCCGGCTATCACTCATTGATAATCTATACAACACGTTCCATGATTTTATTTTGTTATTTTTGGTACAAGGTTTTTTATTTGAGTAATATAAAATTGAGTAACATACCCAATCAACTACAAATTAATACACCGTGCACTTCAGAAGCTATGCACACAACCAGCAGTTTTGGGAGTCCGCACATTTTAATCAAATTACCAATCCGCCCGTAATCATAACAGAATAGCCACCATTAATTTAATAAAATCAGTGAGTTTATTTTCTGAAATAAATTTCAAACTATTATTCCTCCTAGGGTGGTTTATTTAATAATCTATTTACTCATACACGTTTGTTTATTTTTTCATGGTCTACTTACGAACCCGTCCCCGGAACGGTGTGCATCGGCGTGCACCGGAAGCTCACACAACTCCATTGTCCGGAAGAACCACCAAGTCCACCGAGTCCCGATGTCAACCGCCTACAGACGATTCCGAGCCCCGACATCGAACTCCCCAAGGACCCAGGACCACGGACCAGACATTCCTCAAACGTTTTTTCTTGAACTATTTTTTCTTTTCATTTTTAAATTGAGAAATTTAAAATAATATTTGTTATTAATGTTAAACATGTAAATTTAAATTTCAAACTAAAGTAACTGTTTATAAGTTCTTATGGAAATGTAATCAAACTAATTACACAATTTCGCTTTCAATGTTTATCAAACCAGTGAAAAAAGAAAAACCCCATTAAAGTTAACTTGAATAAATAATAAAATTATTATCCACAAAACCGTCTTACCATTATTAACCCGACTATATTAAGCACACTTTCACTATGTATAGATAATTTATTAAAAATTAACATATTACTCATTGTAATTTGCTAAATAATAAAGAATACTTAAAAATATATTTATATTGAAAGGGTTACACTCTAATGATTAATATTGCAATATGGTTTTTAATAATTTTTAATAATTATAATTGAAAATCTGATAAGAGGTTATTAAATGAATAGTTATCCAAGTGTAATTTGCTCCAGAAATCTTGGACTAGTTGGGGTATGCTTACTCTAAACTTCAAATTTATATATCTTGTATTTTTCCAAATAATAGTTAATAGTTGTTCATATTTATTTTTTATGTGGGATTCTGGGGTTGTTTTTTATTTTGCTTGAATCTCACTGTTGGATATAAGTACTCGGTTGTGTTTCAATCGCTGACTGTAATCTCGCTCTCGGCCAGATACGAGTCCAAATGGTGACGAGATGGCAAACACTCTTTCGGCTGTAAAAAAACACAGCCCCTTCTTTTGTTTTAGGCAAGTCCAAAATTAAGATACGCTCACTCATTTTCACTAGCACAAACGTTACTCAGCAAATAGCAGGTAAAAACTACACAGAGAAATGTGATTGGTTAATCCAAGTTTATAAGTTAGTTCAACCAGTGTCAGAGGTTACTATATGGACAATTATTTGTATGAGTTCATTTAACTAAGCTCAGAGAGTTAAAAAATATATATATATTTTATAAGTTAAGTTAACCAATAAATTCATTGGTTAAACTAATTTGTTTAGAAGTAGTTGTTAAAACCCGAACCAAACGGCTTGACTGAAAATTGAGGATTTGGTTAATTTAACCAAAGTAGTTGTAATAACTCCATATTCTAGTTTGTTACAACCCATTTCATTTTCATTCATTTAGTTGTTAGCCTCAATGCTTAACCCAGACAGTCCTAGAACCCCGGGCTTAACTTAGCTCTCGGAGGAATAGCCAAAGTTGCCTTGAAACAACTACTACAAAAAGTTAAACTAACTGTTGTTTTGTTTACGATAACCTTTCCTGGCCAACCACTTTCGTTAACTAATCGTGGTTTAACTAATATTGGTCATGACAACCAATATCCATTTTTCAAATTCCATTTTTCTCTGTGTACTATTAGCAAAGACTGCTGTGGCAATATTACTGTGTGGCTACTGTGTGGCTACTGTGTGGCTACTGTGTGACTACTGTGTCAGACGCCCACCGACGACAACAGGTGGTGATAACGACAAGTATTGTTGCCACGCGGAGCACTGACCCTCCCCCCGCCGTCACGCACGCGCCCTGACCCAGTTGAAGGTGTACACCGCTGGCCTATTCTACATCGTAGGCAGTAAATAAACTTGATTTAATCATCGTATAAACTATTATTCGGGTGGCCTTCGTCAGAATATACCCAAATATTAAATACCAATAAACTTAATTAAAGCTGATACATTTTTGTTTTTTCTTTTACAATCGAATAACTGAAACATATATTGAGCTAAACGTATTGTAACTATATACAAATTAAAAATGTAAAATTTGGTGCTCTAACAGTACTAGCACAATTCAAGGATTAACAGTTTCTAACTTAAAAACAACAAACCCCCGAGTGACCTTTCATGTCCCCCGTTTTAATAATTGAAAATATTAAACCACGGTAAAATAAAACAATATTTATATTTTCGGATAGTTATATATAGAGCAAGTACAGTTACAGTACAAGTATAGTTATATATAGAGCAGCAAGGATTTTGAGACTCATATCTTCAAGTTTGTAGTTGTCTACAAAGCCACTTTTATTTTATCAGACAGCTTTTTCTCAACTTACAAATTAAGTCTGATAATATTAAACAATTATTGAAATAAGTCATTTCTCTGGCTCCCCTGTTGTTAGGCTCACTGGCTGTATAGTGTTGGGCGCGTAAGGATGAACCACCCATTTCGCATAGTTAGACACTTTATAATGACCTCCATCTTAGTTTATGGAATTGACACGTTTAAGTATATAGAATGTATAGTTAAATAAAACCGGTTATACATTACGGACTAGCACCGTAAATCTTAAATACTTATTATATCTTCTTAAACAGTTTATTTTCATTTTATCATAGTGATTTTGTCTTTAAAAATATGACCAAATATGACCAAATATGACCGGACCATAATATAGTTCCCCGTTGTAAATTTACCAGCTGTAACATATTGTTGTTACCTTTTTGAGCTGCTAATCTGTGATGTATTATTTATACGGTATGATAGGTAAAATGTTTGGATGTTTGAATGTTTGGATCATCTTTTGGTAATTAATAATATATTTATAAACTCTAGACAGACTCGTATAAATTCTTAATAGAGTTGCTTTACACGTTTATACCAAATTTAATCCAAAGTTTTTACGAGAAGTATCTTGCTCACGGAAACACATATACAGTATTTTTGGATCCTGCGAACCCGCGACACTACGCTCCAAGAACCAGCGCGATGCCTCTAAGAATAACTGATTCTTAGAGAAGTGACTAAAACTATAGTTTTTTGTTGTGTTTTTTGTTGTTTTTTTTGTTGTTTTTTTTGTTTTTTTTTTATTTATTTTTATTTATTTTATAAAAAAACTTATATTCTAAAATAGGTTTATTGTCCTCTTCTGTAGGAGGGCCACCTCGCCGTTGTTTGTGAGGTTCCGGAGCCGCATCTCCACCTCCTCCAGGTGCCCGGGTTGGTTTGCCACGTAACGCCGTGGCAGCAGGTGGTGGCGGCCATCGGGGCAGAGCATCCCCCATCTAACAATTACCAGGCGGTTAACCGCCTCGCCTCTTATTATGTTGAGCAAGTTGGTGATGCTCGCTGCATCCCACACTGTATAGGATGTTACAGCGGCCATGGCTTCTTATTGTGGAATGAGCGTTAGCTTTGTCGAGGAGCATTAAATACCACTCGATGGGTGAAAGACCGGAGACACACTCATGCACACGCACTCAACCATGTACAGTTGTGAAAGAGGTCACAGGTGTCTACACACACTGAAACTCTAAGGTTCAAAGACATCGTCCTATACCAGTGTCTGTACATACTCTGTATAAACTCTTTTAAAAATACACAAACACGCATTGCACATATTCTCTAATAAAAACAAGATTCACCGTTCACGTCTAGGTCTAATAACCCCATACTAGACTTTGCTAATATGTAAAACATACGGTTACAGAACTCTAAAAGATTCTCAATCATTTACAAAAATATACTATAGATACTTTAAAAATATACGAGTAATAGATACTGTCAAATTACAAAAAAAAAATAAATCTCTCATATCCTCTTAAAATCACATTAACCCCTCCTCCATCGTCACATACCATCACATAATAACACACTCTTATCCCACACCCTTACCTCTCCTAGTATCCTATCCTTATCCAAGTAAACTATATAATACCTTTACCATAACCTTGTCACACCATTAACCAAGTAATCTTACAATACCCCTATCATATCCAACTAACCCTTACCCCATCATTTACACTAACTAACCCCCCACACACCCATACACACACACTCACTAGTTCAATCACACACTCGTTCACAATGAATCGTTCACTTACCCATACACCCACTAGTTCACTAAAAGGACGAATTTTCACTTACAAATAAAAATTTAACTAACATGTCAATTAACCATGAAACACTACACTTACATAACTACTCAGGATAATTATTGCATTGAACAGTTTCTAATCAGAATTTGATAAATACAATGTATAAAATATACTTCATATACTCTGCATACATCAGTTTAGAATTTAATAAAACAATAAATAATTCGTCCACTTTCTAAGAGACCTCCATAAAACACGTTATTGACGATATTATTAAAACATCTTAAGTTTTAATTTAGTAGTTAAGGACAAAATTACAGATGTTAAAGGCCCTACGAGACTGAATTTAATTCAGAAAGTGCTGAAACATGTGGTGACTTAATATTGTTAACCTCTCTCGAAGTGTTAACATCTCGGTACACTCTCTGCCCGGAACATCAGACAGACAGACAGACAGACAGAAACCACCTCTTCTTTATAATATTATAGATGTGCAACTTACATTTAAAAGTGATAACATAATCATATGATAAAATATATGGTAATATAAAACACTCAGATATGAAGGTATACTCCATGCAATGAACAATCTTGTATTATTATTTTCCTAATTTGTTGTATGTATGTAAAACTAAATTATGAAATATTTCAAAGTTATTAATAATTTTAAAACAATATTATTTTTGTTATTAGATCAATTAAATTGTATGTTATTATTTAGGATTAACTAAAGTATATTTTATATTTCTTTTTATATAAATAGAGTTGCCATTGGTTATTTTTTAAGTATAAACCTTTGGAAATTCATTCACTTGCACCAGTAAATCCGTCATATTTAAGTTGTTAAAAATATTATATCATAAATATAAGTAAACAGAACATAATTGTGATCGCACTTCTTTGATTAAAACATCAAATTAATAACTTTATCAGTTTTAGTTTCGTACTTAATGCACTTTATTTAACTATTTATTTGTATAGTTAAACTTGAATTACGGGTCAATATGTGACTGATAGCTACAACTCTCTAGTAAGGTTTCATTCATAAGAGAAAGGGAAAATCTTTGATAGCTAAAACTCTCCGTACGTAAGTTCTAGTAAGGTTTCATTCATAAGAGAAAGCGAAAATTTTTGATAGCTAAAACTCTCCGTACGTAAGTTCTAGTAAGGTTTCATTCATAAGAGAAAGGGAAAATCTTTGATAGCTAAAACTCTCCGTACGTACGTTCTAGTAAGGTTTCATTCATAAGAGAAAGGGAACATCTTTGATAGCTAAAACTCTCCGTACGTAAGTTCTAGTAAGGTTTCATTCATAAGAGAAAGGGGAAATCTTTGATAGCTAAAACTCTCCGTACTTAAGTTCTAGTAAGGTTTCATTCATAAGAGAAAGGGAAAATCTTTGATAGCTAAAACTCTCCGTACGTAAGTTCTAGTAAGGTTTCATTCATAAGAGAAAGGGAAAATCTTTGATAGCTAAAACTCTCCGTACGTAAGTTCTAGTAAGGTTTCATTCATAAGAGAAAGGGAAAATCTTTGATAGCTAAAACTCTCCGTACGTAAGTTCTAGTAAGGTTTCATTCATAAGAGAAAGGGAAAATCTTTGATAGCTAAAACTCTCCGTACGTAAGTTCTAGTAAGGTTTCATTCATAATAGAAAGGGAAAATCTTTGATAGCTAAAACTCTCCGTACGTAAGTTCTAGTAAGGTTTCATTCATAAGAGAAAGGGAAAATCTTTGATAGCTAAAACTCTCCGTACGTAAGTTCTAGTAAGGTTTCATTTATAAGAGAAAGGGAAAATCTTTGACAAACTATGGATAACATTTTATCCCGTACATTTTGTCCGTTGTTAATGTAGTTTAACATTTACCAAAAGTGTTCATCATATCTATGTATTTTGCAATAACTTTTAACATCTACAGTAGTTTCAAAATTGGAGTTGTCTGTGTTCTGTCAGTAAGTCTTTAATTCAATATTTACTAAGCACCACAGAGTTCTCTGTGGTAAGCCCAACATGAAAGCCCTAATGCAAATTTAAGTATTTGGTTCTGAATCTGCTTTTTAAGTGAACACCAGCTTTCCTGCTAATTGTAAATACTATGTGAATATACTAAAGCTGAGAAACTAAAATTGGCTTGTATGAACTATCGTTTCTTTTGCTACAAATTAACAAACGTTATTTTTTTAATTTTTTACCTCCCAAGAGCAAGCGCATAGGAGAAAAAATTGAGACGAAAAATTGTAAAATATTTGTATATAAAAGACAGTAAATGCAGTTGTTACCTTATCAGAGGAGCGGCGAGGGTGGAGGGTAGCGGCGAACTGGGCAGAGAGAAGAGACGCGCCAAGTTATACCGGCCCGCCACCCCCTGACTGATAACCCGCCCCCTTACTGATAACAGGCTCTGGAGTACCATCTAGGTGTGGGAAGATAGTGTGGAAAATATACTGTACACATATCCATTTAAAAATAGCTGCTAGCTATTTTTAAATAACGACATAAGGATTTTTACGAGGTTTCATGCAAGAGGGGGCTCCAGTTACGTAACAATTCCCGTTTCTACCTACTTCTTACCTAAGGCCAATGTTAACTTTTAAAGCCAGTTCCTCTTTAACAGATTATCCAAAATCGTTGATTTATAGTTAATTTTAAAGAGCTACAAAGAATACCATGGCGATTTCACTGAGCATAATTTCGAAATAGTTTACTAAAACAAAAATCGTAATTACTGTATTGAATATTTTGGATTTTTAATCCTGATAAATTAATTTATATTAGTTTATTAACTAGAGTATCTTTGATCCTTTCCCCCAAGACAAAACCTCAAAAATCATCATTCTTATTGCGAGATAACGTATTTTTCTTTAAGTAGGTGTGAAAACTGAGCTTCTGAAGTTAGATTTTAAGATTTAATGTCAATGAAAACAGTTTGGATGAGTTAATTCGTTGTCAATATAATCAGACACGTCGTTGGAAAATCCTCTGTTTATTTATTTAAAAAATAAGATTTATAATTGTTAATTTTAGAGAAACTTCATACGGACCCCTTCCCCTACTAAACAATCCTTAAGGATTCCCTTACCCTTAAGGATACCTTATGTCCTTAAGGATACTTTAGGATTTCTAAACTTGAAACCCTTAATGTCCTAGTATTAGATATAATGGTACTCGATAAATGTGAAACATTAAGAAATTTGTTTTAAAGATTTTACATTATTCCCTACATTCTTTGATGTAACAAGATTAGGGGTCACGTTTTGTGTTTCTTTTAGTGTTATTTTGTTAACAACTTTCTGTGCTGCTTAAAGTTCTATGTTTTAGCTTTTCTGTGATCTCTCCAGCTTTACCTTGATTGTGCTACTAACCTGGTTATGTTCTAGATATCCCGAAATGTCGTGAAACTTGTTTTTCTCTGATCAGTGGTGGAACGTGTCCACAATAATTTTCTTAAATAACATTCTCCACGTTCTTCTAAAGATATAATGTTTAATTACCTTTTTTAGCGAATTTCCCCTATAGGGAAGAAGCTATTACCGTAGGTCTCATGGTAAGACTTAAGCCCGAGACCATGATAACTTTTCATTTTGAGGTCCCCAGACCCCAAAAACACCATTCGTTCGAAACTGTATATATATATATATATGTGTGTGTGTCCGTGAGCACGATAACTCTCGTAAAAATTATCCGATTTTGATGAAATTTGGTATAAACGTGTAAAGCAGCATTTATGACTTTAAGTTCGAAAACCAGCCAGATCGCTTTATCCGAAGGGGTATTTTGGGGGGGTTTTGTACCCCAAAAATGGGTTTTTTGAATTTTTTACATATTATTTTGGAAATAGTCCAATTTTAGTTTTTACCATTGGATTCAGCTTAAAAAAAAACACACAATTTGGTATTTTTATCATTTCTCTACGTCAATTGGTTACCGAGATATTGAAAGTGCTAAACACAGTACGTTGTCTAATGTTATTCTTATGGAGGAAAAGAAAAATTTTATATAACGCTTATTTATGAACGTATACTGACAAAACTTGGTATACGACTTCATCTAGTTGTGGACCATTGATATTTGCTCAAAAAAACAATTTTTTGCCAAAGGCTCCCGTAGCAGCAAACCTGCGTACTCAGCCCCATGTTATTCTTATGGAGAATAAGTAACGTGTTATCTCCCTTAATTATGAAAATAAATTAATGAAATTTGGCATGTGGCTTTACCTAAGTGAGTTATATTGATATTTGTATAAAACACCATTTTTTGTTTTCCTTCCTTCAGCAAACCTGCATACTCAGCCGCCATGTTATTCTTATGGAGAATAATTAAAAGTCACAAATCGTTTATTTATGAATGTATATTGATGAAACTTGGTATGTGGCTTTATGTGGTATTAAGATTCATATATATGCATTGGAAATTCGCTGAGTACGCAGGTTTGCTGCTACGGGGGTATTTCTATTGAACTTTAGGCCTACAACCCATTTAGTAGATAAACTATATTATGTTGAATGTTATAAAGTTCATATTATTAATAACAAAGAAACGTGGATCGAGTATTTTGAACTTGACGTCAAAACTTCAAAGATATATTAGCCGGGGTCAACATTGCAGACAAGAAATGCACTATGGCGATTAGTCTGATGTGCTCCGACTGATTATTGTCGATATATTTACAAGTTTAACGTCATTGATAGTAAATTTCATCCGCTTTAGAAAGCGGTACAACTTAAACATCACACTGTTATAAATGTGTTTTTATTTTCAATTCATAAGTAATTTATAAATATAGAAAGTAATAATAATAATAATAATATTTATTCCATGACGATGGTTAAAAATGTATCGGAATTTACAAAAAGTTTATTAACTTATGGAGAAATCTTTAAACCAGGTAAGGCAGGCCCTTCCGGGAAACATTATATCGGCAAAAATGACGGTTAGGCCATGTAATATCGGCCGTGGAAAGATCATGAAGTATTAATTATAAGCCATTACCGGATCAAGTGACAATGGTCTAATTGCAACCGGACCGTAATTTCTCGGCCGGAAAAGAAAACCACACCATGTTTTGATTGTCAAAACATAATACAGTTAGATGTTAGATTAGGAAACCTCGGATGCTGGATTAGGAAACCTCGGCAGAGCCGCTTCCACACTTTTTCCACATGGGATTCCAGTTTGATTGCATTGGACAAAAATTTGTATTTCTATTTTTGGTTGGACTGTTGGACTATCAAATTATATCTGAAATAGTTTCCAAACTGCATTACACCATTTGAAATCACCTACAAAAATAAAGTGAAATACTCGCTCAAAAATACTTGAAACTTTAGAATAATTAACAATCAACATGACCTAAATAAATCACTACGTGCACACCCCTAGTAGGAACTTAACAACAATATTTAATATCCTACGATGAATTAAAATGTTTAGCTATTTCAGTTCACACAATATTTTTAGTAGTTTTAAATTATGTTAGTTAAAATGTGGATCATAGGCTACACAAAATTTATATCAAATCTAGCTAATACTTTGGCTACTAAACATTACAATAATTACAATATTAGTACAGTACTCCAGTTCAATCAGCAAAAAATATTCTAAACCTAATTGATTCAATGTTAACAATAACATACAACCTAAAATGATTTCGAGCAAGTATGTTAAATGTTGGTGTTTCTATCACTTGATGGCTGTAATATTTCTTGGCGACGAATGAAGTTGGTCTATTGTTTTGGAAACTTTCCAATTTCATGCTGTCTGTTACGAAAAGCATCATCTCCGTTATAATACACACATTTTCATCATAGTTTAGCTTATGTGAAATTGTGACATAATTTAAATTTGTGGAAACCAACTACACAACACATACACAACTATTAGACCCATTGCATTTACTGTATTTAGTTCTGTTCTTTTTAAGGCGAAAACTCATGTTCCGATGAACTGAAATTTTGCATGAAGGTAGATATTTTATAATGAGCCAGTCCGCGTTTAAATAATTCCTTTTGGTACTTCTGGGTTGCAACTTTAAAGTTTACATGTTATATGTATGAGCAAACACTTTTATCTGATCAGTAGAGTTCGAATACCGTAGCTATAACTGGTGTATTCCTCGGGTATAGCTAGTTTTAACATTAAATTATTGTAATAATTATTCAACTTCGTTGCCCAGCAACTTTGATAGGTTACTGGAAATCATAATTAATTTGGAAATCTGGAAATCTGAACGCATGATTGATAAAAGTCGACATATTATTTTTCTTATAGACTAATTTTTTGTGATTCGGAAAAAATGGGCATATCTTGAAGATATGTTTATCTCGTGCAGTTAATTTCAACGAGCCATCTAGAGTACGCAAGCAAATTTTAATATTCAAGGAAAAGTGAATCCTTCATGGAGGCCGCCATATTCCCTCTATACCCTCCAAGACATGGCAACCCAACTAACCACAGGTAATAAAGCAATATAATCTGCAATTTATACACAACTGTTTTCCATGTAGGAAACAATAACAAGTTTTCATAAACACGATTTTTAAAGTGTTTTCAAGATAAATAAATAACATTTTTAATGGATATTTAACACATGGAAGAAAACATACTGCATTTTAAAATATAAAATATAATTGTTACATAAAACATATTTTCTATAATATGTGTGTTGGAAACCGTTGTTCTTTGTGGTTTGTTTAACAAAATATCCTATAGAAAGGCTTCACTTTTTCACATCTGACAATAACTCTAGATCTATTAAAAGCTCATTGGTTGTCCACGGATAATGAAAACATGTCGGTGCTTTAGCCAAAAATCTCTGCCAAAGGCAAAATATCTCTGCCTCTGGTTTTTGGAACAGTACAATTTCACTAGTGTCAGAGCTCCATGGTGTGATCCACCAGGCAACGTGATAAGCAGTGATAGTTGGCCGTAAGCTCACGTATCACGTGATCAATCACGTCACAGGATCAACAAACGATCAATCTTGCGGAACTATAGCGATCATCGCCTACTCCGATTACAACATGGGCCATAGGCGGGACCAACAATCAACTGTGCGAGGATTCATATACCGCAACCATTTGATCAATTTTTACCAGATTTTTCAGCAGGTAAAAACAAGCATAAAATGTAATATACCATATGTCCTATCTCTTTTCGTTTTCCGCGTGTCGGTTTGTATGTGTTTTTTACAAAAAGTAATATATTTGAAATGGTAAGAGATAAAACCATAAAATAGTGAACGAATACTACTCTAAGAGGTTTACAGATTCCATACAAATTTTAATTTTTAATGCAAAATTCCGTTTCAAAATGGCGACGGTTTAAAATTTTCAAAGTTAAATATAAAAAAAAAACTAATGTTTTTGAAGATTTGAAACCGCCGCCATTTTGAGAAGGAAATTTGTATGAAAATGAAAATGTTATGGAATCTAAAAACTACCTAGAGTAACAGTAGTTTAAAATTCATACCAAATGTTATGGTTTTATCTCAAACCCGTTAAAAGATATTAGGTTTTTTGTAAAAAAACATATCCAGAGCGACAGACGGAAAACGAAAAGAGATAGGACATATGTTATATACCACTTTATGCTTTTTTTACCTGATGAACAACCTGGTAAAATTTGATCAAATGGTTGCGGTAATTTTCAAGATAACAATTAGAGGTTTTAAAATAGAAAAATGTAACTTTTGGCAATTTTACCGTAAGTTTCTAGGTACATGGTTTCTAGTTTTCTACATGCATGCCGAATTTCACGTTCCTAGCTCGTCTACAAGTGGTCTAGAATTCGTATACCTCAGTCAGTGAATCAGTCAGTCAACTACACGTCCGGCTGTATAGGATAGATAAATATATATATATATATATATATATTTGTACTACTCATCATTTAGTTTTTATTTATATATATATATATATATATATACTTCTAAATGCACGTTATTTTAAATGACATTATTTATTATTTCTTTCCCATGCACCAATTATTGTAATTCTGACTATTCTGACATTATAAATAGAAGATTTTTCTAAATTGATACTGAAAATCGCGTTAATGATTTGTAGTACTGTATGTTGTTCTACTGGAAAAGACTGAACGCTTTAGATCTAATTAAACTAATATAATATGGAAACAGGTATTTATCACCTGATGTGTGTTCAGTATTTTGGTTTTCTTTAATTTAAACAACCATTTAGACACACTTTGGCGAGACTGATAATTTGACTGCTGTTACGTTTCTCTGTTTGAGTTTTCCTGTGATTTTCCAGCTTTGCCTGGATTGTGCCACTAATTTCGTTAGTTCTAGATCCTTCCACCTGAAGACGGGATCAGATTTCAGATCCCGAAACGTCGTTAAACTTTTTTACTAATCAGTGATGGAAATGTCCGCAATATTGTCTCAAATGACATAACCTCACCATCACCAACAATGCACTTTAAACAAAGGCACACTTAGGTAGACATAAGTTCAGTTTGCAATATAACTCTCCACAGTGGTTGCAACTGAAAACTTAGTGCTCTCAATTCAGTGATGTTTACGACACAATGCAACAGACACTGGCAGAGACGTATTCAGATGTTGAGGATCATTTATAACTTTAGCACCAGCAAAGTCGGCGCCAGCGCGGCGGCACTCTCTCAACCCCTCCGCTATTTGATACGTTTATTTGTTGCCATTTATTTACATCTCAAATTTAAACCGGTCAGATGCTATATACTGTGGGCGGTACATGTTGAACTCAACGTTAAGATTCGTTGCTATATTTGTATATTTTAATTTTGAAGCGGGACTCCTGAGCCACTGCACCGTTAAATGATGAGCGATTAACAGAATTCTATTTAAAAAGGTTTTGGACATTTAAAGTGTAGGTAGCTTGTAAAATCATTCGGTCAACTTGTTACATACCAAAACCATATCTCTATCGCATTGAAACACCATCTTTAATTTATTTGACTCTACCTGATTCGAAAATCAATGTAGATTGGCTACAATACACTCGTTACATATTACTCAGTATTGCGCTCCAGTTTAACTAATGATGAAATAATATTAGTTTGTATTTATTTCTGATTATGTCCCTAAACTTAATAAATTAAAGATTAAAGATTCGTTATCACCGTTCAACATTTTATAATGCAATTCGTAACGTCAATGGCAACGAAGATTAGGACACTTGCAATTTAATAGACAATTTAATAAAACTATGTAACAAAATTAATCCGAGTTGCATACATCATGTTCGTGCAGTGTATAAATAAAACTCAAACCACGCAAAGAGTGAAATTGTAAGCAGGCATTTAAATGACACCAAAATAATTTTGGGAAGAACACAAATCTTATCTTCTACCTACGTGATGGTATTTGAATTATTCGTAAGACAAATAACAAATAACACGTTAGCAAACTTATTAAGATAAAATAAATATGATTCTGCTTTTTACACAGATTTGGTTAACTGTAAATTAAAATGCAAAACCCAATCATTGGTGATTTAGTACTGCGAGTTTTTCTAGATATTTTCACTAAAATCTATAAACATTATTAATTTTTTTTTTTAATTTATAAAAGTTTTCCCTTTACTCTTTCCTTAATTATATTACGCTTGTAAAGGGATTATCGCAGTAGTATACAGTTTCTTATTTCAACTGTACTGGATTTGTTTTAGAGTTTGTACTAAAATTATATTCTACAGGTTAATATACAAAATTGCACAAAAAAAAACAGCTTAACCTAACCAAGTACTAAAATATTGATAACATTACTTGCTCTAGATAGCATACAGTAGCATACCCGCATTTAGCTCTACGCTTGTTCTTTTCATCAGTACCACTTAAGGTATTGATATACGTTGAGCGTAGTGTCAACTAGCTCATCGCTTTTTATGTGCACAACAATGACAGTGCAGCCCACAATCATCATCTTGCCCCTTCTTCTCAGCGGTAGGCAATACGGAGGCTTCTTTCTTTTGTACGTATGTTGTTGTTTGCTCTAAACTTGTCCCAGCAAGAGAGAAAATAAATTGTACAATTTTAAAATATAAAAACTACAATATTTTACGGTCAACAATATTGTACTCAAGGATAAATTCATTCATTCGACATTTTAGGGTAATGTATTTTAAGCAAATTTAAATAAAAATAGTAATTTAATAAATATGACGGTTTTATATAATGGAATGAAATTTAAATTACCCTATTTTTGATTTTTAACTACTTGTTACCCGCGGTTTCGCTAGCGACAAATTAAAACACATTAAATATACTGTATTAACCTGACCAACTTAGTTTTACCATATGACTTCCTTTAAACAACTTCAGTTGGTAATTTTATAAATTATATACTCCCTTAATATTTTTATTGAAACTTACAGGACCCGTGGGAGCCCTAAGGTTGGATGTGGACATTATCAGATATAGTATTAATTTGATATGTAAGCTATGTTTATGCAACATTTTAGCTTAATCGGTCCAGGAGTTTATGCGCCGAAACTACAAATATCGATACACCCAAACGTCCACATTTATAAGATTAGTAGGATAGGATAATCTTCAACAAGATTTAATAACTTTGCTTCATATTTAAAATGAAAGATTTATAAGATAAGTTGTTATTTATTAAATGTTTTTGATTTTGTATTGTTACATCTGGACTGGTATTCCTGATATAATCATTGTTGTGAATGTATGATCAGATAATTTTCGTAAAATAGGTAACTAGTATAATTAAGTATATTTTATTTTAATAAAGAATTAAATTAAAATTTAATATTAAGTCTTTATTTAAATTAAAACTTGGCATACATTTTTACTTAATTGTT
This sequence comes from Allygus modestus, assembly GCA_963675035.1. Lineage (NCBI taxonomy): Eukaryota > Metazoa > Arthropoda > Insecta > Hemiptera > Cicadellidae > Allygus > Allygus modestus. The sequence continues at coordinate 474,858,319 of OY776112.1, forward strand.
TTAGTCCGTTTGTAAGTAAACTTAATTTTAGTTTTAAAACTGTGGTATTTTAGACACTAATGATGAGTTCTAAGTCTGCAATCAAACGGATCACGAGTGATAATCAGTCAGTAACAAAACCGTATTTCTTACGTATCATAATATTTAACACCACTAGCTTTCCTCAAAATAATGGTTATTATATTTTCTTTCACATCGTTAACGTAAAGCCTGCAAAAATATTACAGAAATTTATTTTAAAAATAAGACTATCAAGGAATCGTATAGCCTTATTTATATAAATAACACGATATCGAAGCCACTGTTATCAACAAGGTGTTAAGCTAACGAGCCCCGACCTATAGCGCCAACCGTAATCAATGTACGATCCATAATGATAAGGTGTCAACGTGTTTGTAATGCAGTCCTGCCCAGCCCTTATCACTGCACTTCTTATCAGTAGCTGATGTAATATCGCTACTCTTTACATCACTGTCGGAAAACTAGTTATGGTTTTTAAATAATTAAAATATGATCAAGCCATAAATATACTGCAAAATAAATATGGTTAACTAAGTCCTGGTGACGCAGGTCAATCCAAACTAAAATCTATTTTGTCCACTAAGCAACAAATATCAGCCGTTTTGTTCATAGTCCTTAAATAATAGTGACACAGTTTTGTATTGTAATAACCTAGCTACGAAAAACACTATAGCGAGATTATTTAAAATTTAATAACAATATTCATTACATGACAATGATGTATAATGTATCAGAATTTACAAACAAACAAAAATTATTTTATGGGTAGACCTGAGAAATCTTCCCCTTCTAGGCGGGGTGAGGCCCTTTTTGGAAACCATTCCGGCACTTGCCTAAGTGATACAAGAAACCATAAAATCCCATCTCAGAATGGCCGTCTAGGTCGAAACCCGAGACCCCCGAACGTGCAATAATTATTACCTCACTCGGTTTTTTTTAGTGAATTTCCTTTGGAAAGTGAACTATTATTATGACCAGCACGGTGAAACTTAAGCCCGGGACCACCATAGAAGTTCCTAACGTGACCCCTTGAACACGTTTTGGAGGGTCTTTCAAAATTGTGTGTGTATATATATATATATATATATATATATATATATATATATATATATATATATATATATGTGTGTGTGTGTGTGTGTGTGTGTGTGTGTGTGTGTGTGTGTGTGTTTGCACTCTAGCGGTCGCATTTTTTGTCCAATTTACTACAAATTTGGTAGGGACGTTCCTTTCTGTAATCAGTTGGACAAGTTCGTTGGGCAAAACAAAACTCCAAACTCCTTTTTTGGGGATTAATCTTTCAAATTTCAGGTTTTTGGGCCCAAAAAGGGCCAGAAAGAACCCTAATGTACAATTAATGCATGTAAAAAGATGGAAATTAGTGAAGCGAAAGTTTTAAGCCCTCTCTCGTCATTCTAGCATAAATATTTACCGAGTTATTAAAGAAGTGTGTTGACTATACACAGTACGTTGTCTTATGGGGGTTTTACACTAGAAAAGCCTGTTATTCCTTTGTTATAGTACTTTTATCATCCCCAGCAACCTCTCGCCTAATTTCAAGCCTGTCTGGACCTTCTCCTAACCTTATAAAGCGCAAAATTGTATTCCCAACTTTGCAAGTAAATGAAACCAGAAGTATTAGAACAGCCAAAAAATCAATGTTTTCAGATTCCAATACAAATTGGACAAATGTATGTTTTTACACTGATTTTGAGTTTTAAAAGTTTTTATGTGGAAATTCACTTCCCCCGCGTGCGAACTCGTTTACATTTTACATGGCATTTTTTTTCATTTTAATATTGTATTAAATTGTATGCATTTAATTATTTTTGGGATATTTTCCTTTTTATTCTTCTTCACAAAATGTTATTCTAATCTAACCTTACCATTTTGTACAAACAAACATAAGATTCAGGAATAAATAGCTACCAAATCTTTAAATCTACATAGATGGAAGTGTCTTTCAACAATATAAAAAAGTTTCTTCGAGGCTAATGCTAAACTACCATTCATGAAAAGAGGTAATTAGTAAAAAATATATGTTTAAAGTCAAAAATGAACAAAATACTCAAATAATAAAACTCGGAACCATACACGTAAAGTGAATTTTATCTTGGGAAAGTGTTTAAATTTCAGCCAGAGAAATCAATTTATTTGAAGATGTTCGCAGGTTGTGACGCTATTATTATTTTTGTAAGATAATTGATTTTCAGAAATTTTACTGTTTGATTAAAAACTTTACTGAGAACTTCCAGACCCATTAAACGGAAATCGGCACAACGCCGTTACTAAGAAACAATTCCTTACCAATTTGCAATTTCCGTTTGAATTCTTAAAAACACATTCATGACTTAATGTTTATTTTCCTGGCGATCCTTGTGGTAATTTCAGTGCTGTTGGTTCTTTCTCGTATGTTTGTATAGAAACAACGAAACGTCAGTTTGTGGTTCCTCTTGCACCTAATTCTCTACACGTTTTCATTAACTAAGTTTTTAGACTCATGAATTATTTAGATTTTCTGATACACTGACGAGACATGTCAGTGTATATACAGACATGTCAGTGTATATACAGACATGTCAGTGTATATACAGACATGTCAGTGTATATACAGACATGTCAGTGTATATACAGACATGTCAGTGTATATACAGACATGTCAGTGTATATACAGACATGTCAGTGTATATACAGACATGTCAGTGTATATACAGACATGTCAGTGTATATACAGACATGTCAGTGTATATACAGACATGTCAGTGTATATACAGACATGTCAGTGTATATACAGACATGCCAGTGTATATACAGACATGTCAGTGTATATACAGACATGTCAGTGTATATACAGACATGTCAGTATGCATGTAAACAATATACGTAATTCGAACTCGGAACGACATTTGTTGTTCTATATTACATTTATTGAACTCAGCACAGTTGTAATATGAATACAAATACAAAATACTACATACCACCATGATTGCAAACATTCGCTTTCAGAGAATCTCCTATAAAATTTCATAAAAATAGGTATCAAAAACGCTATTGTAAAAAGGTAAACCCAGCCTTATTCGTGTGCAAAGTTGTGATATTTTGAATGTTAACTGTCGGGATCAAGGAAAAAATACATTTTAATAATAGATAATTGTGTAAATATAACTGTTCATTGTTTTCCTAGATGAATATTAAAATAAATACGTATATGCCTTTTATGTATCGTGTTCTGTATATGTTATAAACCTAAACGAGAAAAATGAATTTAATAGAGTAAACTTGTAAAATGATTAAATATTATATGATAAACTAAAGGGCATCTTTCTGTAAACCGGTCAAACTGTTTTAAGTCTTCAGGAGAAACCATAATTAAAACCTACTCCTAAAAATTAAGAATTCTAGGTTTTAAATTGATATACAGTACAGTATTCTTTAATTGTTTCAAAATGATTAGGGATTTCGTAGTATGGAGGATTTTTCTTCATTTATATAGATATTTTTACTTTCCCATTTTAAAATAATATTTTAATTACGTTCATATTTTGTAGAAGGAAGTTTTCTTATTAATTGTGAAATTCACATGACATTATATGGCTTTCATAAAAATATTTAATTTTTTCCAGTAACATTTTATTTGTCCTGGGATTAAATATTTTCCAATCGATTTCTGAGGCCCAAAAACAATTATTTTCAAAGGGTTTAAGCCAAACCCTTCAGCGGGTTTCCAAGATAAATTTTGCAAACTGTCGTTGCACAGTGTGGGATTTTAATTAATGTACACATTTATTTGACTTCGTAAAATTATTTTTGGCATGAAATAGGTCAGCGTTTTGTTGTCTTCCCCAAATCGGCGCTTCAAATTGATTGGAATTTGATGTTTATAATTCACAATTCAAAATTATGTAAATTTACATAGCTTCTTTACACAGTAAACAACAGTACGTGTTGATGACTAGGATATTGGTGACCTAGCATATTATTTTCTACTTACTCAGAGATAATTTTAGTATGATTTTTAGTGAATTTCCTACGGAAAAGTGAACTATTAACATGACCTGCACGGTGAAACTTAAGCCCGGGACCACCATAGAAGTTCCTAACATGACCCCCTGAACACGTTTTGGGGGGTCGTTAAAAAAATATATATATATATATGTGTGTGCGTGTGTATGTGTATGCACTCTAGTGGTCGCATTTTTTCTCCGATTTACTTAAAATTTGGTAGGGATGTTCCTTTCTATAATCAGTTAGACAAGTTCGTTGGGCAAAACAATCGGAAAACTCTAGCCCCTTTTTTGGGGGGATTATTCTTTCAAATTTCGAGTTTTTGGGCCCAAAAAGGGTCAGGTGAATCAGAACAGCCAAAAAATCAATGTTTTCAGATTTCAATAAAATTTGAATAAATGTATTTTTTTATACACTGGTTTTGAGTTTTAAAAGTTTTGTATGTGGAAATTCATTTTCCTCACGTCAGCGTACTGCGTGCGAACTCGTTTATTATTAAACCAGCTATTTATAGCAAAATTGTTTTCAGATAAACAGATAAATCCACGATTTTTTCCTAAATCGTGTTAAAATTTCGAAATGAGTAATTTTATAGGTTTAGTTTAGCTCAAGGTATCTATAGTATACGGTGATTCGGGTCGTTTTGGGGTATTTCTTCCTCAGCAGTGCATAATTGTCTAACCTGCTCTGATGCATGCGTCGTCTTTCGTCTTAAAGAAACTGGTTGCGGTTAAACCACAAAGTTGGGAAGTAGTGTTTGATGAAATGGTACAATAATGATTGATTTTTGTGTTTGGTATTTGTTTTGGGTGTGATTCATAAGATAGTTTTCTACATAAGTCAAAACTGATACATCTCTAAGTTATAATAATTCTGTTTCTATTTTCAAATAAATGCTCATTTGATCTTCTTATCATTGAAGCTCATTTTAAGGTTATAATCAGAACAAACTTTGTAGGAAACATGCAACCAACTATGAGAGGAATTATTTAGAAAACAATATGGCTAAACAAAACCAATTTATATATAATGTTTCGAAATTATCCCTTTTCAAAGTCTCATACCGGTACAACAAATTATACTATTTAAAAATGTACATAGTCGTGATTTTTCCAAGGCGGCAAGTGAAAAAGGGAATCAAGTTGTATATTTGTATTGATTAAATTAAAATAATAAATCATTTTTGGGCATTATCATATTTCTAGATTTGTTGGCAAACCCAATTATTTTTTTAATAATTGCTAGCATAGTTTGTCCCAAACAACTCTTTTGGGAAAAATTAAATTTTACTCCACAATAACACCAAAAAAGTACAATTTTTCTGTTAACAAATTTAAGGTTTATCAATATTAGAAAAATAGCTGAAATAAAATTGTCAACACATAAAATTATACAGCAATGTTCAAATACATTTATATTTGAGATAGTTTTATTGTTTGTTTCGTATGTTGTTATACTAATCACAGATTTAATGATGAGACATTTTAAATTCTGTTGCAATTTGATAGCCTATGTGTGTAGTATACACAAATATTTAGCTTACAATTCTTATCTCCTAAACTCAATTAAATGCAATTTTATCATCAGTTTGTAATTTTTCATCAAACAATATTTGAAGTGACATAGTTCTTCTACTATGATATATACCTATGATTATGTTTTTGTAATGGACATACCTAAAGGTTTATGTTTTTATAATGGACGTACCTAAAAGTATCTCCAGTTATCAGTTCATAATAATCATAACTACGTGTGAGTAATCTGTTAGCCTATTTATTTTGATACTTCATGTGACAATCAAGAGGTCTTTTAACAAAAAATCACCTTGAAATAGTTAGAAAATCAATTTTAAATAGTTGAGAAATCAGCGTTAAATAGTTGGGAAATTTGAGGTCTCCCCCCAATTTGAGGTCTCCCCCAATTTGAGGTCTCCCCCCAATAATTTGAGGTCTCCCCCCAATAATTTGAGGTCTCTCCCCCCAATACTTTGAGGTCTCCCCCCAATAATTTGAGGTCTCCCCCAATAATTTGAAGTCTCCCCCAATAATTTGAGGTCTCCCCCAATAATTTAAGGTCTCTCCCCCAATTTGAGGTCCCCCCCAATAATTTGAGGTCTCTCCCCCAATAATTTGAGGCCTCCCCCCAATAATTTGAGGTCTCCCCCAATAATTTGAGGTCTCCCCCAATAATTTAAGGTCTCTCCCCCAATTTGAGGTCTCCCCCAATAATTCGAGGTCCCCCCCAATAATTTGAGGTCTCCCCCCAATAATTTGAGGTCTCCCCCCAATAATTTGAGGTCTCCCCCAATAATTTGAGGTCTCCCCCCAATAATTTGAGGTCTCCCCCCAATAATTTGAGGCCTCCCCCCAATAATTTGAGGTCTCCCCCAATAATTTGAGGTCTCCCCCAATAATTTAAGGTCTCTCCCCCAATTTGAGGTCTCCCCCAATAATTTGAGGTCTCCCCCAATAATTTGAGGTCTCCCCCCAATAATTTGAGGTCTCCCCCCAATAATTTGAGGTCTCCCCCAATAATTTAAGTTCTCCCCCCAATCATTTGAGGTCTCCCCCAATAATTTGAGGTCTCCCCCCAATAATTTGAGGTCTCCCCCAATAATTTGAGGTCTCCCCCAATAATTTAAGTTCTCCCCCCAATAATTTGAGGTCTCCCCCCAATAACTTGAGGTCTCCCCCAATAATTTGAGGTCCCTCCCCCCAATAATTTGCTCGTGCGACGCCCCTGATTGATACACAGCATTTGAAGTTTTTTATATCAACACACCTTTGTTGTTTATGACTATCGATGTAAATGAGAGCATACTCTGTTTATACCGAGATCTTATATTATCTCTTGTTCTTCCGCAAAACATTTTATCATTTTTTATTCAAAGTTGAGTCACAGGGAAGCAGAACCGCCAACAATATTCCCACATCACATCCGGATCATGAGTGACTTGCAGATTATATTTATCCCGAGTCAATTACAGTCTTGAATGTTGCGTAACCCACAAACGCAGCGCGAACTAGAGGGCAGACTTTCTCCAGCTGATTAGTGCGAATTACCCCTCATCCCGCCATAGAGGTTAGTTAGAGGTGATTCTTCTCTGCCTCGTGTGTCTGTATACTCTGTGGATATAACGGGCAGGGTCGCCAACCACACGTGCCTTATACTCATCTTATTTTGATCCTCGCTTCTGATTCTTCATTGAAGATTTTTATGTGTGGAAATCTTTGCACAAAAGATCTCTCGACAAAACTGAATCTTAACCGTGTCATAGAAATGTCCCCGTGCAGGGGTCGGTGGGAGAAGAAAAATGGCTTTAAGTAATCCAGGAGGCAAATTATGAATATAAAAGAAAAATTAGAACAATATCGAGGGGGTTTGTTAAGATCAAAAACTTTGGAATCATTTAAAAATTATATATTTTAACAATGGGTTAATGGAGTTTACAATTAAACCAAAAGAATCATAACAGCTTAACGAGTGGACTGGCAAATCAACACTTACGCATAATATAGTATCATCAACTGATTTCTTGATAACAGGGAGTACAACGGTTCCTCCTATATAATAAAAGAAACTAGTGTTTTTTATAGTCAAATAAATACCCACTGCTGATCAAATACCAATATTTAGTAAATGTGTATTAACTTCACACTTTTATTTAATCTGGGGGACGAAGCTTTGCTCTGAGAATGCCAGACGAGTTTATATGTAAGAGAGGTTGTGTTACGAAACTAATATTTTCCCTCCAACTGTCCCACCGGGACCCTGAGTTTTTTTTTATATTTGTACTCATAGTATTAAAGACGCGTTATTCATACGAAAATATGCATCCTTTCAAAAAAGTTGCTTAGAACATATGTATAGATGTTACGAAGAAGTTGCGAGCATTAATTTTAACTGGAAACTTTATAATAAAAGAAACTGGTTTATAGTGAAATAAAATCCCACAGCTGATCAAATTTAACACATGTGTTACAAAACTAATATTTTCCCTCCAATTGTCTCAGCGGGACTCTGAGTTTTAGAATTATTTTGTATTCATAGCATTAGAAACGCGTTCTTCATACGTTAGAAGATGCGTCCTTTCGCTAAAACGTTTAGAACACATTTATAGGGGTTACTAAGAAGTACTCTAATTAATTGCGAACATTTTTAACTGGAGACTTTGTCCAGTTATTTATTGAAGCTTGAAAGTTGGAAATCATGAAGGAAACGTGAAATTGAGGTTTATTTCATAATTCCTCAATTATATTACACAACACAGCCTCAGCTTAGGTCAACTATTACTTGTGAAGCCAACTGGCAATTTGAGCAGCATTAGTCACAAGCTATTTTTACCACAAATTGACTTTCAATCAGCAAAGGTCATTGGTTATTGCAGTCATCGCCTATTTTTGCTTCAATAACATCCTGTCAAATGATGTACGACAGATAATACTTCACAGGATAAAAGATGATCATCAAATCAGAAGTATGACATTTAGCACTCCCGATAGATTCTCAAAGCAAACGAGTTCAATCGTGATTTTATATGTAATCTTTTTTTCTTGTTTTTATCTAATCACATTTATTTTACAAAACACTAGCTGTTACCCGCGACTTCTTTCCCGTGGTATTTCTTGATTCACGTTTCTTTTTCAGTTAGTCAAAATATTGTTACCATATATGTATATGTATATACATACATATACTTGGACTTCGATTAATGGCTTGACAACTTTTTTAGGGTTAACTTGATGTAAAGGAACGTATACGGGGCAAACAACGTACGGATTCGTTTGATTCCATGGTTTACAAAGTTTCAAATAAGTTTCAAATAAAAATGTCTATCAATATCTGTGAGCAAATTTGTTTTATTATAAGTATTAATCAGTCAATGAAAGCCCAAACTATTCAATACAAGTGTTTTTTATAACTATTTATGATTTCAAAAATCTGCTCTCTGGAATCGGTATAATATCAGAAAATGAGTATTATATGGTTTATTATCAAACAAAATTATGTCAGGTATTTCAGATCAAAATATGTATGTATTTTCCAAGATTTAAAAGGAAGTTAATGGCATAAAAATACAATAACAGTTTATATAATTTTGATCTAAATGGTGAAAGGTATACGTTTTTAAATGTAAGATTGTTAGTTTAAAAACACATTGTTAATTTTTCTTTACAATACATTTATTAGTTATGTCAGCTATAACAACTTGTTTTTATTTGCAAACATTGTTGGTAGGCAGTGGTAGGAGTTTTGTGACTTGGGCTCTTATCTTTTTTTACATGGGCAAAGGATCCTTCAGTCAACGGCTGAAAAGATTCTCTGAGTATCCTCAAAGCTAGCATAACAACCTATAGAAGATTAATGCAACTGGAAATCATCATTTTATGCTAAACAAATAAATATTAGACGACAACATTTCAACGATTGAACGTGTAATTCAATATTTACCTTGAACAACGTATTCAATGATTGAACAACCTAAATACACGTTTAACCCTTGACATTTTATACCTAAACGTCCTATTAGTAAAACACAACTTCTTAGCATTCGGTTCTTGGCAAACAACGTTCTTCGAAAACTAAAGTGTATATGAGGACGTGTTTTAACACAATTTCTATCTCCGCTTGTACGTAAGGAAGGCAACCAGAAGCAACTACTAGTGGTTTTATTTTTTAAGAAGCGGTAACTTTAAAGGTCGGCGTTAAGGACTCGGTCTAACAACAAACGAAATTGCTACAACATCCCACATGAAAATGCATTGTTAGAATAGGGATAAGAAACGTTACTGAGGTCCAGCAGAAACAGGGCGTCCGTCAGCAATAATAAAGTTGAAAAAGGGGATTAAACAAACATTTAACAAGTTAATATTACAGCAGTTACCACTCGTATCTTACAATTTCAAAATAATTTGTTTGCCTTTAGCTATAAATTTGCTAAAAGTTCTTTTATATACATTTAAAAACTTGTTGTATATTATGCAAGGAGTACATAATTCAACAAGAGTATATCGTGGGTAGGTTTGTGTGGTATGTAGTGTACGTCTGGAGTAATATTTCTGGAATAAATTTCTTGAACCGAATTCCATGATTTACGTGACCTCTAAAAATCTTAAACTTGCCAACCCTAGCTTTCCACGCTGCGGTAAGGATAGACCGAAGACAGAAGACAATAATGGCTCAACGTCTCGTTCGTCTGACGAAACAGATTATTGATCCGCCATCAGCTACCAGACTATTAGCGTTCAATAGAATGAAAACCGGTTTTCAAATTCCTTTGCGTACAGCGATTAAAAGCTGTTGTCACGTTTCTCCAAGAACACAATTCCTATTAAAATATTACAAGACTGCAAATAAGAATTGATATTAAAGTGATTAAACAAGTTTTAGCGAATTTCCCCTATAGGGAAGAAGCTATTACCGTAGTCGGCATGGTAAGACCTAGGCCCGGGACCATGATAACTTTTCGTTTTGAGGTCCCCAGACCCCAAAAACACCATTCGTTCGAAACTGTATATATATATATATATATATATATATGTGTGTGTGTGTGTGTGTGTGTGTGTGTGTGTGTGTGTGTGTGTGTGTGTGTGTGTGCGTGAGCACGATAACTCTCGTAAAAATTATCCGATTTTGATGAAATTTGGTATAAACGTGTAAAGCAACATTTATGACTAAGTTCGAAAACCAGCCAGATCGCTCTATCCGAAGGGGTATTTTGGGGGGGTTTTGTACCCCAAAAATGGGTTTTTCGAATTTTTTACATATAATTTTGGAAATAGTCAAATTTTAGTTTTCCCCATTGGATTCAGCTTAAAAAAACACACAATTTGGTATTTTGATCATTTCTCTACGTCAATTGGTTACTGAGATATTGAAAGTGCTAAACACAGTACGTTGTCTAATGTTATTCTTATGGAGGAAAATAAAAATTGTATATATCGCTTATTTATGAACGTATAATGACGAAACTTGGTATACGGCTTCATCTGGTTGTGGACCATTGATATTTGCTCAACAAAATTTTACCAAAGGCTCCCGTAGCAGCAAACCTGCGTACTCAGCCCCATGTTATTCTTATGGAGAATAAGTAACGTGTTATCTCCCTTCATAATGAAAATAAATTAATGAAATTTGGTATGTGGCTTTAGAGAATAATTAAAATGTCATAAATCGTTTATTTATAAATGTATATTGATGAAACTTGGTATGTGGCTTTATGTGGTATTAAGATACATATATATGCATTGGAAATTCGCTGAGTACGCAGGTTTGCTGATACGGGGGTATTTATGAGTATGGTACGTGTTGTTATAATTACAATATTTAAATAAACACGTCTTACAATACTTCCAAAATATATTTATTGTTACACTGTAATCACTTTTACCAGACGAAAATACTTTAAAAGTCAAATATCCACTATATAGGATATAAGCGGAACGCCATTTTGAAAAGTATGGTCTATCTTCGAGGCTACTCAATGGCTCAGGATCTTGGAAACCCTCTATGCTATTTGAGAAATGAATATTTTAGCCCTGCCATCTTCCCTGAGGCTCTAAGGGTTTCAAGGGTAGCAGCAATCCTCAAAAGGGGAAACACAAGCGATAACTCCAATTATAGAACAGTGTCGTTTATCTAGACTTTCTCCAAAGTAATTGAGAGAATAGTTTTGAACAGGCTACGGCATTTCCTTGAGAGGAACAATATATTGTTTGATCATCAATATGGTTTTACCAAGGGTGAATCAACTGTAAATGTCATTTTTTCAGTAATTAAGACATCGTTGAAACAGTTGACACGGAAAATTATTCCTTTATTACTTTCTTCGACCTTAGTAACGTTCGACTTTGTATACCATAACTTGTTCCTAGACAAAATGTATAGTATATAGGGAAGTGAGGTTTTGCAAATCATTGGTTGATCTTGCTGGAAGATCACAGCTTGTTATAGCCTATATATGTGTTAAACAGGTAATTCTGGTAATTTATGTAGAATTTGCACACGTGCAAAGTCACACGTGTCAGTACCTCAAGTTGTTCTTACAGATATGATGTCTTGATTAAAATTCACATACAGGCAGGCAGACGGAAAATAAAGTGATGAAGAAAAAAACCCCGAACCCCCTCATTCAGGTTTATGTGAAGTTTTACTTTCTCCCCCTATAAGTAGTATAAGGAGAAAGTATTGTTTTCGTCAACAATTTAAAATTTGGGTTGTTAGTGGAAATATTTGTTTTGGTGCTCCCTGAAACCAAAAAAGTGATTTTTGCGTGATGTCTGTGTGTGTGTCTGTCTGTCTTGATGTATGGGTGTGTGTGTGTCCGTGTATGTGGATGACTGTGTGGATGTCTAAAGAGCTAGAGCCGATTTTACTTATGGGCCGATTTTTATGAAATTTGGTATGTAGGTACTATTCCACGATATCTCCAGGTGTTTTTTTCAGGTTTTTGGGATTTTTTATTTTTAAGGGTAATTATTCCCCCAAAATTGCCAAAAACATGAAAAATCCAAATTTCTTAAAAACGGCTCTAACGATTTTCATTAAAATTTATTGGTTTGTAGAGTTTTAGGTTTCCTACAAAATGACACCACCCGCATTTCTGGAAAAATTCGGGTTCAGAAATTACAGGACTTAAAACATCCAAAATTAAGTTCTTTGGATTTGTCATAAAAAACATAAATGTTAAAAAAGTTTACTATTCACCATTAAAAAGGGCTCAAAAAACTAAATAAATTGATACTTTTAATTACTATTCTACGATTGCTGGTTGCGGAGAAAATATTAATTTTAATTTTGCGGTTAACGCAGTACGTTGTCCAATGTTATTATTATGGGGAATACAAAAATTACTATTTCTCTCTTCATTAAAACTTGATATTCAGGTCAATTTAGCATTGAAAATAGAGGATGTTCGAAATATGTTGCCACTTAACCCTGTAAGGGGGGAATAAGGGGGCATTTCCCCTCTTTTAACCACTGTGTGTAGCAAAGAGTACTGTATTGCCTCCATAACAGGGATTTGGGTGGATATTTTTTAAAACACCTTATTTAGGATATTTTCTGTACAATCAACAGTACTTCATATTCTATATTTAGTAAATATTTGTAATTTTTTCATTAAAGTTAGGCTAAAAGGTAGAAAGAATGTGTCAGTTTCCTGGTACCGTTTATTTCTCCCTTCGATTATTAGTTCTACCAAATCCTGCATTTCTATCATACTCGTACGGGGCACCCTGTATAATAGACTTGCGAATTTGAACACAGTGTAGGCCTCATGCAAACTTAAAATAACCATTTAAAAAGTATTTAAATTATCAAAATTTCAACCGGGTTATCTCATTCCTAATTTGTAACTAAATAATATAACTAATATTTCATCAACAACTTCTGAGTAACTTATCGATAGAGCTTATCGAAAATAACAAATTATCCAATGTGTTAGCTTCAAAGTACAAGCTATAAATCATGGCCAAATACGGTGGCAAATGATGGGTCATCAAAGTCACTCGCTATCAAAGCACGGGCCGTCCATCTCTATAATCACTGTTTCTTGGAATAAATCGTCAAGTCGCTAAAGTGGCTAACGCTTCAACCAATCCAAAAGTTCTAAGAGTAAGTATTTTCTACGGCAAGCGCCATTTTGGTAAAATTACACCTAAGTTATTCAATATAGTTAGGCCTATACAATAATTTCTGTGTACTATTGTGTGTTGTCATATTTTGTGGGAAAATATTCAACTGTTCAATAGTGAGAATACAAATTAAATGTATACATTTTAGATGAAAAACTAGGGATACATGAACTAAATCTACGATGCTATGACAATAAGATCAATAACGATGCAAACTACAATCATAATACACGATTTCATACAGAAATCAGTATTCAGTTGGGTAAAGCTTAAAGAAATTAATTTAAATTTTACAAGCAGTGAAAAATGGTTGACCTACCCAACAAAGGTTGGAGCATTGCAAGGTGCATTATTGGAGGTGTGAACAGATGATGATTTGAGATGAACAGAGGTAGGAGTTGAGATGATTCTCTAGACCTCGGTCTTAAAAGCTTGTAGGCTTTTCCCACTGAAGAAGTCAAGGAGACCAGAATAATAGTTTCCAGGGCGTGTCATCCTAGGGAACGGGAACGGGGAACGGGACACGTAAAAGATAGTTTGTGCTGTGCGTCCTTCTAGCAAACAAATCTTGGGAACGGGTCTTGGAAGAAGCATGGAATTCGATTTGAGCCAAAATATCAGAACATTCGATGCGGTCATTCAGCAACTTGAGGAGGAAACAGACAACAATATTTCAAGCTTACGAAGGCCAAGTTTCTGCAATGACTTCAGCACGTATTATAAAAGTTGGCTGCCTTGGTCCTATAAGCGGAGGAGGGGCTCTGGACTTTTCGCGTGTAAATGCCGGTACACCGCAAGGTCGGTATTGACATATTTCGCAGCAGTGAAGGAAGCGTCAGGTTTCACGAGGTTCGAATAGTTGAGGTAATCAGAAAGTGAGGACCTTGAGGTGGTCAGGCGATATCATGGAGGGCTGGACTGCAGACCGGGGATCAAGGATATGGTGATGCCAGGGACCGTTATTTGGATGTTTGCACTGTGAGTTACTAGTTGTTGAAGGTAAACACTATATTGTACATAGCCTCCGGTAGCTGATCCTTAACAGATTCTGGACCGCTCACTTCACACTTCACATATCTTGGTACATTACTTCCTTACTTCCGGTGTCTGTCAGACGGTTGCTGCTGAAACGGTTGCAGTCGGTGATGAATGATGATGTCTTCTGAGATTCTGAGGCGTCCTGTAACTCTTCGATAAAAATTACAGGATCGGTTTTTATAGGTTGGCCTCTTTTAATCATACTTTTCCCGTCCATACGGTTTTAGGCTATTTGTATGGAACGAATTGACAAACCATGGCGTGAGTGCAAGTCAGACAGTATTGATCAAATTTGCTTTCAATTGTAAGTATTCAACCCCACGAGCTGCTGCCATGATTTCGGAGTCAAACGAAATTTTGGACATTACGCCGTCAACTCATTCCAGTGAAGCAACAGCAGCAATACTTCTCAAGCAACAGCTGAGCTGATGATAGTCTCAAACGTCTAATAAAAATATTTTTACATCGCTGATTTTGAAATACATGTAATCAAATGAGAATTCCGCCGTACCGAATTTGTAGGTGTTATGTTGGCAAATCCTAAACATATTGCATAGAAAAATGTTCGTTAGGATTCCCAAATTAAGTAAAATTTTAAAAATGTTTAAAACTCCTCAGGGCTTCACCCCATTGGCCTTAAAAGTGTTAATGTGTTAATAGCAGATGATGATCTCATTTGGACAAACAATTAGGGTGTATAATCCGAAAGTGTATAGCCAGTACACCTTTTACGTAACATCCTGTATAAAAATATGTTTTCTTAATCGTAAAAATCACTGGCTATACTATAGTAATGAGCAAAATCAAACATTTTTCACTTTCGATGAATTTTCCCCTTGTAACCGAGATCGTCTGGCCTAGTTTATTTTGAAAACGTTAATTTGAGAAACATGTTTATAATCAAATATTATGCCGCACCAAATTTGAAGGCGATATCGTGACAAACCCCCATCATGAAGCATTTCAATTTTTTCGATATGATTCCTACTAATTAAACTCAAAAACATATTTTAAAATCCATTTCTAATAATGAATAATGCCATTCGGCTTTTTACAATTGAATATTACAACAAATTAAGGTTTCTGTAAAAAGTCTTAAACTATATACAAGTTTTAGAAACATTTGGCCTAAATGCAATTTAACTGAAGATTTTCCGTATAAAAACATATTTTACAAATTATTAAAAAAAATGAGGCCAAGAAGCACCGATCAGTTTATTCACTGAGTCGTAGTTTTCAGTGAATATCTTATGCAAGTGCATGAGCCATGAGTATGAAGAGTTTTACAAACGATAACCTGGTCATTGGTCGATGAATTTCTTATAATGAACTTTAAACTACCTTATCATCAGCAGATTACTGATTCGTTCACTAAGGTATCATCTGATCTCGTCGTGCATCTTTATACACTAAAACCTTTTCTTCTTCCTTGTTATTAATAAAACCAAGATAATATGGTTCCCCATTATTATATTATTAGTCTTAAGTTCTCACAGTGATTTCAGCACCCTGTTCTTAATTCAACCAGGTTTTCCCATATGTAATGATTAGAGTGTGTGATTTTGGACCGTGAAGTCTCTGGTTCGATTCCAACAACCATACCAAGACGCGGTGGTTTAGAGTCCACCTTAATCTGAAGATTCAGCTATCTAAACAACTAATGGATATGTTGATATGTTCTGAGATGACGATAACTGTTTATTGGATACATCCCTCAGACTCAGTCCAAAGCAAACTAACTGGTATTCAAGAAAACCAATCAGTGGTGACCAGGAAAGACGAGAGCAGTCATTATACCAGAGCGCCTAGAGCGTTGAAGCGTCGAACAGACTGCGCGGCGCCGAACTGGCTAAACTCCCGCCAAGACACTTCCGCCATCTTGGATCTGCAGCTCGATAGAGCGGATACGCGGATACGCTGAAAAGGCGCGTAGTCAGGTTCTAATTTAATATTTGTCATTGCACATGATAAGCTCATAAGCTATGTTCATACGTACACCTTCGTATAGCGATTTGGAATTTATAGTACATTTTGAAAAAATTGCACCCTTGAAATGAGGAAAATATCATGTATATGAAACAAATCGGGTAAAACATTTTTTGGACAATAGCACTTCAAAATCCGTAAATTTGGTAACTTTTACATTAATTCGGGTTGCATTTTCACTCTCTTGGAGGCGACATGACGCCAAATACGTGTATTCTATTCCGTGTATTTCAGCAGCAAATTCAACTCAGACAATGTCTAAAAAAGCAGTTAATTCGGACTAAAAATACAATATTATCTATGAGTGCACCTAGATTCCAATAGAATTACGTAACCCAAGTAGGGTCGGAGTTTTCACGGCCAAATACAATACAAAACTGTGTTACAAATTCACACAGGATCTTGGCTCTTATGAACGTTATTCTTTGATCTAGGGTACAATCCATGACGCGACATTATTGTACGATACTGCAGGAAAAGTCAGTTCATTATAATAGCAATCACTTAATAGACAAAATAATAAGCATCTAGTTAATTTGTTTTAGTTTTCTCTCAAAAGTGGGAGATTTTTTTGGTGCCACTTTTGTCCACTACCTTAATCACAGGTTGCTCAAGAGAGTAGGGTAAACCTGCACTACAGCAAGTATCAGGTTCTAATCAATTCACTCCACCATTTTCATCGGGTGAATAATCTTCGCCAACACAACAAGTCTTGTCGAAGGCGAAGCGGCCTGCTAGCAGAGGAGAGCATGGGTGGGCCTAACAAGGCCGTGATGAGGCAAATTGAGACAGAAGCAGGTTCGCGGATGGAAAGTGGATGATGTGTGTGGTCAGGCCTGCCTCGAGGCCTGTAATCACAACTGGCCGGTAGATAGCTGCACCTGTAATCACAACTGGCCGATAGACAGCACCACGGGCCGTTCCACTTACGCGCCAGACTGCCTGACGTCCGACAAGTTGCCCGGCAGATTGCCAGTTTCCTTGATCAAGATCAGGCTATAATTTTGGATGACAAATTAAATGAAATTATTTCGCACTGTCGTATCAGCTTTCAAAAGGCACGCTTCTTTAGTGATCGGGTATGATGTTGGTAAGATAATTATTGTAATTATGGATTGTCATGAGCGTAATTTGATTGTTTCGATTAGAAGGGAAAAATTAACGTGTTCGTGATTATTGTAGTTGTTATATATTACAGGAATGTTTTTAATTGCCTCCCCCTTGCCACTCCCCAATTACACCTGTGATAGTAATTGATATGATTTACAAACCAGGTTACACCGGCAGAGTCATGTATATAGAATTGAAACTTTTATTTGTCAATTTGGCAATTGTAACTTCTATTTGTGCTGAAATGAGTAGTGAAATTTAAATACAATATTTGTAGTTGTTTGTATCGGCAAATTATTATTATCTTACTTCTTGATTCCCTAGGGTTTTGTTGTGGTCACCTATATTTTTATTTCATAACCGTGATTTTTACGATTGATGTGTTAAAAGGTTTTTCCTCTGGACGTTTCCAAAGCATCTGAATTTTCCCTAAGGCCTTAGCGCTTCGCCCCACCGGCCCTCGTAGTTACCGCGTTATTTTTAAGGAAGTTTTAATCGGATTTATGTCACGTCTGTTTTATCTTAGTTCATTCAAAACCACCTAAATATATTTAGGTGGTATGGGTTTATTTAATACAAAATAAAAATAAAAGATATCTGTTTCAAGAACTATTTCCAACTACAATGTAACTGTGGTAACTGAATTGCACTTTATGTCGCACTTTATACTGCACTTAAGGCAGATCATGGCGGTGTGTTTTTCATCTAAAAGATAACATTTGGGTACCTTACTCATTAATTAAGTAGGTTGTATTTAAGTGCTGATTTGAAAACCTCCGATTTTTAAAGATGACCAACAAGATTCATCTACACATTACGACCTCTGAAGATGATATACAAACAGATTATGAACATTAAAAAGATCATATCGAAGGATTTCAACCGATATAATCAAATCATCTAAAATAATCAAATAACCGGAGGAACAAGTAATTAAATCATTTAAAATAATCAAAATACTGGAAGAACAAGTAATGATATCATCTAAAATAATCAAGTACTTTACTCTATACATCAGCATCTCCACAAACACGAAAACGTAATTTCTCCAAAATGTCGACCACGTTGATTCCAAATCGAGGTGAGACCTTAGTGTGGTCACATAGAGTGCTGAATAGTTTTACGGTTAAGGGTTCTACGTGACGTAACCGTAGAAGTCACGGTTACTAAAACTTAACCTGAGACTTTACAGATCTCAGACTAGTAGGCCTACAACTGGTTATGAAGTATTAACCCGCATTTTCCTGTGTGCAGATTTAATTAAGTCTTCACGAGTTTCTTGCCAGGCACGAAAGTTGTCGGGATTCCCTCGCAAGGCCGGCAACCGACGGCAAGATCTCTTCAATTACGACGCGACGCCCGCTCGCTCTGTTGGATTATTTACGAATTATCCTCGTCGTATTGCGGCGTAATGTAATGCTTGCTCTAATGAGGCCACTGATGACGTCAACATGATTTGCAGCAAGGCGCGCACACACGCACGTAGTCACGCAAGCCTTCCCTTGTACTACTTGAATCTTGCAAATCTCCTGTAGTATATCTTATCTGCTTCTTCAACTGAAATTGTTAGGTGTGATGTTATCTCATTTTTTACATTAAACCATTCATTTAATTTTTACGTGAGCATAAAATCTGCTAAAACCACCTTAACTACTTATACATTTTTACTTCGATCTGATAAGCCTTTTGAAAGCCTTAAACATTGTTTAAAAGAAAACTGTTTCTACACTTGATACCTTCAATTTGTAGTGCTGACAATTGCTCATTAATTAAGGTTGTAAAAAAGCTTTGTGATGAACCCGTTTTAAAACTTATAACGATTCCATAACAGTAAATATTACTAAACCATCAAAAACATATACTTTACAATTTTAACTCTTCATGGCCAGATCAGTTGGTCAGAATCAGATAGGATCAGATGGGTTGGATCAGTTGGTTTGAGTCATCCTGGTCACTCAAACACGATTTGATACTTTCTATGATTATGATATATTTTCCTGTCGGAATGACCTCACATTTTGTGATAAGATTGCGCTGCATCATGTTTTATTTTTAAAACTGTATGTCAAAGAGATATTGTCTTCCGGGTGTTTTTAGATGTTAATTCAATGGTCAAACTCAATTTATTTGTCAAAGGCGACTGAATAACCATTCCGAACTCATAAAATCAGACCAGCTGACAAAAGATTTGGGCAGTAGAACCCAAAGACTTAAAACTACTGGACCGCTCGCGCCCGTGGTGAAGCGAACCAAATTTCGGTCCGGCCGCGTTCGAGGTCGCGCCGCAAATGGTGGGCTACCGCGGCAGCGCTTAGCATGGGGGATATAGGGAAAAACACGACGCGCGCTCACTTGAATTGAATTTGCAGCCAGGGAACATTTTTTATGGTTGAATGGCCTTCTGATCCGTATTCCTGAATAGTTTCTAGAATTTTTAATACCGAAAGTAAATATATTCGACCAGGGTTAGTTGCGTAAAAATAACAGAAAGTTGGGAGTTTTGTAAAATAATCTCCTTGATGGCTGATTCTTTCATATTTCCAGTCATATAAATTTATGTACGACCTACTAGGCTTTAGGTGTTGTTCAATAATGATGTTTTGAAGTTTTTGGTACTGGAATAATTTTTTTATGAGCAGTAATATCGTTCTTTTGACTAGTGAAACTGTGAATTTTAGCATATAAACTTCGACGTTTGCCAAAAGTTGTAGATTGTATGAAAGTTAATTGGCCTATATCATAAAATTTTGTTGATGAATGAATACCAAGACAAATACTTTTTAATAGCAAATGTATTCTTAATAAACATTAATTACCAACATGGTTCGTTCACCCGTCCACGTATAGTATTAAGAACGATTACATAATGTTGCATTAATACAACATTTCGCTATTGAATAACAAAAAATTATCTTCAGTGTATGATAACAATTGATTATGATTTATTTAAGAGACGATACAAGTACAGTATAATAATAATGGGGTATAGTATAAATGTATCCGTAGCATCAGTCAGTTTTAAGAGTATTTTGGAAGGCATAGGATTAAATGAAATGATTTTTCTCAAAATTAATTTTTATTTACTGATTAACTGTTACATTACACATTACAGTTGAATTGTAGAATGTTGTAAGATTACTTAGCAAAATACGACTAAAACAAAAGTCGTATAACTATGTATTTTATCAAAAAACTAGGCCATGTTGTAACACAGCATCACTGAGTTGAATTTAACAGCGCGGCACGGCGCCCGGCGCGTGGCACGTCTTGGATAGAGCGCGGCGAAAAGTTTCAGCATCTTTCCAAACGAATTGTAGGCAAACCAACAACTTTACCGAAAAATGTTTGAAATAAAAATTCTAGAGAAACTAATTATCTACAACTTTCCCGCTGGAAGTTTGTTTCTAACCTAAAAATAAAAAACTTCCTCGCTGAGTAACTTTTTCATGTCCCTCTTTAATAACACGTAAGAGTTTTTAATTATTAAAAATATTAAAAAACGGTAAAATAAAACAATATTTATACTTTCGGATTCCGTAGTTCACGTACACAAAGGATATATAAATTTCATTACAATTCAAACATGGCAGTGAAGTCCAGGAGCGTGTAAACGACAGCGCGTTCAACGCCAGAAACAGCTCTGAGCACACAGTGGCCCACCATTTCTGTTCTGCACAGACCTACGCGGACCGTTTTTAGCTCACTTAGCGATCTCTCCAGTAGTTTTACCTCGATGGTAGAACCACGTGAGCTCTGACGACACTCGCCAGCTGATCTGGAAGCAGCGCCAAGATGGCGGAAGTGTCTTGGTCTTGGCGGGAGAGCCGACTAGCGCCGCCGCGCAGTCTGGTCTTCCATTTCTGCGTGCCACGCTGATGTAATGACCAGGCCTTCCTGGTCACTGCAGATTAGTTGGCATGCCGTTCCGTTTTGGCCTCCTTTCTAAAAGTAGCAGCAAATCGGCTCATTATCTTAGCACTTAGTCGGTATCGAGGTCACTTCGTGTTAACACGGCGGAATCTGAGTGCGATGACACGGAATATGATACAATTGTCAGGATTGGTGTTTAGAGAAACGGGGACTAGTATTTAGAGTACCTAGCAAGAGAGGTAAAACCGCAAGATGTATATTTTTAAAATTTAGATACTTTAAGCATTTAGTAAAATGAATCTTCTTTCTATTTAAACCGGTAGGTCTTTTCAAGTTCAGAATCTATAATGACTTGTCTCTTCAAAATGTAAGGCTGAGTTATCTACGATTGCATAACTTTCTCGGTTTCAGCAGTCTTCTTGGGCGTAAGTGATATATTTGCGTCGGCAAAATACTGATGGATTTCCTGAATATATTGTTTTGGCAAACATCAAGAAGAACTTGAGAGTTGAGGTATATCTTGAGATATGCCTGAAGTGAAAACGAAGTTTGTGGAAAGTAAGGCCAACTACTTTACTTGACATGACTTAATAACAGCTTAATTCATTCATATACACCATGAAAAGGGCTCGAGTGTATAGTCACATACTTATATAATGATATATAGACATATTACAAAAAAAAAAAAAAAAAAAATTATGACAAAGCATATTAAACAATGGTTAATTAATCAGTGGGCTGTTGTGGTTGACACAATCTAAAAAATAAAAGCCTAACAAAGTAAAAGTTGGTAAAAGTTGCGAAGTGTATATATAACTAGGCTTATTGCCGGCTTTGCTCACTTGCATTCCTCAGTCAACTCAAGTTTAAATCAAACTCGTAGTTCATTAACCAAAGAAAAACTACACAACAATGACCTTTGGTGAGCACATTAACACCTACAGCGGCGGCCCCATATCGGTTCGATATCGAAACAAAGTGCTCACTCAATCAGTCAATCAGATATAAATACAAATTTGTGGTTAAAATATTAAATTGGAATTCTACAAATGGATTTTTCGTGTAAAAAACAGCGATGTAAATCATACTACTGGATCGCGAACTGCAGGCCACGACGTAGTAGAATTGGCATCGCCGCAAGTGGAGTTACCGCGTGCCTCGCCGCACGTATGCTAGCATGGGGAGACGCCATAAACGAGACGCCGCCGTCTAAAGTGGTTATTTTTTACTATTAAAGTTAGAAAATACCGTTTAAGTGATGTTTATCGATTTGCTAATGAGTGTCTTACCCTGTTGTGAGCCCAACAAAGTAGTGGCAAACTACTGGGATGAGATATGATTCGGCAAATTTTTGTCTGAGAAAACCCATCGATTTCCCCCCAACTAAAAACGAACTCCGAAGGTTCAGTTTTTGCACACTTGCCCGAACCCGGCCTACAAAAATTTCCTCTTTGGTCTTTACTAGTGTCCACCCTCTGCCTATATTAAATAATTTTTCCAAACCCAATCCGTCCCCTATATTGTTTTTAAATTAATTGTCAAAATCAGTCTAAAAAACTAACTTTGGTGTTTGTGGTCCGATTTGTTTAAAATTTATGTTATTTTTCTAGGCTAGTGTACATGTACACACCACCTACATTTCCCAAATTCACTATAATGGTAAAATAAAAAATATGTTGAATAACCCCACTTTCGTTTTCCCCATAAGAATAACATGGGGTTTTTGAACACTTGCCGGCCCCCGGCCCGACGCGACGCTTTTCCCTACTTTACATCCTTTGCGAAAATCCATAAGTTCTGGCTACTTGGGAACCCAAGTCATTTGACATATAATAAATCACCCTTCCTCCTAATTACCTTCTCAACTAAATACATGTCTTTGTATTTAGTTTTTAACAATTCATGCTCATAAAATCCTCCTTTGATTATGTCATTCTCATGTTTCAAAATATAAGTCGCACAGGCTTTGTTTTATTAACTTATGCTATTGTAAAAAGCTCTCCTGTCCAGTTAGGGGTATATCCTTTACTAAATACATGTTTATACTTGGATATCCTTACACTATCCCCCACCTTATTTCTTGGCTTTTTAACTTGTACTTTAGATGCTAACCTTTCGTGTACATCTTTAGAGTTCTTAGGAAACTTGGTTAGGTTTCATCACTATGGACCTATGTACTTTATTATTATATATCCTTATTAACTTTGGAAGTAAATCCAACCATTTGTAACTCCCTTGTGCACTATACCTCTATATAGCCAATTCTTTAAAGTTCTCTGAAACCTTTCCACAATAGCCGCCTTAGTTGTAGAGTAAGTGTGGTAGTGATTAATATTTAGCTTTTTCATTAGTTTGGTAAAATGTTCATTAACAAATTATTTTCCGTTATCAGATTGAATATTTTTAACTCCCTTTGGGAGACTAGTTTTTACAGCTTCAGCGACTAGTAAAACAGTTTTATTCTTTAGTGGAGCAGCATAAGCTTTTTTAGAAAATGAGTCTATTAAAGTTAAAATATATTTGTTCCCAGAATTCTCTCTAGCATAATTCTGCATATCTATTAAATCTATTTGAACAGTTTCGTTTATACCCAATACCTTAAAAGACATTCTAACAAAATTCTTTTTCGCGGGCTTATGCAATTCGTAAGCAATTTTTTCAATTTTTTATTCTCTATTTTTAATGTTAACGTATCTGCCAGTCTCCATCGTTTAAAAAACACCTCCATTGCTACCAACTAACATACCATCACTCATTATTTGATATACATAGTTTTTTGACAAATATGTCTCTCCATCTAAAGTCTTAAATCCGCTTAAAGATGTAGGGTCTGCAACTAACAATTTAGGATTGTACATCATCAAATCGATTTCATTATTGTCTTGCATAAATTTCTTACTTTTACTGTCAAACCTCAAAGCCTGTGGTGTTAAACAAATATCAAATACATAATTGTCTTGTCTAATTTTTTTATTTGTATTGTCATACCTCAAAGCCTGTGACATTAACCAAATATCACTCCTATCTTTGCCTTTGGGTACATTCTTTACTAATTTTTCTTCGGCATCCCACTCATCGTTATCTAATGTTAATACATTATAATTGTTATCCCCCTGTTTTATTATGTTTATCTCACCTTTTGTTAATATTTTATTGACAACAACCACATCATTTGGTTCCTGGTAAAATGTTTGTTAATTGCTTATTTTTACCATCAAACTTAAGACCATACAATTAGTAACCTGGGGGAAGGCGAAGAAAGCGGTGATGCTGTAAATGTTTCTCAAGTACCTACAAAGAGTAAAGGATTTTGGGATTATGGAAATAAAAGACTAGTTAAACCCGCTGACGATGATAATGATTGTGTAACAAAACATCAGAGTATAACATTGGATCCTTAGTTTTTTAGACTGATATTGACAATTAATTTTGAAAAATATAGGGGACCGATTGGGTTTGGAAAAATTTATTTAATAGAGGCAGGAGTTGGACACTAGTAAAGGCCAAAGAGGAAATTTGTGTAGGCCGGGTTCGGGCAAGTGTGCAAAAACTGAACCTTCGGAGTTTGTTAGTGAATTTCCTTTGGAAAGTGAACTATTAGCATGACCTGCACGGTAAAACTTAAGCCCGGGACCATCATAGAAGTTCCTAACGTGACCCCCTGAACACGTTTTGGGGGGTCGTTCAAAATTTTATATATATATATATATATATAGACATATATATATATATATATATATATATATATATATATATATATATATATATATATATATATATATATATATATATATATATATGTGTGTGTGTGTATGCACTCTAGCGGTCGCATTTTTTGTCCGATTTACTTCAAATTTGGTAGGGACGTTCCTTTCTATAACCTGTTGGACAAGTTCGTTGGGCAAAACAATCAGAAAACTCTAAACCCATTTTTTGGGGATTAATCTTTCAAATTTTGAGTTTTTGGGCCCAAAAAGGGTCAGAAAAGCCCCAGATGTAAAATTAATGCATGTTAAAAGATGGGAATTAGAAAGGCGAAAGTTTTAAGCCCTCCCCCGTCATTCTAGCATAAATATTTACCGAGTTATTAAAGAAAATGTGTATCGGGTAAACACAGTACGTTGTCTTATGGGGGTTTTACACTAGAAAAGCCTGTTATTCCTCTGTTAGAGTACTTTTATTATCCCCAGCAACCTCACGCCTACTTTCAAGCCTGTCTGGACCTTCTCCTAACCTTATAATGCGTAAAATTGTATTCCCAGCTTTGCAAGTAAATGAAACCAGGAGTATCAAAACAGCCAAAAAAACAATGTTTTCAGATTTCAATAAAAATTGGACAAATGGATGTTTTTACACTGATTTTGAGTTTTACAAGTTTTTATGTGGAAATTCACTTCCCTCACGTCAGCGTGCTGCGTGCGAACTCGTTTTTAGTTGGCGGGAAATCGATGGGTTTTCTCGGTCAAAACTTTTCCGAAAGTGCCGAATCATATGTCATCCCGGTAGTTTGCCACTACTCAACAAGCAACACCCACACACACCCGTTTTTATGTTGGCGGGTTCATATTTAAACTGAGAGTAAAGTTAAGCATGTTTATAGTCAGTGTTACTGGGTTTTACGCGTAGGCAAAGTACAAATTTAATGCCTAGCACCAGTATTCAAGAATGTGCTAGGAATTTAATAATTTGAATCACTTTTTAAAATGCCCCGTAAGCAAAAAACCCACACACTTATGGAATTTAAAGTCAAGCTATTTAATACTTCAACATTTGTCTAATAAATAGTCGTATACATTTCTTTTTGTCGTAATTTGGCTTTTTAAAGTTATTTAATGCATGGCAGAGGCAAGTTATGTTTTTTATTAGTTTAGTTAAGTATTAATTACAATTACCTTTTATCTTTATTTTTTATAAATATCTATAGATAAGACAGCTTAGTACCATTTAATAAGTACTAATAAAGTACAGCATTCTAAAAAACAACATAGACACAAGGTACACAAGATAGAAAACAATAACGACATATAACAGTTTATTTAAGACAAAGCGTACTTAATATAGCAACAAGTATAAATACAACTCATGGGCAACTTGTCTGTAAATAGTATTAACATTTTGTCTGCACTTCTATCTTTCAAAGAAACAATTGTGTGCTTCGTATTGTATTTGTCACTGTTTATTTTTACTTCAAGCAGTTTATTAGTGACATTTAATAAATATATTAATTTTAAAATGTATTCATAGGGACATCTAATACAATAAGTTACTCTGATCTTGTGTTTGTTCAAAGCAATAATCTTCAAAACCTAACAGAAGTACATGATTCATGTAGGCCTATTGTTTTAGTTTAATGGGAATTTGTATGTTTTATATTATTTTTAGGTTATTGTATACTTTATCAACAATCCCTGACGCCCATTCTTTTTGTTCTATGCAACAAAACAAAATAATATAGCTAAAATGATTTAAAAGGACGCGTTATTCGACTGGCGGATATGGGCTTTGTGCCGGCAGTGACTCCTCTGCTCTGTGAGATGGCGGCGTTGCCAGTTCGAACGCCGCGGCCTTCTGCCGTTAGGCAGGCGTTAGGCGGCTATTCGTTAGGCGGCTATGCCGTTAGGCAGGCGACGAATCCCGACCGCACGCATCTACGTGTTGCAGGTTGCATCCAAAGCCGTGCTGGCGCTGAGGTGGTAAGAAGTGGTTTCCTGCCGTTGGGGCATAGTCCCGCTAATAGGCAGGAGGCAATATTTTTTTCCACTAGTAAGTAAATGCTTGCTTGATATCTTCCTACAGGGTGTCTCAAAGGTCGACGACCAAACTTCACTGGCATCATATTCGTCATAGTTTACGAGCTATTGACGTTTTTAATATTGTTTGTAATGTGTGTATTGCAATCTCATAAATATTTTGTTGGCAAGAAAATATGCATGTAGGATTATAAAACAGTTAAACTGCATAAAAATTAACAGTTTTTATAAAAAATACATTTTTTAGGAGTTTATTATAATGAAACAATACAAATTAGGCCTAACGCAATTTAAATTGAAATTGTACATTCAAAACAAACTTGTTATGTTCAAACGGTGATTTCGTCTACAATTTCTGTTATAGAGTGATCATATATCTTAAAACTGTCTTATTTATTACAGATAATAATAGTATTGAGATATTAAAACATTTATTTCGCTAATTTCAGTATTATCCTATTTTGTTTAAATTATTAGACTTTCATTGAAATTAGCCATTAATTTTAAGTTTAAAAAATAGGAATTTAAATTAAAATTGCGTTAATTTTTTTAAGTTTTATTAGACTCTTCACAACTGCATTTCTATATAATTACTGGTTATTTTATTCGCTGTACAAGGTTTGTGGTCCTACGTGCATATTTCCTACCCTAAGATCTATTTATGAGATTGCAATACACAGATTATAAAATATATTAAAAACGTCAATAGCTTGTAAACTATGAAGAATATGATGGCAAAAGTTTTGTAATTAGTTGCTGGAAATAATCCATATAACAAGCCTGTGAAGTTGATCGTCGACTTTTGAGACACCTTGTTAATTCGCTAAGGAATTCCGGTTTCGGCCCAATACGTCGGTATTTCTCAACTGATTTGGAGAATCGAAGTGTCATTTTATAGTTTTTATTCTGCAAATTAACAAAAAAATGTAAAACTTAAAAATCCCGCTTTGGATTCAAAATTATTACTCCATGTTGTTTGAATAGGAGAATATTCTTGAAGGAACTCGGCCTTAGTTTGAGAATACAATGTTTGAGAATACTCGGCCTTAGTTTGAGAATACAATGTTTGAGAATACTCGGCCTTAGTTTGAGAATACAATGTTTGAGAATACTCGGCCTTAGTTTGAGAATACAATGTTTGAGAATACTCGGCCTTAGTTTGAGAATACAATGTTTGAGAATACTCGGCCTTAGTTTGAGAATACAATGTTTGAGAATACTCGGCCTTAGTTTGAGAATTGTATTCTCAAACTAAGGCCGAATTCCGTCAAGAATATTCTCCCATTCAAACAGCATGGAGTAATAATTTTAAAACTAAAGCGGGATTTTAACCCAGGATGACCAGGTAACGTGTGGTCATGCAATTTGTACCAATTTGAAGCTTAAACATTCCGATCCTCCCCAAAATTATTGTCAGATTTATTATTGTATGCTTGTATGCATTTTCGAGGAACCCTGTTCACAAATCATAGTTCAAACTAGGAATTTTCGGATGACAGCCATGAGTTAAGATTAATTAAAATGATAGGAACCCTGTTTTATAAAACAGTTTGTTCTTCGTATGATAAGATAAAAATGATGAACTTGTAGCCTATAATCAAAACAAGTTAGATATCAGGTAGAAGCTGAAAAAAATGGTTTTGTTCCAAAACATTTAGTTTTTTCCATGTGCAGTAATATGTTTTGAGATATTTTATGAATTAAACAATAATTATTTGTTTTAATAATCTTGTTGTTTTCGTTTATCTTTCATTAAACATAGTAATAAGTGTCCAGTCTTTAAAGACAATTAAAAAAGGCGAACACAACGCAGTCGCTTACGAGGTACACAACATATTATACCTAACAAGTCGAATCAATAACATTAATAAATTTACAAAATTGTAATTCATGTAAAATATTTGATCAATTACATCTTCAGAATGATAACTCACAATGTGTTATATCTTAAAAGTAAATTGACACGCTTAAAGGGGACGAAAAGGTGCCTTGTCAATGTTATAGTAATGCGCGGCAGAGGCTTCTACCACCTTCGCGCCTGTAAATACAAAAACGCAACCACCGCACCGGCGGTAGGCCCGGCTCTTGAAACTGCAGCTGCCAATCCAGTAGCATTATTTACATCAATTAATACAGAGTCTTGTAAGAAGAACACGTCTTATGGGCCATAGTCTGTCAGTATTTGAAAATGTCCGTGCTAGTTTTGAGCCCGGCCACGAGGCAACGCGCGCTGTACACTCAGCCCAGCGAGGTAGAAACCCAGCCACTCCTCCCCCGCGACCATCTTCTACAGCCAACTCCGCCCAGTGGCGGATTTAGGGGGGGGCTATAGGGGCTGTAGCCCAGGGCGGCAAGTTTTTAGGGGCGGCAAATTTACAGAAAATTAATAAGTTGTTTAGAAAAGAAATGTTGAAACGGGGAACATTTTGACGAAAACTGATTACAATGACGGTGTGCCGCCCTTTTAAAGGTAAAGGTACTTAGACTAATACTACTGAGACTAATGTATGTAATGTAACCCTCACACTGCAGTTCCTCAAAGCAGTCATAATTCATTTGTCATTCATCCGCACTAGCGACAACACGAATAACACGATTACGCTACAGAGAAAGGGCGGCAAGCCACGAACTGCATCAGGCACTGCGCCACTATGACTACGTCCAATCATAGATTAAACATACTCCTTGTGGTATTCTTAATCTATGGTCCAACTCACGGACTTCCAAGTTTACCTATACATTCGCATATCATTACAATTATTTGTAACACAATATCAATAATGACCAAGGCACACGGATGAGAAATATTGCAACAATCGAATTTGAGATGACAATAACAAAATTTAGACTACAATGATATTGTCGTTTCATTTTCAAACTCAATGTGACAAAGAAAGTTATTTCAGCCGTCTTCAGTGTTGCCACCAGGTAGATGAAATTTTACCCTAAACGTGTGGTGAAATTACCCTAAATTACCCTAAACCTTTTGTAAATTACCCTAAGAGTTGATTTTCTTCTATAAACGCTTAAAATACACTCGAGATTGGTTTTAAAACATGATTAAGGCATACAAAGTAAGGTAGCATAGCATTTATTACTCGTCTTTGGTACTATATTACACATAAAACGAAATATGTATTAAAAAATTCAAATAAATAATCTGTTGTAGTATTTTTATTCAGTGCTTTCTATACTTAATGTGCTGGTATCACTGATAATAGAAACTTGCTGATAAAATGTCATTAACAGTTGTCGGGACTGGGAGTACTTAGTACTTTGTTGTTTTATAAACTTATTTCAGTTGTACAAATGTGTTAATGTTATTTTTGTATAATAAGGTTTGTTATCTTATTACTATTTGATTAGATCAATAGGTTTCATTGCAATACAACACTACATCACACAAATTTACACATGTTATGCCTTGTTGTAATGTTTGTATGTGCGCTCACGTGGCTCACACATGGGCTCACTATGGGGATTTCACAGGCATAAAATACAATTTAGCTCCTTCATACAAATATGTGTCAAAATAGAGACAATCTTCACTCAAAATAATTCCTACAACAGCGCTGTAAATCTAACAACCTAGTATATTTAACGTAATCAACCCGATATATTTTTACTGTTTAGGGTTTTCTATATTATTATCCCTATGCCCAATTTTGGACACATAACATAATGTGCCTCAATTTTATCTGTTCGAAAATTAAACTTTGTGTCCTTTGTGAGTACAAGCATCTCTAGTCTAATACTCAATAGGATATACGATGTACGATGTATTATATATCTTTTATAGTACTTTTAATTTACCCAGCACTTTATGTAAATGTTTTAATTCCTGAAAAAACATTTTACATTGCCAAAACATCTAAATTTAAATTATAAGGGTCTCTAGATTTTACCCTAAAATTAACCTAAAAACTCCATTACCCTAAAATTACCCTAAGGCCAGTAAAATTACCCTAAAAAGAGTAATTACTCTAAAAGTGGCAACACTGGCCGTCTTATACTTACCATCAAAGGCTACCACACATAATCGTTCATTCTGGAGGATATTTTTTTAAACAAAACATCTGACCAAAGACAAATAAAGAATAACATAATTTGTAAGGAAAGGATTTGATTGGTTGTTGCCATGGGAGCATAGTTGACAGAGGGTCAAAATGGTGGTCAGCATGTAAGCTGCAGTCTTTTACTCCAGGCGAGACCTCTATATATATTTTTTGGGTGGGACGGTGTCAAAATCTCCCATTTAATTAATTGAGACCCGTGATAATTGAAGTCTTTAAATTAATATCGTGCCGCATTTTAGGCAAATCATGATGGTAAACTTAACTTTATAATCTTAAGACATATTTTATACGTAATTTTATTGTTTATCTCAAAGCAAAGCTATGATTTAAGTTAAATTAAAACACCCTTTTATTATAGCTTTGGAAATAGTGTTGAAAACAAGCCGCCTTGTACGTCGAATGACACCACCCCACCAACAAGTTGACACCTCAACAGGACAAAATACCAAATATGACGGCACGCTTTATGAAGGTTATTTGTCAGAGAGTAGTGACTCCTGTAGTATTATATTTTAATTCATTGGATCTACAACATCATGGAGGTGAAACTAGAAGGAGTGTTTGAAAATGTGTAGAGTTTTATGTAGATTAGGCCTACATCAATTAATTTTATATTTTTATCGTCTAAAACATATAAACAATTCTTTGTATAAAAGTATAAATTAAAAATGACTGAAAAACTGTATTGAAAAGCGCTAATTCAGGATTAAAATATTGTAGTCCGAATTTTGAGGCTAATGGTCCGAACGCTACAGTGTCATCATATCTTATTTATAGGTTATTTATTATAATTGTCACTAGTCAATGCGTTGGTGTAAAAATTAATGTTTTTATTAAGTATAAGAAGGGATTTTTAGGCCTTTGTTGAAGGATTTGTTGTTATTAAAAGTAGCACTAGCACTGCTTTACTGCTTTTAACACCAACATTTATCCCTAGGGCTGATTGTCATTGGAGTAGGTTATATTGAATATTAAACTGTGTTAATGTGAATCATGTCAATTATACATTATTTTACTGGATTTTTCAACTAGGAAATAAAAGAAATTTCTTAAACTTATTCATTCAGATAATGTGTAACTTCTTTAGATACTATCACAAAATAACCAAACAAGATATATATAACATGTGGGTAAACCTGGGCGGCGAAAAGGACAAAGATTATAGCGGGGGGGGAGGGCGGCAAATTTCCTAATAGCCCTTAGGCGGCAATTACTTAAATCCGCCACTGACTCCGCCCTACTACAACTGAGAAGGGACCTAGGCCACGGCAACACCTCGTGTTTTCGGTACCGGTCTACAGTGCTAGAGGCGCTTCACAGCGGCAAGGCGCAAAACTACGGATTTCCAGCGCGCCAACTTCAAATAAGCGACATAATTTTTAACACGGGACCTGTTCTTCTTATACGACTCTGTATTCATTGTTTACATCCAGTGGCGGATCCAAGGGGGGTGAGGGGGGCGATTGCCCCCCCTTCAAGCTCAGAAATTGTTGTTATATACTGTATAAAATAGTGCAGTTATTTAATTTGCAGCTGGTTAAATGTGTTTCGATTAATTCTTTATTGCAATCCAATTTATGCATTGCCCACTATAGGTTATTTTTCTAAACGGTCTATATGCATAATAAAGTTGTGGAATCAAACATAAACAGTTAGTGGGAGTGATAATTTCGTTCTGGTGTCACCTGACAGTTGGCTACACTGACGTGACGACGCGACTGCCCTTACCCTGCTCTTTTTACCCGCGAAACCACCGTCGCGTTACTTGGGATGTTTGTGGGTGCCGGCAA
The DNA here is from genome assembly GCA_963675035.1 of Allygus modestus. Taxonomy (NCBI): domain Eukaryota; kingdom Metazoa; phylum Arthropoda; class Insecta; order Hemiptera; family Cicadellidae; genus Allygus; species Allygus modestus. The sequence goes on from OY776112.1 coordinate 474,891,600, forward strand.
GCGTCAAGATTAACGTTGTGTAATGTGCATTCTGTTGGGAGTGTCAATGTGTCAATCAGATCAATCAGATCTCAGATAGCGGTAGCTCGAGTGAGCGGGGCGGTGACGTGCATAGGTGCACAGGTGCAGGCACAGTGGTGCGTACGTGACGTAACCATGACAACGGGAGTTTGACCGTGCATCCACTGTGTCCACGTGATATTATTAGCCATCATACCCTTACACTGCACATGCACGCTGTTCCGCCTTTTCTGTCTTAGTTCAGTACACTTTAGTGCATGTTGGGCTTAACTGTTATTTTTAATATTTGGTTACTTTTTCATATTACAATTAGGCTATTATTTGTAACAATACAAATCGGTGAAGGGGGGTTATTCCACCATTAAGTTCGCCCCCCCCTGACGCTAAAGCTGGATCCGCCACTGTTTACATCGCTGGTAAAAAATAACAACAAATTAGACCAGTTCACGACAAAATTATAGTAACCTAACCTCACCTAACCCCGCAGAGCGCTGTATGGTGGCTGTTTGTTGTGCAACATAATTATAAATAAATGGATTTGTAAAAACAAAATAAAGTCTAAACTAAACAGAAATTTTAGACCCCAAAAAGTAAGCATCAAAAGTAGGATTCAAACCCGTGACCACATGATCTTGAATCATCTGACTACATATCCAATGGGCTACTTGGCTAAATTCATTCGATAGAACAAACAATCGGTTAATTACATTTTCCAATATCGTAACAAACGATATTCGTGATATTGAACCTCCCGTGTAGGCGATAATGTGCTCACCTTGTTTTGTAACAGCTGATTTATATAAACCTCATGTGAGCAAATTAGTAACGCCTACACGGGCTGTTTATTTAATGTGACACAAAAATAATGGTTTAAGCCAAATGTAGCCATTATGCAACTTTCTAAAACTGTACAAATTTAAATGGGCCAAAATACTCAAAATTACTCCTTCTCCGATGAATAGCGGCTAAACGGAAGATCGGATCTTAAATATGGCGAAAAATCGTTAGTTGGAAAGTAAATTTTCTACAACTTTTGTATTTAACATTTTTTGTCATCTATCTCTTACCATTTCCGTACAAAAAGTGCTCTGAAAAATTGGAATTTCCCCCACCCCAAAAATGCCTCAAAAACTGAAAAATGTTAACTTTTGGCAATTTATCGACAGTTTCTCGTCAAGAGCTTATTCAAGTATGGGGTTGAGGGGGGTTCGATTCCGGGAAGTGCCTATAGTTTATGTCAGTGAATGAGTGAGTGAGTGAGTGAACCCGTCTAGCTTTATACAAGTAGATTTAAAATTGACCTTATCCTCCATAAGAATAACAGCGTACTGTGTTTAGCACTTTCAATAAATATCTCGGTAACGTGGAGCAGCTATCAAAGCACCAAATTGTTTTTAGCGAATTTCCCCTATAGGGAAGAAGCTGTTACCGTAGGTGGCATGGTAAGACTTAAGCCCGAGACCATGATAACTTTTTATTTTGAGGTCCCCAGATGTCAAAAACACTATTCTTCAAATGTATATATATGTGTGTGTGTGTGTGTCCGTTACCGCGATAACTTTTGAAAGAAACGCCCAATTTTGATGAAATTTGGCACAAATGTGGAGAGTAACATTTATGACTTTAGTTCGAAAACCAGATCGATCGGACTATGGGAGGGGGGTTTTTGGGGGGTTTTAAATGTTCCAAAAATCAGTTTTTTGAATTTTTCCCACTACAATTTTAAAAACACTTAATTTTGGTTACAGCCATTTCATAGAGCTTAAAAAACAAATAATTTGGTATTTTAAATCATTAACCTAGGTTAAGTGGTAGTAGAGAAAAGTAAAATACCCCCGTAGCAGCAAACCTGCGTACTCAGCGAATTTCCAATGCATATATATATGTATCTTAATACCACATAAAGCCACAAACCAAGTTTCATCAATATACATTCATAAATAAACGATTTATGATATTTTAATTATTCTCCATAAGAATAACATGGCGGCTGAGTATGCAGGTTTTCTGAAGCAAGGAACACAAAAAATGGGGTTTTACACAAATATCAATATAACTCATGTAGGTAAAGTCACATACCAAATTTCATTAATTTATTTTCATAATGAAGGCAGATAACACGTTACTTATTCTCCATAAGAATAACATGGGGCTTAGTACGCAGGTTTGCTGCTATGGGAGCCTTGGTTAAAAAATTGTTTTTTTGAGCAAATATCAATGATCCACAACCAGATGAAGCCGTATACCAAGTTTCGTCAGGATACGTTCATAAATAAGCGAGATATAAAATTTTTATATTCCTCCATAAGAATAACATTAGACAACGTACTGTGTTTAGAACTTTCAATATATCGGTAACCAATTGACGTAGAGAAATGATCAAAATACCAAATTGTGTGTTGTTTAAGCTGAATCCAATGGGAAAAGCTAAAATTTGACTATTTCCAAAATTATATATAACAAATTCAATAAACCCATTTTTGGGGTACAAACCCCCCCCCCAAAATACCCCTTTGGATAAAGCGATCTGTCTGGTTTTCGAACTTAAAGTCATAAATGTTGCTTTACACGTTTATACCAAATTTCATCAAAATCGGATAATTTTTACGAGAGTTATCGTGCTCACGGACACATATATATATATATATATATATATATATATATATATATATATATATATATATATATATACTAGCTGATGTACCCGTCCTTCGTACGGGTTGTATATAAATGGTAGATTAACTAAAAATATTACAATCCCACATAATTTTACCATATTAAAATTACATTTTACACTTTTAAAGTAGAATTAAATTAAAGTTAACGAAATATACTATGGCAGATAATTCGGGTACTGTTGTCAAGTCGAGGAACTCTGTCGGGTAGTGAACGGTGTGGTTTTTGGGACTCCAAATCGGTACGCGTAATACTTTGGATTCGATTTTAGAAATAAAAGAACTCAAGTACAACAAAATATTAGCCCCGTTTGATTAAACATTTAAAATACTTTGATACATTAATCTTTACATTCCAATAAATTAATAGTAATGTAACGAAATATTTAACTTTAAAAACATTGACAAACCACTTTTAAAATCACCATTCTTGCCAGGTCCTGTTTTCATTATAATTGTAAATAAACAATTTAAACTTGGAAAAATCATATGTTTTATTTAAATTTATTATTAAATTATTATTATTATTATATTTATTAAATTTATTTAAATAAATGTAAATCAATATATACGAACTGTTCTAACAGTGAACAGTTAACAGTTCATGGTTAAATGAATGGTATTAAATATTGTATATGTCCGTTACTCCCTTTGGAATAGACCTACATTTGTGTTGATCTCTGTTGCTTGTTCATTGGTGGACGTGAGGATGGCACAATCACAGAGCCAGGCACTTTCCAGATTAAACTGTTTATGAACCTCGGTGTAACAAACTGTAAATCAATAAATCCTGTGATTCATCGATAGTGCCGAGTGAAGAATAGATGATTCTGAGAACTTAATTTGTTTTTCGATGTCCCAATCTCAACTTTTAAAAGCGCATAAGAAAACTGATCAACCCCTTAATCTTCTCAAAAATACATTTTCATATTTACTGTTAAGTTCAGACGCTCACTGGTCGGCTACATAAAATATATTTTTAGAGAGGCGTAGACTCGTCCACTTATGTCTCACTTACGACAAAGGGTCTGTGTGAGATCTCCAGAGAACAACACCGTGACTCCCCATGATGTTGTTTCTTATTTCCTTTAAGGCATCAAATTTCAGCTCTACTGGTTCAGTAGTTGGTGTGTTATGACTTATATTAAAGCACTTATATTAAAGGCTATTGGGCCAGAGTCATTGAGTATATTTGTGTCTGGAGTAGGTAAATGTCTGCACTGAGCTATCAGCTACATTCCTACCGAATTTCAGATCCATCAGTCCAAGAGTATGTGCAAGATTGTTAAAATATTTTATTTTGAAATTCCGGGGGGCGAAGCCCTTAAACATTTTCGTAACAGGAATAGGCTTGCGTTTTTTTCTGATGAATTAGTTATGATCCTACCGAAAATTAACTTACAAAGGTCCAGTAAGTACTAATACTCATAAAATTGCCATAAAAGTAAATTAGCGAAGAACCCTATAGGACTTTTTTAAACGTATTCTTATTGTGAATCTGCAGCATAAGGGGAACCACCATCCAAAATTGTATCTTCAATAGACATTGTCGTTTCTTAGATAAAGTGATCACTATGTCAGTGAATGCATGAGTCTGACAAATATAGATTTAGATCATATATCCACTAATGTTATTTATTACCAATCTTCACTCAACGTTTTAAAAAAGAACTAAAAAACCTATTTATAGAATAACTATGCCATCATCTGGTTCAATATAAATAAATGCTTTGTCCATAAGAATAGCATAGGATCTTTAAAACCCTATGGGGCAGTGTCCTAAGGTAATTTAAAACAATCCAATTAGCCTAAAACCTTCTAACGCACATATAGAACATAGAAAAAAAGTTGCATAAAATCGGTGCACCCGTTTTCCTGTGAAAAGCGAACAAAACATGGCCAAAACCGCACAAAATCACGTTTTTGAGCGGCCGCCATTATTTTTAAAAAGGTGTATGCCAGTTTATAGTGCCCTAAAACCTTTTCACGCATATATAGAACAAAGAAACAAAGTGTTATTAATGTCAGTGCACCCGTTTTCCAGTGAAAAGCGAACAAAAACACGTCTTTGAGCGTTACCGGCAGACAGGCAGTTAGACAGACAGACATAAATTGAGATAAGATTTGTTTTGGTTTCCCTAGGGTGTAAAACGTGAAAATATGCAAAAATTTCATAATTCCAAGCAATGTACAGACAAAACTCTAATTTTATTTATATATAGATTAATTATACGGTATATTGAAATAAATATATATAAACTTGATGTACACGTTCTTCGCACAGGGGTTTTCCTTACCCGTTCTATAGTCAATGCAAATTTAATTTTAGTTAGCTTGAAACAGCTGTTGTTCTTGCTTCTGCTCTTTAATCTGTCAAATTTAAGTGTCCACAGCTGTTCGCATTACAGTTTCTGAATGTTTACTTTCTTCTGAAATGTAAACATTGAAACTTAGGACGTTCACGGGGCGTAGCCCGAGGGGATTATAAGGAAGTGAATAGGCCTATATGTTGCATGGGTTCAAGATCTACCTATGTGTAAAGTTTCAGCCCAGTCGGTTCAGTAGTTTTTGCGTTCATCCGGAACATCAGACAGAACAGACAGACAGACAGACAGACAGACAGAAACCACCTCTTCTTTATAATATTATATATATATATATATATATATATATATATACAGTTTCGAACGAATGGTGTTTTTGGGGTCTGGGGACCTCAAAACGAAAAGTTATCATGGTCCCGGGCCTAGGTCTTACCATGCCGACTACGGTAATAGCTTCTTCCCTATAGGGGAAATTCGCTAAAACGCGTCCATAAAATTTCCCATGTTAATCTTATGGGAAAAAGGTTTTTGGATTTTCCTCAGATAATTTTACTAAAAACTTCACATTTATTTTTACCAATCAGTTTAGCTCTACCAGTGACTACATAAACTACAATTGTAGTTTATGTAGTCATTGGCTCTACAAAACAATCAATTCAATAAAATAAATAAAATTTGATATCTCGATTATTTATGAAAGTATATTGATGAAACTTGGTATGTGGCTTCAAATATTTATGTATATTGATATTTGCAAAAAATATTTTTTGTTGATTTTCCCCGTAGCAGCATACTCGGCCCCCACGTTATTCATATGGAGAATAAGTAAAGTTGTATTTCTCTCTTAGTTATGAACCTAAATTAATAAAACTTGGTATGTAGCTGCACTTGGTTGAGTTATACTGATAATTGCAAAAATACACATTTGTTATCTTCCTCGTTGCAGCAAACCTGCGTACTCAGCCCTAATGTTATTCTTATGGAGAGTAAAAAAAATGCTATATATCACTTATTTATGAATGTATTTTTGTGAAACTTGGCAAGTGGCTCTATGTAGTAGTGAGACACACATATATGCATTGGAAATTCGCTGAGTACGTAGGTTTTTTGCGACGGGGGTATTTTTTTCTAAGCTGAATCCATTGGTGCAAACTGAAATTTGATTTACATAAAAATGATATGTGAAATATTCTTTCAATTTTGAGGTACAAACCCTTCCCCCCCAAACCCTTTCTTTGGATGGTGCGATTCACCTGGTTTTCGAACTTGATAAAATAAATCCTGCTTTACAACACCGTACTAAATTTCGGGCCTTTTCTGAGAGATTTATTGTGTTAACGTTCACACAATCATATCATACTAATACTATAAATGTGAAAGTGTGGATGTTTGTGCGTAACTCTGAAGTTCCAACTACTGGACCGATTGAGCTGAAATTTTGCAGGAATAGAGGCAATGTACCAGAGATAGACATGGGCCTATTTTTATTTTGAAACTCCACTAGGGCAATGCCCCACGGGGGTTCAAAGTTCCCATGTATTCCTTATGGTCATTCATTTTTGTTTGAGCTGATAAAAATACAAACAGCTGATCTTGATTCGTAGTAGTTCCTTAGGCTAACCACAGAATGCAGCACACAAAACTAGCATAGTTTTAGCGAATTTCCCCTATAGGGAAGAAGCTATTACCGTAGGTCTCATGGTAAGACTTAAGCCCGAGACCATGATCACTTTCCATTTTGAGGTCCCCAGATGCCAAAAACACCATAATTCAAATTTATATATATGTATATATATGTGTGTGTGTGTGTGTGTGTGTGTGTGTGTGTGTGTGTGTGTGTGTATGTCCATAAGCACGATAACTCTCGTAAAAAAGGTCCGATCTTAATGAAATTTGGTACAAATATGTAAAGCATCATTTATTTGAACGAGTTCGAAAACCAGACGAATCGCACCATCCCAAGGGGGGTTTTTGGGGGGTTTTGTACCCCAAAAATGGTTTTTTTGGGGTTTCCACATGTAATTTTTATTTAAATCAAATTTTAATTTTTACCATTTAATTCAGCATAAAAAAACAAACAATTTGGTGTTTTTATCATTGCTCTACGTCAATTGGTTCCTGAGATGTTGAAAGTGCTAAACACAGTACGTTGTCTAATGTTATTCTTATGGAGAAAAAGAAAAATTTTATATCTCTCTTATTTATGAACATAAACTGACAAAATTTGTTATATGGCTTCACCTGGTTGGGGTTTATCGTTGTTTGCACAAAATACAAAATTTGCACGTATGGATCCCGTAGCAGCAAACCTAGGTAATCGGTCCCCATGTTATTCTTATGGAGAATAATTAAAATGTTATATATCGCTTACTTATGAATGTATATGAATGAAACTTGGTATGTGACTTTACTTAGATGAGTTCTAATGATATTTGCATAAAAACCCATTATTTTGTGTTCCTTGTTGCAGCAAACCTGCGTACTCATCCCCAATGTTATTCTTATGGAGAATAATTAATATTTTTAATATCGCTTGTTTGTGAATATATTTCTTATGAATCCTGTTAAGTGTTAATGTTTTATGTTATATATTCATTGGAAATTCGCTGAGTATGCAGGTTTGCTGCGAAGGGGGTATTTATAAATAATTTGCGAGGCGAAGCCTGCGGGTAACAGCTAGTACCTATTCAAAATAACGTTTTATACCTATATAAAATTTGAACGAATGTTTTTGGCACCTGGGGGTCTCAAAACGAAAAGTTATCATGGTCTGGGCCTTAAGTCTACGGTTATAACTGTTTTCCCTATAGCGGAAATTCGCTAAAAACGGTAAGCAACGTCAGAATAGAAAGACTATAACCAGATTCTCCTGAAAATGAAAATATAAAATATGTATTTAACCTTGCCTAAGTCAATTTCAAAGAAAGTCATGAATGATTTTTCAACGCTATCAAGCTGTTTCAACTGGAGTTTAAAGCTATTATGTTGCTCAACGGTGATATTTCAAGGAACTTCAAGGCTGAATCGATAAATAACCGGTCTAATGACCGGCTTTCATGAGCCGTCCTACGTGAGGTGCGTTAACTGGATTACAATACACTTTTAACTCAATTGTTGTTGAGAAATCTATTTTTATGCCATCTATAGTTGGAAAACTAGCAAATAAAAACCATGTTTGCTAGCAGCATTGATGAATGTATGGAGGTTTTAGATGAGGAGAATAATGTTGCAGGTTAGCTCATCAGCTTTCAAAGAAGTCGCGTACATGCAAACCGATCACATAAGTATCTACTCCTGAATTGAAATTTGTCTATTTGTGAAGTTTTTATCTATTTTGTTACTTAACAATAAGCGACCCAAACAGTATTTACTTCTTCGAACTTTCTCCCGGCAGAGTCAGGAAGATCATCTTCTGTTTCACTTTATCTGCCGGATTCCGGATTATATCCTTTTGTTAGGGTGCCATTCCCGTGTTCCTCTGTACGATGATTATGCCGTAAATTAATCTTTTAATTACCGCACTAAGCCGCTACTGCAGCTACCCTTGTTACCTTCGAAGTAGTTCGTCCAACTACTTTACATGATATAGTCCAGATTTGTTAATGCGATCATTTGTCTTTTGGAGTTTAAAATCAAAATAACATAATCATAACAGGAATCCCTAAGCAGTCTGTTAACAGACAGTAACACTCACTTGTGACAACTCTAGTGGGACGTTCAGGAAAGTTTATCCTCGTGAAATATTTAAACAATCTTACATACCGGTATTAAACAAATAAGGCGATTTTTGTGAGCAAGTTACCGGCGACACTATTAGGTCTTGAATGATTGTTTTATTTGGGAGCCCTTAACGGATAGATGTGCCTTTTGGGGGTTCGGAAAACATCCACATTCAGGACTTAGCCCCCTGGGCTCTCAAAGTTACAATATTAATCTTATGGTAGAGTATAAATCAATTGAATTGACTACGCAACAGCTCTCGATACTAACAAAACACAGTAAATAAGCTAGAACAGCTGTTTTAAGCTAACTTCTGGAATAGCACCACATTGTAAACTAATAGGACAACGAGCTCAGTAATCACGAAAGAACATTATTTTCTCGAGTTTGAGCAACTGGTTTCGCTTGTTTTCTCATAGGACCAACAGAGAGAAAAAAACCTTTACATACTACCATTAAAATAAATGATCTGGAATAGAGCGGACGTTCCTATCAAGTTTTCCCCATGTACGATTCCATTTCGGGGAATCTGTAAAAATAAGTGTTTCAAAACTGATAATTACCAACGGAATCACCTTTGTACGTAATTCAAGTCTGATCAAGTACCTCTTACCCCAAAAGAGGAAACCAGATTCCGCCTGACGCCGCGACCCCGCCGGTTGCATCAGCTACCAGCTACAGCTACTTACAGGTACTAGGTACAAGGTAGCCGGTAGCAGGTGGTCCACAATCTGTTGAGGCCGTTACTTTCTCGGCCGCTAATAACCACTCAATTTTCGCACCGTTCATTTGGTATGCAAAGCGCCCAGTGGCCGCACACCTGGCTCTTTGATCGCCTCCCTGTAATCACTGCGATACCGCCTATAAATAGATGATTGCCGCTCCGGACGCTGGGAATTACGAGGTCTGATAAAGTTGAACGTTCTAATTTGTTCCCAGAAGGATTTTATTGGCTCTAAAGGGTTGGTTGGAAAAGGTCTAACTGGAAAATGTGCCATGGGTTTACCGAAAGTTGGAAATGAAGTTCCACGTCGTTGTATAAGTGATACACTCGCACTTTAATCTCTTAATCTTAATCTCTCTGCGAGACGCCAACCCAACTACACAACTAGGGCGTATTTTAAGGCGAGTATGAATGAATGATGAGTGTAGAGTGGGTGAGATGCCTTGAGTAGCCTTGTTACGTACCAAGACCGACTAGTTAATATTTAGCTAGAATCAATGTGTAGTCCTTTGACCAATGACAGCCAGATCCAGTATGAACCTTAACACAAAACTTTCTCAGAATTTTGCTCAGGATCGATCTGACGAACTTCAGTTTAGGAAGCGAGTAAGCTAACCACTGTGATACTCAGCCACCTAGTGTGGAATAGAGTTGTGCTAGTGGTAATTCGAGGGCCCTAGACAATGATTTCCAGCGGTTGTGCTAGTGGTAATGCGAGGGCCCTAGACAATGATTTCCAGCGGTTGTGCTAGTGATAATGCGAGGGCCCTAGACAATGATTTCCAGCGGTTGTGCTAGTGGTAATGCGAGGGCCCTAGACAATGATTTCCAGCGGTTGCGCTAGTGGTAATGCGAGGGCCCTAGACAATGATTTCCAGCGGTTGTGCTAGTGGTAATGCGAGGGCCCTAGACAATGATTTCCAGCGGTTGTGCTAGTGGTAATGCGAGGGCCCTAGACAATGATTTCCAGCGGTTGTGCACATGTCTCATGCGTAATTTAGACGAATTCTGACGTTTTCCCATTCCCTTTTGTTTATAGAGGCTATTTGTTATTTTTCAATGACTGCTTGCGAAATTTGAGAAAGTATTTTCAGGAGTTCCTTAAACCGAGACTGAACCCTTTTTAATAACCCTCTTTCATAATTCTGTCACTTTCATTAACATGATCCATGGGGCTCTAAAGATTTGGTGTACCCCATTAAATGAAAGAACGAAAAACAACAAATGGTCTGTGCAAGTTGACAGTTTTACTCATAACATAACCATCATGAAATTGGTTCAATAAAGTCGGAAACTTTATATTTTCATCAAGATTACTGTCCTATTACATATAAACGAAGCCTGTTTTGCACAACAAACTGAAACAATCGTTCAATATACGAAGTTGAACCATCCAATTAAATTCTCACAAGATCTATATGGAACCAGTACCTAGAAACGGTAGGCCTATTACATTGATATATTCAGGAAAACTTCGATCCATTAAGGTCTCTTGTAGAACTAGGCCAATATTTTCCAAATTTGATTAAAATATTAATCAATTCGATTTCGATGTCAAAACAGTCATCTATCAGAACCGCCGAGATCCTCTATGTTTAACTCTTAAATTATCATAGTTAATCCTATACTCTAATATGAGTAAGGTTTGCTTGCTTGCTTGCGTGCTTGCTTGCTTGCTTGCGACACGGATCTCAAAAACGGCTCCAACGATTTCCTTCAAATGTTCGAAATAACTCATTTTTGGGATAAAAATAAGTTCTAGACAGGCCTCATCCCCAGAAAAAATCAAATAATGTAAAATAACTAAAATGAAAAGTTAAAAAAATTAACATTGGGCTTATGGAGTTTCAAATCAAAACAAAAGAATTGTATCAGTTGTTCATAATCAACCAGGGAACTGTCAAAGGGACTCGTGTTGTTTATGATTATTAACATGTGGTTTCCTGAGAGCAGAGATTAGAAGATTTGAGTGAAGATTACATATATACGGGTAGTAAAATAAATCAAAGGGACATTGACTTATAAATAACAACTGGAGTGACCTTAAAAATGCAGGAAAGAGGCAAATTAAGAGGGAAAGAGTTGGGGGAAGTGGTGAAATATTACTCCCAGTCATCTAAACAAACTGAGTGACCTTCCCCGAGCAAAGCTCGGCCCCCATGAACTCTATTTTGTTATGTAAGTATGTTTTAATGAGTTTCCTTCCAACACCTTGTAACTACCAGTGCAAACGTCCACATAACGTACTCTCAGCCTACCCTGGCATTACCATATCCTTGATCCCCAGTCTGCAGTCCAGCCCACCATGATATCACCTGACCACCTCAAGGTCCTCACTTTCTGATTACCTCAACTGTTCGAACCTCGCGAAACCTGACGCTTCCTTCACTGCTGCGAAATATATCAATACCGACCTTGCGTCTACGTTTCGTATATATACGCATCTGCTTGACTGTTGGCGTATCCGGACTCACAGAACCTTAAATTTCAAATTCCTCGGGGTTTTTGTCCTTAAGTAGGTTTATGAGCAGTAGAAACTCCCTTGATTTATATTTTAGTGGGGTTAATATCAATTGCCAAGTTTCACAGCTGCTTTAAGTATTCAATGATTTAGTTCTAGAACTAAAACATCACTTTAATCACTCTGTTGTCCGTCATATGTTGTGGGAGCTGAATACATCAAACCTCAACTTGAGATTACCTCTTTTGGGGCCGAGTACACAAATATATAATTTAAATTCAAGCACCCCCTCTTTCTGCACCATAATTCATCCATATTTGCCCCGTATATATGTCTTCACTTTTCAAGTGGGTTTTCTAGAAAAATTAGATTTTTCCTAGGGTAACTTTTCTTCGTTTAGAATTCATTGTAGGTTACGCTGGGTTTTATGTTATTCAAGAAATGATTGCGGACATTTTCATTCACTGATTAGTAAAAACAAAGTTTCATGGTCGTTTCGGGATCTGGAACCTGATACCGTCTTCAGGTGGAAAGAATACAATTGCTTGAGTTCCCGCCGAGTGCACTTGTGAACTAGTATTGTCTCGTTTGTATTCATCTGTTTCCACCTCAAGACGGGATCAAGTTCCAGATCCCGAACGGCGATAAACTTATTACTAATCAGTGATGGGAAATGTCCACAATGATTGCTTAGATACCACTACTATCCCTTATTCCAAGATACACTTTGCACTCGTTGCACTGCTTGTTTCACTTAGGATACTGTTTTGTAACCACCGTCACGTGACCAGGCAGTCGTTGCCTTTTATTCTTGTTTGCGGTCACGTCCGCTCTCCTCGGGAATTCTTAATGTCATCATTCTAGGCGTTTCTTATTACTCTTTTTATTAAAAGGACTGCATTTTTTTATTATTGTTCGCAAAACGGACCTTATATTGCAACTAAAGAGTTCGAAATTGTGTACAAACTACTAAAATATTTTAGTTTTATTAGAATGAACTGACATTATCGAATTAATTAGCTCTGTATATTAGCTCTGTATTTAGCTTGCTACATTAAGTCATTCAAACAGATACTTATCGCGTTTTTTAAATTAATAGGCCCTTCTCCGTTATACGTACACCACTATCAACATAATAAATTTGATCCTGAGCGAAATTTGAATGTTCTCTACTATGGAACAGTCTGTTTTAGCGAATTTCCCCTGTAGGGAAGAAGCTATTACCGTAGGTCTCATGGTGAGACTTAAGCCCGAGACCATGATAACTTTTCATTTTGAGGTCCCCAGATGCTAAAAACACCATTCGTTCAAATTTTTATATACTGTATGTATATATATATACATATATATATATATATATATATATATATATATATATATATATGTCCGTAAGCACGATAACTCTCGTAAAAAAGGTCCGATCTTAATGAAATTTGGTACAAATGTGTAAAGTACCATTTATTTGAACGAGTTCGAAAACCAGATGAATCGCACCATCCGAAGGATTCGAAGGGTTTTTGGAGGGTTTTGTACCCCAAAAATGTGTTTTTTGGGGTTTTCACATGTAATTTTAATTTAAATCAAATTGTAATTTAAACCATTGAGTTCAGCTTAAAAAAACAAACAATTTGGTATTTTGATCATTGCTCTACGTCAATTGGTTACCGAGATATTGAAAGTGCTAAACACAGTACGTTGTCTAATGTTATTCTTATGGAGAAAAAGAAAAATTGTACATCTCGCTTATTTATTAACATAAACAGGTGAAATTTGGTATATGGCTTGATCTGGTTATGGTTTATTGTTGTTTGCACAAAAAAAATTGTTCACCTATGGTTCCTGTAGCAGCAAACCTAGGTACTTGGTCCCCATGTTATTCTTAAGGAAAGTACTTGAAATGTTATATATCGCTTATTTATGAATGTATATGGATGAAACTTGGTATGTGACTTCACTAAGATAAGTTCTATTGATATTTGCATAAAACCCCATTATTTTGTGTGCCTTGTTGCAGCAAACCTGCGTACTCTTCCCTAATGTTATTCTTAAGGAGAATAATTAATATTTCAAATATCGCTTGTTTGTGAATATATTTCTTATGAATCCTGTTAAGTGTTTTAATGTGTTATGTTATATATTCATTGGAAATTCTCTGAGTATGCAGGTTTGCTGTGACGGAGGTGTTTTCTTCATTGTATTGTATTAATTATGTTTTATATGAATCACCTTACGTTCGAAGGGCATTTTAAGGACGGCCTTAGACAGTAACTACAACAGGGTTTGGACATCATTATATTTTAAAAACGATTAAAAAATACCATTGGCGATATCCAAAAACAAAACAAAATCAGGAAACACGTTGGCAACACGTATTTCGGCACTTTCCTTCAAGATGATGTTACACAGTATAACTTGTCCCCTTACTGCGGCACTCATGTCGTTGACAACTCCCTCGCAGCAAGGAGCAAATGTAACGTTGTTGTTTAATCAACGAGAGGGACTCATCGCCATAAACTCTCATCTGCTGTGTTGAAGAGAACAACCAGATGGCTTTATGTATTTGATCAGAACCATCACTTACTCTGTAGACATATCTGAGATGAAGATTGCGTTACCCCATGACAAGGAACGTTGCTTTCATTTTATTCTCAGGGTGGTTTCATTATTTGCATACTTTAAATTTAAATTTCTTGAAATATACAAACCTTACAAAAAATGACACCAAGCGGGTCAATATGATTGATTCTTTGAATTTACGTAAAACCCGTCTTAAATTTCTCATTTGTTATTTCAGATACCAAGGCCGATTATACGTAACGGTTCGAACGGTTATTGCTATTAATGCATTAAAAACATCGTGTAAACTTATTTTATTCTTGGTTGATTGGTTGCTTGCTTGCTTACTTGTTTGCAACTCTGATCACATGATCGGTTCGAACGATTTCCTTCAAATGTTGTAATTAACTCATTTCTGGGACGAAAATAAGTTTTTGGCGGGTCTCATTCGATATTGGAGTTTAAAATCAAAACAAAAGAATCTTAACGCTGTTTGTATATAAACAATCAGTGAACTGTCAGTTTAAATATTAACATGTGTTTCCTGAGAGCAGTGACTAAAACCATTGATTGAAGATTGCATATAGAGTGGTATTTTTCAAATGAGTCAAAGGGTCATTGAGCTATAATAACAAAACTATATAGAGTGACCTTAAATATGCAGAACAGAGGGAAATGAGCTAAGCAAATCTGCTCGTCAGTAGAGGGGCTTGGTGAAAAATTTTTCCAAATCATCTAAACAAACTGACTGGTCTTCCCCGAGCAAAGCTCGGCCCCGGGTCCTGTCTAGTATAAACTAAACACACCTCGAATTTAATTTAACATGCACTAATTAAATACACATATTTTGTCTCTTTCGTATGATAAAACTAGTATAGGCCTATTGCATGTTTTCATTTTAAAAATTAGTAAAATATATTTGTAGAGCCCATTACGTGCCCGGCAGCAAAGAACCGGCACTGTAACTCATTGGAACCTAATTACGGAATTGTTGCGTGAAATGCACGTGAAACTAACACAAGAAGAGTAAACATTAACACAATGTGTAGTGCATTATAATTTTAATAAAAAAGCTTGTTATGTTCATGTAAAAATTAAAAACTGTTTATTGACCTTCCTTCATAATTTGCCATACAACAAACATATGATTATAAATAATTCATTCAACATATGTTAACTAAAACACTCTTGCATCGACTTTAACAAGCGAACATGGACGAGTGTCTAAAATGGTAATTTCAAAGCGACGATGAGTTCTGAGCAAAATCCAGATCCAGGTTCATCCTTCAAAACTTTCCCCGATCCTGGTCGTTAGAGTTTCTCCCCAGTTGGTATTCCCGGCGCGGCGATGAGCTCAGCGGCTGGCGGCTTGGCGGGAAAGTGTATTGATTCATTGATTGTACGGATTTAATTAGTTTCCCCGCATGTATCACTGGGTAGGAGGAGTCCCCGCCACTTCCGCCACTGCCGCTTCCGGTTTTGCATATGCAGATTGGATATCTTAGACGTTACGCAACGACCGAAGATTAAAGAGTGAAGTCCCTCTCGGCAAATATAAGTTGAACCTCATATATTTTAATATTTAATTTTGAGTAAATGGGAATATTTGGTGAGTAAGATTGGTATTGAATAATTTGACCACGCAGTGAGTGGAAATAGTTTTTCCCCCACCTACTGAATGGCTCCCGCCAGTAACGTTGTAAGCGACAAATTTCACAAAATCAAGATTTCTATGCAGTAAGGTTGGAAACGACATCCTAAACTAGTGCAGGGTATTCATTTGTTGCTATCTTTTAAGTTGGCAGTACTAGGACCAGTGGAAAACCACGAGTTTTAGGTCTCTCCTTGTAGTAACGTTGCATGTGTTCGGGATGGCAACACCACCGCGGGCGAGTCTTTTGCCCTCGGATATAAATTGGCTAAACCGCAATAAAAAAACGTCCAATTAACATTCAAAACTGGTCCAGGAATGTTTCAAAAGTAAACAAGAATGCCATGGAACCCTACATCGGTGAAAATAACAAACCTGTACCCCGGAAACTGCTAGCAGGTGAGTACGTGCAGAAACGTTATAACCACCAAGTGCCCAAAACTCTTGTTTATCATAAAACAAAACATTAGCAGTGTTACAAGTCTTAAGCTTAAAAATTAAAGGGCTCAAGGCTGTTTACAAGAAATGTGTTTTATTTAATTTTATGTTATACATTATGTCTTTTGTTTAGTTCAATTTTGCCATAAAATAAATGTAGTTTCAAGGTAAATCTTTAACTTTTATTGATTATAACCGGTTTTATCTTGTAAGTTTAAGGCAAATATCTGACTTTTCCATTTTAGGATATGTACAATATGTATTTATTAGTGTTTTAATACAATTTCCTACACATAACAGCTCTTATCTTTTTCCACCCAATAATGTTGCAACCGCCATCAAACCTAAAAAGTCGCAAAAACGTTGTAAACGACTGTCGTTTACAACGTTTTTGCAATTCTGAAATCACGTATTTGGTCATAACTTAATTACTACACGAGATATTATTGTAATATTTATTTTAATGGCCACTTGTACTATTTAATACATATGTGACCAAAAGAAACATATATTCCATTGTTATTTTTCCAGTTATTTGTTTTTTACGTTTCCTGAAAAATTTTCATTTTGTCGCTTACAACGTTACTGGCGGGAGCCATTCTACTGTGTAAAGTCGAATTTTACTCCTTGTAATGAAGGAGTCAAGTGCTACTTTGTCTCCCGCGGAACAGAATCAGCTGGCATTTCGCTGCAATAATTAATGCTGCAGCTATACCGGAATCGGATCAGCTGATTGATATTTCGCTCCAGCTGCAATTAATGTTCCGAGTTCCGAGGTTAGTTATTACGCGTTACGCAACCAAAATGGACAGCGATTGTGAATGTGATTACTTATCAATACTTGTGGATTGTGGGTGTGGGAAAAATTTTGTGTGTATTACGGGAGTAAAGTGCATTGTCTTCCTCGGGAAAATTGTCGCCCTCGCCTACGGCGTCGGGCGCCAACAATTTCCCTCAGGGAGACAAATTTGCACTTTACTCCCTTAATACACAAACGAGTTCGCACGCAGCACGCTGAGGTCAGAGAAGTGAATTTCCACACACACAACTTTTAAAACTCAAAACCAGTGTAAAAACATACATTTATACCAATTTTATTGAAATCTGAAAACATTGATTTTTTGGCTGTTCTGATGCTCCTGGTTTCATTTACCTGCAATGCTAGGAATAAAATTTTGCGCATTATAAGGTTAGGAGAAGGTCCAGTCAGGCTTAAAAGTAGGCGCGAGGTTGGTTTGGATGATACAAATACACCAACAAATGAATAATATGCTTTTCTAATGTAAAAACCCCATAGGACGACTGACTGAGTTTAGCCGAGGGACCGCGTCTGGTCGCCACCCCGTCAGATCGCCACCTTTGTAAAGAAGGCGATCTGTCGAGGTGGCGATTGGTCGCGGCCGTGCGAGGTGGCGATCTGTCGGTAGCCTACCCGACAGATCGCTACCTCCCAGAAAAAGGTGGCGATCTGATGGGGACTCTTTTTGGGCCCAAAAACTCGAAATTAAAGAATAATCCCCAAAAAAGGGGGTTTAGAGTTTTCCGAATATTTTGCCCAACGAACTTGTCCAACTGATTGTAGGAAGGAACAACTTTGAAGTAAATCGGACAAAAAATGCAACCGCTAGAGTGCATATACACACACATATATACGTGTCTCACGTAAGGTGTCTCAAACAGATTGCAGACAAACCAATTGACCTAGAAGGATGAAATAAAATTATTTCCCACTAAATCGACCCCAAGGAATAACGCAAACATATTTTTAGTTTGTTAAAAATACAGGGTGTTCCAAAAACGGACGGTCACTAGTTCGAACTAGTTTGTTTTTACTTGTAATCTTTGAGCTTTTCTCACTGTTTATAATAGGTTATTGTATTTAGTTAAATAAACTACTGACTTAGCTGTATGCTGCAATTGAGACTTTGTTGATGGTTACTTAATTATTTACATGCAAATGGTGGAAATGTAATTAAAAGGATTGTTAGTAATGCGTAATGATAAATTAAGTTTGCATGTGGGCCACGCCTTGTTTTATCATAGATGTTTCACTTTTCAGAGATGATGCTATTTAATAGTGATTGCTTGGTAGAAGTGGTAAGTAATAAACAACAAATAAATATTTGTTTCGTTTCATCTTCTTAGACTAGTGAGAGAAATTTCAATTCAATTGTTGAACATTTAGACAGTAACTAACATAAAACCATCAATTATTAGGGTCAGTTAAACCAGCCTAAGTACACGATGGATGATGATACAATAGTGTCATCAAAGTTACAAGAACTCTTTGACAGAATCTCTTCAGTAGAGGAATGTCTTGATTCAAAACAAAAAAAACACTTATCGAGCCAATATTTTACAAAAAAAACATCAGTTTATAGAAACTTAAAAGATCTGTCCGAGAGTATGCAAACAATATCAGTGAGACTATCCCTGCTGGAACATTCTGTGACTTCTCTTCATGAAAAATCTCCTGAGCCATACTTAAAAAGTGTTATACAAAACTTGAGCTTGCCCGGATTTAAATTTATTGGGGGAAATGGTCAACACATTTTTCATACCTATCTGTGGTTTTTCATTCACATAATTGCACTCCTCATCAGCTATGCCTACATAGCAGAAGAATATGAAAATTGGCAGACCACGCCTGTGATCAGAACTCTCTCGAATAATTCAACTTTTATAGAGGAAATCCCTTTTCCCGCTGTCACAATCTGTATTCCCAATGCTCTCAACAGTGACTTTGACTATGTTGAAAGTCTGAAGAAATGCCTCAACTGTAACAATACTGGAGGGAATGAGAAATGTGTCTACAACGAAGCGTGTGACCCTGAAGAAGCAGCTACCTTGGCTGTAGCTTCGCTGATGTGTGACAATACTGTGAACAACGGTATCGTCAAAGAACCTCCGTGGTTAGTTTTCTCAAGAGATAAAAGTGAAACCATCGAATCACTTAGATTTTCAAACTTATTAAACAAGGTTTTTCCAGCTTGTGATGTGAACATTACACAATTTAAACACATAGATGATGAAACCGTTTCAGGCTGTGACAAAAATAGGTTCCAGCATTTTGTAGTGGTGAACAGTAAGCATGCCACGTGCACAACCGTGAATGGACTGAGGCACGAAGATATTTATAAGGAAAACACTGTTCTTCCAATACCGATTAAGTCAAACCGTATTGACAAGGGGTACAAAGGAAATCATTTCACACTGGAAAAAATGTTTGGTTTTGGCGGCTACAACACTGTCCCTCTGTATGGTGATTTTGATGACTTAGTAACATACTTTGTGACAAAGCGACAAAATAAGAAGGGTTTAGACGTTTGTAACTATTTAGGTACTAATCAAATGGCATACATCATATTACACAACCCGGCTGAGATTCCTGTGATGCAAGACTATTTCCACGGGCATTTCATTCGGGAAGACGAGTTCAACTCCTTGAACATCATCCCAAAACTAGTTACTACAGAAAAGGATCTAACTAGCTACAAGCCCGAAGAAAGAGGTTGTTTATACTCATATGAAAGGCAACTGTCACTATTCAAGCATTATAATAAAAATAATTGTGAAGTAGAGTGTTATCTCAACTGCACGCTACAAAAATGTGGTTGCGCCCCGAGTTATTTTCCGACACAAAACATTTCTACTAAAGTTTGTGTTTCAAAATGTCCAGACTATGATTGTGATTGTGGCTGTTTGCCAGACTGTGTTTCCTTGTCATATCAATTTGAAGCTAACACAGTACAAGCAAATTTAAGTGGAAAAGCACATGTACAAATTGGGTTCAAAACCAAAAGTTTTTACTCCACGATTCGTGTTAGCATCAACAGTTTTGCTCAGTTCATGGCTTTCAGTCTCGGTATACTGGGTGTCTGCAATGGATTCAGTGTTATGGTTATATTGGAGTTGTTTTACCTCTTGACTTTTAGTCTGTGGAACTCAGTCAAGCTGTTTGTATCTTCCCAAAAATAATTACTCGTGAGTCATTTCAGTTTGCTTAAAACAGCCTATATAATTTGTATTAATTGAATTTGAATGGTAGAGATCTTATCTGTTCTATGTAACATTGCCATGGTTTTTGTTTTATGTTTCTTCAGCTGTTTCCTAGATTACTTTGTTAAGTTTTGGATCTGAATGTTAACTGTTAAGTACTGTTCGGGTCACAGTGCTTTGTATCTGGTTAGCATATGCTCTGGAATGAATTTTCACCTCTATTTGGCTTGGTACTATTAGTGTTACAGTCTTCTTTTGTGAACAGAAAGCAAAAATCACTTTTTTAATTTTAAAACATTTGTTTTGGTTGTTTTTGTTAATGTCTACTTTTATTTACAAGAAATTTCAGTAGTTTCTTGCCTTTCCCAGGTGCCAAGCACCGTGAACCGAACTGTAGCAAAAAAATGTCATTGTATTGCTAATGCTGCATTTGATTTTTATTTTTGCCTTGATTTGCCGTAAGTCAAGTATTATTATTTATTTTAGAGTTGAGATTGTTATGTAAGCTTTACATTATGTTTATCATTACTTATTTTTTTCTTGTTGTCATTATTGCCAAATTGATATTTTCTTCAGTGATTATGCAGTGGTATAACACCAGTAATATGTTGTGCTGTTGTCATTACTGCTGCTTAAGGCTTACCGGTACTTCAAACCAATATTACATAACAGTTATTTCTTGATTAAATTATTATTATTATTAACGTTACCTGATATAAACAAATATTAAATTAAAAATTAGTTATGCACAATTAGTCAACTTGAGATGTTTATATAATAGTCAGTTCATGGTTAAAGAATAATAATTATATAATGCATTAATATTTACTTGTTACTTAAATTATGATTTGCTACTTGGATTCTGATGTTATAATGATTTAGTAATACAATTTTATAATTAAAAAATATATTAATGCAGACTTGTTATAATAATGTAGAAAACATGTCATAAGAAAACTAGCAAATTGCTATAGACATTTGTAATAATAAAGTGCCTAATAACATTTTTTGATAATTTATAAATTATAATATAATTTATTTAAATTTTATTTTATTTAAATTTATCAATTTGGCATTGTAAAAAAATTGTAATGGTTATCTTTTTCAATTAATAAAATTATATAATGATGTCTATTGATGTTTATTTACCATGATTTTAATGATGTCTATTTACTTGTAGTTGTTGTAGTGATCTTTATTGATATCAATAAATGTCAATAAACTCTTAACGATTTCTATTTACCTCGGTTTTAATGATTTCTATTGATGTCTATTGATGTCTAGTGATACGTCAGTAGACTTCTATTGATATCACCGAACAGTCTAGTGATATCAATAGAAATTTCTATTGATTTCTATTGATCTCTATTGATCACTTCCACTAGGGGATCTAGGTGTTTTTACAATAATTGACTTTTTTCAAAAGGCAATTCCTATCTCAAAAAGAAGAGCCAAGGTAGATTGATTTTTTTGGCTATCATATAATTGTTGTTGATGAGGAAATGAGTTAATAAATAATACAAAATAATAAATAAAGCTAAGACATATAGATTTATAGTATTAAATTTTACTCCTTCACATCCAATTGGTAGAAACCAACCAGGTTAATAAATCAAAAGCTTTCGTCTGGGGTAAAAAAGTAAAGCCTACATGCTGACCAACATTTTCCTCAGGAAACCAATCAAATGATCTCGTCACAAGTTATATGTTTGTCAGCTGATAAATTTGATTGGTTACCGTGGTTTCCATGGGAGCAGAGGGAACAGAGGGGAAAATGGCCATCAACCATAGTACTTTTTTACCACAGACGAGAGCTCTAGATATATTAACCTTGTTGGTACAAACCGAATCTGATATTAATAAGCAGTTGAAGGAACATTTACTTTGGTAATATAGTAAAGGGATTCAAGTATTTACTGTTCATGCTGAGAAGACAATTCAAACTCTACTGAAACATTCTGAATTTTACTCAGAACAAACAGGGAGCTGAACCACACAGCAAAATGTTTAATACTTTACAATCATTCTTGAATACATTTAAACCATTATTTGTATTTAATGAATTATTTGAAATTATATTAAGGTAAAACTTGTTTAAGAAACCATCCCCCTATCAGCGAAGAAAACCTTTTGTAACTTCATAAATTATTACTATCATAGGGTCTTACGCACATTTAAAATTGAATCACCTGTCAATTAAAATTAGTTCAAGTCTATATATGTTCTATGTAGTTATTGCAATAATTGATTCCCGCTTTTTCTCAAACTACTTTTACATTTTAATTTCCATACATGAATGGCAAATAAATTCAATTGTCCAATGTGGTCACCATGAGCATAGATTTTTCATTTGAACCACATTAAAAAAAGTTGATGAACGGTTTAATCTACAAATAAAAAAAATATAAGACTCATATAATTTAACAAGCTTACATTGTAATCACCCAGGGTAGTCTGGAACAGAGTTATTTAAAACTGTATTTATTTGTAACACTAATTTTGGAATTCAAGGATAATTGGTTTTTCAATTGGGACATTCAGGGGCAGCCTGAAAAAATGTTTAAACATTGGCTTTTTGAAATTGGAAGAGATATTAAAGAACATATACCACATCAGGAAATAGAAGAATCAATAGACGACTAATTATTGTAAAATTAACTATTTCTTACTTCACTAACACTCATACAGGACATAATTAAAATAGTTTATATCCCCTTGGTCTTATGATTATTCCGCACGTTCATTATGTCAGTGTTTGAAATAAATGCCTTCATAGTAATTAAAAATTGTTCAAATAATATCTATTAAATGTAGAAAAAAGGAATATATAAAGTGGTTTTGTTGACTCATGCCCACGCACAGGCTTAAGCCCATGTGGGCATATTCCTTAATGTAAAATAAAATAGTAGGTCTAACAAAATTATAACAAATAAGTTAATTATTATAAACTTATAATATCTTCAAATATACGTTTACTTGTTATAGGAAAAATACGTTATCCTAACAATGTATATATTTTTTTGGAATAAAATTATGTGTATGTATGGTATGTATTTAAAAGAGGAGCCCAATTATTAGTTGTTTAAGCACTCAAGTATGTTTTATAGTACAGAGATACCTTAAACTGAATAACTTAGAAGTAAGTTATACAAACCCAGCAAAAAAGATAAGAAAGAACCACAAGCCTGGGACAGAAAAAACATGATTGCCCTTTCTCTGTATATACATCGCCCGAGAGTCTAAATGAAATGCAGGCTAAGATGCCAAGGTTTGAAGCCAAGAAGAAAATGTTTTTCTCAGGATTTCCTGCCTAAAAATTAGGAAGTTAAACTTTAATCCCAAGGGTAAATGTATTTATTAATTCTCAATGAAAATGCCGAGTATACTTATACAGAGTTATTAAAGTAATAATTTAGTACTCTTCACAACAAAAAGAGTAAGTAAAATAACTTAGTTCAAAAGAATGGAAAAGCCATTTATTTAACATCACAAAACTAATCTGAAGACTAAAACATATTTGAACATATCATACAAAATTAAGTAATGTGTAGTTTTATCAACATGGCTCAATCGTGACTTTGACTTCAAAATCTGTTCTGTTCTTTTATCTATTTATTTAGAACAATCTATAAAATAAAGGACTATGGATATATCTCCTCCAAAGGGTCTTATTATATCTCCTTGTATATTAACGTAGTTTAGTTAATATAAAGACAGAGTGCAATCAGGGCCGGATTTAAGCATAGGCTACATAGGCGAGCGCCTAGAGCCCGCACCACACAACACATGGAAAGCTCCTGATATAAAAAAAAGTCACCAACTTGGATCCGGGCGTCATCAAGGGCCCTCACCACAGGCTGAGCCTAGGGGCCTACGGCTCCTAAATTTGGTGCTGTGGACAATTGTGAAATAAAGAATGGAGTGTGAAAAATCTGTATTCTGAGTGCATGGGAATAGTCTTGCTTAACTTGAGCTTACAGATCCTGTAGCTTACCTTATCATGCAGAAAAAGAAAACACACACTTGGTGTCACAAACCAAAAATGTACTTAAATAATGTTATGGCAACTCAAAAGAAATATTGTGGCATAAATTGTGTTCCTTGAACCAACATATTTATAGTGTAGGACTACATTAAGTGGCATTACAGCTGTTTTAAGAGGTATTATCCGGTTAAATAGAAAACCCTAAAAATATCGACTGAGCAGACCTGGAGAACGAAGTATGTTCTCTATACGGACCTTGATTTCACCGATCGTTTAGGGTAAAATATCATTCACCTGGTGGCAACACTGCGTGTCAGTATGACATTTGACAGGTGTTTGACAGTGTCAAGTCAAGATGTGACTAGGAAAATGTAAATGCAAGATAAATCTAACATAACCTGAATATGTTAACCTAACATTGTATTTATTAATTCTTAAAGTTGTTGTTGAATTTCGAACTTAAAAGTCATTACAAATTCCTCGTGAATAGTTTGAATGAGTTTTACTATTAGTTTCACTAATACAACCTAGACAAACATTAATTTATTTTAACATCTTGATGTTTACATGGTTTTAAACTTATAACTGAACAAACTGTTACTTACACAATTTTAAATAAGGAGTATGCCTGATACAGGGTAGAACCATCAGTGAAGTGAGATCATTATCAGTGAAAAGAACAACCAATAAGTTAATTTACACAGGGTTTGGCCATTTATTTACAGTTTACATTCACATGCAGTAATTTGAAAGTTTCTTGAATTAAAAATTAGAAAAAGTAAGAGCGATTAAGTCTACAAATAAATGTGATCATAGGCCTATCGTAGTTATAACATATGATAGATTACAACACTTTTGCTGCTGAAAAGAGGCCCAATAGTTGCAGACACATTTTTCTTTATAGGCCAAGTTCAAATCTTCAAAACACTGCCATAAATTCCACTATTTCATTGCGGAATTCAAAAGACTCTTTGCTTTTTTGATCATGGACACTCGAATTACCATACTCATTGATTCTTTGATGTCCACAACAGTCATTTTGTAAACGGTTTCTAAAAATGTTTCATTAAACCTTTCATCTTTTAACTTACATTTTTCACAATAAGGAAATGAATAGGGAGGGTAGGTCTGTTTTCATTCAAGTTGATCACAACGTGTTTGGCTCAGCTAGATGTTCTGGCGTGAAGTTTGATAATGTAATAATAGCACATGGAAGTTTATTATATTTTTTGTCCTCTGAGAACGGTAGCATCAAGGATGGTGATACTATTTTAAAGAATTTTCAGTTAATAATCAGTGAGCTTACACAACAGCAATATTTTGTGAAACCAGAAAAATATAAGGGAAAAGACACTTTTAATTTTAAAGTCCTAAGGGAAAATGTATCCAGTTTAAATATTATAAAATCAGATATTGACAATACTGGATATGTTGAGAGAAAAATATCAAGTTGTGAGACCTTCAACTCTGAAGATGCAAGGCTGTGCTTGATACATAAAATTGAAGAAGATGGTATTACTCCTGATATTTTAAAATTGGGATTCACTGAGAGCCAAAACATAGACTATTATAATAGTTATGAGTGTTTAGTAATCCCCGTTTTCCTCTTCTTGATGACTGGAATACCAACAAAATATTTGTTTGAGAAAGCATTATACGCTTTGTTGACACACATAAAAGGAATACAGATATGTCCTGGATTCTCAATAGCCGTTGAATCAACCCCTTTTGCCAGTTTAGCATTTTATAATTCTTTGTCTCGAGGAATTATCAGCAAAACATTGGGACCTAACCAAGAAGGGCTTCTAATTGATGCTAGACTTGTATTTGGTTGTGAGGGAGCTCCGATTTATGTGTAAGTCTTGGTGCTTTAGTTGTCTGCTATATTAAACAACCAGCTTAACATGAGGTTGAAACATTGCATAACTTCATAACTAATAATTGTTTGACATAAAACAATTTCTCTTATATTATCTTATGGTGCAAATTCTTTTCTCTATTTTGAAAATAAAATTAATACACAAAACCACAACAATGCAATGGACTCAGTGTTATGGTTATATTGGACCATAACACTATTAAAAGAACACGTATGTACGTGTTTGTTGTTTGTTGTTGTTTGTGTTTGTTTGTTTTTGTTTGTTGTGGAGGTGTGTGGTTGTTGTTTGTTGATGAGAGTAGGCTTGACTGTGAAATGCCTCTTTCTTACGCCACCATTATTTGATATACTAATTAAAGGTACTTGGGGCTTATTCACACGGTCAGTTCCATGTCTCTCGCACAATTTCTACGAAAAAGTAGTTTTTTCAACCTCCAAAACTACAACAAACCCAGATAACTGTGACATTATGAACAACTGAGAATGTTGTCTGTACCAATTTTCGAACATCAGTTCATAGAAGTAAAAACTATATTAGTTTATGTAAGTTTTTACAGTTTGTAATTACGTGATTTCAAATAAATGATTTGAATTGAAGTGTCTAACTATGACACAGAGGTATCCAAATAGATTTGTTGAGAACATACTTTCTCAGTACCTATGTAGGTTTGTTACAACTGGGATAAGCTATTTTAATTTTACTCTGGATTATGACTCTGGAAAAGTTAAAAGAGCTCTCTAAATGCAACTTAGTAGGAAATATTCGTTTTTTTATCATGATTATAAGTTAGGATGTACACTGTCATCAGTCATCATAACCCAAGCACTAAATAGGCTGCAAAATATTCTTTAAAATTGGCTATTTTTATGATAGTTTCAGAAATTTAAAGTAGTTTTTTAAACACCCTACAACTAGTTTGGACATCTTTATGTTTTTTGTTTGGATTTTTCAGTTTTGAAGACGGCTCAAAAGGTGCCGTAATTGGAATTGCCATTTGTGTTGTCTCAAGGTGTGATGAGGAGTGGATTGGATTTTCATTCGGCCTAAACTTAAAATATCTTCTTAAGTCTGTCCTTGGACTAAAGACTTCGGATTACATTCCTTTTAATAAGTTAAAACTACCCAACCCTCATTCGTTTTTGGACAACGGTATGTAAACTAAGATTATTAAACAAGTTTTATTAAAAGTGGAAAGTAGCAATGTTAATTTTTTCACACTAGCCCTGCCAGTTTCTAAGTTTCTACTTTAGGCCCTAATAAGAAACTTATGAGCTTAAAAATATTTAAAAAACAGCAATCTTAATTATTGTAAAAGTAGGCTCAGAGGCCTACCTATTTCCTATCAAAAAAATCAGTTGTAATAAAATACTCGTGTTTTATACTACAATTATTGAAATTCGTATTTGAAACTGGTGAACAGGTAGGCATTTCCTGATTTGTATTAAGCTACAATATTATTAATGGCTTATTAAGTTATGTACTTAACATTATTTAGTAATTTTAAGTTTTCATCAAATTAACCTGACATTTTTATTTCTAAATACACTTGTACTGTATAATTTTTACTGCCATCTTTACTTCTCATTTTACTTTTTTCGGTTATTCATCTTTCCAACAGCACCAACACTAGCAACATTACGTATACATGACTTTTTTCATTTATTTTGGGAGAGGATTCTCAACTGGCCTACTGTCCTGACAGTGCTGGTATAGTTGATCTTATGTGAGAGTGGTGGCGAGCTACACTCGAGGCGACAGCGAATGCCGCCTCTAGGGCGGCGTGACACGTGCGGCCGCACTGGGCCTCGCGCTCAAAGGTATTTTTTACATTGAAGCTAGAGGCATCATAGTCATGGCAGGGAGCAGACTTGTAGACTGTTGACGATTAAAAATTAAAAATAAACTAAATACAATGCACAAACAACTAATGCAGTACATAGGCTAATGATAACATAAAGTTTAAAAGTATGTCGATTAGTATTGTAAGAGGTGTGCTTTAGTGATGTAGGCTACTACTGTCTGACACAGACTTGGTTGCGTACAGGAAGAATATAAGGGTTATGTTTGATTTTTGACCCTTAATATTTAGGGTTATGATTGAAATTATATGTGTATAGTCATAAGTAATTGTCTAAGTTTGTGTCATTTATATAACGTCTTTCACTTACCCTACTATAATTACGTAGTTTACCACGTAAACATGAAAAGTAGAAATGTGGGGGAGGGGAGTTGGAAGAGGGAGTGGCAGGGGGAGAGGAGTGGTAGTCATTGAAAAAGAAAGGTTTTGTGAAAATTTCTTGCACCAGGCCTCGCATTGGCTAAGAACGACGCTGGTGACAGCTGTTGCGTTTAGGGCTTACACGACAAGTTTCAACCCGAAACTCTCAGAGAGCCTCTGCCACTCTCGGAAACTGTCAGCGAGTGTCTTTCATTACACGATTTCAAGATAGAATGAGCTAAATGATTGCAAACATATATACTATGATAAGAGTTCTCAAATAATTTTCACAACAAATGGCGTAAATCCCTACCGCGGACTCAAAATTGTGTCAAAATGAAACATTTTGTAATCGGCTACAAAAATTGCAAAGAACCGCAAAACTAATTCCGATATATTATTCAATCCACGTAGAATCATATAGAGCTGAATCCGAAATTGTTCGAGTATCGATGTATTGCACAGTAGGAAAAAAACAAAAGACAAAAAAACAAAAGAAAAAAGAGTAACACCATGAATAAAAAGGATTGCAATGTTAGCGGATACATGTAGCGGAAATAGATCGAGATCCTGACATCAGTACTTCAAGGTTCAAAAACACAAAAGTATGAAAGTGCTTAGAACACACAAACCCAAAATTATAACTCATTTTGTATTTTCGCCCGCAGAACTGCTGTCATCCGCTGTGATATTTGTACGCTGCCAACACAAGTGGGGTTCAGGGGTGGTGGTGGATGCTAATTCTGGTCTCATCCTCACCTGCTCGCACATCGTACATCATGTGAGTTTTTAATTCTCAGTCATACATCTGTCTTAAGTTATTCAAACACTACTAAAGTATTACTACTTACCTCTCTTCGAATAGCCTTCCACGGTGTATGAACTACTGTTTTCATTTTCCGGGTTACACACTAATGAAGGCATTTCATGCCCAGTTGCTGATTTTGTTATTTAGAGTTGGTGATATGTAACTTATCAAAAGAGCGAGTATCTCCACTAGTTTTCTCAACCGAACTGTCTTTGCATTCAATGTTTACTTACACACTTGTCGTAGTGTCGGGTTATCAACATTCCCATCTGTTCCTAGCTCAGAGGTGCCCACGGATGTATGCTTCATTCTCATAATTTTGTGTGGGCTTCAGTTGTACATGGATGAACTCTGGACTTTAGTTAATTCATGTAGCCTATTAGTGACTCGACAAGCATTGCTTTGCTGGGATTTATTTCACAACTGTTCAAATGCATGTATGATTTTTGTACATATATTTGTTAGTTAAATAAATTAGAATTTGAACCCTAGATTTTGGCATTATCAAGTTAGATATCAAACCCCTTTCTCACAATGTAACCCGGAAAATGAAAACACCAGTACATTTTGGATCACCCCAGTTTGATAACCTCCTGAAATCTTACTTGCACTTCCACCCGCCTAATAATACTCCTGTAATAAAATTTAAATGTTCAATAATTTGTTTGTAGTTTCCATAGAAACGTTAATCTAGGACCTTCAATTTTTTTTACAAAATAAGCATTTTTATGCAAAAGTATTAAGTTTCAGATTTAAGTTACTAGTTAGCGCCTAGTGCAGGGTGGAATCTGGTGATGATCGAGACCTGGGTGGAATTAGTGATGTTCTAAAATCAGCTGTTGGTTTCTGTTATAAAATGGCTTAGTGGTTAAGACGTGAGTTTAATACAATGAAGGTTCCCAGTTCGAGCCTGCATATTATGGCTATCTTTGAAGATGAAACATTTTTAGTTACTGTACCTCATGATTTTTCAACTGTCTCAACCTAAACAGTAATGTTAGTTTTTATTTTTTTGAATTAATTAAAATTTATATTTGATTATAACAACATCAATTTACAGGGACTTCTTCTTGTTAGCAAGATAAAAGTCCCTGAATTCAGAGTGGCAGTGATAGCCTGGCTACAGTTTCAATTCTAAAAAATCCTGTCGCCAAAGGCAGCTGTTTGTTCTGCTGAAAGTGCGACCCAGAGTATGAGGTCTGATGTCTGAGTAATTTCCCTTACAAACATTGAGAAATTACTTTTTACAACTTTGTAAAACATCATAAAAAACTTCAAAACATAAGCAAACAATGAGAGCCTCAAGAACAGGAAGTATAATCGCCTTTTTCCGCTAATTTTGCCAGGTCTCAATTATCTCCAGGTTCCACGCTTCCACTAAGCGCTAGGAAGTGACTAGCTGGGGTCCTGTTCTTTGCACGGGGTTCTGACAACCACAAAATTCCAGGTGTTTTGAAACTGTTACATACTGTTACTATGGAAACCAATAACCATAACAATAACACCAAAACTGATCTGTGTGGCGGAGCCATGAGGGATTTTTGAAATGCAAAAATAAGGCCAAGCCAGAGCCCATTTATAGACCTTCATGTTAAATCCCAGCTTAATTGTTTCATAATATTTTGCATAAGAGGAACATACATGATGACAGGCATACACTACCTCATTTTATAATAACACAGATTTATGAATAGAATACAACATTTTTAGCAGAGGATTCTTTTGGAGAAAGAAAGAATTTACACCAAATTTTGTAAAATTACAGTATGGTGAATTTAATATAGGCCTGTGAAAATAAAACAGCACAAATGTTCAAGTTTCATTGACATTTTAAAATTATTTAAATTACATTGAACCCATTAACTGTTACTTATGGTAATAGGGCGGTAATTATCGGGATTTTCTGTCACACTTATTTGAAAAAGAGGCTTCACTTCTGATTTCGGTATTTGAGTTTTTCAGTTTTGACCCTTTATAAAAACAGTCATTAACAACAAAAGAAAGAAGCTGAATTGAATGTGTAACATATTTTACTACCTCTATTGGAATTTCATCTCACCCTACAGATTTTTTATTTTTAAACGACAACTATATTTTCAACTTCTATGGTAGGAACTAGTTTAACCCATTGGCGTAGACATACGAGCAGGTCTCGTTCCTTACTTGTAATTTTATTAACGTGTGAATTGGAGTATAAAATTGGTGTTTTTAAATGTATTAATGGCATATTTTAATTAAAATATTGTTTTATTTCAGTTTAGAGAGTCGCATTGGCACACACACAGTAGACATAAGTAAAAATTAGCAAAATCAGTGTTGACCATGTGCAAGTCTCAAAGAATTAACCGATCCCGTCAACTTCCAAGCAAGCCTGCCACCGTTTATTTTACTTGGGCCCTCCCACCAACGTTGCCACAGACCGGTTAACTCATT
The DNA here is from genome assembly GCA_963675035.1 of Allygus modestus. Lineage (NCBI taxonomy): Eukaryota > Metazoa > Arthropoda > Insecta > Hemiptera > Cicadellidae > Allygus > Allygus modestus. Next base: position 474,923,493 of record OY776112.1, read on the forward strand.
GAGAGTTGCACAACTGGTCAGTTTTGGTCGTGTGCGGGAATCGAACCCACGAACATCGTATCGCCACCTGGCCAAGGTGTTTCCACGACGTAGCCAACTCAGCTAACACGACCAAAGGCCTGGCGGTGATTTTAAGGGTTTTCAGTCAGTCCGCGCCCCTAGCGGATAGAACCGTAGACGCCCGCGGTCATTAGTTACATATTTTGCTACTAGAGTGCAGCACCAATCAGTTCCCGTTATAGGCTACTACAAATAGAATAAAATTACTACCTCAATGGCTTAAAATTAAATATGGATTTGGAGGTATTACTGAATTTTTGTTTAATAAACTCAGTTGACTAAATTAAAATATTTTAATTTAGTCATTGAAGCAGCTCAGGGGCTAGAAAAATGGATTTTAATTTAAACTCAGTTGCTTTAAATATATAAGGGAAAGCTTTAACTTCAACTGAACAAATAACATATTTGAAGTTTACGTGCAATTTCCTGCCCATTGGAGACATTTTTGTTTTCTAAACGCATAGGTTTTCCAATACAGAAAAGTCATCAACCCTATTATTATGTTAATCTTATAGATTCTAGACTATATAGATCCGACCTCACTCGTTTGATTGAAACATCCTGACACCTCCACTAGAAACTTAATTAAAAATGATTCCGACTCAAAAAGCCTTATTTCCTCTACGACTTTAAAATCGGTTGGCTTACAAACTATTCTCCAATTTAATCATCATCCGAGTATAAAATTGCAGCGTGCATTAATGACATTCCCCCTTAATATCCGTTTCTGGACATGTCTGGTGAGTGTATCAGACCTAAAACAAATCTGTTACAGGCTCAAGACTCGGTGCATGTGGTCTTCGAAGGAAAGAAATATCGTTCTACTGTTGAGTACGCCTCCCCACCAGCAGACCCTTATGATCTGGCCGTGCTATCAGTAGGAAAAATACCCGGCCTCAGATCTCTGGCAATAGCTGAGGGTTCACCAGTTCTAGGTAATTACAATGTAGGGAATAATTTAAATTTGAATTTTATAGTTGTAATGACGGCTACTCACCCTGGCCGAGCCATCGTTTGTGTTGTGGGGGTGAGTGATGGCGATAATGAGTTGTTGTCTCAGGTGGATTACCAACACATGATTGTTTGATCAATATTTCGTTATTTAACAATTTATGTTTGCGAATTGGACGGATAATCACGTGAAATTACAGCTGTTTTTGGACTTTTTGGGCCAGTTTTGAGCTGTATTGTAGTTAAGGGTACTTGGGGTAGTACATGGGGTTAAGGTTAAGGATAGGCATTTAAGCGATTCTGTTGGCTATCTGGTCTCAGCTAGGCCGAACCTATGCTACCCATCTTACCCGTCCCCATCGTCCTTCCGCTTCCTCTATATTAATAATTAATCCCTGCAAGGGACTATTACAGCCCTCTGGGGTGGTATTAGGAAATCTTCCACTTCTTCCAGGTAGCCAGTACAAAATGAAGTGCCCTTACCGGATTCCCTGTGGGTGTGGGATATCTCAGGCTTCCTAATCCTCTTACAACAACAACAACATCAAGAACAGCAACAACAATGCAACACCAATGAAGATCTTTTGTAACTAAACAAATGGTTTCCTGCAGGTGAATCGGTGTTCACTGTTGGGTACGCATTGTCAACTGAGTCATCGGTGATTGCCAATGGAGCCCCAACTCTGTCTAGCGGTTGTGTCGCAAAGGTAAGTGTCATTCACCATACTTTCACTTCTCTTAGATTGTCAATAAACTAACCATGATGCAAAGACAGTTTTACTATATTTCAAGTAAACAAAGAAAATTGTAACACTGATCTGATACAAATTTGTTGTCATGGCAAGTTCCATATATTACTTTTACGGGATCATTCAGAATTATCTATTGCCATTCAAAGTTTACTAGGCAGTGGAAGTTGTCATGCGGGGGGAGGAAGGGGCAGGAGAGTTTCAGTTCACTGGACACAATTTGATAGTGCAGACATCACTTTGCCTTGTTTGTGTGACTCATGACTCATGCCCAATATTTTTAAAAGTCCGGACTGGCCTTCTGTCATATTAGTCCGGATTTCTGAGAGTCTACTGTACCTAAATTCCATCATTATTTTGCATAATTTTTGAATAGTGATATTATGTAATCCAGGAGCACTGTATGTATACAATTTTTGGTATATTGTTAGATAAGGCTTGAGAGTGACACAGTACGATTGAAGTGTAATCTATGAGGTTTAACATGATTTATTTAATTTTCAACTTCTAATAAAAAACATCTTCAAAACCCCATAGATATACATGATTCGAAAAAGTAAAATCCTTTACTTTTTTAATAGAGGAAGTGAATGTTCAGCTTGGGATTTTTTCGTTATACTCTCACAATGTTCTTTTCTAATGTAATAATTGGCTTTATTGTAGACAGGTAGGTTCCTCCCTAACAAGATAGAGGGTGATTTTTAGTTGTATTCCTCATTAGCAAAATCAGTTGCATGCAATTAATTGCTTGTTAGTGCAACTGACCTTCAACTAAGAGCCATCACATGAAATCAGTTTCCTCCAATTGATCACCTAGTATAATGAGCCTAACATCACAATGCTAATCGCATTCTGATTGCCAGGTATGCCTCAGAGGAGGCCCTTTGCAGACGACGTGTTGCACCCAGTCAGGCGTGAGTGGGGGGGCGGTGTTGCGACCCCCTAATCAGCTGATCGGGATTGTCGTCTCCAATGTTCGTGTTGGTACCTCCGTCCTGCCTTTCTTCAGCTTCGCCGTGTCTGTTGATGATTTCCGAACCCCCATTGCCCAGTTTATCCACACCAAAGGTGGGAGGCCCGATTATCTAGACGTTATTTTGATTATAAGGGGGAAAATGTGGTCCAAATATGAATTGTTTTTCTATCAGTATCATTCTGAGTTGACTTGATGGAACCAGGTAGAGATTTGCGGAGAGTCACCGTCTCTATTACTCACTATACTGCCGTTGATAAGGCAAATTTGTATCCGTGGGTTTAGCCCCGAGTTGTATGGATAATTGTAGACTAATTTACTTGCTGTATTCAGTCAAACAGTTCAATATGTTAAACATGTTTGAAACCATTTTTGAGGCTAATATATCATCCTCTGCTACTCACAATGAAGTTGTCAACCATTTGGCTTCATCGGAAACATTAACAAAGGCATTCACACGTTTACGTCACAAACAGTTAATAAAAACGAAACATCATTAAAAACAAATCTAAGACTGGGGCAATCGTGGTAGTTTGTTCTGACAGGCCTGACTGAGGTTTTTTAAATGTTGTTTTGTTTTATTAACTGTTTATGTCGTTTACATGTGAATGTTTTGACTCACATTCAAAATAAAAATTGTTTATTACTCTTATTTTCAAAGTATATTACTATACTCCCTCCCTGTATGGTTCGGAACATCTAAGGAGAACCAAAAGAACATTTTTAAATTACAAAAACGAGCAATAAGAATTATTATGCATGCCAAACACGATGAGCCAAGTCGGAAACTCTTTGAAAAGACTCAAATTATAACAATTTTTGGACTTTATATTATAGAAATTGTGAAATTATATGTAAATGAACGAAGCGAAATAAAATAATTACAACATAATCATAATTATCACACTAGAAAACAATTCATCGTTCAACATCAAATCCACAGAACCACTACATATGAAAATTCACCCCTATACATGATGGGAAGAGTCATAAATCAAATTAAAAAAATTCACAGAATTGAAGTAATTGGAAGAACAGAATTAAGAAAAGTAAAAGAAATTATAATGAACAATCCTTTATTTTCATTGGATGAATTTTTTAAAGAAGAACCAAAAAATTTAAAAAATAAGATAACATGAAAAAGTAGAAAATTTAAGCTGCAATATCTTTTAGACTTAAGATATTTTTGTAAAAGCCTACACAATTTATAATTGTTTTTCGGCAAATAAATATTATTATTATTATTATTATGATAAAGAGTAATATTTCAGAAAATAATAAATTTCCAAATAAATGGTCTATGAATATCTATGTTAATTTTGTGACAAAATCTTCAAGATCGAGAATTTTTTAACTGAATTAGGTCTCATGATCGAAGTGATATGTGGTCTGTCGGGCTGCACTTGTTTCGAGGTTTTTCGCAGAAGCACTTTCGACGTATCCATTCTAAACTGCTATATATTCTATACTGACATCGGCGCGTGGACTCCATCATCCTTTCTTGGTTAAATTACTATGGCTGGCTCCTAACTGGGTAAGAGGGCCAAAACCCGGATCGTCCTCACAGATTAGTGAGAACTGAAAGAAGAACATGTTCGTAAAGCTATTTTGTTCCCGTGAATTCCTCCCGATTATAATCCTTCTGCTGCTTTTGTCTTGGTGTTACTGAGCTTAACTTTAAGAGTTGATCTAAAACGTTTGTTATGTACACTAAAATTGGACTTTATTTGTTAGTTGTGTTTTAATGGTAATTATTTGTTTTTAGATCCAACTTGTTTGCAGTCTCTAAGCGTGAAAAGCCCTGTGGTGAAAATGAAGTGGATGCTGCAAGACAGCAAATTGTGAAGTTTTTATGGTCTTTAGCTGAAAGCAAAATAACTTAATTTTATCTGGTGTCTGATATGACCCTATGAGACCAGAAACTTAGTTATTTTTTCTTCAACAACTTAAGGTTTAGTGGTTGGTTTAAAAATTATGTTATGGTTTTTAGCAGGGGGAGATCACTTGTCAGTTTCTTTTAGTTGTTTAGTATTAGTAGAACCCAATTTGAAATTTCCTTTAAAGCAACGGTATACTAATTTATAAGGGAAATCCAATTTGCTGTGTATTAGCATTGACTAAATATGACTAAATATACTGTAGGAGACATCCCATCTATATGGCCCATCTGTCCGCCCATCTGCCCATCTCTCTATCTCTTTTAGTGTCAGCCAGAATCTGAAGTGGACGTAGTTTGATTAAGTCACCGACAGACTGTGCTGCTGTCAACTATTTATTTGAGTTATTTAAGTTAATTTGTAAAAAATCTCAACACCAGAAAGCAAGTGATAATAATAATAATCACTTTGTTGAGGTGACAACTACAAATGTTGTGTATCAATGTTAAAAAACAGAAATTTATAATTTTTTTTATACTACATAGTAATAGTATTAGAATTAATAAACAATATAAATATTATAAATACCCCCGTCGCAGCAAACCTGCATACTCAGCGAATTTCCAATGGAGATATAAATGTCTTAATACTACATAAAGCCACGTAACAAGTTTCATAAAAATATATTCACAAATAAGCGATATATACACTTTTAATTATTCTCCATAAGAATAACATTGGGGCTGAGTACGCAGGTTTGCTGCAACAAGGAACACAATAAAGAGGGTTTTTATGCTAATATCAATATAACTCAACTAGGTGAAGTCGTATACCAGATTTTAATCATTTATGTTCATAATTAAGGGAGACAAAGCATTTAATTATTATCCATAAGAATAACATGGGGACTGAGTACGCAGGTTTGCTGCTACGGGAGAATTATGCAAAAAAGATTTTTTGGAGCAAATATCAATAGACCTCAACGAGATGAAGCTGTATACCAAGTTTCGTCAGTATACATTCATAAATAAGCGAGATACAAAAATTTTCTTTTTCTCCATAAGAATAACATTAGACAACGTACTGTGTTTAGCACTTTCAATATCTCGGTAACCAATTGACGTAGAAGAATGATCGAAATACCAAATTGTGTGTTTTTTTAAGCTGAATCGAATGGTCTAAACTAAAATTTGACTTTTTCAAAAATTATATGTAAAAAAGTCAAAAAACCCATTTTTGGGGTACGAAACCCCCCCAAAATACCCCCTCGGATAGGTCGATCTGTCTGGTTTTCGAACTTAAAGTCATAAATGCTGCTTTACATGTTTATACCAAATTTCGTCAAAATCGGATCATTTTTACGAGAGTTATCGTGCTCACGGACACACATATATATATATATATATATATATATATGTATCGAACGAATGGTGTTTTTGGGGTCTGGGGACCTCAAAACAAAAAGTTATCATGGTCCCGGGCCTAGGTCTTACCATGCCGACTACGGTAATAGCTTCTTCCCTATAGGGGAAATTAGCTAAAAGAAAAGACAAAGAATATACCGTAGTCTCAGAAGTGTCAGAGCCTTGTATACAATAAATGCTCATTTAAATCATTTTATTTATACTTTTAATTATTTTATAATCAAGAGTGGTCCATGTATTCAGACACATGATAAAATGAACTCTGTATTAAAAATTGTTTCAGTTCTTTTCTAAATTTATTTTAGTTGCTTTCAAATTTTATAAATGTTGGTAATTTATTTAAAAAGGTTACAACTGCTTGTGAAGGAAGATTAGAAAAAAGATTTAGTCGATGTTGTTGGGGCCGTGAGAGAATTTGTAGTTGTAATTATGAAAATCCTTTCCTAAAATTTGTTCACATTCAAATTTGGAATATAATATAGTTTGAAATATATTAAGACATTGCAGGGTTAAAATTTCATAATACCTATAAGTATTTTTGCAAGTCCCCCTAAATGTTAAATTGCCAATTATTCGGATAGAATTGTTTTGAAGGATAAAAAGTCTTTTAAATTCCTTGTCGTTACAGCTACCCCAAAGAGTAATACCGTATGACAAATATTGATATATTAAACCATAATATGCTAGCAGTAGCATATTTTTTAATGAACGTATGTTTGCTTCCCGACACACCAACTGTTGTATTATCCACTCCTGAGGAGGTAAGTAATAGTTGAAATAATACTCTGTTGGTGATTAGTGTAACTATACGTCCTCGTTGAATCCTGGCTCACACAAAAATAGGGATAGCTTTTACAATGGCAATGAGGAGTCCAATTCAGTATCTATAGTCAATGGTATTAACTTACAGTTAAATTAATTTACCTAAAATTTTTTATGTGTATGGATACACTATGTGAACGTATTTCATGGATAGTTACATTTATGGATTGCATCTAGTGATCCCTTGTTTAAAAAAATAAATTGTTTGTTAATATTTTTACTTTTGGATCTCAACTTATCTATTGATAGGATGGAAAAAATGAATTCTTAATTCCTATTTAATCTGTATACTGGTTTCCAAAGTAATTCACATCACCAACTTCTAATCTGCTGATAGATTTCACTGTAAAATGTATCAGCAATTCTTGGTACCTACTATTTGACTTAATTAATAAAACCGTAAAAGTTATAACTAAACTGTATAAACATTTGGATTAACTGAAATGTAGTATTTATTTATACTCTATCAATATAATAACATTTATTTTAACATAGTGTCAAACTTTCAGCATGTCTGTTATCGAGATCTTAAGCGAATTTATAAGGAATCAAAATAATTTTTTCACAGGATAACATTCGATTGTTATTCTTATTGTTAATATTATTATTGTTATTATTATTGTTGCTATATTTGACATCTTGTTGACTTTTGTACTTTTATATTCTATTATTAAATCATTATTTGTTTTATTCATTACTGTGTTTGAATTATTATCTTATTTTATAGATGTGTCAGTTGTAATTTTCTTAATTTCGGTTTTAATATAAATCGGTAGTCAGTTTTGAGTACTTCTCATGAAGATTATTCTAAAAATCAGTCATAACACACTGTATAACAATTAGTTAAATTTATCAATGTTGATGAACTGCAGTGTTGATTACTGCTAATGTCTTGCTGTAATTTCTATTTTTGCTACAGGTCACAGTTGGCGTTTTGGCTGATTTTACTTGATTTTGTTTACAGCCAAGGTCACACGGTTCAATCTTCATGGTACGATCAACATTTACAGTAAATATTATGCGATGCGATAGTCATTTACAGACAAGATTACTCAGCGAAAACTTTATTTACAGGCTAGGTTATTAGGTACATCATCATTTACGACCATTATTTTCGGAAACCAAACTGAGACATGCTGATTAAATTATTGTTTTCTAAATATTTAATAAACACGAGATATTTTCAGTGAATTAGGGAAAATGCCGTCTTCAAAAAATTTATTGATACAAACTGTGAAAGGTTCACAATAAATAAATAAATATCCAAACTCTCTGAAGAGCTTAACCTCTTTTCAGCCTGTAAGACATCATCAGGTGTCCAGGTTTCCAAAGCTGAGCGGGTATGGCAGGTATATTGTTGAGAAAATATGTAGATGTACTTTTAGGATGACCCAAGGAGTGTTTAATTTGGTTTACTGAATCAGTGAAAAAAGAATTGAAAGCATTAGGAGAAATGTCTGGGTTGCTTGTTTTTTTTAGTTTTGTTGGGGATTATTATGATTATTAAGTTGGGAATATATGACTGTCAATCCAGATCTGGCCAGATTAAACCATATACAGTAGAACCTCGCTACGACGACCCTCGATAAGACAAAAACCTCGATAATGAGTCTGATTTTCTAATCCCCGTGAATCTCCCATAATGCTCAATGTTATAAATACCTCTATAACACAACTTATTTTCAAATAAATACCTCGATAGCACGTCTTTTTGTAATTTTATATTACTGATAAATAAACCTCTATAGCGCGATTTTTCAAATAACTGAACCTCTATAGCACGACACCCACCTCAATAACACGCTTCTTTGGGTAAGTGAACCTTTATTACACGACTCTAACCTCAATAGCGTGCCGTTTTGCGTTACGGAACCTTTATAGCACGACTAAACCTTTCTCACGCATAGTTCCCCCGCGGTTAGAACGGATGTTTTGAAGTAAACAACAACGTCTTGGGCTCAGGTCTCAACAGGAAAACCCCTTCCCCACCCCCTTCCTAGTCCGGCCTTTCCTTGTCTTATAGTGTACAGTTTCGGTTTTATTACGTAAGTCCAGTTCTGCTAAGTTCAATTTTTTAACATTACAGTATTTTATTCCGTATTTCACAATAGGTTAAGGTTTACTGTATTTCGAGCTTATTAACTCTATACTGTACTTTAGTGAACTGAGTCTGTTGATTTTTTTCTTACTGTCGCAATAATAAAGAAGTTTGTTTTACTTGTACGTTTGTTCTTTTATTTATGACTGATTTATACAGTAATTTTCTACTTAAAACACAACTTATGAGAAATGTTTCATAAAAAATGTGCTTGGTATAGCAAAAAGTCTGCGACCTCGATAACACGTCTTGTTGTGAAAACCACCTTGATAGCACGACCCTCAATTACAAGTGCACCTCGATAAGAAGACTATTTTAGAGATCCCCTTGAGAGTCGTGTTATCGAGGTTCTACTGTAACCAGATCTGGAGTTTAGATATGGCCAGATCTGGAACCATTAGACTATTCCATAAGCTGCTCATGATTTTTTTAACAAAACTTTTCACTCAGTGTTACTTATACAAGTACAATAAATACATAATACCCCTGTTGCAGCAACCTGCATAATCAAGAAAATTTCCAATGCATATATATGAATTTGTCATTACCACATAAGGCCACTTACCAAGTGCCATAAAATACATTCATAAACAAGCTAAATATAACAGTTTTCCTATTCTCCATAAGAAAAATTTTAGACCTGAATGTGCAGGTTTTCTGCTAAAAGGATATAGAAAATGGGTTTTTATTACCAATATCAATAGACATAAATATTAGTAATTGGCTGCTCAGTTAATTACTATTGATAACACAGATCCCGTGATCGACAAAATGTAATTTTGTCATTAGTGTTGAATTTTGAATAAGTTTCTTCTTTCAGCAAATTGAAACTTGGCTTCACATGGTTGGGGTCTATTGATACGTGCATTCAAAACCAATTTTTATGGTCCCCGTGGTACCAAACCTATGTATTCAGCTCTAATACTATTCTTGTGGAAAACAAGGCAAATTTTGTATCTCGTTTGTTTGTGAACATATATAGATATATTGATACATCTTGGTGTGTGGCTTCATATAGTTGGGAGTCATATATGGACCATATACGACACCAACTAAATAAAGCCACATAGAGGGCCGGATTTAAGCATAGAATACATAGGTGCACACCTACGGGCCCGCACCAATCAGATCCACAAGCAAAAGCCTGCAACAAGGGCACAAACCACTGGTTGAGTCTAGGGGCTCTGGCCACATACCAAGATGTATCAATATATGTTAGTAGAGTATAGTAATGGCATTGATTCTGTATTCAAAATCAATGGTAATGGTCCCAGGGAGCACAGCTGGTGGTTGGCATACAAGGTCCATACATACTTTGTAAAGGTTTGCTCAGTCGATTTATTTAAGGGTTTCTAGTTAACCAAAAGAGACCTCGTAAAAACAGTTGTAAAGTCACGTGATAACCAAACCGGCCTCCTAGGTACTTTGTATTATTAGATTAATGGATTATGGGTTTAAAACCTCTTTCTGCATGTCCAGTAACAATTTAAAAATAGCCGTATAAGTATTTAACAACATAGTATAAGTATTGCCAACCTTACAGGGGATAATAATGGTATTATCCCCTGTAAGGTTGGCAATACTTATACTATGTTGTTGATTTTTGCATCAGCTGGACGCCCTCGTAAAACATATTTCCAGCGAACATTACTCTTATGCAAATGATCATACCTGGGCTGAAAGTTCTACGAACCTTGGGTTGGCCAAAATATACTTGTTGCCAAAATTACTACTCATTAAATTATATTAATTACGGTTCTACGTGTGCCACCACTGGTACACTTATCAAATTTCGTAATTTCTGCCCCTTTGCATAATTGTAGTATATTTTATAACCATAAAAACCATACATGACGAAATTCCTCATTTTATTTACAAATTCAGTGTTTGTGTTGGCTTTTTCAGTGGATGAAGACCGACTAATGTTTCGTTATTTTATCAAATTTACTTAATGTTCAATAGTTTGTAGAACAGATTGTAAATAAAATAAAGTTTAAAAAAGTTTTGTCTCTTCGGGAAACCTAACGCACACATAAGATTTCAGCATCTGCCACCGGTGACCGTACTGACAGACCGTAGGCTGAATGTAGAGTTAAGGGATTTTTTTGGGGAAAAACTGTTGTGGGCCGGGGGTTGAATGAGTACATCAGCGATAACGTAAGACCAATATATAATAGATGGCAGGGGCGGATACAGACTTTCGTTTTAGGGGGGGGGGGGATGAGTGAAAAAAAAATATGTAAACTGTCAAAATACAATAACATTTACGATGAAAAATTAGTAAAATAAGTGAAGGTCTGAGGTTTTTTTGTGGGGGGGGTCATGACTCCATGACCCGTGATGACCCAAGGCCAGACAGTGTGGCCTTGGATAACCCCTCCCCCCCCGTAACCGCCCCTCATATAGAGCACAGCTGAGAAGATGCATTATAATTATGGGATGTATTACAGTTTTTTAGCGAATAGTCCACGACAAGATGACGGCGCGGTGGCCGGAGATGATTCATAATTACGTTTAGTTTGGGAAAGATAAGAGAAAACTTGACGACACAATAAGTTAAACTCAATTGAGCTATTACTGGGTGACACGTGCTCAGTTTAATTATAATTTTTGCCAAGATAATTGTTCAATTAGTTGTTTTTCACAAGACGATTTAACGAGCTCGTGTTTGACGAGAAATGGACCAACACATTATATATTAAGTTGTTTATAAACGTGAAATTTCCTTCAAAGTTGTTCTCACCATCTCACTAATTGGTTGTGGTAACCAAGTCAGTACAGATAATTTTAAGAATATGACTTATATGATTTTGAAATTTTTACCTGTAGTTTTCTTTAAAGCTCGTGGTAAAATTTGGCTTTAAATAATAAAAAACTAATAACAAATGAAAAAATGTAATTAAGGTAATTTGTATAAGAAATAGATTGTTAAGTCTTTCGGACGTGTTGGCCAGTTGGCCATACTGCTGAGAACTAAACAACAAATCAGTTAATAAATTATCAGCTGATAGGCGTACAGCTGACATTATGTAGATGTCCTTGTCAAATGAAAGTGAAGGACGAAATTCAAATCTACTGTGTCAATGTTTACAAGATTTTTCAAGTTCAAGAGTTTTTTGCCTTTTGTTTGAGAGAAGTTTTATATTTTTGAACCAAAATAAGAAAAAGTAATTCAGGTAAAAAGTTTGAGTGGCAGTAATATTAACCTATTATTTTGAGCAAAGCAAAGTGCCATGGTATTGTTTAACTAGTTACTTCAAAGATTTGTTATTTTGGTTTTGATTTCTTGCTCCTGTTAGTACTTGATATTTTCTTCGTTAAGTCAACTTTCTTTGTTGTCTCATAATATACCCTAACAGTTCTTAGGTTATTTTTCAACCCATTTTCTGGTAAGTACAAAGCTCAGTGTATAAATATAGCATCTCTAAACTTGTTGTAAACACTAAGGTAGGCTTATAAATTCCCTTAAACAGTGAGTTAGCCACTAATAGATAGGTTTAGTGATGGGGAAAATGGTTCTTTTCCGTGATCCGATTCTTTCAGATCAGTTCAGCTCAATGGTCTGGGTCAAGACTCGGGTCATTTCGTTCATTCAGATCACGTGTGGTTCACAGTGATCTGTGAGCTGTTCTTGTATTCCATACAAGAACACAGGAGCTCAGCTCATTTTTCAGTTATTGATTGATATAGAGTCGTTCGCATTTGAAATGCCACGATTTAATTTTTAAGCGAGGTATTAATGTTAGCTTATTGAAAATTAATGGTTTCTTAACTTAGCCTAATCTATTGAAAAAAGAGTTAGGAAGCGACGCCTAACTAACTCATTTGGCGCCATTTCCCAAGTTCGTCTGTTTGTTTTGGTTATTTGAGGTTAGTTTTGTGGCTGGTGAATTTAGTTATTTTAATTGGTTGTGACTGAGAGTTTCAATCAAAAACACAAAAGCTGCGGTGATCTAAAACAGCACCATTCATATTTTTCATCCAGCTATCATGCTAGAAAAACATTCTACTCAGTCTCAGATCAGTGAATCAGCTCAGCTAAGGTCGTTCAAACAGCTCATATGACCCACAAGATCTGTTAAATGCTTGTGTCAGTTTTCAGATTAAATGAACCGGCTTATTACAGAAACGGGTCACGGGAAACGGGATCAGTGATCCGGTTCATTCATGAGCTGCCCATCAGTAGATAGGATTGTCAGCCTGCTGGGACTGTTAATTTAGGTCAGGTTACTGTCAATCCCCTACATCACAGTTTTACTTTAAAAACTATAGTTACTGATTTAAGCCTACTTCAATATTAAGTGATTCGGAGGTAGGCAACACACTTGCTATCGATTAAAGAGTCTTATATTACCTTATTACCTCCTCTTTTGCTGGAAACCTGAGGATTTCTGGATTAGCTGTGTCACTTTTTACTAAAAATACCTGAAAGAAAACCTAATTTTTATACCGGTAACTATATAGGCAACATGGAACTTCTGTGGATAATAATAATATTTATGCCGTGACAATGTTAAACAATGCATTGGAATTTACAACAAAGTATTTAATTTATGGGGAAATCTTTTAACCAGGTGAGGTGGGCCTGAGTCCTATCTTTCCCTTCCTGGCGCGTTACGGAACTATTTAAACAAATGGAGGTGGATTGGTGTTTAAGCTAGGCCCACGTAGTCGTCTTCAAAGTACACCCGAAGTGAATAAAACGGTTTAGTTTTTAGCCAGGTCTTCACAACAGCAGCGAACTTACCACCATCAAGTGACTTATCTTGTAGGAAATCTATTGTAAGGTTTTAGAGCCATGACTGGAATAGGATCTTTAGTTTTACAAAGCTTGCAATAGGGTATGTTGATGTAAAATTTCCGCCTGGTGTTATGTTGATGGACTTGATCCCTAGTTGTATAAATATACATGTTAGATTGAACATGATTGACACAGGTAATAATGTAACAGATATGTATAGTCATAATGCCTGTACTTAGGAAAAGTGGCTTGCAGTGATCAGGGCCGTACTCAGGGGGGCAGGGGGGGGACAACTGCCCTGCAGCCCTGGTTTTTCAGGGGGGGCCCGGGCCCCAGTGTCTTCTTTAAGACACACTGTTGTCTAAAAAAAGGTCACCAACTTGGATCCGGACGGCAACAAGGGCTCACACCACCAGGCCTGCCCAGAGGTTCGTGAAAGCTGAGTACGGCCCTGGCAGTGATTTAACTTGTGACTTCCTTTCGATATTTACACAGCTTTTGTTGATTTAGTAACTTAATACAATATGGTGCGAGGCCTCAGAGTTTGTAGACTATAAGTGACATGGCTGTGGAAGAGAGCATAATATACTATGTAGGAGATAGGATTTATCCACCAGTTGAGTTAGCTTCCTAAGTTAGAAAATCACTCTAGCAAATCTCTTGCAAACATTGGTTACTGATCTCTCCAGGCAAGTGAAGACATCGATTGTGAAGCCAATCAGTGTGACTTTTATTGAGCTTGCATCAGTGAGGGATGCAAAGAACAAATAAATTTCTGAGTTTTATCGTTATTAAGCTTGAATTTATTTAGACCAAACCACTCTCTAGCTGCGGAAAACATGAGCTCAGACCTATCCCCGTCTACAGTTGGATCACTCCCAAATGTTATGAGAGTGGTGTAGTCTGCAAATCTGGGTGCGTTGCCAACTAGCTCAAGATCTTCAATGGCTACCAAAAATAATACTGGGCCCAGGACGGACCCCTGTGGAACTCTGTGGTTAACCCTACATGCTTGCAACTGCACACCACTAATAGCGATGACCTGGTGTAGATTGTCGAGATAGGAAATGAAGGTGCTGAGTGCCGAGTCCCAGACTTCATTTCCCACATACATATATGTATTCAAATTTTTTATTTTTTATTTTTTAAATACCTATTATATATGTGCATAATATTATAGCTAAACTTTAAACTTAGAAAACAAAAATAGTTTCATAATAATATCTTACCAAATAAAAAAGTTATTAATTTTTTTGCAAACCCTTGCAAAATGTTGATTTTGTGCCTGGCACTTTTTGGATATACTCTGTTAAAAACTCTGGCTGGCACTCTAGGGTTATGACGACCGAAAAACTCTGGCACTCAAAGGGTTAAGTTACTTTTGCTGTTATGACTCATTTTCATGATATAGCCTACATCTTACATCCCGCTACGGTCATTTGTCCACTCACCTTGTCAAGCGTAGAATAACCGCTCTATGGTCTGGTATACCTCACAAGTTAAATGCTGACACTGCTGTCTCTTCGAGCCTGGCAAGTGATGACTCACCCATCACATTGACTAAATATATATGAGAACTGAAATAAGGTGGAGAAATTTGCTACACTTTTTTACTGTCCCTTTTACAGGAGTTTATTTAATTCATATTTTTCTTCATCTTAGATAATTTTATGATGTCATGGGACTACTTACAAAAACCTTTTACTAGGGTATCTTAATGAATTAGTATATTATATGTAGGCTAATATATTTTTCTTTGACTTGGACGTTGGACTATATAAAAAACCTATATAAAAAAGAGAATATGCATACTTGGAATAGTTTTTTTTTAATTTTCAGAAAAAATAACATTTAAAAGATTATAGTAGGTACTTACTTTCTTTGCACCAAAACAAGTTCTTTTACCTAAATGTTACCTAAACAAGTTGCTTAAATGATATGCAGGTTAATCAAGGTTAATATTGCACCCCCCTTTCTGCAGTTTAATATTAAAAAAAAGTTAACAAAGTTCATCTGTGTAATTAAAAAAAATTATTAAATAGAATTTGTTTACAAAAACAATAAAAAAGTATTTTTGAGTGAAAAAAAACATTTCAATGTATTCAAACTTTCTTTGCTGGTATTAGTGCTATTTAAATCATCTTTGAAGAAGAAACTGTTAATCTATTTCCAAGACTATTCAAGAACAACATTTTGTGAGAAGAAGTCATACAAACCTAACTAAAAAAGATTTTATAAACAATATAAAATTTTGTTTATGTAATCTTCTTTTCAATATTAAAATGTACAAAATATAATGCATAAATGTTTAAAAAATGCACCTGAGTGAGGTAGCGATTATTGCACCTCACATTTGGGAGGTCTTGGGTTTCATCCTAGGCCGGCCATTCTGAGAAGAGTTGGAACGGTTTCTCATCTCGTTTAGGCAAATCCCACAAAGGTTCCCAAAAAAGGGCCGTACCCCACCAGGAAGGGAAAGATAGAACTCAGGTCTACCTTACCTGGTTAATACGTTCAATGCTGACAAACATGTTTAAACATGAAAATCACATAAGTTTCAATGTTAATTAGAGGGCGGGAATTATCGTCCTCCGCATCCAACGTGTTAAGAGATTTCCTCATAAATTTAATATTTTGGTGTAAATTCCAATACATTGTTAAACATTGTCACGGAATAAATATTATTTTATTGTAATTTTCCTTATAACAATTTAATTTTAAACTTGTTCGAAGATATGAAAATATGTAGCCTACGTAGGTTGTAGGCTATCCAAATTGCTTGAATAAGCAATAAAATTATAAAATAAAATAATTATAATTTTCCACGAACTACGGTACTGATACAGAATGTGAGTTAATAGTAGGCAGATGGGTGAGTCTTCAAAATAAAATAAAATATAATTTAATAATAAAACATTTTACACGTTTATCCTAGAAAATGATGTAGTCTAAAAATATAAAAAGATCAAAAGAAAAGGCATGACTTAAGTATTAGTTCAGGAAAGTTAAATGTGAACTAATCAAGTATCATTTGAATGCAGGGAGATGGAAAAAGGGTAAAAGTAAATAAAACTGGCACTGGGGACTGGTTTATTAAAACTGGTTATTTGAAATGCTAACCCAAACTATAGTCTGATTACCAAAAGAAAGTGACTGGCTGAGCGGCCGCACTGCGACCAAACATTCTATTTCATAACCTCCTGGAAACGTAAAACACATATTTAGAAATTTCCAATAAACGTTATTTAAATAGTCAGTTAAACACATGTTTAGCCCTTTTTTCAAATATTTTTTATCTTATTCCTATAAGTTTATATTGACAGTTATGTTTTTAAAAACACAAATTGAGACATTTTAAATTGTAGTTTGTTTTTTTTAAACATATCTGTCAGTATAAACTCATCGGAATAAGATATAAAATATTTGAAAAATGTGTTTAAATAATGTTTATTGTAAATTTCTAATTATAAATGTGTTTTAAGTTTCCACGAGGTTATGAAATAGAATGTTCGGTTGCCGCGCAGCTGCTCCGCCAATCGCTTTCTTTTGATAATAAGACTATAAATGGCTATGAAGCTTTTTAAGAAAAGTAAAAGGTTACCAATCTTTTACTTTTAAACAATCCATAAGGAATAATATATTTAAGATAGATCGTTTTAATATCTCTCACATCACTGGATTAAATTTATCAGATTATGTCTGATTTATAAACTAACTGTATTATATTTTAAATTAAAAAAATTGAATCAGTAAAGTAATTTTTATTATTTGGGGACAAGGCCTTTTGTTTAAAAAGTAAAAGTAGTCAGGTCTCAAATGTTAGGCTATAGAATTTTATTTTATTTAAAAAAAAAATTAACGGTAAACAAAATTTCTATAACCTAACATTTGGGACCTGACGATGTTTACTTTGTAAACGAAAAGCCTTGCCCTCAAATAACAAAAATCACATTACTTACTATATATATTTTAAATTTTAAATTTAATATTTATCAGTAAGAAAAGTGCCTTCAAGAAATGAATAACTATATGCAAGTAATGGTATTTGATTGGAATTATCTTAATCATTTATAAATTACCTGATTTTGTTATTAAAAAAAAAAAAACTCATGCCATATTATAACAAAAATGAAATAAAGTCATTTAAATTTCATTGTTTTAGAAGTCGTGACCATCCCATACACACATTGAGCCGTATCCATAAAACTAAAGCATATGCTTATACTTGCAAATCTTGAAGGAAATCCTTCAATTGGTATTTATAATATTTCAAGGACAACCTTATAAATTTCAAGTATTAGGTTATCCTCCAAATTTGGATGATTTACTTCGAATAAAGTATATGGTTATTCATAAACTTCACCTTTTACTTTAAATAAGAAGCATATCCTTCTGAAATACTGAGTGTGGTCAGTAGGAGACTCATCAGCTGTAGTGATCAGTTGTTTTCTTCTGTGCACTGTTGATGTTCGTGTATTGTTGTGCAAAATGGCTGATGTTGTGCATGTGAGAAATATGAAATTGTACAAGCCCCGCTTACCTACAACCGTGAGTGATTTTAAAGCTCTTTATCGTTTCGAAGAAGAGAATGTGCAGTGGCTCATCGCATACAGGTTTTTAGGTGAAAATGACGAAACTCGTGGTGGAGCTTTGTCACCCGTCCATAAAATGAAAATATGTTTACGCTACCTAGCAGACCCTGGTTACCAAAAAGGTATTGGACAGGAACTTGGAGTTGGTCAGGCTACAGTATCTCGCACTGTACATACAGTTGTTGACAGCATAATGTCACAAGCAAGTGAGTACATAAAGTTTCCGACTACCAATGTTGAAATAATGAACGCAAAACAGTTATGGCAAAGCAAGTATAATTTTCCAACAGCAATTGGCACGATTGACTGCTCCCATATAGGAATATTAAAACCAAATCAACATGGAGATGAGTATATTAACCGGAAGGGAAAACCCACTCTCAATATTCAAGCCACCTGTGACGCCAATGAAAAGTTTACCAGTGTTGATGTTAGCTGGCCTGGTTCTGTGCACGATTCGAGGATTTGGAAAAATTCACAGGTAAGGTTATTAATGCAAAGCAAAGCAAATGCTGTGCTGATTGGGGATCAAGGTTATGGATTGGAGCCATGCCTCATGACTCCATTTACAAATCCTACTCCAGGGGCTGAGCATAAATTTAATGTACTTTTGAAAAAGGAACGTGTGATAATCGAACGATGTTTCGGTCAATTGAAACGTCGATTCCCTATCTTACAATATGTTTGTCGCTGTAAGTTGGAATATGTGCCAAAAGTTATTGTTACATGTATTGTGCTCCACAATATAGCAAAACATTTAGGTGACCAAGATTTTGGAGATGATTATGATGCGCCACAAGATGATGAAGAAGATGGACTACAACGCCATGCCAATGATGAACCTGCTCTCCGCCAACAAGGACTAGAAATAAGAAGAAACCTAAGTGTTATAATAAACAACTTTAATGTTTAGGTAATTTGTTAACTCACAAAGATAAATATGTTTTGTTTCCATCAATAAATGTTTTTGGGTTATTATCTTGACGCTTCATAATTTCCAGTTTCTTTTCATAATATTGCTGTTGAATGATACTGGTGCGATATTGTTGTAATAAAACTAGGCGCTGAAGTTCTTTTGTAGTTAGCCCTCTGGTTTCTTCCATTTCATATTTTTCTGTTGCAATTTTCCTTTTTTTCGGCAAAATTGCCTGGGACGCCGTGACATTTACTTCATCAGTTTGCTTAGTACATGAAGTACTTCCCATTGACAACAAATCATTACTGTTTCCTATTACGCCAGGTTGAATTCCTGTTTGACGATTTTGTATTACACCAACTTGCATTGCTCCTGGTATTTGTACAACTGTAGGGTTTGACTCACCTTCCATAGCCTTCAATAACTTGCGCTCCCAATCCAACAATTTAATCTTTTTGTTTCCAGTTCTCTTTAGATCAGTTTTTTTCTTCAGCCTAGTTTTCATATTGTTCATTTTTTTAAAAAAGCCTTTCGTATCCAATGGTTTACCAAAAGTTGCTTCATACTTTTTTATAACGGCTCCAATGGCCTGGTCTTTACGAGCTTTTATTTTAGGGATTTGTGATTTTTCTAAAATTACTGGAGCTCTTACAATTTCATCTGCTATAAATTTTAATTCATTACTTACAGAATTGTCATAACATTCACTCTCACCATCACTTTCGATAGACATACCACTTTCAGAAGACATAACTAAGACAAACAAAACCAAGTAGCAAATGGTGACACACTACCATAACCTATTTGGAAGAAAACAAGATATTACAAGATATATTGGGGAGCCAACAATCACAATCAGCTGATTGGGATGAATCAGCTGATTTTCACTTCTTACCAAATCTGTTTATTGTAAAACCTTATACTTTTCCAAGGATCATATCCTTGCAAGTATAAGGTTTTGATTATGAATATGGAAAGAAGGATATCCTTATACCTCTACCTTATACTTTTTAGCAAAACCTTATACTTCTACCTTATACTTGTGAGGAAATCCTTTGTATTGGAAGTAGGTTAAATGATATTTTATTAGTGATAAAGCTCCGCCACAGTAAAGTACGATAACCCAACCTTCATGAATTACACGAGTGACCGAAAGCTTATCAGTCACAGACTAGTCATGGTCTAGTCCTTGTAACCAAATCCCACAGCCAGAGAACCACCCAAGATGTGAGTTTTATTTATTTTTTTGTATTTACATTTTTTAATATTATATTGGAGTATAAATATTACTATACCCAACCAGATAATTGTTTTAATTCTGTGTCCATAGGAGAGGTTGTGTCAAAAAACTAATACCCCCGTCGCAGCAAACCTGCGTACTCAACGAATTTCCAATGCATAATATATGACTTAATACCACATAAAACTGCATACCAAGTTTCATAACAAATTAATTCATAATAAATAAGCAATACATACAATTCAAATTATTCTCTATGAGAATAACATGTGGGATGAGTATGCAAGTGTGCTGAAACAAGGAACACAAAAAATGGGTATTTGTGCAAATATAAATGGAACTCAACTATATGTGAAGCCATATTCTAAGTAGTTTTATTAATTTATATTCATACTTAAGGGAGATATGATATTTAACGTTTTCTCCATAAGAATAACATGGGAACTGAGTATGCAGGTTTGCTGTTACGGGAATTACCCGTAAAAATTTATTTTTTTGTGCAAATAACAATAAACCACAACCAGATAAAGCTGTATACCAAGTTCCGTTTTTATACGTTCATAAATAAGCAAGATATAATTTTTTTCTTTTTCTCCATAAGAATAGCATTGGACAGCATACTGTGTTTAGCACTTTCAATATCTCTGTAACCAGTTGATGTAGAGAAATGATCAAAACCCCAAATTGTGTGTTTTTAAAGCTGAATCCAATGGTGAAAACTAAAATTTGTCTTTTTCAAATATTACATGTACAAAATTCAAAAAACCCAGTTTTGGGGTACAAACCCCCCCCCCCCAAAATAACAGTTCAGATGGGTCGATCTGCCTGGTTTCCGAACTTAAGTCATAAATGTTGCTTTACACGTTTTTACCAAATTTTATCAAAATCCGACCTTTTTTCCGAGAGTTACCGCACCCACAGTCACACATATATATATATATATATATATATATATATAAAATATATATATTTACAGTTTTGAACGAATGGTGTTATTTTGGGTCTGGGAACCTCAAAACAAAAAGTTATCATGGTCCCGGGCCTAGGTCTTACCATGTTATGGTAATAGATTCTTCCCTATAGGGGAAATTCGCTAAAATTTTATTTTTAGCGAATTTCCCCTATAGGAAAGAAGCTATTACCGTAGGTCTCATGGTAAGACTTAAGCCCGAGACCATGATAACTTTTCATTTTGAGGTCCCCAGATGCCAAAAACACCATTCGTTCAAATTTTTATATATGTATATATATATATGTGTCCGTAAGCACAATAACTCTCGTAAAAAAGGTCCGATCTTAATGAAATTTGGTACAAATGTGTAAAGTACCATTTATTTTAACGAGTTCGAAATCCAGATGAATCGCACCATCCGAAGGGGGGTTTTTGGGGGGTTTTGTACCCCAAAAATGGGTTTTTTGGGGTTTTCACAAGTAATTTTAATTTAAATCAAACTTTAATTTATACCATTGAATTCAGCTTAAAAAACAAACAATTTGGTATTTTGATCATTGCTCTACGTCAATTGGTTACCGAGATATTGAAAGTGCTAAACACAGTACGTTGTCTAATGTTATTCTTATGGAGAAAAAGAAAAATTGTATATCTCGCTTATTTATGAATATAAACTGGCGAAATTTGGTATATGGCTTGATCTGGTTGTGGTTTATTGTTGTTTGCACAAAAAAACAATTTTTCGCCAATGTTTCCTGTAGCAGCAAACCTAGGTACTTGGTCCCCATGTTATTCTTATGGAAAATACTTAAAATGTTATATATCGCTTATTTATGAATATATATGGATGAAACTTGGTATGTGACTTCACTAAGATGAGTTCTATTGATATTTGCATAAAAACCCATTATTTTGTGTGCCTTGTTGCAGCAAACCTGCGTACTCATCCCCAATGTTATTCTTATGGAGAATAATTAATATTTTAAATATCGCTTGTTTGTGAATACATTTCTTATGAATCCTGTTAAGTGTTTTAATGTGTTATGTTATATATTCATTGGAAATTCGCTGAGTATGCAGGTTTGCTGCGACGGGGGTATTTAAAATATTTCATGTAAAAACTTCAAAAAATCAATTTTTGGGGTAAATAACCTCCCCCCCCCCAAAATACCACTTCGGATAGGTCGATCTGTCTGGTTTTTGAACTTAAATTTATAAATGTTGCTGTACACTTTTGTACCAAATTTTATCAAAATTGGACCTTTTTTACGACAGTTACCGCACCCACGGGCACATTTATATATACTGTAGATATATATACACTTTCCAACAAATGGTGTTTTTGGGGTTTGGGATCCTCAAAACAAAAAGTTATCATGGTCCCAGGCTTAGCTCTTACCATGCCGACTACGGTAATAGCTTCTTCCCTATAGGGGTAATTCGCTAATATTTTCCCTCCAATTTCCGTACTGTCGCCTTTCATTCAAGTATAAGGTTCATGGGAATTAGTCTTATGGTTTTCTCAAGTTCCTGGGGTGGTTTAGCTTTATACATACAGTACATTAATTTGTATCACAATTATCTAAGACAAGCATATTGTAAGATAGTATTATTTTATTTTTAATAAATATTTTGCATTAAGTATTATTTTATTTTTAATAAATATTCTGCAATACCTGTGCTACTTAGTTTTTAATTATTTTAATAAGAGTAATATTAATGTTTAATATCAATACTGAACAACAATCCCAACAATTGTTTTATTTTACTGTATGTATTTTTTGGTATTGTTACTTCAACAGTAACATTGTAATTACTTGTCCTCATTTCAAGGACAATCTTTTGAAATCATCAATTTGAGTTTAGAATTTTAGTTTGATTTTTAAAAATCTATCAATAACTTTCTTTCAGTTAAGTCTACTTTCAATATACTTTACCTGGATAAATGATTGTAAGGATGTTTTGATTAAATTACATACTTCTGTATGTGATAGAAGTGTTACTCGTAGTAAAGGCAATTATAGGCATAAACATCTGATATTTTTAGAACTCCTGTGAATGAAAGTTGTTTACAAAGGTGTTATCTGTAAGATTAGTAAGCAACCAAGTGGTCGTGTAAAAGTTTGGCTCTTGTTACATAAATTCATTAATAATTAAGTATTTGTATTCATTAATTATTAAATCTTCTGGTTATTATAGTTACATTTATATTAACAGTTATCTAGTTGATCTATTCAAACTTCAGTTAGAAAGAACCTTTTATTCAATTTGTTCAGTTCTTGTCACTTACCAAATGAATGATAAAGGTGATTATATTGATACATATGACAAAGGTCAAGGCAGTCTTGCATCTTATCTCATGTTAAAATTAGTTACTGAAGATTGTAATTTTATTTACTACAATGCCTTAGTCTGTGTAATCTATATGTCCTCTAAAAGTTGTTGGATGTATTTTCATTTTGTACTAAAGTGTTAATTTATATTTAAGGTATGTATCTTATTTGATTAGGATTTTTTTATATTTAACCATTAGGCCTATATAGTTAGAGTAAAATGTAGGTGGCTGTTATAAGTGTAAATATTGTTTATGTCTGGTTTTGTAGACCTTTCTTGTAAGTATTTTTAATAATTTTTATATTTATTTTTCTTAAAAATATAAATTGGCCTGAAAAACTTTCAAACAATTTACTGTAGAGCTTATCTTGGTTTTGAATGTTTTTATACCACAGCATCTACCCGAAACCATTATTTGTTAAACAAGCTATTTATCATATCTCAAATTTCAATACAAATTTGTAGGTATTGGTTTGTTTTTTGTAGTAACAAATTTATAGTTAACGATTGTCAAAAAATCTCCTTTTTGGAAACTAATTAAAAACATATAAGTTTTAACTAATTAATTAAGTTTGGCATCACCAGTCTGATTGTTTAGTATTGTTTAGGTCAGTCGTACGCTTTGTAAACAAATATTGTAAGGACAATATAACTCAAATATAAAATCAAACTAATAATTTAACATAGGTATTTTAATGTTAGTCACTGAAATAAAATAAATAACCACGGCATATTCATTCAAGTAAAAATACTGAATTGATAATGTAGATTAGGTCATAAATTTATTTATATAAAAGTATATTTCAAATTTTAAACATTCTATCTTTCAAAGCAAGAAAAACATCGTACTCAAACCTAACCTTGCCTTGATTTAGTTTGTGGCATGAAGAAGTGTTCATTAGAATTTGTCTTTATAAATATATGTTCCA
Organism: Allygus modestus; assembly: GCA_963675035.1. Taxonomy (NCBI): domain Eukaryota; kingdom Metazoa; phylum Arthropoda; class Insecta; order Hemiptera; family Cicadellidae; genus Allygus; species Allygus modestus. The sequence goes on from OY776112.1 coordinate 474,948,151, forward strand.
ATGTCACACTTTGACTTCATATTATTCTACACAAAGTATATTTCAGAGAAAGAGTTGAGCAGTTGTATGTTGTATTTAAGGGGTTTCAATATATTTTATAAAATAGTGTAAATGTTACAGAATATTGTCCAGTATTTTACAGTACATACAATAGTAATATGCTTAATAGGAACAAATTAATAAAAAACTTAAAATATAACAAAAATTTAAGTTTAAAATTGTATAATTATTTTTCTGAAGTTTAAATTGAACATAATTAGTATATAGCTTATGTGTTACAGTTGATGTGCTTTTGTGCTTACGAATTCCCAATACTTTTGTACGCCTATTCCACCAGACCTGTAGCTTTGTTTTGTCCACGCAGACTGTGCGGTCATTGCTACTTGGTATCGGCCGCTTTACTCCGCTCGACAGAATGGGAGTAAACAGCTCAAGACTGTCCAGAAGGTTTGATTTTCAAAAATATTGGTCAAGCGTAGCTAGCAGCTTTCAGTGTCTATTTTATCGGTTTTTATCATTGTTTGGATACAGGAAAAAAATACGTGAAACGGAAGGTCATAGGTAAGCTTCCTGTTTAATTTGGGCCCTTGTGTCGGGTCGAGTCATAGTATCTCTGGATCATTCTGTTTTACATGTGCTATCGGAACTATTTTTTGATTGTAAGATTGGGGTGGTTTGTTAAGTATTTTGAATATGGGTACTTTGGTATTATATGGATGCCACCCTTATGCAGCGCGCTGCGGCAGTTATTTTAGGATGGGTTATCATAAAAATGATTGTAGGACTTTCCTTGTTTCGTTACGAATCGAATGATACCTGATGAGTCATACTTCCGGCTGCCAAACCCCCTCCAAATAGGCCAAGGTCAGGTCGTTGACCGGAGCGCGCGCATCACCTGTCACCGCCCGTATCTGGGTCAGTGTCATGAGTGATTTATTGCCGTGCACTACGTTACATTTGTTTTCATAATGAGTGACGTTCTTTTGGTGTGGGATTTACCTCGAAATGAAGAGGAAACCGTACGTATTTTTATGATAACCCATCCTAACATAACTGCCGCAGCGCGCTGTATATTTGGCGGAGTACCTGTGGCGATCGGGTCTGACTGCTAGCGGCGGCGACGCATTCAACACGATCCTAGCGGACATCGCTGCCTTTTGGGAGGCACAACACAAAGACCGCTCATCAGAATGATGTAAAATTTGTACAGTAAGTCAATAAAAGTACGTTTTTTCGAATTATGTAGTTATCCTTTGTATCCGGTAACAATTTAACCTCCAAAAATAGTGGCATCCGTATAATACCAAAGTACCTGAATAGGTTGTAAAGGTTGTATCTAGAATGTGTTGGCTATCTTCACTGTCTGTGTCTGGTTATATGTGAATAATAACATTTATGTAAATACCATATCAGGTATGCCTCTCAAGTGTACAGAGGGTACCTGTGCCTACCCTCATTCTGCAGGCTCGAGTGCCTAGACAGCACTATGTACAATGTTGATGCCATTCATGTACACACACAATGACTGTACTTTCGAATAAAGTGATTTGAATCTGAATATCAGCATGTCACAACACCCTAACAGCCAAACCCTAGCCTCTGTGTTAGTGCCTATCACAGTGGCGTCCCTCTTATCCGGGTTTCGGGTGGAAATTACAGTGTACCTGATCCCATGGTCAACATGATTCACAGAACTTTCCGAATGAACATCTGACCGCCAGACCAAAAAATTAGTGCAAATTTAAAACCCTATCCCAAAAATACTTTGAGAAGATAAATCGTCGCTCTCTTATATGAGTTATCAAATGAAATAATCAATACTTCTATAGAAAAACTATATATCCGTTTAAGAAACAGATTCAAAAGTTGATGCTCGACGATATATCGTTGCAAGAGTATTTTCTGTTAGACTGACTAAATTAAGCATCTTATTAATTTGTAAGAAGATGATGTGCAAACACACATCACAAGGCACTCATTATTAACTCATTTTCATCAACTCTGCTTAAACCTTTTTGTTTGTATAATATATGAAGCAAGGCCATATGGGAGCCATACACATATTACGTAACACAATTTTTCAACATTTCAGACCCCCTCCCTGCCTCCCCCATGTAACACACCATAACACTTGACCATACCCCCTCCCCCCAATCACTCATCGTAGTAGTCATTAAAACAGCTTAAACCTTTTAATCATCGTTGAATTAGCAATTTGGAATATGGATTTCAATGAATCATTAAACTTTTAATGTATTTCTTCTAACAACAGTTTTTAATAACTTATTTCAAAGCGAAACGTATACAAAAAAACAATACTGTCACTAATAATATAAACAACAACATAAACTATGCTAAAAAGAACAAATAATTTAATTAATTAAATTAATTTTAATTTTTTAATTAATTTTAATTTATAACTAATACAAATGGAACACAACTAAAAAACTAAAGATGTGGGTGGCATTGCTGTATCAAGTTGTGATTTTACACTCTACAACAAAACAAAACATACAGGTGTAAAGCAATACAGAACTTTCTCAAAACACAAAATGTATTTATTTTTAGTTTAACTTTTATTATTTATTTTTAGTTTAACTTTTATTAAAATAGTATGAAGGAATTATTTGTATATAATTAACTGTAACCTTGATTTAGATATCAGTTTGATTTGTTTTTAATTTTTAAAGATAATATAACAGTATCAAGTGATACGGGAGTGCGCCAAATCTTACGGTTAATATGTGTGAGTTACGTAACGTTGATCCAAACCCTCCCACTCCCCCACATAAGGCAGCATAACGCTACGCCTTACCCCTCCCCCCAAGTGTGTTACGTAATATGTGTATGGCCCCTTGTCTCCACATATATAGTTTTCCATCCCTTAAAAAGAAATTCATTAACAAGTTTATCCTGGATAATTTCTTCTGGTTTTGCTACCCAGATCAGTACAGCTCCACCCTATGTCTGAATAAGCTAGATTTTACGTTTTAAATTACCCTTTGAGTAGTACATAACTATATACACATCTTTATTCGTTAAAATACTTTTTGGGACGTACGTCGTCAATTTTCAGCTTACGATTATGCAAATTTAAGTATTCATGCTGCTTTAAGTTGTCCTACCACAATATTAATACCTAATTCAATTGAATTCCTTACCAAGTGGATAGAAAATGTTTAGTTTATAATCACTTTTGGTAAGCAAATTTATTTTTATACTTTTTTGTCCACTCCTGGAAGCATTTTGGACATTATGAGTACTTTGGGATGGTGAGTAACCATGTAAACAACTCCAGCACTTAATTACTATAAGTTTCAGCACTTAATGGGATTAAACAGTAAATTATATTAATCTATATCTGTAATTCAGATATATCTATATCTGTATTCAGATTCAGCTGTATCTAATTCTGTAATTCGCTGAGGCGATTTTTGTGAACAGAACTCCTCCGTTATTCCTGGACCAATTTTTACAATTAAGGTGTAAAAAATGGCCCAGATTCGTAGTTGTGCCAAGCGGTTTTTAATTTCCAATACTGTTTTGCTGAAGGGCACAGGACACCCTCAAAGTTCAATTTGTTCCCATAAATATAACATGGAGAGTAGTTTGAATTCAGTTGCATTCTAAAACAGGTGATACACAGTAAAATACAGGTAAACAGTAAGAACAGCTAATAACTGATATAAACAATAAAAGTTAGTTTTGCTCGATTAGAGCATTAGGTCCACTAGTATTTTATAATTTCCCAAAACAATTTCCTAAAACATAACTGACTTTAACAGAAAAATTAGATTTTTTCTAACAATTTGATTTAGGCAGGTACAACCCTGTTTGCGGTGGTTGGCTCCTGGTTTGCTCACGCGCAGTAATGTATTTTCCCCTCCATACGTCTTTGTACAGTCAGCTTATCAATACAGATCTTTCTGTCAGAACATATGTTTTGATTACTTAGGTCATTGTTTACATTTTGTGATGTTGAAAATTACGTAAATTAGCAGGCAGTATATACACAGCAGAAGTCACATAACTGTCCATGGGTTGAGTTGGCTGTACTCAACTGTATGAGGGGAATAGTAGTGGGAGTATTCACTATCTCTCTCGCACTTCCTCCCCTACACACAACGCACTGTGAACAGACTTGTACCTGTTAGTTTTTTTACTGATCAGGAAGACTCTTTCATTAGCAAATTTTTTGCATCATCCCATTCTTGCATTTTTCAGAGCAGAGTTTAACATTCCCTTCATTGTACATTAAATATACTATACACCACTGTGATTTTTTGGGTATCCTTAAATTTGTACCTGGTTACTCTTCACTTGTGTTACACTTGCTAGTTTGATTAGACGTAAGGTGAGGTAGGATATTGTTCCCTGGGGTGGAGACGGGGGTTGTAACCCTACCCAGAAGCACCCACCGTGTCCTGGAGTGTTGAGTGACACATTGTTCTGTCCCGTCGTTGTCACAGTCTGTCGAGTGCGCCAGGCTCCAGGCGCTCTGAGTGTTCAGTGTCTTCTTCCAGTTTATGGTTGCAGCGGTTATTCCTTTCGTTTACTTCTCTTTGTGGAAATTGTGGTAATTTGTTTTACACTTTATACAATTTAATTTTGTTTAACACTTAACAGACAAAGTGAATACAAACATTGAACAGTGTATTTAATTACATTTAATTTTATTTAACCAATATGTTTGTGTTGATTTTTTGCTTGATTTGTTTTATATATTAAAAAGTAATTTTTAAATATTTCACAGACTCATCTGTTTGTGTGGTTTCCATTTTAAAAGATGTTCTAAAATAAGTTTTATATTTGTACTCTAGTTGTAAATATACCGTACATAAATTTGAAATTAATCTGTTTTTCTGATTTTTTCATATTTATTTTATATATATATATATATAAAACAACAAATATATATATATAACAAATGTATACATATATATATATATATATATATATATATATATATATATATATAGAGAGAGAGAGAGAGAGAGAGAGAGAGATTGGTTATTTAGTCATTAATAACTTAAAAAATATCTAAAACTTCATACTTTTTGTTGCAATGTCATTACCTTTATCTCTTGCACTTACATTCATAATTATCACAGTTATAATTGACATGGTTCACAGTTTCTGGAAAATCAGGGAGAGTCAGGGGATGTTAGGGAATTTTAAAAAGGTCAGGGAAACGGTTAGAAAAATGTGAAAAGTCAGGAAAATTATTGATATTTTATACAAGTCAAGGAAAGTATTTAATTTAATTGTAAACGCAAAGCAATCCTGTACAAAAATAAAAAAAATATTAGATTTTTGTTAAATCAGTTTTTATAGTGCAACAAAAAGGAAGTGAAAAAGATACGGCAAAATTTGTATTGAACAACAACAAACCATTGCAAATATTAAAATAATAAAATAAAAGGAGAGCGTTGGATGGCCGTAAAATATGGGGAAAGTGGAGGTTAGTAAAAAGGTAATTTTGTTATAGGTACTGTATAAATATTACCTATTGTAAATAAAGTGTGCATTCCGAGTTGAGAGTCTGGGAAAACTAATTTTTTTTGCCTAGGGAAAGTAAGGGAAAATTAACTTTTTTAGTCAGGGAAATTATTAACAAAATAAAAGTGTGAACCATAAATTATATTCTGTGCAAATTTGTAATTTACTTTAAGGACTTGCATAATAAAAATATGTCAATGTCATACGATAATCATATTGTTGTCAGTTATTAAAATTAATATTGTCTAATTAATGTTTCATATTTTAAACTGTGATTACAAACAAAATAAATCAACCGTACTATATTAAGTTTCAATATCATAATAATCTTTAATCAAAATTGCTAGTAATTAATTTAACCAAAATTTGTTTTTGTTTGATATAACTACGTATGTATTATTGTGACTTACCTTACTTTGCAGACATTGAAGGCAATAGAAAAAAGTTATAATTCATGTCACAAAGACATGCATTTTTCACGGTATCTTGCCAACGAATAACAGGTTATCACTAATAAGTTTATTACATTACTTTATGACTTAGTCTATTGATAAATGTATATGAGACTTAGTGCCATTTAGATAGGTATTGTTGCCCAATGTAAAGGTTCGCTAATTATTTCCATTCCTTTGAAATCTCAGTAAATAACGCTATCAACTGACAACCTGGTAATGTGATAACAGCACGAAGCCACAGTTGATAAGCGATGGGACAACAGATTTCCGTATGTGTGACCTGTGCAACCTATGCTCTTCATTGTAAATATGTTGCCTGTTCCTTTAGGTGCTATAAACTTTATAAATTCCAATTCCCTGTTCATTGGGCCCGGATTGTTTATTGTGAGACCACGGTAAATATTGTGTGATAATTGTTATGTTTCGGTGTCTTGGTATTGTGTGTCAGTATCCATGCGAAGCCGTTCTTTATTTCTGAATGAAAAACAAACGTCTTACACTGTAGAAATTGTTAATTTGTTTTGTTTTGTGAATAAAATTGCTTATCTTTTGACTTTAATTACATACAAAAATATAATTTACGATTATTATTTACTCTTATATTACAGGTTTCATCCACCTTTGTAGATGCTGTGCAATGGTTTCAGGTTCTGCAGTCAGCATATAATAGATCAAACACAGTCACAAACACGTATAACACATCCTGAAAATCGGTCCCTCACACAGTAAATAAACATTTCCCACTCTGGGTTGTTTTGTTTATTTACCTGTGAAAATGTCAATTTACTGTGCAAGTTCCAGATTTTCGTGTTGTAATATCCGTATATTATACACGTGTTTGGACTGTTTCATCAGTGTTGTGTTGGTTTCCGAGCCTGAAATTATCGCACAGAATGTACCAGGTGGATGAAGCTGAGTAAAAAACCTATAAGTATTTTGTTTCCCAACCAAAAATCATATCATTCAGAGATAAAATTATTATTATTTATAAACTAGAACTTATTACCTTTAAATTTTGGAACAACAGGTCTCAAACACACAAAATTTACAAAGAATTTACTTTTTTACTTTATTTTACCGTTATATATTATTGTAATATTGACATACCAATTACTTTTCCCTTTTAATGTGTTTATAATTTAAAATAGTTTGATTTTAATTTAATTTTTAATTACTCATTCAACTGGGCATATGTACACAGAGCAACTTTTTGCTTTTTAATAATTTTGGGTTTTATTTATTAGATAAGACTGATCGTAGTAAAGAAGTGAAGGAACAGGTTTACAAGTCTTTCGATCAGGTTATAAATTCTGATAGAAGGTCAAGTCTCAAGACAAGCAATGCCTAATGCCTAAATGATGTTTTGTGAGGGTTTATAAGATTTTGTTAAAGCCGAGGGAAGTATAATAAACCATAGTTAGTTCCTTTGTAATAATTATGATATCTATTGGTTATTTTCTCACCTCCTTACAGTGTAGTTTCTAACATATGTGTCTTTTATTGAATTTGGTTTTTCGTATGGTGGTTTTTAGTGGAATTAACTCTTGAAATCAAGATCATGTTCAGAGTGAATATTCCAAGTAGCGTTAATGTGGGTTGACCGACAAGGTGGACTAGTCTGTTAATCCTTTTATTTATAGTGTGGATGTATTGTTATAACATTGAGGTCTTCAGCTGTATAAATTAAGCATGTTAGTTTTATACAAGATATACTATAGTTCAAGAACTAAATATTTATTAATAAAATCTTAATTTACTAATCCACTTTTTGAGCTATTGTGGAGGAAAAGGCGGAGGCAGTTGCACGTGGGACATCCAATAGACAATAGACAATGGCTTCCCCCACTCCAGTATTTCTCAGAGGGGACGTTAACCCCACCACAGATCTTTCTTACTAGTTCTTGGATAAATCATTTTTTTTATATTACAAAATTTATATTTGTATGGAGCATAAACCTATTTTTTGTTGCTACTTTGTAACTGTCATTGAAAAATAATTTATTAAACCATTGAAAACCTTGGCAATTGAAAAGGTAATTGGTGTTAGAGAGATTGGACGATTTCAGTATCAAAAGGGTTATTACTGTTATCAAACCGTAATGTGTTACCCCACCACTACGTTTGCCTCACTAACAGTAGGGGTTGCATGAATAGTGGTGGGGGTAACATCTCCCCTAACCCTGCTCATTTAGTATGGCTCAAGCGAGATGTGGTGGGGGGCTGCCTCTCCCTTTCCTAACTGCGCTTGATTTTTTTCCTTCAAGACGAACATTAAGAAAGTTCAGTCATAGTTGCAAGATTATATGCTATTTTAGGTATATTGAGCGTTGTAACTGGCCTCATTAAATTGAGGATTTTGTTTTGTTAAATATCATATAAATAATAACATAATAATTTTGCATATGTATTTAAATAAGTGGGGTTGATATGTATAATGGAATTCCAATGTATGGAATCAAGACTAACATCAGTCTAGTATTCTGAAGCTTAACAACCATTCTCAGAATATATTAATAATACTTATTAGTGAATTTCCTTTGGAAAGTGAACTATTAGCATGACCCACACGGTGAAACTTAAGCCCGGGACCACCATAGAAGTTCCTAACGTGACCCCCTGAACACGTTTTGGGGGGGTCGTTCAAAATGTTATATATATATGTATATATATATATACACATAGACATATATATATATACACATAGACATATATATATATATATATATATATATATATATATATATATATATATATATATATATGTGTGTGTTTGCACTCTAGCGGTCACTTTTTTTGTCCGATTTACTTCAAATTTGGTAGGGACGTTTCTTTCTGTAATCAGTTGAACAAGTTCGTTGGACAAAACAATCGGAAAACTCTAAACACCTTTTTTGGGGATTAATCTTTCAAATTTTGAGTTTTTGGGCCCAAAAAGGGTCAGAAAAGCCCCGTATATAAAATTAATTCAAATAAAAAGATGGGAATTAGTAAGGCAAAAGTTGTAAGCCCTCTCTCGTCATTCTAGCATAAATATTTACCGAGTTATTAAAGAAAATGTGTTTTGACTAAACACAGAACGTTGTCTTATGGGGGTTTTACAATAAAAAAGCCTGTTATTCCTTTGTTAGAGTACTTTTATCATCCCCAGCAACCTCATGCCTACTTTCAAGCCTGTCTGGCCTTCTCCTAACATAATGCGCAAAATTGTATTCCCAGCTTTGCAGGTAAATGAAACCAGGAGCATCAGATCAGCCAAAAAATCACTGTTTTCAGATTTTAATAAAAATTGGAATAAATTTATATTTTTACACTGATTTTGAGTTTTAAAAGTTTTTAAGTGGAAATTCACTTTCCTCACGTCAGCGTGCTGCGTGCGAACTCGTTTGTTATTTATCTTAGTTTTAATATAGTTTTTTATAGTGAAATTTATAGACTTTTTTCAGTACAGTAGTGTTTGTTGAAGTAGGTTATCATAGACAAGTTTTTTCCTAAGGGGTTTTTATCCATCTTACATTTTTAGCAAAAAAACAACGCTTCCTTAATCGTAGCATAAAATCAACTTAAGTTGTATAAAAACATAAATACAACTTATTATTGGGGAGCCTTACTTACGGTATGAGGTGTTTGGCTTGACCTCATATAAAGTGCTTTTACAGTTCATATTCTTAAACCTTTTACCTATTTTTGAGAGACAGTTGTGTTTTTATAAGGAAAGAAGTACTGTTAAAACAAAGTTCTCACTAAACTGTGTTTTTAGTTCATCAAGGGCAGATATGGCGGAACCAACCATTCGAACATTCCTTCTTAATGACGGAGAACACTTTGAGTCTTCTGTCTTCAGATTGGATAAAGGTTAGCAGTTGAAACGACTGGTTTCAATTTATTTTACGTTAAAATGTATTATTAAAACAGGATAACTTTTGTGATTTATAATTTATGATTTTATGAAAAAAATCGTTTATAACACTAAACAACTCAGGAAATGGCCTGCTACCCTGGATTCCAGTATTTGGCCAACAGTAAAACTCATTAACAAAATTAAAACTTTTCACAAGTTCAGACGTTAACCATTCTGTTGATAATAGTAGTAGTTCTTTACCGCTTCAGCCTGTTAAAGGGTTTGAAATTAACTGAACTTTAAAGGGTGGGATATGAGTTGCACTGTTTTTTGAATTTATAGGTACCCTTCATTGGGTTATGGGATAATCTATCGGGCTTCCCGGCTACATCTTTCATATTCAGACAATTTGTTTTTAACTAATACTACAACACCCAAAGTTAAATTTTCTTTAGTAAAAATACTTATACAACCATTTTTTATGCGAATTGTAACCACATTAAGATCAATGTTTTAATTTTAATGTGTCGATGTGATTGTTGGATATTTTTAGTAATACGACCCCAAACAGACAAGATTTAAAGTGCCTCATAAAACCGAGATGAAGGCTGTAAGTTGATTCTGGCAACTGAATTAGCAGTCTTCGACCTACTTTCATACTTTGCCGAAAATAATTCTGCACAGCTGCAAACGTGAAATAATACTGAAATGGGACATTTTCCAAACACAAACAACATTGACATCGACATTTTTCAAACTAAAAGTATTTCTATAAAAACCGTTTAAAAAAGCTCTTGTCTTTATGAGAATGTTTCTGCTCTGCTACACTTGTTAATAATATCCAATTTTAATATCCACGCTGTTAGGTAACAATTATATCGTATGAAAATAATAAAAACAGTTTTTACTACAACAAAAAATTATAATACAACATTCATTCAATTCATCCAAGTAAAAGAGATTATAACATTTGCATCTTGTTAAGTTTTAAATCGTTGAATTTTAGTTTCCAATATTAATTTTTTGAAAAATATTTTTAACCAAAGGCGTGTACTTACTATCTATTTGACGCACTATAATATTTCACCAATGGAGGGCATGGATGAAACGATAACCTTCCAAGGCTGAAGAGTGACACTGACCTTGACCAACAAAACTGTAGGAGTGATTGGCAATAAGCCAATAAACCATAGTTATTATGTTAAAATAGTTACCTTGAACAATGTAATCCATGTTAGTTGTGTGAAATTTAAGGCTTTTTTCTCTAATTTAATATTTACAAATTGGCTTTTGAGTTCCTTTAGTTTTTGCAGGCGTTTGTGAGTTTTGGGGCTGACAGTAAGGTTGGAGAAGTTGGGATAGGTTTACAACAATAGTATAAACAAGTTATATACAGGAACGTTAATTTAATTGAATTAATTTTTCGTGAATGACACCATTCTTTGTACGATATTGTACTGTTTGAATAAAGAAATGATTGATTGATTGATCGAGTAGTGATTTTGTTAAATGCAGTCAAGTCGAGTTTTGCGAATTATTCTTGAGCTTAGTGTACTTTTGAGCGAATATTTGTCTTTTGCATTAATCATTGTTAATAGGTGGTTAGAAATAGTGTAATTGTATTTGGATAGTTCCAGATAAACTTTCATAGTCCATTAATGTTTTTTATCAATATTATGAGTAGCAATATAGATTTTTGGCCAGTACTTCAAACTAGTTGACCAATAAAATGCGATCTGGTTGTTATTTGCTAAACATCAAGTGGTCTGGTTGTCATTTTTGTCGATATTTCGTTTTGTCGCCACTTACGGCCCAAATGATGCGGTCAGGTTGTTATTTTTTACTAATAACTCACGGTTTGGTTTATGACTGATTCTAGTTTCCCATTGTCTTTTACGGCCGATAGTACGCAATTCGGCAGTTAGCGATCCTCTGCAGATCGTCAGAAAAAAACTTGCTTGACTTTAGAGTATTTTTCAAAACTTCGAGTTGAGTATAGTATTGAGAAACTCGACAGAAATACCCAAATGTTTGAGCACTCGCACTCCCTCAGTTTTTGAGTTTGAGCCATATTTATCACCTTGGTTTTTAATTCATTGTCTGAGAAGTATCATGTAACTCTGGACCCCAGAGTTTAAGTCCCGATACTGATACATCAAATTGATGTTATCACAGTGGAAGGTAGCTACTGTTATCAACCTGTTGTAGCTTAATTAAACATATCCTGCCTACCTTTCCCATCCTTAGGGTCCTTCCGCTGACTCGATACCTGTTGTTTACCCTGCCAAGGAAATATTACAGCCCTCAAGGGTGGTTAGGAAAAGCCTAAGTTTCTTTCCGGGATCCAGTAAATTACTAAAAACAGGAAGGACAGTCCTCAAAGGATTTTCTAAGTGTGGGATTTCTAAACTTTAGGCATCCCCACTTGGATTGGTTGTCTTGGTGCCTATTGTTTACCCTGGCAAAGGAATATTACAGCCCTCGGGGGTGGTTAGGGAAAGCCTCTGTTCCTTTCCGGTAACCAGCAAATTACTAAAAACAGTGTTTTCACATGATTTTCTAAGGGTGAGGGATGATTGATTCACCAACCTAACTCAATTCATTCGCAATCTAGGGTCATGGATAGAGCTGCGTCTCGGTCCGACACTGTTTGGTCGCAAGGTTACTGTGTACACCAACCTACCCGAGGAAGGCAAGGTGTTCTCTCGCAAGCAGTATCGCAAGCTGGACTGGACTTCTGGAACGTCCGACGACACAACCAAGTATTGCCGGGTGCTGCTTGCAACTCCGGGCTCGTACCACTACTATTTCCACTACGATGACAGGTACAAACGTTCATTGGTAAAAGTTGGAATTTATTTTATTTGTAGAGTGGGTTAAGAGAAGGTAAATTTGCTAGAGTTAGGCACTAGAAAACGTAGATCTTGGATTGTAGTTCTTGCCCCTGAATTGCACTAGAGCTTTGCAATATTTTTGATATGTATTGATTATGACTTTTAGCAATCTTAAATCTCAGAATGAGACAACTGCTCGCATATGCATCCCTGGGTTTCAGTTTGCTCTATGGTTGCATGCAACGGATATTTCGTTGTATATTTTATATTAAAAATTAGTTTTGCATCGGAATCAAGTCGTGAAACAATATTGCCTAATCTATTCAAACCCCAAGTATCTATCGATATGGGAATTGGTTATAAGCAATTCAGCAGACTCTTAAATATCCAGCCTAACGTGGTAGATGTCTGGGCCGGATAGAAAAAAAGCCGGATATACCAGAGAAGGGTGTGAGTCATCACGTCTGTCTTTCTGACAAACAATTATGACAGAATGCATTTGTGTTTATATACAAGATTAACCGTTTCCAAGCGGCGACTGCAGGGCGAAGGTCTACTCTTTACGCTATATTTTTTTGGGCGGGGTAAAGAAACAGGTTTTGAAATAATGATTTTTTTCCACTTATATCTGATGGTTAAAGTAAATTATATTCACTTTCATGATCAAAATAATTTTGTTTACACATTTTATGGCCAAAATTAGCATGTAGTATATGTGTCAATCACTCACTTGGAATGTCATTTTGAAAAATAAAAAAAACACGACACAGTAGAAAATGTTGCAAAACATCATTAGCCTTGTACTTCATACAACAACTTATATAAATAACTAACCGAATGTAAATAAACTGTCTGCGAACGATACAGTAAACAAGAAGATTGCATCAGCCGGTCAGTCTATAACATCTGTTGTAAGAACAGCGTTGCCAACTCACCGAATGAAAATGTATGATTATAATAAACTAAAAAATAGAATAATAGCTTAAAGTACTGTAAATAACACAGAAAAAACCATACAATACATAAATTAAATTGACATGTCTGGTGTATATATTCGTCATACGCTTGCTAGTTTCTAATTGAGTTGCGAATATGTACGTCCAACGCTCGCAAACGAAAATTACCGTTAGGGTATGTATCAAAATCAAAATTCTTTATTGTCACATAAACGTTTTACAACAGCAAAGCTATTTTAACAGGTGACATTGTCAATATCTTAATATACATAACCTAAAACTAGTATAAACTACCAAAATAAAAAAAAATACCCCCATAGCAGCAAACCTGCGTACTCAGCGAATTTCCAATGCATATATATGTATCTTAATACTAAATAAAGCCACATACCAAGTTTCATCAATATACATTCATAAACAAACGATTTATGGCATTTTAATTATTCTCCATATAAGAATAACATGGCGGCTGAGTATGCAGGTTTGCTGAAGCAAGGAACACAAAAAATGGGGTTTTATACAAATATCAATATAACTCATGTAGATAAAGCCACATACCAAATTTCATTAATTTATTTTCATAATTAAGAGATATAACACGTTACTTATTCTCCATAAGAATAACATGGGGCTGAGTACGCAGGTTTGCTGCTACGGGAGCCTTTGGAAAAAATTGTTTTTTTGAGCAAATATCAATGGTCCACAACCAGATGAAGCCGTATACCAAGTTTTGTCAGTATACGTTCATAAATAAGCGAGATATAAAATTTTTCTTTTCCTCCATAAGAATAACATTAGACAACGTACTGTGTTTAGCACTTTCAATATCTCGGTAACCAATTGACGTAGAGAAATGATCAAAATACCAAATTGTGTGTTTTTTTAAGCTGAATCCAATGGAAAAAACTAAAATCTGACTATTTCCAAAATTATATGTACAAAATTCGAAAAAACCATTTTTGGGGTACAAAACCCCCCCAAAATACCCCTTCGGATAGAGCGATCTGGCTGGTTTTCGAACTTAAAGTCATAAATGTTGCTTTACACGTTTATACCAAATGTCATCAAAATCGGATAATTTTTACGAGAGTTATCGTGCTCACGGACACATATATATATATATATATATATATTTATATATACAGTTTTGAACGATTGGTGTTTTTGGGGTCTGGGGACCTCAAAACGAAAAGTTATCATGGTCCCGGGCCTAGGTCTTACCATGCCGACTACGGTAATAGCTTCTTCCCTATAGGGGAAATTCGCTAATATATATACAGTTTCGAACGAATGGTGTTTTTGGGGTCTGGGGACCTCAAAACGAAAAGTTATCATGGTCCTGGGCCTAGGTCTTACCATGCCGACTACGGTAATAGCTTCTTCCCTATAGGGGAAATTCGCTAAAACTGCAAAGTATAAAAGGGAAAGTGAGAAAAAAGTGGATTGCACGGATACAGACCTTAATTTTTAAAAATAATTAGATTGAAACCTAGAATTTGAGTTCCAGACTTCAATTTAAAAACTATCATTTAAATATTCATTCACAGAATAATAACATCTATTCAGCAAAAAAGATTTCAACTTAGAATTGAAACCAACTGTGTCAAAATCAGATTTTAGGGCTGAGGGAAGTTTGTTGTAAAGCCTTTTACACATATAACCATGGGTTTTTTCAAACAAAGTTAAATGATGTATTTGATACTGCAAGTCATTTTTGTTTCTAGTGTTATAATTATGCTCATACTGTTTGGATAAGACAGACGAGAAATTAACTTTAAGAAGAATCAAGGATATATAAATATACAAACTAGGCAGCGTCAACAAACCTAATTGTTTAAAGATGGGCTTGCAAGATGTCCTAATATTTGAAAAAGTCATGATCCTAATAATTTTTTTCTGAATTTTAAATATTGTCATAATTTCTGTAGATGTTCCCCATAGTTCAACTCCATATTGCAAAATAGAATAGAAATAAGAATAATAAACAACCAGTCTTGTATCCTGGTCAATTAATCTCCTTAAAACCAACATTTGAAAACATGCACTATTTAATTTTTTACTAATCATGGTTAAATGTTTCTTCCAGTTTAAGTTAGAATCTAGTAAAAGTCCCAAAAAACTAGTATGAACACTAGGTGGCATTTTGTTTCCATCCAAATCCAAAAATGCAACATCTGAAACACTGCTTTGCGCGGATTTAAAGAGCACCACATCCGTTTTACTACTATTGAGTTTAAGGCCATTTGCATGAAACCAGTTGGAGAGATCAGTTAAAACTTTTAAAGTGTTTAATTGAAGCTGTAAATAATTAGTGCCAGTAACTAGGGCTGTAGTGTCATCTGCGTATAAAATATTGTTTGAGTTAACGCAACAATCAAGATCATTTATATAGATCAAAAACAAAATCGGGCCTAATATAGATCCTTGAGGAACCCCAACACTTATGTCACGCCATTCTGATAAGGTTTTGTTTAAATTTCTTTTAATTATAACTCTTTGTCTGCGATTCTCTAAATATGATTCTACCCAATTCATTGCCCTTTGTGAAAAATTATACTTAAATTGTAATTTTGCCAATAAAATATTGTGAACTACACAGTCAAAGGCCTTGGACAAATCACAGAACAAACCAGTTATCCTCTGCGATTCGCCCAAGGCCTGAGCGACTGATTCAACAAGCTTAGAAGCAGCCATTGTAGTGTTTCTATTCGGCCTGAACCCATATTGTACCGAAGAAAAAATATTATGAGATTCAAAAAAGGACATAATTTGATTGGCGACAACCTTTTCAAAAATCTTTGATATAACCGGCAAAACAGACACTGGGCGGTAGTTACCCACATCTTGTGCATCTCCCCTTTTAAATACAGGCGTGTATACGTCCCCAACGCTTGGGAAGGCTTAAGCGTGTTATGATTATGTACTGTGGTTAAAATGCCATGTTATTGAAGGCTCTAAAACGTAGATTCATTTTTATTTATTTTTAATCCATATCACCGGGTCGGATATTTGAGTTATACTATCAAATTGCGATCTAGTTTTTACCCGGGTGAAACTGTGAAAGAACACACACTCTCCTTTAGACTACTCATTTTCTTAGCTTTATTTTGCTTTGAGACATAAAATTCCGATCTTTTATCAGCTGAACTTTTACTTTAACCCTTCCCCAACAAGGCCTGCGTGGCGAAGCCCTACTCAGTATGATATTTTTTTGTTGGGGTCAAAAAATAGATTTTTAAATATTTATTTTTTTTACTTGTATCTGATGGTTAAATTAAATCATTTTCACTTGCATGTTAAAAAATGATTTTGTTACTATTTTTATGACCAAAATTCTCATTATTGCATGATTAGTATATAAATATAAATCATTTACTCTGATCTTAATTTTAAAAAATAATGCGACACAGTCTAATGCACAGGTAATATTGTGCATCATTAGCTTGTATTTCACACAACAGCATGTAAACAACTGTCTGAATGCAAACAAACTGTGTGCGAGACAATAACAAAGAATTGAATCAAGCGGCAAATTTGTAACAGCTGTTGTGAGAACAGTGTTGCCACCTCACCAAGTAGAAATATATCACTAATATAAACTAAAAAATAGCCCAATTGTTTAAAGTAACTGTGAATAACACGGAAACGGCTTCACAATACCTAAATTACATTTACATGTTTGGCGAATATATTCGTGATGCGCTTGTAGGTTTCCAGTTGAGTTGTGCATATATATACGTCCAACGCAATAACATACTAGTGCCTCCGGACCCAACTGTCACATGTTTCAGCGACACTCGTCGTGGCTCGGGATACTTCCTGGTTGAGCCGACGCTGAACGCTGGTGGGGAAGAGATCACGCTGGACTGTGTGCAGTGTGTGACCTACATAGCCAAGCTGCTGGGGCCCCTGGACACGTGGGAGGCCAAGCTGAGGGTGGCCAGGGAAACGGGGTACAACATGGTGCACTTCACACCCATACAGGTAACGGGATTACAGGGCGGGTTGTGAGGGAAGCTTGGGAGATTGTACACCCACCGGACGAAGTGTGAGGGCATGTTGAGCTGGCTACTAGGAAGGAAATGATTCTTTATCCCAAAAGAATGTATCCTCCCTTCATATCGAGAGAGTGAAAGGACATCCAGGAAGTGTAAGGTAGATAGGATGGTAGGAAATGTACCACTCAGTAAACTGGGGGTTGCTGCCTACCAAAACTGAGCAAAATCCTCAGAAAAATGTTGCGAAGGTTCGATATTGGATCCAGCTGCCATTGGTCATTGGCCTATTAATTAATGATCCTGGCTAAAGAATCAAGTCGGTCTTAGTCAGGCTACACAAGGCATCTCACCCATTCTACACTGATCATTCATTCACATTCGCCTTAAAATACGCCCTAGTTACATCGGTGTCTTAACACGTTCACTGCGTCTCGAGGTCCCGAGGTCTCGTACCATAACCTACATTTGGTTCGCTTGCATAATATGATATTATTCCCTCAGATATGGTGTCGATAACTCTATGTAAATTGACATAGAGAATATAGAGAAATAAGATATATATTGTCCATAAAGTTTGTTGATTGCTGGATCGATTGGTAACCATGACAACAAACGAGATCTATAGATCTCGTAACGCAATGAAGTAATAAATGATTAATTTTATACGACACGAGACCCTCGGGCCTCGAAACGAAGTTTAGTTGCTCAGAGCGCCGCTTGGAGCTCTTGAGTACGTTCCGTTCACAACGTTGCGCCAAAAGTTGTTTGTTGTTATTGCAATAACCTAAATTGTTTTGTGGTGTGTTTTTTCTCGCAAATGTGCAGTACGAGATCTCGGTGCCTCGTACTATTGTGTCATATTCAAATTCTGAGCAGGCTGTAGGTTGATAACAATGTGCTAGTTCACAAAATACACCACAGAGTGCTCTGTTTCTATTCGTTTCAATTTTATGATGCGCAAAAGATCGTCTGTGCAACAAGATCTCAAGGTCTCGTATCGGACAGCCGTAATCACACCAAACGAGAACCATAAGTTTCGTAACGCACCACCGTAATCACATATCAAATCAAATCAAATCATCTTTATTCATTGCAATACAATAGTACAGAATGGCGTCAATCATAGCGTAAAAAATACAAGCTTTTTAACTTAATACTAAGGTACATAATTTAATAACATTGTTATTTATTGCACAGTTTCTTATAATTATATGAACTATTCAAAAAACTCCTCCAAAGAATATAAAGATTTACAAATCATAAATTTCTTTAACTTGTTTTTGAATTGATCAAAATCCAAAATATTTTTTAAATCAGCAGGCAAGGCATTAAAATACCTGATACCCGCATAACATGGCTTTTTCTCATAGAATTTTAATTTGTGTCTGTTGTAACTAAAATTATTCCTATATCTGGTGTTATGGTTGTGATAAGACCCCAATAAGCATAGGTCATTTGAGTTCCTTTTAACTACCATGATCAGTTCAAAAATGTATAAGGTAAAAACAGTCATGATTCCTAATGCTGGAAAATGTTCTTTGGCTGATTCGAGCCAATTTAATTTCAACATTATCCGTAGAGCTTTTTTTTGAAAAACTAAAATTTTGTTTAAATTTTCATTGGAGGTACTGCCATACATAACCAATCCAAAAGAGATGTGAGAATGGATGAATGCGAAATATACAGATTTCATAGTTGCCAAATCGCACACTGGTGATATTTTTCTTAGTACAAAAATTCCAGAGGAAGTTTTATTGCAAACTTTTGCAATATGTGAATTCCAATTAAGATGATTATCAATGTAAAACCCTAGAAATTTTGTTTCATTAATCTCTTCCAAAAAATGCTCGTTTAGACAGATATTAGTTGATAGTCTTTTAGGCTTATTTTCAGTAGCTGAGAAGGAAATGAATTTGGTTTTTAAAGGATTTAATAAGAGATTCAAACCAGCTAAATATTGTTGAATACCCGTTAGCTGGGTAAACGCAGATACTTCAATACTATTGGTTTCGGTTCCTGAAATTTTTAAATTAATGTCGTCTGCATATAATATGACTTTACTAGATGTTGATAATTTTGGCACTCCATTGATGTAACATAAAAACAACAACGGGCCCAATATAGAGCCCTGTGGAACTCCATATTTCACAAGGGTTCTTGAAGAGTGGAATGAAGTCAACCTATTATAATTATTGAGATATTTCAACTCAACAAAGTGACTTCTATCACTCAAATATGATTTAATCCAGGAGTTGGCCCTATTTTTAATTCCAAGGTTTGAGAGTATATCCAATAGTTTGCCATGACAGACACTGTCAAATGCTTTACTTAAATCCATAAAAATCCCAATTGATTGTTCATTTTTATCAACAGATTCAATAATCGAGTCAATGAATTCAATGCCTGCGGTTATAACAGATTTGTTTTTTCTAAAACCGTGTTGCTCTACGGACATGAGATTGTAAGATTCTAAATAATTAGTTAGTTGCCTAGCAACAACACGCTCATATAATTTCGAAAAGGAGGAAATTAATGATAGTGGTCTATAATTGAATACTATTTCAGGGTCACCGGACTTAAAAAGTGGTGTAATTTTAGATACTTTGAGTCGGTTTGGAAAGATACAAGAAACAAAAGATGAATTGATTACATGGACCAAAGGCTTTTTTAAAAAGTCTATAGCGAGCTTAATAATTGGCATGGGTATCTCATCACAACCTGTTGAGTACTTGTTTTTAAATGCACTAACTAATTCCTCAATATCATTCTCAGTTATAGGTACAAAAGAAGAAAAATCTTGGTTGAAAAAAGAAAAATCTTGGTTAAGTTTTACATTGGTTTTAAAGTTGCTTATGGAGGATAATGAGTCTAAATTAGGAATAATTTGTGACTCAACCATAGTGGAGTAGTACTCATTAAACATAGAGCCTACAGTCTCAGGTACATCAACCAATAAACCATTGAGTCTCAGCTTAATATTGTCATTTTTGGTTCCTTTTTTCATTTCAACCTCATTCCTTATTACATTCCAAGTTGATGTACAAATGTTACTAGAACTACTTATAAGTTTACTATAAAATTCTTTCTTAGCCTTGATAACTCTTATACTATAATCAATTTTCTTATTTTTTATCAATATTTTAAGTTTATGTGATTTAGTATGTCTGTGTATTCACTTGTAAGAGCAATGAGTTCATTCTTAGCTTTTATCAATGGAGCTGAAATCCATTCATTTTTTTTATCATATAACCTACTTGTAACTTTAGGAAAACAAAAGTCAAAATAGTAAAAGAATGTGTCAAAAAACGTATCAAATTTAGTCTCAATTGAAGAATTATATACATTTAACCAATTTTCATTGGATATCATTGTTAAAAATAATATTTTGTTGCTTTCATTATATTTTCTTTTAAGGAATGTGACAGAATTACTTTTTAAATGTACATCTGGACAATTTATTTCAAGAACCTGAGCATCATGATCAGAAAGAACAGTAATGAGTCCTTCAATTTTTAGCATTGCTTGAGGTATATTAGTAATAAAGTTATCAATGCCAGTTTCAGTGGTATCACACACCCTAGTGGGAAAATCTACTAAATATTTGAAGCCATAACTCCTTAACAAAGTTTTAAAATCATTAGTTTCATTGGTGTCTTTTAAAACATCAATGTTAAAATCCCCAACAATAATAACATGTTTACATTTAGTAATCAGGGTTAAAATTAACGTATTCAATTTATTTAGAAAGACTGAGGTATTGGAACTAGGAGAGCGATAGATACCGACCAAAATAAATTTAAAATTACTAAAAGCATACTTTACAGCACAGAATTCAAACAACTTATCCTCACACAACCCACCGATAGTAGGAGCAACCAATTGTGTGCACTCCATATGATTTTTAGACAAAATAATAACTCCACCTTTAGAACAAGATTTCCTGCAATAGAAAGCATTAATTTTAAAACCATTAATCTTTAAGTTATTTATTTCATTTTCTTTGACATTGTGTTCAGAAAGAACTACAATATTAGGATCAATTTCAGACATTATTATTTCAAGAAGCCCTACACGACTTAACAAACTTACTATATTTTGATGGAAAATTCTAATTCCACCTGCCGATGAATCAAATACTTTTGGATTCTGAGAAAAGTGATTTGCATTGTTTACTGAATTATCTGGAAAATTTAAGTTATTTTTTGTACAAGTGCCAAAGGAAAATTTAACGTTGAATCATTAGGTTTACACACAGCATGGCCGCTCCCCACATCACCCGGTGGTACGGATGACACTGGATCACCAGATACACTAAATTCACTTAATGCACATAAGTAATCACTCTGACACAAACCATAAGAAGAGGTGGTAGGTATTGAAGGTGACGGTGTTGCTGCCAGAGGCCATGCGGTATACCACCTGCAGAAGCAGGTACGGGGGTAATCGAGGGAGGGCAGCTGCTGGTGACTGGTTGATGAGAAGAGAATGCTTGGTGAAGATGTTGTACAAATTCAGCATGTGGTACACCGTTCCATAAAGCTCTAGTAGAATGCTCATTACATGTAACAATTTTGACGATGGCATTAGTGTTTTTTTTGAAAATCTATCAGCTTGGCAACAAAGTGGTTCAGAGGAATATAGTCCCTAACACATCCCATTGGAGAACAAACCAATTTTTTCAAGTTTTTCCATTTGAAATCATGTTCCATCTGTTTGAAGGCCATATCATAATCTGAAATTTATGGCTTATGATTATATTCATCTTTGGTGACCAAGCCATATACAATTGCTCCATCAATAGATCTCTGGCAAGTAAGGTTTGAACCAATGTAATCCAAGGCTGAGGGTTTCCCAAAAATTTGTTTAAAAACAGTGGCTACTCCAGCACTCATATTTCTGTTGCTAGAATAATCTGCTGAAATGCAATGGGAAAATGCTGTGTCTCCACTACATACTACTGTGTCTCCATACAAATATGCTGTAACGCAGTGAATGTGTTAGAGATATTATGATATCAAGATACCCTTAACCATCCTGCCGCCAAGCCTAACCTCCCCTTTTGGGGAACTGAAATTCAAATTCAAATTCAAATTATATTTATTGTCACATTTTACATTTTTTACATAGCAATGCTATACAAACTGGTGACATGGTCAAATGGTACTACAACTAAAACTTAACTAAAGTACAATATTCAAAAACCAAGACAAGCAAGTACCGTACAAAATCAAACCAATACAAGTGAGCAAAACAAAACAAATTTCAGATTAAAGGCGAGAAATACCTACGTTTCTTATAAAAATATATCAATTTTACAAACCAAACTCATTTATACTATAATAGCTACTGGTAAGCAAATGCTCTTTAAGGGAAGGTTTAAAACTGTTTGAACCAATTTTAGATTTCAAACCAGGAGGAAGGCTGTTGAAAAATTTCATCCCAGCATAGGAAGGAGATCTTTCATACAGGCACAAACGATGTATCTTAAATTGCAAGTCCCTCCTATGCCTCGTATCATAATCATGATCATGCTGCTCCTGGCTTATTTTTTCAAAATTGTTTTCTAGCAAGAGTAAACATTTATAGATGTAAAGGGATGGCAGTGTCATTAGATTAAGTTTCCGAAAGAGGGGTCTACATGAAACTCGATAACCTGAAAAAGTAAGAATTCTTATAATCTTCTTTTGAGTTCTGAAAATATTTAATGCGTCAGCTGATGATCCCCACAATTCTATCCCATACTGCATAATAGAATAAAAATATGCGTAATAAACCATTAGCCTAGTTTCCAAATCGGTGGTACCCCTTAATATTAACATCTGAAAGCAAGCTGAGCTAAGCCTCTTTCCAACTACATGCAGATAAGTTTTCCAATTCAAATTTAGGTCCAATTCAACACCTAAGAATTTTGTTGAGAAGCTCGAAACAACCCTGTGATTATCTATAGAAATGTCAAATTCTTTTGGGTCAGTACTTCTACTGGTTTGAAATTTAAGCAAATTAGTTTTACTATAATTTAGATTCAACCCGTTAACCTGAAACCAATTTTCCAAATTTTTTATGGTTTGTATTGTTAAACTTTCAAGTTCCTTCATGCTAGTAGCTTTTAAAACTGCTGTAGTGTCATCAGCATATAAAATTAGATCAGCACCTATATTCTTATCAAGGTCATTAATGTAAATCAAAAACAAAACAGGGCCTAGAATTGATCCTTGAGGAACACCAGCTGATATGTCCTGCCACTCAGATTTAAATTTTATAGAGTCCTTTGTAACAATTACTCTTTGTTTACGATTCTTTAAATATGAGGATACCCATAACAGAGCAGTGAAGGACAAGTTATAGGCTTGAAGCTTTCCGAGCAGAATCTCATGCACGACACAATCAAAAGCCTTGGATAAATCACAAAACACGCCACACGTCTTCTGCGATCCATCCAAGGCCAGTAAAATCCGCTCAACCAGATCAGCCATTGCAAAAGAAGTATTTCTTCCAGTTCTAAATCCATACTGATTTTTGGAAAAAATTTGATTCTCTTCAAAAAAAGACAAAATTTGTTTGCAGACCACCCTTTCAAAAACTTTAGATAACACTGGTAAAACAGAAACTGGACGGTAATTATCGGCAATGTTCTTATCCCCTTTCTTAAAAACTGGTACAATTTCTGCATATTTCATTTGAAGCGGAAAATAACCAGCTTTAAGAGATTGATTGACTAATTGGCACAAAGGATCTGCAACAATATCTAGAGTACTCTTGAGCAAATTCAAAGGAATGTCATCCCATCCTACTGATTTTTTATTTTTTAAAGATTTTATAATATTTTTAATGTCTGTAATAGAAACTCCTTCAAAGTTAAAAATAGGCAATGGCAAGTCGACATTAGTTCCTACAAAGCCAAGAGCATCACTTAGGCATGACTTGACACCTGTGTCAGAAGACGCATTTAAAAATTTCAAATTAAGCAAATTTGCTATCCTGTCACCTGATTGACACAATATGTCATTAAATATTAAATCTGGAAAATTTGTATCCTTCCCTTTAGAACAAAGCTCTTTGTTAACAATATTCCAAGCAGTTTTAGTTTTGTTCTCTGACGATCTAATTTTCTTGCAATTAGCTGACAACTTAGCTGCTAGACAGACAGACTTAAATACTTTCTTATATTTTTTTACATACTCTAAGAAATTTGCATCTTGTGATTCTTTAGACAACTTATGTAAAATTCTCTTATGTCTACTCTTATATCTGAAGTTCTTCATTGGAAGACAGTTCTGAACTACCATCCAAAACACCCAGGTTCAATTCCCTGTGAAATCCATCTGACTTTTGAAACTCAGACGCGCCGTGCTTCAAAAGGCATGCTGAGCCGTTGGTCCAGGCGACTTAATGGTCGATAGGTCATGTCAGAGACACTAGTGCGACCTGAAAACTCTGACAACATACCTTGGCCAGAAGGTTAAACAAACTACTTTATTTCTATTTAGTTACAAAACTGTCTTCCATTTGACAACATCCATTATTGTGTGCCCATTATTGCAGTACCTTAATTATAATCTGTGTAATTTAAATATAAGTTTGAAAATGTACATCTGATATTTCCCATGACAGGTAAATTCCTTTCAGTCCCCTCCTATTTCGCAGTAGACTCCCTCTTGTCTTCCATCTGTTTCTGGGAGCAGAAAACCTTCTGAATAAACCATGTATTCGTATTTATTAACTTGTATTTATTTTTATTATTATTATACTCATTTATAGTGTATGTATTCTTTCTTAATTATAAGTCAAGTTATTATTTTTGGAAATGCGCTTAATTTCACTTGCTGTCAATACAGTTGGGAAAATATTTTTTCTGGAATTCTGCTTTAGGAGCTTGGTGGTTCCAATTCTGCCTACAGTCTTCAAAATCAGCTAGCTCTGAATCCCAAGTTTGCCGTCAACGGGCATATTCCTGATATAAACCAGCTGCAGAATCTCATTGAGAAGATCAGGAATGAGTGGAAGGTAAGCAGCAATCTTAGTTATAATGAATTAATGTTTTTAACTCTTTAGTCTGTTGAAATACGCTCAGTAATTCCAAATTTTACAAGGGTTCAGTTTTTATTTAAAATAATAATTAAGTAAAATGAGATGAATAAAATCTATTTTTAGGTGGTTTAATAACTTCTTTGGGAACATTTAAGCCTGAAATGCTATTATAATTTTAGTAATACAAGTTAAAATACAGTATTTGATATGCTCATGTTCCAAAAGAAAGATGATTCTATAATAATAGTATAGTAGATTGTCAGAAAGGTATCTGGGGACACAATATCGACTTTGAGGTAGCCGAGTTTGTGGAATGCCTAGTTTTCTGAAGCTTGTGAGCAGTGAATAAGCAAAGCTAAGATGTGAGATCTCTGTTGTTTATTAAAATATATTTTAAATAAATGTTTTTACATGGTAAAAATAATAAACATTCAGTGATACAGGAATACAGATTGAGAACAGAGTTCTAAATCAAATACAAAAACCTTTCAAGTTTAAAAAAGTATTGCATTTATAAAACTATTGTTCTAGAAATGGCCATTTAGTTTCCTACAGTGTTGAGTTTTCTAGTGTCATTTTTTGAGCCTTACTGTCTTATTAAGAAAGTTATAAAAACTCAACATCTAACATAAAGACACGTTAACAAAATAAAACATAAATTGTATAGTGTTGCAAAGATTTTGCACAGCTCAGTACAACATTTAAAGCTTTTTCATATTACATGATTTTGGTCGTGTGTATGCACGACTTTCTGGACACAAGTGCAAACCAGAGTCGTATTGACACTCAGAAACAGTCGTGACAGTGTACAATTACTATCCAAACCATTTGCAGTCGTGTCCCAGAAGCAGAGGGAAACGACTGCAAAACGAGTATTGCCCAGGTCGTGCATCCCAGCGACTGCTGTCATACCAATATGAAAGCGCCCATTTGCATCATTGCTTCTCAGTAAGTCATGCCCCTAAGCGGCTAAAAAATAGTCGTCCGGTGATGCGACTAAAGTCATGTAAAATGAAAAGGGTCTTAGATTAAGCGGTTTAAACAAATCTGTTGTCTAGATGCTGAGCATCTGTGACATCGTGTTGAACCACACAGCCAACGAGAGCCCCTGGCTGAGAGAACACCCGGAGTGTACCTACAACCTCCACAACTGCCCACACCTCCGCCCTGCCTACCTACTGGACCTCACACTCTACAAGTTCAGCCTAGAGGTGGCCAAGGGGATGTGGGAGTTCTCCGGTGTACCAGCCGAGGTCAACTGTGACGAACATCTGCAGGTCAGTAGAATCAGAATCCTTCTTCTGTCGATAGCTGCAACCTTGTTGTTGAACTTTTATTATTGTCCATCAACCACCGAAACTGAAACTGTAGCATTAATGTTATCAAACATCTATCATTTTAATACAGTCAACTCCCGATTATCAGGGAGCGGGTTAATCGGGTTGCGGTTTAACCGGGGTCACGAAAGGTTTATTTTTATTATTTTTATTTATCCCCTTCTAAACATAAATAGAGCAATAGTAACAATTTATTTTGCTAAATTATCTCCAGAATCATATTTGATTTACTTTGTTTATCAGAATAAATACTATACAAACAATTTAGAAACCACAACATAATCTAAGAATCTGTCTTTCGCTAATGAGCCGAGGGCGTGTGATGGGGAGCGATGACCTTGATACTGCACGGACGGTCGGACGCGGACGTCTAAAAATAGAAAAATCTCAAAACAATCACCCTTCCTGCTGCTGTTCACCCACAGTGATGGACGGACAGACAGACGGGTGGTCGGGCGCGGACGTCTAAAAATAGAAACATCTCAAAGCCCGCTGCTGTTTACCCTCATTGGGTTTTTCTCCCATTGCGGAATTAATTAGCGTACTGTTCGGTTTAGTTTAGAGAGTTCGGTGTTTAGAGATACTTAACCTTTTAAATACCATTCGGTGTTTTGGATAGTATTTACTGCTATCAACCATTGCTAGTACTAACTATTATTATCTTGATTGATCGCAGATGTTATCACAATTTAATGATTTTCAGAAGTATTTAATCTACACAAATATATCTTAAAAAACATTCAAACACAATATTGTAGTATAAAAATGTTGATAAACCTTTATTATATTCGTAATATTCAATTTATTGAATCCCTTTGTTTTAACCGTGGTTTTGGGTTATCCGTGACCCTCCAACCAGTCATTACCCCGGATAATCGGGAGTTGACTGTATTAACAAACCTATAGGGCCAATATATATTAGAACCAATATATGTCCACAGGTGTTTTATGAGTCTCTGAGCAGTAAACCGTTCGCGGGTTGGATTTATTTTTTATGACAAGATTATTGTAACAACAATGGCTATGTTGTTGGCTCATTAATACATAAATCATAAAACATTTTTGACCTTTCCCCAAAAGTATGATTATGTTCTATGAAATCTTAATCTTTGGTTTATCAAGTGTATTATCTCTGGTTGATTGTTTTACTTGGATAATGTGAAGTCCTAGATGGTTGTTTAAATGCTTTTGTAATTTGATCTGCATGACCTAATCTATGAATGATTGTGAATAAGAACATGTTTACTGCTTCAAATTGCCATTATGTCTAGAGTGTGAGAGAAGCAACATAAGGTAAAATTTTGGAAACCACCGGGTTAGGGGTAGGCTGACAATTACATGATTTGGAAGTGCCTTTTAAGTCAATTACAATCCAAACTAATAAATGAAATCATACAACAAGCAAGATTTTGTGGAAATTCATAACCTTTCTGATAACATGGTCTCGCCCACAACAAATGTTCCCTCCCTAACGTACGTTTCCACTCCGCCGCAGGCCATCCGCCACGCATTGCTCGGCACGATCCTGCCGCGGGTGAAGATCCCCGAGCTGTACCTGCTGAACGTTCACGCCGTGGTGGAGGAGTTCCAGCAGAAGGCCCGCAACCGAGTGCCCCCGCTGCCCTCCGTCACCCCGCCAGACTACAGCCAGCTGCGGCTCGTGCCGGACCCGCAGTACCGCCGGCTACACGCCACCATCGACTTTGAGCTGGCGTTGCGGCTGTACAACGTCTACCGGTGGGTGCTCGTCAGAGAACTCAGAACTCTCTATTTGCCAGAAATATTATAATAAACTAGGCTTATCGCCGTTGGAGGCTTCACCCCCAAACCCCCTTTTGGAGTTCGCTTAGCTCACTTGCATTCCTCAGTTAACACGAGTTTAAATCAAACTCAACTACATCGTTTTTTAACCAAAGAAAAATTACAACAATGAGCTTTATATAAATCAGCTGTTACAAACATGAGGAATTTAGAAAGGTAGTGTGCTTTCATAAAACATCCAAAACTTTGTATGCATTTTGAATAGGCCAAAACAGCCAAAATTACTTCTTCTCGGACGAACAGCGGGTAAACGGATGATCGGATCTTAAATCTGTTGTTGGAACCGTTTGTTTGGAATTAAATTGTCTTTAACTTTTGTATTTTACCTTTTATTGTCATATCTTACCGATTTCTTGCAAAACGCGTTCAAAGTGGGGATATTGAAAAAGTGGAATTTCCCGCGCCTAAAAGATACTTCTAAAATTAAAAAATGTTAACTTTAGTAAATTTTTCTGAGAGTTTCTCGTCAAGAGCTTTAATTCAAGTATAAGATCGAGTAGGGTCCGATTACGGGAAGTGCCTCATAATTTATGTCAGTGAGTGAGTCAGTGAACCCGTCTAGCTTTATATAAGTAGATATATTGGCATAACAACTTAAAACTAGCATTTTTCAGCTTAAAAATCAATTGATCATCCTTTCAAAATCATCAATAGCCCATGTTTAGTTTTATAAAAAGGGTTGTTTATAGAAAATGTAATCAAAGCCTTTTGAAACGATTTGTTATCTGATATTGGATTTGAAAAGGAAGTTTGTTATAAAACCTACTTGATATTTTAACTATATTTGAGTCAGTCTTATAAATTTTAGTTTTAGGAATGTTAAAATTATGTCTATAACGAGTTTTATCTGTTCCTTGTATCCAAAATTCTTGGTTTATGCACTGATTGTAGAACCACATCAAAAATGTAGTTATAGTAACCACATCAAAAATGTAGTTATAGTGGAACCTCTATTATCCGTCACCTTTGGGACCGGGACTGTGACGGATAACTGAATAGACGGATAATAGAAACATCATATTATAAACGTGTTCAGTAATTAAATTTTAAAATGTTTGGCAGAGAAATGAAAATAAACTGTGTACAAAAGGATAATACTTCCCACTACATACATATTTATGTTGTTTTAAATAATATAATAGGTCATACAGATGCTCAGACACTGCCGTACGGCGCAAATCCTGAGTCTAATAAATAGTAATATTCTCATAGACGGACGACGGGTAACAGAGAGTGATGGTTTAAAGAGTGACGGTTGA
Source organism: Allygus modestus (assembly GCA_963675035.1). Taxonomy (NCBI): domain Eukaryota; kingdom Metazoa; phylum Arthropoda; class Insecta; order Hemiptera; family Cicadellidae; genus Allygus; species Allygus modestus. The sequence goes on from OY776112.1 coordinate 474,978,176, forward strand.
TCAAGGTTTTACTGTACTTTTGATTTACGTTATTTAAGAAATTATTGCAGACATTCTCAAGTAGTTTAATTGGTTTTCAAAATGTTTTTACGGAGGATTATAAAATATAATATATTTGTGTAGATTTTAGAACGGTGAGAGAAATTACTGATTATGTTTTGCAGGAGTGACTGTTTCGATGAGGACACAAGATTGAAACGTTGCGCTGAAGACTTCAAAAGGAAACTGGAGGAACTTAATGGCGCAGTTTACCAGCAGGTGAGGCTAAAATACCTTAATTTGTTATTATTAAAGCAGAATTTTGTACATAAAAGACTAATTGGAAGGTTCAAAACTCATGTGTGTATTTTTTATATTTGTTATTAGTATATCAAATTTGTTGAATTTGTTTATTTATTTGATATTCAAAATATCCAATTTTTACTTTTCGACCTCTAAAGCAGATGAGTTATTTAGAATAAGCTCCTCCTTATACCCATAAAGTTTGAAAAACCAATTAAATCTAAAATTAGACACAGATGTATCGAAAAAATTTTAATGCAAGAAAGTTTTGTTGAAACTCAAATGTGAAGTATGAGTTAAGCAGGTTGAGCAAATATTTTAGCTTCATCAAAACTAGATACCATGTTTTAAGCTGATTTTAATAAGTTACAATGCACAAAGTATAAATAACAAATATAACACCGAATGATATTATACAGGTACCTACCTCTTACGTAGAAGGTTCAATCGTTTTGAAGTTAACGTTAACATGTTTTTATTCTCTATTCAATTTATGTTTATAACTAGTAGTTATTATAAATATTATATTATATCTTTTATTCAAAATAAATAAATAGTTCTATGAGAGAAATAAGACACAGCTGTTAGTTACAATGAACAAAGAAAAATCAATTTACTCACTTATGAAAAACTATACATCAGTTACAAGAAAAAAAAACATATCAATAGTATTCACAGAAAAATGTTCAAAATGTCTCTATAACTCAGGGTATTATATATTCATGGGTTCAAATGCTTCTGGCTTGTTAACAAAAGTTATCATAAAGATCAAATTAGAATATTCAATGCAAAATATTATGTAGAGATATTAAATTTTGAAAAAGAATAATGTTCAAAGGCTTTTCGAAAAACTTGTTGAGATTGTATTACACTTTTCCTTTCTTGAAGTTAAAATAGTTGACAAAATAATTAATTAGTAGTTTAGATGAGTCCAAAAGTTCCTATTAAAATCAATAAAGTTCTTCCAAATGGAGCTGAAAAAGGTTAGTTCTGAAAAATGGAGTGATCTCACCAAAGTCCTGTTAATGGCCTATGATAAACGATAAAAGATAAAAAAGGATTCAGGTGGGCTAATACAGCTGGGGGAAACTTTATTAAATTTGTTAAACCGCACTAAATAATAAAAACTGGACAAATTCTCTTCTTCTAAATTTCTGGATTAGAGCAACATGCTCCTTGCCCTAAGACTTCCCAAAGGCAACTCCTCTCACTTCTTGTTCAAATTGTAGAAGAAGGTCTATTATCCAATAGCGTCGCTTGCCAATAATCCAGGATCTGTCTAATTTTTCTATTGGCTAACAGCTGAAAATTACACTTTTAATTGGTTGTACACTTCACTGAATTTATAAAATCATTCTCTACATAATTGAATTTGGAAAAACATGAATTTAGGTCTTCAAAACTAGAAAATATGATTAAGAATCGAAATAGTTACTAAAATATATTAAATTCAACTTAAAATACTCATAATTGCATTTCTACAATGACCATGTCAAAAAACAGCTGTTTAGGGAAATCATACAAGTTTCACAATATTTGCAATGTTTGGTTAAATATTTAATTTCTGCACATATTTAGGTTATTTCTCCTATACCCTAAGTTTACAATTAATTTTAGTTCAATTGTTAAAATATTTACTTTTCATTATAATGTACACTTGAATTTAAAAAATGTAAAATAATGTCTTAAAAATAGCGGTAGGATACAATGTGCTGTGTGGACAATTATACGGTAGTAGTTCAGAGTTTATCCACTAGGTGTCGGCACTGAATGGACCGGCTGGGTGGTAAGTAACGGACGGCACTCGTTCAACAAAATGGCTTCCGTGGATCAGGGAATGGTGTTGTATGTTTACATATTTACATTTATTTCGTTTTTAATTACATTTGTGTGTGAATCTTATAGTTAAAATGGATGGGAGAAGTGTCCTACTTAATCTTAAATTCCAATCATTACGGTTATATAGTTCGAAATAGTGCTAATCTTCTCAGAAAAGTGCAGTGTTAGAAAGGTTGTTTCCGTTGTGAAAATATAGTCGTACATAATGAATTAAAATCTTTCTACGATATTATTTACAAATGACATGGGTTACTTAAATCCTAATACAAAATTCTTTTGTTCTGGTATAAAATAAATAAACGTACCGGAACCAATTTGTCACATTTAACCTTGTCATGGTTATTAAATTTGGTATCCTGAGATAGGCCAGTGGATGATTTGGATTAACATTATTCTGTGAGTACATAGATTAATACAATGCTTATTATCTAAAGGTTATTACTTCTTTGTATATATACTTGTTGGGAATTATCCTTGATATCTAAATAAATTGATTACTTAATACTAAAACAGGATTTACAAAATTGACTTGTAGGCTATGGTCATACTTGTCTAGGTATTCTGTGAACTTAGGCATTGTCTATGGGATTTATTTATGGGAAAAAGTCTTTGTATACAGCTGATTATTGTTATCACTAGAAAATACTGTAATAAAGCCCCTTTTTGTTTGGCGAATGGTTCAGTTCAAAATGAGTCCAAACAAAAATTACAGTTAACATTTCAATACATATACTGTACATGACTTACCTAGCATTAAACACAATGGTAACAAGACATTGAAATGAAATACATGGGAATAAGGGATGAACATTTAAAACGTAACCTAACTAAATTGTTTAACTAAATATAACATGAAATTAATAAAAGATCAGGTCGCTTATCTAATATTTACAGGGTCATTATATTTGCGTAGCAGTTGGGTGTGGAAGGGTCCTATGATGCTATGATCGGCTATTTTCTTAAGGTTAAACACATTTCGTCCTAGCTTCTCGTGGATGATGTATGGTCCTATATACAATTCAAATAGTTTCTTGGTAACTTTGTCTGAAGCGTTTGAAATTTTGTTGTTTTTGATTAATACTTGATCTCCTATTTCAAAAGTGATAGGTTTATTTTTATAGTTCATTTTTGATGCAATTTTTTCTTGTTTGGTTCTGATGCGCAGCCTTGCTAAGATTATGTTTTCTCGATGGTCTTGGTTGTTAAACATAGTTTTTGGTAGGAATTTATCCCAAAATCGTTTGTTATTTGTTCCGAAGTGTAGTTCATTGGGTGTTAGTTTGGTGGTATCATTAGGTAATTCATTTAGGCAATCTTCGATCCATTGTAGATGATGGTTCCAATTCTGTTGATGATTATGGCAGAGAATTCGCATGGCTTTTTTGACATTTTGTATGTGTCTTTCGGATAGGTTCATTTGTGGGTGCCTAATGGGTATAAAAACTGGTATAATATCATTTTTTGTGAGCTTATCTATGTATTGTGAATTTCTGAAATAAGTGGCATTATCAGAAATAATTTTTTTTGGTTTTCCGATTATGGGTATGTATTGATTAAAAATTTTGTCTAAAACAGTTTTCGTGTTTGCTTTTTGTGTGGCATACAATTTTGTAAGTTTAGAAAAATTATCAGTAGCGATTAACACATATTTGGTATTTCCTTGGCTAGTAGGTAATGGCCCCAGAAAGTCTATGGACAGGGTTTCACCAATATTTTTACTTTGTTGACCTATAGCTACGCCGTGATTCGGGTGAGTTAGATGTTTGCATCTTTGGCAAATGTCACAGTGTGAGATATATTTTCGTATGCATTTTGACATATTTTTAAAATAGAAAGTTTCTTGTAGAAGGCTCAAACATTTTTGTGTTCCGCAGTGGATATAGTATTCGTGGCACTCCTTGATTAGGGGTAGAATGAGGTTCTTGGGAATTACTAATTTGTATCCAATTTGTGTTACTTTATATAAGTGATTGTTAATTACAATAAATTTGGGAGAAGGTAATTCAATTTCGTATATGTTGTTGTAATGGGGGGAGTCTTCAATGAAATTTAATAATTTAGGATCTTGACGTTGGTGCACTGAAATGTTCTTGAGGATGTTCTTGAATTGTATATTAATTTGAGGGGTGACTCTTGCAATGATCAAATCTTGTGGGGAATCTTCAGTTTGGTCTGTAGGGAATTTAGTCCGACTTAAAGTATCTGCTACAACATTGCTTTTTCCGGTACAATACTCTATGGTATAGTTATATTCTTGTAATGCTAGCATCCAGCGGGTTAATCTTGGAGTTAAAAGCTTAGAAGTGGTTAAGAACGTCAAAGCCTGGTGGTCGGTTTGAATATGGATTTGGTGGCCTAAAATGATATGTCTTACTTTTTGCAAGCAGTGTATAATAGCTAGGCACTCAAGTTCAGTAGTAGTATAGCGTTTTTCATGCGCCTTTAATGTTCTAGATATAAATGTTATTGCTGTCTTTTCCCCGTTGTCATGAATTTGGTATAGATGGCCCCCAATAGCTTGTATGGAGCAGTCTGTTTGTAAATGAAAAGGTTTGTTGTAGTCCGGATGTTTTAGAGTGGTTTGGATGAAAAGGTCTTTGACTTTATTGAACACAATAGTTTCAGCTTCGGTCCAGACAAATTTTGTAGTTTTGGAGGTTAATTTCATAAGGGGTTGGATAGTTTCGGAAAACTTATCGACAAAACGATTATAAAAATTTACAAGTCCAATAAATCCTTTGAGCTGTTTTCTTGTCTTGGGGGCCGGGAACTCTTTTATGGCTTTAATTTTGCTTGGGTCTGGTTCAAGACCAGTAGTAGTGAATATATGTCCCAAAAAAGGTACTTTCTCTCGAAAAAATAAGGATTTATCAAGCTTGATGGTCATACCGCTGTCTTGCAGTTTGAAAAAAATAAACTCTAAATGTTGTAGATGTTCTTCGAATGAGGTTGAATAGATTAAAGCATCGTCGACATACATGATCATGAAATTTTTAGTTTGATTTCCGAACACTGTTTCTATAGCTCGGAGTAAGGCTGCTTGGGATATCGAAATGCCAAATGGGACTCTGGTAAATTGGTACGTTTTACCTTTAAATTGGAAAGCCGTGTATTGCCTTGAATATGGCGTTAAAGGAACTTGCCAATAAGATGCAGTAAGGTCGATTGTGGTTAGGAATTGCGTATTTTTGCCATGACTCAATAATTCGTTTATACTTAGATTCGTGTCATAATCGTTGATTATCCTAGAGTTGATAGCTCGGCCATCTATGCATAACCTTATTTCGCCTGATTTCTTGGGTACCACTACTAAGGGATTTATATATGAGCTCATGCTACGTTCAATGATATTGTCATTTAACATGTTTTGTATTTCTTTTTCGACTGCTTCTGCATAACAGGCCGGTATGGGGTAATTTGGTCCTTTAAACGGTTTATCTTCTTTTACTTTAATTTCGTACTCATATTTGTTGCATAATCCTGGCTTATCAGAAAAGATTTGGGTATATTTGTTAAGTAAATGTTTTAATTGCCCCTTTTGTGTAGTATCTAATGAGTCTAATTGGTTTACGATGTCATTTATTTTTGAAAATGCTTCCTTGGATGTTTTGTTTGTTATTTCATTTGAATGTGGTTGGTCAGTGGTGTAATTTAAATGTTCAATTATTAGGTTACAGTTATCTTCTGTTACTATAGTAGTTTTATACGTTATTACTTCAAAATGCTTGACATTACATTGGCATGATAGCCTATCATTATTTGTATTGATATTATCATTGTGACCGAACATTAAGGTATCCTGCACAAAATTGACGAAGTCCTCACACACGGATATAGTTTTATCATTGAAAATAATAATTCTTTCATTATTGAAATCCATCCAAGTCTTTGCTTGTTTTAAAATGTCCACACCTATAATTACATTGCGTATGAGATTTGGAACTAATACAAATTGTACGGAGTACTTCATTTCGTTTGTACTGATTTCAGTAAATATTATTTTCTTTAGTTGTTTACTTCTTTGACCTGTAGCAGTTGTGATGTTTATGTTACTTAAGGGGAATATTTATAAGTTATGGAAATGTTTACTATTTTGGATGAAAAACTGTTCTGACATACAACTGATGGATGCTCCGGAATCTAGTAATACATTGGTCTCAACTTGTCCTAATTTTATTTTTATTTCAGGGCATGATATTTTATTAGTATTTGTTTTAGTTTGCTCTTCTTCTAATAAAAAGTCTCTATCACAGTACGTAGTACTTATTAAATTGTTTGTTAAGGTTAGATTATGGTTACTTGTTTTATTAGCTCGGACCTCATTTATTCCGATTTTATTAAATGTAAGCGTTGATAAAATGTTATCTGTATCAAATGCATGGACGTGTGATACGTGGTTCGTAAAGCATATAGGTCCCTCCTCTGTACTCATATTATCAACGCGTTTTAGTTTTCCGATGGCTGTTGTCTACCGTGTGAACTGACAGATTGTGTTTCGACTGGCTCCGGGTGATTTCGATTGTACTCGGGCACATTCGGATATTGTCGTGTTTGTTCGTTGCTGGCGGGCGACAGCTGTCGGGTCCACTGCCGTTGATCAATGGTGGGATAGCGATTGGGATTATTGTTTCGGTTATGTTGGTCGACCTGAATGTGTTGCAGCTGGTGACGCGTTTCGTTGTAATTTCGTCTGTTATTGTAGTGGTATTCCTGTCCTCTCTGACCATATGATGTGTTCGGTCGGTTGTGTTGTGGTGAATTATTATGGTAATTGTTTTGAGGTTTGTAAGTGAGATTGTGGTTTTGTTTGGGCTGATTTGAGTGGTAATTTTGTTGATATGGGTGGTGTCTTGAGGGAACAAATTTATCATATCGATCATAGTGGTTATCCTGCCGATTAGGTCTGTTTGTGTGAGGATTTTGGTAGTTGTTGTGTGACTGGTTTAAGTTAGGCCTATACTCGTTTGAATTTTTTCTGATCCGTTCCGTTTTATTGTGCATGTCTTCACGATTTAGCAGTTCTATGAATCTTTCAAAGGTTTGTATATTTTGTACGGCTACTGAAGCTCGGATCTGTTCGTTGAAATTATTCGTTAGGGTTTCGATTATCTCGGCATCTTCCATAGGAGGTATCATAGATTTGAGGGTTATGGTTCTATCAATAAAATACTCGGTCATAGTCATTTTTCCGTCCGGTCGGTAATGCTCTATCTCGACACGTTTCCTTATGGATCTCTGAACATCAGAACTCCAGTATTGTTTGAGGAATTTGGTTTTGAAATCATCTGCGTTTTTAAGATCGGATTTGATTATCTGAAACCACATTGCGGATGTGCCTTCGAAACATTGCTCGATTAATTCCAGATAACTGAGACAATCTCGGGAATTTCGTTTAGTGTAGCCTTCATAGTATTTCGCAAACTGCTCTATAAACTCGGGTGGATTTTTAGTCTTTGTATTAAAGTGAGGTATTTTAGTAGTTATGTTATTTGTGTGTTCACCAATGTAATTTACGATTATTTCAGGTAGTTGGGATAGGTTTATGTTTTGAGGGGAGGATTGTGGGGATTCTTTAATCTGGGTTATCTCCCGCTCAATTTGACTTAAAGTGGCGTTCTGTTTAGATAGGACTAATGTATGCTCATTAATTCTTTCATTGTAGGTTTCTTGCTGCTTGATGTGGTTATTTAATTGATGGTTGACCGTATGTATTTGGTTATCTATATACTCTTCTAAATTTTCACTAGTTTTTAGTAGGAGCTGTTCGGTTTGTTTTTGAATTTGACTAGGTAGCTGATCTTCAAGTGCTTGAATGCGAGTTTCTTGTTTGGTGTTTTGCTCTTCAAATTTAGTATTTACTTGATTTAAGATTTCGTTTTTCATTTGTAGGTTTTGGGTGTGAGTTTTAAGTTCCAATTTAGAGATTTTTTCATTTATCCTATCTTCAAGCATGTTTAGATTGTCAGTCATTTTTTGAGTTAGGCTACTTTCTAGGTTTATATTTTGTTGAGTTAGGTCAGTTTGGACGGAGTTGATTTGGGATTTCAACTCGGTATTGGAATTTTCGATTTTAGAATTGACTGTACCAATTTGAGTTTCGATTTTAGAATTGACTGTACCAATTTGAGTGTTTACTAGGTTTGTCAGTTGGGTAGTCATTTGTAAGATTAAGTGCTTGAGCTCTGTTTGTTCGGTTTCTATAGGGTTTATGTTGGAAGGGTCTAGATTTTCTGTGGTTTTGTATTTGTCTAGGCTAGGTATTAATGGTTCTCCTCCTACAGCTATGTCGTGTCTATTCTCTTCTGTTTGAGTGTTTGTGGTGTCTATAGTGTTTGTGTTCATGTTGGGAGTTGTGTAGTCTTCTAATAACTGTAAGTGTTGCAGTTCTTCTATAGGATATGTAAGGTCTTCGTCTTCGCCGCCTTCCGCTAACTTGGCACTTTTACGGGGATTTTTTCTAAGGTTATAAGGAGATGTCATTTTCTTGGGGAATACACAAAAAATAGGGATAGGTCCTAGATAAATAATGGGGGGAAAAAAAAATGGGGGGAATTCCTACTGGGGTTTCCTACTGGGGTTTCCTACTGGGGATATTCTTATCTTAGGTACAAGTAATCTAATATTCTTATTCTAATTAAATATCTTAACTAAGATGCAATTATGAGTTTTGAGTTTGTTTTTTGTATGATAACTTTTGTTTCATAAAGCCACCACGTTGTTGCGCCATTTTATTATAAATATTTTATTATATCTTTTATTCAAAATAAATAAATAGTTCTATGAGAGAAATAAGACACAGCTGTTAGTTACAATGAACAAAGAAAAATCAATTTACTCACTTATGAAAAACTATACATCAGTTACAAGAAAAAAAAACATATCAATAGTATTCACAGAAAAATGTTCAAAATGTCTCTATAACTCAGGGTATTATATATTCATGGGTTCAAATGCTTCTGGCTTGTTAACAAAAGTTATCATAAAGATCAAAATAGAATATTCAATGCAAAATATTATGTAGAGATATTAAATTTTGAAAAAGAATAATGTTCAAAGGCTTTTCGAAAAACTTGTTGAGATTGTATTACACTTTTCCTTTCTTGAAGTTAAAATAGTTGACAAAATAATTAATTAGTAGTTTAGATGAGTCCAAAAGTTCCTATTAAAATCAATAAAGTTCTTCCAAATGGAGCTGAAAAAGGTTAGTTCTGAAAAATGGAGTGATCTCACCAAAGTCCTGTTAATGGCCTATGATAAACGATAAAAGATAAAAAAGGATTCAGGTGGGCTAATACAGCTGGGGGAAACTTTATTAAATTTGTTAAACCGCACTAAATAATAAAAACTGGACAAATTCTCTTCTTCTAAATTTCTGGATTAGAGCAACATGCTCCTTGCCCTAAGACTTCCCAAAGGCAACTCCTCTCACTTCTTGTTCAAATTGTAGAAGAAGGTCTATTATCCAATAGCGTCGCTTGCCAATAATCCAGGATCTGTCTAATTTTTCTATTGGCTAACAGCTGAAAATTACACTTTTAATTGGTTGTACACTTCACTGAATTTATAAAATCATTCTCTACATAATTGAATTTGGAAAAACATGAATTTAGGTCTTCAAAACTAGAAAATATGATTAAGAATCGAAATAGTTACTAAAATATATTAAATTCAACTTAAAATACTCATAATTGCATTTCTACAATGACCATGTCAAAAAACAGCTGTTTAGGGAAATCATACAAGTTTCACAATATTTGCAATGTTTGGTTAAATATTTAATTTCTGCACATATTTAGGTTATTTCTCCTATACCCTAAGTTTACAATTAATTTTAGTTCAATTGTTAAAATATTTACTTTTCATTATAATGTACACTTGAATTTAAAAAATGTAAAATAATGTCTTAAAAATAGCGGTAGGATACAATGTGCTGTGTGGACAATTATACGGTAGTAGTTCAGAGTTTATCCACTAGGTGTCGGCACTGAATGGACCGGCTGGGTGGTAAGTAACGGACGGCACTCGTTCAACAAAATGGCTTCCGTGGATCAGGGAATGGTGTTGTATGTTTACATATTTACATTTATTTCGTTTTTAATTACATTTGTGTGTGAATCTTATAGTTAAAATGGATGGGAGAAGTGTCCTACTTAATCTTAAATTCCAATCATTACGGTTATATAGTTCGAAATAGTGCTAATCTTCTCAGAAAAGTGCAGTGTTAGAAAGGTTGTTTCCGTTGTGAAAATATAGTCGTACATAATGAATTAAAATCTTTCTACGATATTATTTACAAATGACATGGGTTACTTAAATCCTAATACAAAATTCTTTTGTTCTGGTATAAAATAAATAAACGTACCGGAACCAATTTGTCACATTTAACCTTGTCATGGTTATTAAATTTGGTATCCTGAGATAGGCCAGTGGATGATTTGGATTAACATTATTCTGTGAGTACATAGATTAATACAATGCTTATTATCTAAAGGTTATTACTTCTTTGTATATATACTTGTTGGGAATTATCCTTGATATCTAAATAAATTGATTACTTAATACTAAAACAGGATTTACAAAATTGACTTGTAGGCTATGGTCATACTTGTCTAGGTATTCTGTGAACTTAGGCATTGTCTATGGGATTTATTTATGGGAAAAAGTCTTTGTATACAGCTGATTATTGTTATCACTAGAAAATACTGTAATAAAGCCCCTTTTTGTTTGGCGAATGGTTCAGTTCAAAATGAGTCCAAACAAAAATTACAGTTAACATTTCAATACATATACTGTACATGACTTACCTAGCATTAAACACAATGGTAACAAGACATTGAAATGAAATACATGGGAATAAGGGATGAACATTTAAAACGTAACCTAACTAAATTGTTTAACTAAATATAACATGAAATTAATAAAAGATCAGGTCGCTTATCTAATATTTACAGGGTCATTATATTTGCGTAGCAGTTGGGTGTGGAAGGGTCCTATGATGCTATGATCGGCTATTTTCTTAAGGTTAAACACATTTCGTCCTAGCTTCTCGTGGATGATGTATGGTCCTATATACAATTCAAATAGTTTCTTGGTAACTTTGTCTGAAGCGTTTGAAATTTTGTTGTTTTTGATTAATACTTGATCTCCTATTTCAAAAGTGATAGGTTTATTTTTATAGTTCATTTTTGATGCAATTTTTTCTTGTTTGGTTCTGATGCGCAGCCTTGCTAAGATTATGTTTTCTCGATGGTCTTGGTTGTTAAACATAGTTTTTGGTAGGAATTTATCCCAAAATCGTTTGTTATTTGTTCCGAAGTGTAGTTCATTGGGTGTTAGTTTGGTGGTATCATTAGGTAATTCATTTAGGCAATCTTCGATCCATTGTAGATGATGGTTCCAATTCTGTTGATGATTATGGCAGAGAATTCGCATGGCTTTTTTGACATTTTGTATGTGTCTTTCGGATAGGTTCATTTGTGGGTGCCTAATGGGTATAAAAACTGGTATAATATCATTTTTTGTGAGCTTATCTATGTATTGTGAATTTCTGAAATAAGTGGCATTATCAGAAATAATTTTTTTTGGTTTTCCGATTATGGGTATGTATTGATTAAAAATTTTGTCTAAAACAGTTTTCGTGTTTGCTTTTTGTGTGGCATACAATTTTGTAAGTTTAGAAAAATTATCAGTAGCGATTAACACATATTTGGTATTTCCTTGGCTAGTAGGTAATGGCCCCAGAAAGTCTATGGACAGGGTTTCACCAATATTTTTACTTTGTTGACCTATAGCTACGCCGTGATTCGGGTGAGTTAGATGTTTGCATCTTTGGCAAATGTCACAGTGTGAGATATATTTTCGTATGCATTTTGACATATTTTTAAAATAGAAAGTTTCTTGTAGAAGGCTCAAACATTTTTGTGTTCCGCAGTGGATATAGTATTCGTGGCACTCCTTGATTAGGGGTAGAATGAGGTTCTTGGGAATTACTAATTTGTATCCAATTTGTGTTACTTTATATAAGTGATTGTTAATTACAATAAATTTGGGAGAAGGTAATTCAATTTCGTATATGTTGTTGTAATGGGGGGAGTCTTCAATGAAATTTAATAATTTAGGATCTTGACGTTGGTGCACTGAAATGTTCTTGAGGATGTTCTTGAATTGTATATTAATTTGAGGGGTGACTCTTGCAATGATCAAATCTTGTGGGGAATCTTCAGTTTGGTCTGTAGGGAATTTAGTCCGACTTAAAGTATCTGCTACAACATTGCTTTTTCCGGTACAATACTCTATGGTATAGTTATATTCTTGTAATGCTAGCATCCAGCGGGTTAATCTTGGAGTTAAAAGCTTAGAAGTGGTTAAGAACGTCAAAGCCTGGTGGTCGGTTTGAATATGGATTTGGTGGCCTAAAATGATATGTCTTACTTTTTGCAAGCAGTGTATAATAGCTAGGCACTCAAGTTCAGTAGTAGTATAGCGTTTTTCATGCGCCTTTAATGTTCTAGATATAAATGTTATTGCTGTCTTTTCCCCGTTGTCATGAATTTGGTATAGATGGCCCCCAATAGCTTGTATGGAGCAGTCTGTTTGTAAATGAAAAGGTTTGTTGTAGTCCGGATGTTTTAGAGTGGTTTGGATGAAAAGGTCTTTGACTTTATTGAACACAATAGTTTCAGCTTCGGTCCAGACAAATTTTGTAGTTTTGGAGGTTAATTTCATAAGGGGTTGGATAGTTTCGGAAAACTTATCGACAAAACGATTATAAAAATTTACAAGTCCAATAAATCCTTTGAGCTGTTTTCTTGTCTTGGGGGCCGGGAACTCTTTTATGGCTTTAATTTTGCTTGGGTCTGGTTCAAGACCAGTAGTAGTGAATATATGTCCCAAAAAAGGTACTTTCTCTCGAAAAAATAAGGATTTATCAAGCTTGATGGTCATACCGCTGTCTTGCAGTTTGAAAAAAATAAACTCTAAATGTTGTAGATGTTCTTCGAATGAGGTTGAATAGATTAAAGCATCGTCGACATACATGATCATGAAATTTTTAGTTTGATTTCCGAACACTGTTTCTATAGCTCGGAGTAAGGCTGCTTGGGATATCGAAATGCCAAATGGGACTCTGGTAAATTGGTACGTTTTACCTTTAAATTGGAAAGCCGTGTATTGCCTTGAATATGGCGTTAAAGGAACTTGCCAATAAGATGCAGTAAGGTCGATTGTGGTTAGGAATTGCGTATTTTTGCCATGACTCAATAATTCGTTTATACTTAGATTCGTGTCATAATCGTTGATTATCCTAGAGTTGATAGCTCGGCCATCTATGCATAACCTTATTTCGCCTGATTTCTTGGGTACCACTACTAAGGGATTTATATATGAGCTCATGCTACGTTCAATGATATTGTCATTTAACATGTTTTGTATTTCTTTTTCGACTGCTTCTGCATAACAGGCCGGTATGGGGTAATTTGGTCCTTTAAACGGTTTATCTTCTTTTACTTTAATTTCGTACTCATATTTGTTGCATAATCCTGGCTTATCAGAAAAGATTTGGGTATATTTGTTAAGTAAATGTTTTAATTGCCCCTTTTGTGTAGTATCTAATGAGTCTAATTGGTTTACGATGTCATTTATTTTTGAAAATGCTTCCTTGGATGTTTTGTTTGTTATTTCATTTGAATGTGGTTGGTCAGTGGTGTAATTTAAATGTTCAATTATTAGGTTACAGTTATCTTCTGTTACTATAGTAGTTTTATACGTTATTACTTCAAAATGCTTGACATTACATTGGCATGATAGCCTATCATTATTTGTATTGATATTATCATTGTGACCGAACATTAAGGTATCCTGCACAAAATTGACGAAGTCCTCACACACGGATATAGTTTTATCATTGAAAATAATAATTCTTTCATTATTGAAATCCATCCAAGTCTTTGCTTGTTTTAAAATGTCCACACCTATAATTACATTGCGTATGAGATTTGGAACTAATACAAATTGTACGGAGTACTTCATTTCGTTTGTACTGATTTCAGTAAATATTATTTTCTTTAGTTGTTTACTTCTTTGACCTGTAGCAGTTGTGATGTTTATGTTACTTAAGGGGAATATTTCTAAGTTATGGAAATGTTTACTATTTTGGATGAAAAACTGTTCTGACATACAACTGATGGATGCTCCGGAATCTAGTAATACATTGGTCTCAACTTGTCCTAATTTTATTTTTATTTCAGGGCATGATATTTTATTAGTATTTGTTTTAGTTTGCTCTTCTTCTAATAAAAAGTCTCTATCACAGTACGTAGTACTTATTAAATTGTTTGTTAAGGTTAGATTATGGTTACTTGTTTTATTAGCTCGGACCTCATTTATTCCGATTTTATTAAATGTAAGCGTTGATAAAATGTTATCTGTATCAAATGCATGGACGTGTGATACGTGGTTCGTAAAGCATATAGGTCCCTCCTCTGTACTCATATTATCAACGCGTTTTAGTTTTCCGATGGCTGTTGTCTACCGTGTGAACTGACAGATTGTGTTTCGACTGGCTCCGGGTGATTTCGATTGTACTCGGGCACATTCGGATATTGTCGTGTTTGTTCGTTGCTGGCGGGCGACAGCTGTCGGGTCCACTGCCGTTGATCAATGGTGGGATAGCGATTGGGATTATTGTTTCGGTTATGTTGGTCGACCTGAATGTGTTGCAGCTGGTGACGCGTTTCGTTGTAATTTCGTCTGTTATTGTAGTGGTATTCCTGTCCTCTCTGACCATATGATGTGTTCGGTCGGTTGTGTTGTGGTGAATTATTATGGTAATTGTTTTGAGGTTTGTAAGTGAGATTGTGGTTTTGTTTGGGCTGATTTGAGTGGTAATTTTGTTGATATGGGTGGTGTCTTGAGGGAACAAATTTATCATATCGATCATAGTGGTTATCCTGCCGATTAGGTCTGTTTGTGTGAGGATTTTGGTAGTTGTTGTGTGACTGGTTTAAGTTAGGCCTATACTCGTTTGAATTTTTTCTGATCCGTTCCGTTTTATTGTGCATGTCTTCACGATTTAGCAGTTCTATGAATCTTTCAAAGGTTTGTATATTTTGTACGGCTACTGAAGCTCGGATCTGTTCGTTGAAATTATTCGTTAGGGTTTCGATTATCTCGGCATCTTCCATAGGAGGTATCATAGATTTGAGGGTTATGGTTCTATCAATAAAATACTCGGTCATAGTCATTTTTCCGTCCGGTCGGTAATGCTCTATCTCGACACGTTTCCTTATGGATCTCTGAACATCAGAACTCCAGTATTGTTTGAGGAATTTGGTTTTGAAATCATCTGCGTTTTTAAGATCGGATTTGATTATCTGAAACCACATTGCGGATGTGCCTTCGAAACATTGCTCGATTAATTCCAGATAACTGAGACAATCTCGGGAATTTCGTTTAGTGTAGCCTTCATAGTATTTCGCAAACTGCTCTATAAACTCGGGTGGATTTTTAGTCTTTGTATTAAAGTGAGGTATTTTAGTAGTTATGTTATTTGTGTGTTCACCAATGTAATTTACGATTATTTCAGGTAGTTGGGATAGGTTTATGTTTTGAGGGGAGGATTGTGGGGATTCTTTAATCTGGGTTATCTCCCGCTCAATTTGACTTAAAGTGGCGTTCTGTTTAGATAGGACTAATGTATGCTCATTAATTCTTTCATTGTAGGTTTCTTGCTGCTTGATGTGGTTATTTAATTGATGGTTGACCGTATGTATTTGGTTATCTATATACTCTTCTAAATTTTCACTAGTTTTTAGTAGGAGCTGTTCGGTTTGTTTTTGAATTTGACTAGGTAGCTGATCTTCAAGTGCTTGAATGCGAGTTTCTTGTTTGGTGTTTTGCTCTTCAAATTTAGTATTTACTTGATTTAAGATTTCGTTTTTCATTTGTAGGTTTTGGGTGTGAGTTTTAAGTTCCAATTTAGAGATTTTTTCATTTATCCTATCTTCAAGCATGTTTAGATTGTCAGTCATTTTTTGAGTTAGGCTACTTTCTAGGTTTATATTTTGTTGAGTTAGGTCAGTTTGGACGGAGTTGATTTGGGATTTCAACTCGGTATTGGAATTTTCGATTTTAGAATTGACTGTACCAATTTGAGTTTCGATTTTAGAATTGACTGTACCAATTTGAGTGTTTACTAGGTTTGTCAGTTGGGTAGTCATTTGTAAGATTAAGTGCTTGAGCTCTGTTTGTTCGGTTTCTATAGGGTTTATGTTGGAAGGGTCTAGATTTTCTGTGGTTTTGTATTTGTCTAGGCTAGGTATTAATGGTTCTCCTCCTACAGCTATGTCGTGTCTATTCTCTTCTGTTTGAGTGTTTGTGGTGTCTATAGTGTTTGTGTTCATGTTGGGAGTTGTGTAGTCTTCTAATAACTGTAAGTGTTGCAGTTCTTCTATAGGATATGTAAGGTCTTCGTCTTCGCCGCCTTCCGCTAACTTGGCACTTTTACGGGGATTTTTTCTAAGGTTATAAGGAGATGTCATTTTCTTGGGGAATACACAAAAAATAGGGATAGGTCCTAGATAAATAATGGGGGTAAAAAAAAATGGGGGGAATTCCTACTGGGGTTTCCTACTGGGGTTTCCTACTGGGGATATTCTTATCTTAGGTACAAGTAATCTAATATTCTTATTCTAATTAAATATCTTAACTAAGATGCAATTATGAGTTTTGAGTTTGTTTTTTGTATGATAACTTTTGTTTCATAAAGCCACCACGTTGTTGCGCCATTTTATTATAAATATTTTATTATATCTTTTATTCAAAATAAATAAATAGTTCTATGAGAGAAATAAGACACAGCTGTTAGTTACAATGAACAAAGAAAAATCAATTTACTCACTTATGAAAAACTATACATCAGTTACAAGAAAAAAAAACATATCAATAGTATTCACAGAAAAATGTTCAAAATGTCTCTATAACTCAGGGTATTATATATTCATGGGTTCAAATGCTTCTGGCTTGTTAACAAAAGTTATCATAAAGATCAAAATAGAATATTCAATGCAAAATATTATGTAGAGATATTAAATTTTGAAAAAGAATAATGTTCAAAGGCTTTTCGAAAAACTTGTTGAGATTGTATTACACTTTTCCTTTCTTGAAGTTAAAATAGTTGACAAAATAATTAATTAGTAGTTTAGATGAGTCCAAAAGTTCCTATTAAAATCAATAAAGTTCTTCCAAATGGAGCTGAAAAAGGTTAGTTCTGAAAAATGGAGTGATCTCACCAAAGTCCTGTTAATGGCCTATGATAAACGATAAAAGATAAAAAAGGATTCAGGTGGGCTAATACAGCTGGGGGAAACTTTATTAAATTTGTTAAACCGCACTAAATAATAAAAACTGGACAAATTCTCTTCTTCTAAATTTCTGGATTAGAGCAACATGCTCCTTGCCCTAAGACTTCCCAAAGGCAACTCCTCTCACTTCTTGTTCAAATTGTAGAAGAAGGTCTATTATCCAATAGCGTCGCTTGCCAATAATCCAGGATCTGTCTAATTTTTCTATTGGCTAACAGCTGAAAATTACACTTTTAATTGGTTGTACACTTCACTGAATTTATAAAATCATTCTCTACATAATTGAATTTGGAAAAACATGAATTTAGGTCTTCAAAACTAGAAAATATGATTAAGAATCGAAATAGTTACTAAAATATATTAAATTCAACTTAAAATACTCATAATTGCATTTCTACAATGACCATGTCAAAAAACAGCTGTTTAGGGAAATCATACAAGTTTCACAATATTTGCAATGTTTGGTTAAATATTTAATTTCTGCACATATTTAGGTTATTTCTCCTATACCCTAAGTTTACAATTAATTTTAGTTCAATTGTTAAAATATTTACTTTTCATTATAATGTACACTTGAATTTAAAAAATGTAAAATAATGTCTTAAAAATAGCGGTAGGATACAATGTGCTGTGTGGACAATTATACGGTAGTAGTTCAGAGTTTATCCACTAGGTGTCGGCACTGAATGGACCGGCTGGGTGGTAAGTAACGGACGGCACTCGTTCAACAAAATGGCTTCCGTGGATCAGGGAATGGTGTTGTATGTTTACATATTTACATTTATTTCGTTTTTAATTACATTTGTGTGTGAATCTTATAGTTAAAATGGATGGGAGAAGTGTCCTACTTAATCTTAAATTCCAATCATTACGGTTATATAGTTCGAAATAGTGCTAATCTTCTCAGAAAAGTGCAGTGTTAGAAAGGTTGTTTCCGTTGTGAAAATATAGTCGTACATAATGAATTAAAATCTTTCTACGATATTATTTACAAATGACATGGGTTACTTAAATCCTAATACAAAATTCTTTTGTTCTGGTATAAAATAAATAAACGTACCGGAACCAATTTGTCACATTTAACCTTGTCATGGTTATTAAATTTGGTATCCTGAGATAGGCCAGTGGATGATTTGGATTAACATTATTCTGTGAGTACATAGATTAATACAATGCTTATTATCTAAAGGTTATTACTTCTTTGTATATATACTTGTTGGGAATTATCCTTGATATCTAAATAAATTGATTACTTAATACTAAAACAGGATTTACAAAATTGACTTGTAGGCTATGGTCATACTTGTCTAGGTATTCTGTGAACTTAGGCATTGTCTATGGGATTTATTTATGGGAAAAAGTCTTTGTATACAGCTGATTATTGTTATCACTAGAAAATACTGTAATAAAGCCCCTTTTTGTTTGGCGAATGGTTCAGTTCAAAATGAGTCCAAACAAAAATTACAGTTAACATTTCAATACATATACTGTACATGACTTACCTAGCATTAAACACAATGGTAACAAGACATTGAAATGAAATACATGGGAATAAGGGATGAACATTTAAAACGTAACCTAACTAAATTGTTTAACTAAATATAACATGAAATTAATAAAAGATCAGGTCGCTTATCTAATATTTACAGGGTCATTATATTTGCGTAGCAGTTGGGTGTGGAAGGGTCCTATGATGCTATGATCGGCTATTTTCTTAAGGTTAAACACATTTCGTCCTAGCTTCTCGTGGATGATGTATGGTCCTATATACAATTCAAATAGTTTCTTGGTAACTTTGTCTGAAGCGTTTGAAATTTTGTTGTTTTTGATTAATACTTGATCTCCTATTTCAAAAGTGATAGGTTTATTTTTATAGTTCATTTTTGATGCAATTTTTTCTTGTTTGGTTCTGATGCGCAGCCTTGCTAAGATTATGTTTTCTCGATGGTCTTGGTTGTTAAACATAGTTTTTGGTAGGAATTTATCCCAAAATCGTTTGTTATTTGTTCCGAAGTGTAGTTCATTGGGTGTTAGTTTGGTGGTATCATTAGGTAATTCATTTAGGCAATCTTCGATCCATTGTAGATGATGGTTCCAATTCTGTTGATGATTATGGCAGAGAATTCGCATGGCTTTTTTGACATTTTGTATGTGTCTTTCGGATAGGTTCATTTGTGGGTGCCTAATGGGTATAAAAACTGGTATAATATCATTTTTTGTGAGCTTATCTATGTATTGTGAATTTCTGAAATAAGTGGCATTATCAGAAATAATTTTTTTTGGTTTTCCGATTATGGGTATGTATTGATTAAAAATTTTGTCTAAAACAGTTTTCGTGTTTGCTTTTTGTGTGGCATACAATTTTGTAAGTTTAGAAAAATTATCAGTAGCGATTAACACATATTTGGTATTTCCTTGGCTAGTAGGTAATGGCCCCAGAAAGTCTATGGACAGGGTTTCACCAATATTTTTACTTTGTTGACCTATAGCTACGCCGTGATTCGGGTGAGTTAGATGTTTGCATCTTTGGCAAATGTCACAGTGTGAGATATATTTTCGTATGCATTTTGACATATTTTTAAAATAGAAAGTTTCTTGTAGAAGGCTCAAACATTTTTGTGTTCCGCAGTGGATATAGTATTCGTGGCACTCCTTGATTAGGGGTAGAATGAGGTTCTTGGGAATTACTAATTTGTATCCAATTTGTGTTACTTTATATAAGTGATTGTTAATTACAATAAATTTGGGAGAAGGTAATTCAATTTCGTATATGTTGTTGTAATGGGGGGAGTCTTCAATGAAATTTAATAATTTAGGATCTTGACGTTGGTGCACTGAAATGTTCTTGAGGATGTTCTTGAATTGTATATTAATTTGAGGGGTGACTCTTGCAATGATCAAATCTTGTGGGGAATCTTCAGTTTGGTCTGTAGGGAATTTAGTCCGACTTAAAGTATCTGCTACAACATTGCTTTTTCCGGTACAATACTCTATGGTATAGTTATATTCTTGTAATGCTAGCATCCAGCGGGTTAATCTTGGAGTTAAAAGCTTAGAAGTGGTTAAGAACGTCAAAGCCTGGTGGTCGGTTTGAATATGGATTTGGTGGCCTAAAATGATATGTCTTACTTTTTGCAAGCAGTGTATAATAGCTAGGCACTCAAGTTCAGTAGTAGTATAGCGTTTTTCATGCGCCTTTAATGTTCTAGATATAAATGTTATTGCTGTCTTTTCCCCGTTGTCATGAATTTGGTATAGATGGCCCCCAATAGCTTGTATGGAGCAGTCTGTTTGTAAATGAAAAGGTTTGTTGTAGTCCGGATGTTTTAGAGTGGTTTGGATGAAAAGGTCTTTGACTTTATTGAACACAATAGTTTCAGCTTCGGTCCAGACAAATTTTGTAGTTTTGGAGGTTAATTTCATAAGGGGTTGGATAGTTTCGGAAAACTTATCGACAAAACGATTATAAAAATTTACAAGTCCAATAAATCCTTTGAGCTGTTTTCTTGTCTTGGGGGCCGGGAACTCTTTTATGGCTTTAATTTTGCTTGGGTCTGGTTCAAGACCAGTAGTAGTGAATATATGTCCCAAAAAAGGTACTTTCTCTCGAAAAAATAAGGATTTATCAAGCTTGATGGTCATACCGCTGTCTTGCAGTTTGAAAAAAATAAACTCTAAATGTTGTAGATGTTCTTCGAATGAGGTTGAATAGATTAAAGCATCGTCGACATACATGATCATGAAATTTTTAGTTTGATTTCCGAACACTGTTTCTATAGCTCGGAGTAAGGCTGCTTGGGATATCGAAATGCCAAATGGGACTCTGGTAAATTGGTACGTTTTACCTTTAAATTGGAAAGCCGTGTATTGCCTTGAATATGGCGTTAAAGGAACTTGCCAATAAGATGCAGTAAGGTCGATTGTGGTTAGGAATTGCGTATTTTTGCCATGACTCAATAATTCGTTTATACTTAGATTCGTGTCATAATCGTTGATTATCCTAGAGTTGATAGCTCGGCCATCTATGCATAACCTTATTTCGCCTGATTTCTTGGGTACCACTACTAAGGGATTTATATATGAGCTCATGCTACGTTCAATGATATTGTCATTTAACATGTTTTGTATTTCTTTTTCGACTGCTTCTGCATAACAGGCCGGTATGGGGTAATTTGGTCCTTTAAACGGTTTATCTTCTTTTACTTTAATTTCGTACTCATATTTGTTGCATAATCCTGGCTTATCAGAAAAGATTTGGGTATATTTGTTAAGTAAATGTTTTAATTGCCCCTTTTGTGTAGTATCTAATGAGTCTAATTGGTTTACGATGTCATTTATTTTTGAAAATGCTTCCTTGGATGTTTTGTTTGTTATTTCATTTGAATGTGGTTGGTCAGTGGTGTAATTTAAATGTTCAATTATTAGGTTACAGTTATCTTCTGTTACTATAGTAGTTTTATACGTTATTACTTCAAAATGCTTGACATTACATTGGCATGATAGCCTATCATTATTTGTATTGATATTATCATTGTGACCGAACATTATGGTATCCTGCACAAAATTGACGAAGTCCTCACACACGGATATAGTTTTATCATTGAAAATAATAATTCTTTCATTATTGAAATCCATCCAAGTCTTTGCTTGTTTTAAAATGTCCACACCTATAATTACATTGCGTATGAGATTTGGAACTAATACAAATTGTACGGAGTACTTCATTTCGTTTGTACTGATTTCAGTAAATATTATTTTCTTTAGTTGTTTACTTCTTTGACCTGTAGCAGTTGTGATGTTTATGTTACTTAAGGGGAATATTTCTAAGTTATGGAAATGTTTACTATTTTGGATGAAAAACTGTTCTGACATACAACTGATGGATGCTCCGGAATCTAGTAATACATTGGTCTCAACTTGTCCTAATTTTATTTTTATTTCAGGGCATGATATTTTATTAGTATTTGTTTTAGTTTGCTCTTCTTCTAATAAAAAGTCTCTATCACAGTACGTAGTACTTATTAAATTGTTTGTTAAGGTTAGATTATGGTTACTTGTTTTATTAGCTCGGACCTCATTTATTCCGATTTTATTAAATGTAAGCGTTGATAAAATGTTATCTGTATCAAATGCATGGACGTGTGATACGTGGTTCGTAAAGCATATAGGTCCCTCCTCTGTACTCATATTATCAACGCGTTTTAGTTTTCCGATGGCTGTTGTCTACCGTGTGAACTGACAGATTGTGTTTCGACTGGCTCCGGGTGATTTCGATTGTACTCGGGCACATTCGGATATTGTCGTGTTTGTTCGTTGCTGGCGGGCGACAGCTGTCGGGTCCACTGCCGTTGATCAATGGTGGGATAGCGATTGGGATTATTGTTTCGGTTATGTTGGTCGACCTGAATGTGTTGCAGCTGGTGACGCGTTTCGTTGTAATTTCGTCTGTTATTGTAGTGGTATTCCTGTCCTCTCTGACCATATGATGTGTTCGGTCGGTTGTGTTGTGGTGAATTATTATGGTAATTGTTTTGAGGTTTGTAAGTGAGATTGTGGTTTTGTTTGGGCTGATTTGAGTGGTAATTTTGTTGATATGGGTGGTGTCTTGAGGGAACAAATTTATCATATCGATCATAGTGGTTATCCTGCCGATTAGGTCTGTTTGTGTGAGGATTTTGGTAGTTGTTGTGTGACTGGTTTAAGTTAGGCCTATACTCGTTTGAATTTTTTCTGATCCGTTCCGTTTTATTGTGCATGTCTTCACGATTTAGCAGTTCTATGAATCTTTCAAAGGTTTGTATATTTTGTACGGCTACTGAAGCTCGGATCTGTTCGTTGAAATTATTCGTTAGGGTTTCGATTATCTCGGCATCTTCCATAGGAGGTATCATAGATTTGAGGGTTATGGTTCTATCAATAAAATACTCGGTCATAGTCATTTTTCCGTCCGGTCGGTAATGCTCTATCTCGACACGTTTCCTTATGGATCTCTGAACATCAGAACTCCAGTATTGTTTGAGGAATTTGGTTTTGAAATCATCTGCGTTTTTAAGATCGGATTTGATTATCTGAAACCACATTGCGGATGTGCCTTCGAAACATTGCTCGATTAATTCCAGATAACTGAGACAATCTCGGGAATTTCGTTTAGTGTAGCCTTCATAGTATTTCGCAAACTGCTCTATAAACTCGGGTGGATTTTTAGTCTTTGTATTAAAGTGAGGTATTTTAGTAGTTATGTTATTTGTGTGTTCACCAATGTAATTTACGATTATTTCAGGTAGTTGGGATAGGTTTATGTTTTGAGGGGAGGATTGTGGGGATTCTTTAATCTGGGTTATCTCCCGCTCAATTTGACTTAAAGTGGCGTTCTGTTTAGATAGGACTAATGTATGCTCATTAATTCTTTCATTGTAGGTTTCTTGCTGCTTGATGTGGTTATTTAATTGATGGTTGACCGTATGTATTTGGTTATCTATATACTCTTCTAAATTTTCACTAGTTTTTAGTAGGAGCTGTTCGGTTTGTTTTTGAATTTGACTAGGTAGCTGATCTTCAAGTGCTTGAATGCGAGTTTCTTGTTTGGTGTTTTGCTCTTCAAATTTAGTATTTACTTGATTTAAGATTTCGTTTTTCATTTGTAGGTTTTGGGTGTGAGTTTTAAGTTCCAATTTAGAGATTTTTTCATTTATCCTATCTTCAAGCATGTTTAGATTGTCAGTCATTTTTTGAGTTAGGCTACTTTCTAGGTTTATATTTTGTTGAGTTAGGTCAGTTTGGACGGAGTTGATTTGGGATTTCAACTCGGTATTGGAATTTTCGATTTTAGAATTGACTGTACCAATTTGAGTTTCGATTTTAGAATTGACTGTACCAATTTGAGTGTTTACTAGGTTTGTCAGTTGGGTAGTCATTTGTAAGATTAAGTGCTTGAGCTCTGTTTGTTCGGTTTCTATAGGGTTTATGTTGGAAGGGTCTAGATTTTCTGTGGTTTTGTATTTGTCTAGGCTAGGTATTAATGGTTCTCCTCCTACAGCTATGTCGTGTCTATTCTCTTCTGTTTGAGTGTTTGTGGTGTCTATAGTGTTTGTGTTCATGTTGGGAGTTGTGTAGTCTTCTAATAACTGTAAGTGTTGCAGTTCTTCTATAGGATATGTAAGGTCTTCGTCTTCGCCGCCTTCCGCTAACTTGGCACTTTTACGGGGATTTTTTCTAAGGTTATAAGGAGATGTCATTTTCTTGGGGAATACACAAAAAATAGGGATAGGTCCTAGATAAATAATGGGGGTAAAAAAAAATGGGGGGAATTCCTACTGGGGTTTCCTACTGGGGTTTCCTACTGGGGATATTCTTATCTTAGGTACAAGTAATCTAATATTCTTATTCTAATTAAATATCTTAACTAAGATGCAATTATGAGTTTTGAGTTTGTTTTTTGTATGATAACTTTTGTTTCATAAAGCCACCACGTTGTTGCGCCATTTTATTATAAATATTTTATTATATCTTTTATTCAAAATAAATAAATAGTTCTATGAGAGAAATAAGACACAGCTGTTAGTTACAATGAACAAAGAAAAATCAATTTACTCACTTATGAAAAACTATACATCAGTTACAAGAAAAAAAAACATATCAATAGTATTCACAGAAAAATGTTCAAAATGTCTCTATAACTCAGGGTATTATATATTCATGGGTTCAAATGCTTCTGGCTTGTTAACAAAAGTTATCATAAAGATCAAAATAGAATATTCAATGCAAAATATTATGTAGAGATATTAAATTTTGAAAAAGAATAATGTTCAAAGGCTTTTCGAAAAACTTGTTGAGATTGTATTACACTTTTCCTTTCTTGAAGTTAAAATAGTTGACAAAATAATTAATTAGTAGTTTAGATGAGTCCAAAAGTTCCTATTAAAATCAATAAAGTTCTTCCAAATGGAGCTGAAAAAGGTTAGTTCTGAAAAATGGAGTGATCTCACCAAAGTCCTGTTAATGGCCTATGATAAACGATAAAAGATAAAAAAGGATTCAGGTGGGCTAATACAGCTGGGGGAAACTTTATTAAATTTGTTAAACCGCACTAAATAATAAAAACTGGACAAATTCTCTTCTTCTAAATTTCTGGATTAGAGCAACATGCTCCTTGCCCTAAGACTTCCCAAAGGCAACTCCTCTCACTTCTTGTTCAAATTGTAGAAGAAGGTCTATTATCCAATAGCGTCGCTTGCCAATAATCCAGGATCTGTCTAATTTTTCTATTGGCTAACAGCTGAAAATTACACTTTTAATTGGTTGTACACTTCACTGAATTTATAAAATCATTCTCTACATAATTGAATTTGGAAAAACATGAATTTAGGTCTTCAAAACTAGAAAATATGATTAAGAATCGAAATAGTTACTAAAATATATTAAATTCAACTTAAAATACTCATAATTGCATTTCTACAATGACCATGTCAAAAAACAGCTGTTTAGGGAAATCATACAAGTTTCACAATATTTGCAATGTTTGGTTAAATATTTAATTTCTGCACATATTTAGGTTATTTCTCCTATACCCTAAGTTTACAATTAATTTTAGTTCAATTGTTAAAATATTTACTTTTCATTATAATGTACACTTGAATTTAAAAAATGTAAAATAATGTCTTAAAAATAGCGGTAGGATACAATGTGCTGTGTGGACAATTATACGGTAGTAGTTCAGAGTTTATCCACTAGGTGTCGGCACTGAATGGACCGGCTGGGTGGTAAGTAACGGACGGCACTCGTTCAACAAAATGGCTTCCGTGGATCAGGGAATGGTGTTGTATGTTTACATATTTACATTTATTTCGTTTTTAATTACATTTGTGTGTGAATCTTATAGTTAAAATGGATGGGAGAAGTGTCCTACTTAATCTTAAATTCCAATCATTACGGTTATATAGTTCGAAATAGTGCTAATCTTCTCAGAAAAGTGCAGTGTTAGAAAGGTTGTTTCCGTTGTGAAAATATAGTCGTACATAATGAATTAAAATCTTTCTACGATATTATTTACAAATGACATGGGTTACTTAAATCCTAATACAAAATTCTTTTGTTCTGGTATAAAATAAATAAACGTACCGGAACCAATTTGTCACATTTAACCTTGTCATGGTTATTAAATTTGGTATCCTGAGATAGGCCAGTGGATGATTTGGATTAACATTATTCTGTGAGTACATAGATTAATACAATGCTTATTATCTAAAGGTTATTACTTCTTTGTATATATACTTGTTGGGAATTATCCTTGATATCTAAATAAATTGATTACTTAATACTAAAACAGGATTTACAAAATTGACTTGTAGGCTATGGTCATACTTGTCTAGGTATTCTGTGAACTTAGGCATTGTCTATGGGATTTATTTATGGGAAAAAGTCTTTGTATACAGCTGATTATTGTTATCACTAGAAAATACTGTAATATAGTTCATGAAAATTCCTGGCAATTCTGGGGAAATTAGCAACAGTGTATATACAAATTTTATTTACTTTAGGTTCAGGCACATCTAGTAGCAGCTGTGGAAAACTCCATCGCAGGAATTCGTTACTTTCGAGTGCAAGCCGATGGACCCAGGATACCCGAGGTCACTGCTAAAGATCCCCTTGTCCCGAGGTTAGTTGATACGATTTTAAAACCTTGCAGTCCCACCTTTTTTTCTTACTTTTCTCACCAAATCGGGATCATAAATTTCAAAATTGTCTCTTATCTTCATTTATCAAGACTCTCATCATAGTTAATGTGACTGTGGATATAGTAATAATAACAAATTTGCAGTTACTAAAAACTTTCAGGACTCTAGACAATGGTGTAGTTACTGCCGTAATCTATTCACATTGAGTAATGAGGAGGAGGTTTGGGGTGAGGTAAGGAGTGGTGAGGGCTAATGGGTTTAGTTCCTTTCTTTACTCACTTTCTTCACGAATCACTTTTTATCTTGCCTCGGATCCACTTTTCACTTTTTCAGCCTCTAAAGCAGATGAGTTAATTTAGAATAAGCTCCTCCTTATTCATATTCCTACAAGTTATTGAGTTCTGCCTGAAGAAACTGAAGAAACCACAGTCTTCTTATTTTGGATTGAAGAAAACTGACATTTTTTAAAAAATAAATTAGTAGTTTTGTGGAGATTATTGATAATCGATTTGAATTGTTCCTACTATTTCAAATTAAATAAAATAATGTTTATTTGTTTGATTAAATGCTGTCGAGTATAAGTCCATTGGTAATGTGGATTACCTAGACGAATATACGTAGTAGCATAAAGTTATTAAGTTGGTTTTTGTATAGGGTACAACTTGATGAATTTGGTGAAGATATCGATTACAATAAGTACATATCTAACGTTTGACACACTGGTAGGAAGAGGTCCGATGACATCAACGGCTAGCTGTTCATTCTTTCCTGTACATAGCACTCCTTTTGCTGTGGCCATCAGCAGTCGATTGCTGATCTTACATATTTCATGTATTTATTTTATATCCCCAACATTTTGATTACATAATATTTGTTTTGGAGCCTAATAAAGACACAAGGCTCGATATTCACTTGAGGAATTCACTATTAATTTGTTATGCTGGGACTTAATATTTTTTTTCTGTTTATAGTTTTATTCATTGGTGAAGAAAACCTATTAATCAACTGATGAACATTATATTTGATTCAATACTTGAACGGAACATAATCTTATGACACAATTTCTTATACAATATGTACTTATATGACAACTAGTGGCTTGAAGGGGTCATAGCCCCTAACCTTACTTCAATACTCAGCCTCATCTGATTGTTTTTACCCTGTCATGCTGATGAAAAGTAGGAACACATGACAGTTCACAAACAGTGTAGACACATAATCACGTGTTTTAACCCTTCAACGTGTTTCGCCGTTCATGATACGCCAGGATTTTTAATACCGCAGCCGTGTTTTGACGTATAGCGTACGCTCAGGACCGTTCCATCAGATGCTTCCATCTAGCGGCTAAAGTCGGAACTATCTCGATGCGATCGATATTGCAGCACGTTGTAGACAAGATTTCTGATTGAAACAGACAAAAAAACAATAACATACTATCCTTCTGTGTGCCTTTGGTGACGAAATTAGTTCAACAGTGCAACAGCTGTTTGAGCAGACCAGTTTCTGATACTGTTGGCATGTTGTTTACTACCCGTTTGTTTACACTTGACCATTTATAGTGTGTTTTATGTAGGTTAGGTTATTGAATACGTTCTGAAATCGTGTTTTTAGTATATAATATTAGTTTTATTAGTGTTTTTCATGTGTTTTCTAATGTAAAAGTGCTTTAAAAAAGTCCCGCATCAAGAGGGGGTTTTCTCTTAAA
Organism: Allygus modestus; assembly: GCA_963675035.1. Lineage (NCBI taxonomy): Eukaryota > Metazoa > Arthropoda > Insecta > Hemiptera > Cicadellidae > Allygus > Allygus modestus. Next base: position 475,007,035 of record OY776112.1, read on the forward strand.
AAGTCACGCGTTGAAGGGTTAATGCAACTAAAGCAGACGTGTTTAAATTCCCATACTATTTAAATAGGATTTATTTTATTCCGTAACAAATGTTTGGTACATAACTAAGAAACAACATGATTTTCACTAAAATTCCATGCCCAGACCTTTAAAATGAGACAACCTCCCGTTGGTTAAAAATTTCACTTTCAAATTTAAATCTAGATCGTTAGATCTAGATCAAAAGATTTTGATTTTATTTGATGAGGTGTCACTTGTGTTTCCCGCAGGTATTTCACGGACGCAGACGACAGCCTGAGCGAGGACGTGTTGTACTCGGGCAACGGTTGCTACGTGATGGCGCACAACGGGTGGGTGATGAACTCCGACCCACTCTCCAACTTCGCCAGTCCCGAGTCTAACGTGTACCTGCGCCGGGAACTGATCGCATGGGGCGACAGTGTCAAGCTCAGGTGAGGGGCGTTGACATTTCATTAATTTCTTTTCAGAGTGGGGCAGACCGTATCCTAAGGCACGTCAGCCGCTTGGGCAGGAGCCTGATGAACCGCTGTAACTTGCAGATTACTACCCCTCACCATGGCCTCAAGGGTAAGCCCTTACCTCATCCAGCGTGTTGCAGTCAGAAAACAGATGGTTGCAGTCTCTTCAGACTGCCCACACTTCCTGCACGCAGGGTCTCAATTGAAGATGCTTATACATAACAAGTGTTTCCTCAGGTGTCCATGTCCAGGTGTCCATGACAAACCCTGTCATGTGTTTGATGTTTCGTCTACCCAGATATAGGATATCAGAGGTCAACCAATTGTGATCTCAGTGCGGGGAGCTCTGTCATCTCCTGTGGTACCTCTTCTGAGCCCATGATGTGATGGACGGACCTGCATATTCACGAGTTATTCTGCAGAAGGGTTCAGAGCCTATGAGTGCAGCCGACGATGCCATGTTTCCCAACTTATCCGCAGCCTTATTTTTCCCGATTCCAGAGGGTGACCCGAGCAAAGCGTGACCCTGCTGCGCCTGCCAAGGCACGACACTGTTGAGAGACAGTCCCAGACAATCCTGGATGATCCTTGATTCCCATTGGAATCCAGCACCTTCAGCGCTGCCTGGCTGTCTGAGACAATGCAGATGCTCTCATCCCTGAAACCATGTCCAAAGTTTTCCCGAGCACACGCCATGCCATGATCGCAGTGACCTCAGTCTGGAACACCCAGTGAGCTCTATCATACAACTGGATCGTGGGCTGTAAGTTGAGAGCGGGTGCTGACGCAAGCCGGCTAGAATCCCTTACCCCCACTACTATACCCTGGTGCTGTCTACGATTCTAATCCTTCGCATATAATCAGCATGCATCAAACTGTCGTCCCTCCTCTCCCTGTCATTATGCTAGCGACTCACAACCTTAACCCTTCAAGTTATAACAGTTGTAATTAGTAGGCTTATTATTGAGTGATTAGTTCTAGGCTAAATAACTGAATTTTCCGACTCTTTAGGTATGGTGATAAACCAGAGGACTGCCCGTTCTTGTGGCAGCACATGCAGGCCTACGTGGAACAGACGGCTCGTGTGTTTGATGGTGTGCGGCTGGACAACTGCCACTCCACCCCTCTTGTGGTGGCTGAGGTACGGGGACATTATCGTTACTAAATAGACATATGACTTTCAACCAGTACATTATTATTGCCTTATTACCATGCAGCTGTTGTTGGCTGTTCTGGATAGACTTTTTCACTTTAAAACATATATTTACAGAACTAAAACTAATATTAACTCATATATTTACTCATTGAATGCCAGCTGTTTTAATTCACCGCATCTAATAGGCTAGCCTCAAAAAATTCATTCAGCGATAAAAACCTTTTTTATTAGCCACCCACTCATCCTACTCTTAAATTTCTTCAAGTCCCTGTTTCTTACTTCTGTCAGCAGTCTGTTAACAATCTCATAGGCCAGTACAGGGTTACTCTCCATGGTCTTGCTAAGCCTACACTGAGGGATATTTCAGTCTCTTCTATTTCTCAGGTTATAGTTGTGCTGACCCTCTCTTGTGTTTGAACAGACCCAGCATTGTTCTTTACTAATAGTAAAGAGTTCAAGATGGACTGAGAATGTACTGTGAGAATTCCCTTACGATCACATATAGGCTTAAAGTGCTCTAGCCTGTCACTGTTAGTTATAATCCCATCAACAGCCTTCTGTAAGAGGAGGACTCTCTTTGTGGCTGGAGAATCCCATCAGCAGCCTTCTGTAAGAGGAGGACTCTCTTTGCGGCTGGAGAATCCCATCAACAGCCTTCTGTAAGAGGAGGACTCTCTTTGTGGCTGGAGAATCCCATCAGCAGCCTTCTGTAAGAGGAGGACTCTCTTTGTGGCTGGAGAATCCCATCAGCAGCCTTCTGTAAGAGGAGGACTCTCTTTGTGGCTGGAGAATCCCATCAGCAGTCTTCTGTAAGAAGAGGACTCTCTTTGTGGCTGGAGAATCCCATCAGCAGCCTTCTGTAAGAGGAGGACTCTCTTTGTGGCTGGAGAATCCCATCAGCAGTCTTCTGTAAGAGGAGGACTCTCTTTGTGGCTGGAGAATCCCATCATCAGCCTTCTGTAAGAGGAGGACTCTCTTTGTGGCTGGAGAATCCCATCAGCAGCCTTCTGTAAGAGGAGAACTCTCTTTGTGGCTGGAGAATCCCATCAGCAGTCTTCTGTAAGAAGAGGACTCTCTTTGTGGCTGGAGAATCCCATCAGCAGCCTTCTGTAAGAGGAGGACTCTCTTTGTGGCTGGAGAATCCCATCAGCAGTCTTCTGTAAGAGGAGGACTCTCTTTGTGGCTGGAGAATCCCATCATCAGCCTTCTGTAAGAGGAGGACTCTCTTTGTGGCTGGAGAATCCCATCAGCAGTCTTCTGTAAGAGGAGGACTCTCTTTGTGGCTGGAGAATCCCATCAGCAGTCTTCTGTAAGAGGAGGACTCTCTTTGTGGCTGGAGAATCCCATCAGCAGCCTTCTGTAAGAGGAGGACTCTCTTTGTGGCTGGAGAATCCCATCAGCAGCCTTCTGTAAGAGGAGGACTCTCTTTGTGGCTGGAGAATCCCATCAGCAGTCTTCTGTAAGAGGAGGACTCTCTTTGTGGCTGGAGAATCCCATCAGCAGCCTTCTGTAAGAGGAGGACTCTCTTTGTGGCTGGAGAATCCCATCAGCAGCCTTCTGTAAGAGGAGGACTCTCTTTGTGGCTGGAGAATCCCATCAGCAGTCTTCTGTAAGAGGAGGACTCTCTTTGTGGCTGGAGAATCCCATCAGCAGCCTTCTGTAAGAGGAGGACTCTCTTTGTGGCTGGAGAATCCCATCAGCAGTCTTCTGTAAGAGGAGGACTCTCTTTGTGGCTGGAGAATCCCATCATCAGCCTTCTGTAAGAGGAGGACTCTCTTTGTGGCTGGAGAATCCCATCAGCAGCCTTCTGTAAGAGGAGGACTCTCTTTGTGGCTGGAGAATCCCATCAGCAGCCTTCTGTAAGAGGAGGACTCTCTTTGTGGCTGGAGAATCCCATCAGCAGTCTTCTGTAAGAGGAGGACTCTCTTTGTGGCTGGAGAATCCCATCAGCAGCCTTCTGTAAGAGGAGGACTCTCTTTGTGGCTGGAGAACGACCTCACAACACAATGCCATAGTTTACATGGCTATGAAAAAGTGCAAAATCATTATTAGAAACCAGTAACTATGTGGTGTTTCAACCAGAGCCAGGCGGTACTTTAACTAATTATGTGTTTCAATCTTCAGTGTGAGTCCATTACAAATTTAAAGTGCAAATAAATATTTAGATTTGGGATTTTAAATTATTATACCATTTAAAATTTATCATTAGCACCAAAACTTGCACTTCTGCTTATTATGTGATTAAATTACCTCCCTCAACAATTACAATACCGTAAACTTGTTGCAATTTGTTTTGACGATTTTCAAACAATGCTACTTTCAAACAACATTGTACAGGTCTTCTATGGCTTGTCACAAATATTTAAAACTTCAAAGCGTACGTTTCCGTTGTTGCTACAGTTACCGAGAAGGAAGAAATTGCCAGAGGATTTAAATATTCTTATCTCGACCTGTTGTTGGCGTTATCAGTGCCTATTAAACAGCTGATGTGGATTTGCTTCCTCGTTTTAGGGATTCTTGATGGATTTATGGATCTATAAACTTTCTAAAATAACCATTCTGCTGTTAGTAGAACACATCTAAAACCAGTTAACTTCAGTTTCACTAAGTTTTTATTTTATACAAAAAATTCAAAGGGTTACTGAAGGTAAAAAGAGTTTGTTTGAGAATTACGTTGGAAGGTGGGTTGTGCTTGTTTTTTTTTTAGGTTTTTCCTTATAGTTAAAAAAACCATTTCATGAACAAAATATTAAAATAATAAGAAAAAACTATTGATTTTCTTTGATGTTTTTCTTCTTACTTCATACATCATGTTTGTTGCAGTACTTGTTGGATGCTGCCAGGAAAGTGAGGCCGAATCTATTTGTCGCCGCGGAACTTTTTACAAATTCCGATCACACAGACAATATCTTTGTCAACAGACTGGGAATCACTTCTTTGATCAGAGGTTTGTTTAATATTTCGTCATCGAACGTAATCCACCTCAGGTTTAAACTATTAGGTCTGAAATCTGTTGTTTCAGCGAATTTGCCCTATAGGGAAGAAGCTATTACCGTAGGTGGCATGGTAAAGACTGAGACCATAATAACTTTTTGTCTCCAGATGCCAAAAACACTATTCGTTCAAATTTATATTTATGTATGTGTCCGTTAACATATGTGTCCGTTAACACGATAACTTGAGTAAAAAAGTCTGATTTCGATGAAATTTGGCTCAAATGTGAAAAGTGTCATTCATGACTTTAAGTTCGGAAACCAGAAAAATCGGACCATGGGAAGGGGGATTTATGGGGATTTACAATTTTCTAAAAATCAGTTTTTTTGCATTTTTCACCCTCAAATTTTTAAAACATTTAATTTTGGGTTTTACCATTTTATAGAGCTTAAAAAACAAATAATATAGGATTTTGAATCATTAACTTAGGTTAAGTAGTTGCGGATAAAATCCAAAAAACTTGCTCATAAAATCCCCATGTTAATCTTATGGGAAAAGTGTTTTTAGCTTTTCCTCAGTTCATTTTAATGTAAACCTCACATTTGCTTTTACCAATCATTTCAGCTCTACAAAACAATCATTTAGGTGTTTAAATTGTGATTCTATGTCTAACCGTTGCAGAGATATTCAAAGTGCTAAACACAGTACATTGTCCAATGTTATCCTTATACAGAATTATTCAAATTTTATATCTCGATTATTTACGAATGTATGTTGATGGAACTTGGCATGTGGCTTCACCTAGTCCTAGTATATTGATATTTGCACAAAAAAAATTTTTTTTTCCGATTTTCCCCGCAGCAGCAAACCTTCATACACTCAGCCCCCATGTTATTCTTATGGAGAATAAGTAAAATGCAATGTCTCTCTTAATTATGAACATAAATTAATAAAACTTGGTATGCAGCTTCGACTGGTTAAGTTATATTGATAATTGCATAAAAACACATATTTTGTGTTCCTTGTTGCAGCAAACCTGCATACTCAGCTTTAAATGTTATTCTTATAGAGAATAAATAAAATGCTACAGTTCGGGTCACAGTGCTTGCCATCTGGTCAGTGTATGTTCTGGAAAGACTTTTCGCCTACTGTTTGGCTTAGTACCATTAGTGTTACAGTCTATTTTTGTCAACAGAAAGCAAAAATCACTTATTTAATTTTAAAACATCTGTTTTGGTTGTTTTTGTTAATGACTACTTTTATCTACGAGAAATTTCAGTAGTTTCTCGCCTTTCCCAGGTGCCAAGAACCGTGAACCGAACTGTATATATCACTTATTTATTCATGTATTTTTATGAAACTTGCTGAGTGGTTTTATTTGGTCATGAGAAACATGTACTGTACATGCATTGGAGATTCGCTGAGTACTCAGGTTTGCTGCAACGGGGGTATTTAATTGATGCCCTAGGTTTACATTAGCCAACTACACCAGCACCAGATCAGTACAACTCATTGCGCTTCTGTTTATAGTAGGGGTGTGCGAGTACTCAAAACTTCGAGTTTTTGGCCGAGTATTTTAATACTCGAACTCGACTCGAAGTTTTGAAAACTACTCGAAAGTTCGAGCAAGTATTTCCCGCCGATTTCCGGACGATCGCTAACGATTGCGACCGGCCAAAACACGTAGTAACGGCCGCAAAAGGCAATCGCATCACGTAAATCATCCGAAAATGACGATCGCGAACGATTGCGATCAGCCAAAACGCGTAGTAACGGCCGCAAAAGGCAATCTTATCACGTGTAATCGGCCGCAAAAGACGATCGCATCACGTAAAATCGGCCGAAAATGACGATCGAACCCCGTAATTTCGGCCGTAACTAACGATTTCGTCATTTAATATTGATTATAAGTGATGCCTGGACCAGGTGAAATTGGCCAAATGACAACCGAGCCCTGTTTCATTGGCCGGAAACGAAAGTCAAACCATGTTTTGTTTGTCAATACGTAATTCAGTTTGATTGTACTGGCCAAAACTTTGTATTGCTACTCATATATTAGTTAGAATCTATGTTTAGGTTATCAAATCTAGGGTGGTATCCAAATCCCATTACACTATTTTAAACTACCAACTGATGGCAAATACTCGCTCAAAAATACTCAAAACTCGAAAATAATTGGCACTACTCGACTCGATTAAAAAAAAACCACTACTCGCACACCCCTAGTTTATAGTTATATTTCAGTCTAGACTGTGTGTGTACATTTAATTCTTTTTGAGTTATACTGATAAACCTCCCTTAACTGTTATAAGTTTCATGTATTGAAAGAAAATGTCTTATATTTTGTATCCTGTATCTGATCGTCATAAAAATTGCATTTATTTAAGTCATAATAAATTCTTGAAGCCTTATCATGATTACTCTAAGACGTGGTTTAGGTTGTCACAAAACCTTACCTTTACTGGTTTTGGCCTTATCGGAACTGTTCTAAAATATATCGATTCTTCCCTATGTAGGTGAACAAAAATTGAATATTACAAATCAATATGATTGCTATCTGGTAATGTTGTTCCCAAAGCTGAATTGTTGAGTTATGGTAGCTATCTTCAATTCCCGTAGCAGCAAACCTGCATACTCAGCCCCATGTTATTCTTATGGAGAATAATTAACGTGGTATCTCCTTTAATTATGAACATAAATTAATAGAACTTGGTATGTGGCTTTACCTAGTTGAGTTAAAATGATATTTGTATAAAAGCCCATTTTTAGTGTTCCTTATTTCAGCAAACCTGCATACTCCAGCCGCCATGTTATTCTTATGGAGAATAATTAAAATGTCATAAATCGTTTATTTATGAATGTAGGTATATTGATGAAACTTGGTATGTGGCTTTATGTGGTATGAAGATAAATTAATATGCATTGGAAATTCGCTGAGTATGCAGGTTTGCTGCTACGGGGGTATTTTGTTTTTACCATGTTATAGAGCTTAAAAAAAACAAATAATATAGTATTTTGACATATTATTGATATATTATTAACCTTGGTTAAGTGGTTGCGGAGAAAATCCAAAAAACTTATTCATAAAATCTCCCATGTTAATCTTATGGGAAAAAGGTTTTTGGCTTTTCCTCAGTTCATTTTAATGTAAACTTCACATTTGCTTTTACCAATCAGTTCAGCTCCACAAAACAATCATTTGGTGTTTAAATTGAGATTCTACACCCAACCGTTGCGGAGATATTCAAAGTGCTAAACACAGTACGTTGTCCAGTGTTATCCCTAGGCCCATTCTACACGAGCGGGAAAACCTCAATGGGATTCCCGCGTTGGGGCCGCACGCTCGACAGGAACCATTGAGTTGGATTGGCGTGTCTACACAAGCGGGATTCCGTGAATACAACCAGTTGCTATCAATTAGCAACTGAATGTATGAATATTTGAAACACAAAAAGAGCTGTTTTACTGTTGATATCAACAATTAAAACAACTCAAGTCAGGCTATATTGCCATTGAATTCTCATTACTAAACTTGTTTAAATTTAAAAAAGGCAATTGTAACTGCTGAACTGATTATTTTCATATTCAGACTTCTAATTTTCATTCTGCTGGAAAATGGGTGTGCCAATCTTTATGACAATCACTGCAGTTGTTTTTAGGTTATTGTATTAAACACACTCACTTACGATTTCAATGTATACCACCCTAATTCCGAGAGCAGGAGAGAAGACAGTTGAGGGTGTGGCTTACAGGGCCATCAACCGTGACCCAGCCAATCCTAGACGTGCTGCATTGCCAAACTGAACACCAGCTGGTTGGCATAAAATGAGAGTGGAAAAGTGGCAACAGAGACAGCTGAAGCCTTTTTATTGGTTGGAGCCCAACTGTCATATTTCCTGCTCCCGGTAATAAGGAATAGGTTTATTTTCATTCAATTAGATTTTTTTTAAACCTTTAACTTTTCCAAATCCTCTCTTCCCTTCTCGTAACAATGTCCACTGTCCAGAGGCTATGTCCGCGTGGGACAGTCACGAGCTGGGTCGGCTGGTCTACAGGTACGGCGGGGCTCCCGTTGGCACCTTCAACCCCCGACGCGACCGGCCCCTGGCTCCCGCCGTGGCTCACGCCCTCTTTCTGGACCTGACCCACGACAACCAGAGCCCCGTGGACAAGCGCAGCGTGTTCGACCTGCTGCCCAGCGCCGCGCTGGTGGCCATGGCGTGCTGTGCGTCAGGCAGCAACATGGGCTACGACCAGCTGGTGCCGCACCATGTGAGTTACTGGTTACAGCAATACTAGCATGCTGCGTCAGTGGTAACAAATATACTAGTACGTTTCACCAGTGATAACAACAGATACCAGTACAACAATCAATACTGAAACGTCTCAGTAGTAGTTACTAGTTACTAGTAATTACATCCGGTACTGGTACGGTTTGCTCATAATCACAGCCAATACCAGTACAATTTTGAACCAATTACAACCAATTCTGTTATGATTTTTTGTGATTTCAACCAATTTTTGTATTTTGGTAGCAAGTACAGTCAACTCCTGATTACCCGGCTGCGGGTTAATCGGGTTACGGTTTAACCGGAGTCATGAAAGGTTTATTTTTATTATTGTTATTTATCCCCTTCTAAACATAAATAGAGCAATAATAACAATTGATTCTGCTAAATTATCTCCAAAATCGTATTTAATTTACTTTGTTTATCAGAATAAATACTATACAAACAATTTAGTAAACACAACATAATCTGAGAGTCTGTCATCTCGCTAAAGAGCCGTGGGCGCGTGATGGGGAGCGATGACCTTGACACTGCACCTGGCTAGGCAGTGCGACATACAGACAGACGCGGACGTCTAAAAATAGAAACATCTCAAAACAATCACCCTTCCCGCTGCTGTTCACCCTCAGCGACAGACGGACGGTCGGACGTGGACGTCCAAAAATAGAAACATCTCAAAAAATCACCCTTCCTACCGTTGTTCACCCTCATAGGGTTTTTCCCCCAGTGCGGAATTAATTAGCATACTGTTTGGTGTAGTTTAGAGAGTTCGGTGTTTAGAGATTTGTAACCTAATGAATATTATTCGGCGTTTTGGATAGTATTTACTGCTATCAATGATAGCTAGTATTAACGATTATTATCTTGATTGTTTGTAGATGTTATCACAATTTAAAGTTTTTCAAAAGTATTTAATATACATAAATATATCTTAAATGACATTAAAACACAATATCGTAGTATAAAAATATTGATAAACCTTTATTATATTCGTAATATTAAATTTATTATCCCTTTGTTTTAACCGTGGTTTTGGGTTATCCGTGACTCTCCAACCGGTGATTACCCCCGGATAATCGGGAGTTGACTGTTCAAATAATACTTCTAATTTAGGAACCAACCACTACCAGTACCATTACATTTCTGTAACTATTACAAGAAAAGTGTAGTTTTGGGATGATTTGGGAGTGGAGGCTGTTAGGGCTTTCATTCAGGCTCATAAGTCGACAAAGATATATTAATGATGTGCACTACTTGAACAGCTACATTAAGGGAATAGTGTTATCCTCAGTCCATTTATTATTACATACCTATTGTGTTTACAGGCCAGGATTTAATTCACTCCAATTTTTTTGCCGATATTTCAAGCTTCTAGCATCTATAAAGCTAAACTTTGGATAGCTAAATTTATTTTGGTCCTTATTAAGATTTATTATTTTTCATATTTAGAAACATTATTGTTTTATGCCTTTTCTGTCATGAAAACACATCCTATTTCTCTTGAAGAAACAATGGAATCCAAGGGGTAATAGCTGGATGACAGCGTCGTAGAAAACGTCTCTTAAATCGACTTACTATGGAACTGTTTTCATTATTTTTAGTGCTCTTTTTTAATCCTTAGTTACACTCAATATCACTCCAAATCTTATGTAGGAAGACAAATTTAGTATGATAAATAATGACATAAAAGCTCGGTTATATAAATAAGTTATGTCTCAAACTAGGTTTTGAAATGAACATTAAAAAAATTAAGTTGTTTTTGTAAACATTAAAATCTTATTGGTGTAATTGTTAAGTGGATATTCCAAGAGCAATTACCAAAGATTTCAGCTTTTGAATTAAAGGTAATAAGTTAAGTTGTGACTGTACTTAGGAAGCTATTACATTTTTACTTTTTGTTTTGAATGACCAGTTACAAAACATTGCTCTAGGAATCCTGAACGCACACAATGCCAAGCTCACAATATCGGCCCCTTCTTTTATCAAATTCTAATCAATGTCACCGGTATTCTGAAAAATGTTCAGACATACAAGTTACTATCAAAGGGATTCGATACTTGTATACTTGAGGCACAACAAAATGAACTTGTGCTGGAATTTTAACTACATTTAGTAAATTACTGTTTTAATTTTTTTACTATTTTTCCTGTATTTGGTCTCATTTTGTAGCATTTAGTGAGGTAAATTTTAGTCAAAATGATCATAAGAAGCTTTGTCGTTCATAAGCAAAAGTTGCCCTTTTCCAACATTAACACCAATAGGTGTTTGTTTAGATTCATGTTGTGGATGAAGCAAGAGAATACATGGCTTGGAGCGAGGGGGAAGTGAACTCCAGTACGGGAATTGTGGCGGGGAAAAAGGCACTCAACAATCTGCATTACAGGCTCGGCAAAGAAGGCTACAGCCAGGTACGAAGCAGGTAGTTTGATTTAGAAAAGATATAATTCAGTATGTAAACCTCAGAGATGGGATGATAATACTCAATTAGAGCGTCTTACTAGCATAATGGTTAGCGTCTTGGACTTTGGTTCAAGGGGTCATGGGTTCGATTTGCGGGATGTCCACTACCACAGGGTTTGGACTGCTTTCCTTAAGGGTGTTTGGTCAAAAAATTAATTTGTAATATATTATTTTTTTTACATCAGGATGAAAATTAGGAAACAAAATAGATGTATATTAAATAATTCGCATTACTATTAAGGGAGTTATGGGTCTTAAAAGTTGAGGTTTTGTCAAATGTTGGGAGAAGGTCAGTAAGAAAACCGTTGGTCCGATTTCAATGAAAATTTGCAGTTGTGTGGGATAAATTCAGGTTATTATTACTAATATAATTTCACTTCAAAATAAAAAAAACCACAAAAACTGAAAAACAAAAAAATCACAAATTTTTTTAAAAACTGTTAAAAAGATATTTATACAATTTTGTGGTATAAATAATAGATGTAGTTGTGCGGGTCGGTATCAAATCAAATCAAATCAAAATTTGTTTGAAGTTTATATCTTTTTTCGTTTGGTCTGTGACCTGTCCCTTTGGTTCTTGGAAATTGCCTTCCGGGGCAGAGTAGGCCAGCCGCACTACGCCTCACTAACACAAAATAACACACACAGCGCCACCACGCGCGCACCCCACGCACGAGCGCGTGGGGGAGAAATGAGGAGAACGTGCTCCTCTCTCCCCCCAGGCAGATCACACCCACTCACAGCACTGCCCGAGTTGTCTTCCTAGCGGCGCGCGGTGGCGACTTTTAGAACTACTACTCCTCACCGCCAGATTAGCCTAGCGGCCAAACACCCTTAATCATTTAGTGGCCTCTTTAACATTATGAGCCACTATCTTTGTCATAGATAATAAATACCCCATCGCAGCAAACATCTTTACTCAGCAAATTTCCAATGCATATATATATATATATATATATGTCTTAATACCAATTAAAGCCACTTAGTAAGTTTCAAACAAATATATTCATAAATAAGTGATATATATATATACAATTTTAATTATTACCATTAACACGTTTACTGCTAAAAATGAATTAAATTAATGATAGAAAATTGTCGAGGGGTCCGCACCTCGTGACAGTGCCGCGCCCCTCATATGCGAGTGGCCCGCACGCAATGTGTTAAGAATAACTTTGGGGCTGAGAATGCAGGTTTGCTGCCCCAAGGAACACAAAAAATGGGGTTTTATGCAAATATCAATGCAACTCAACTATGTGGCATAATTTCAACTCTGAAGGCCTTGTAGTTATGGACATTTCATGATAGATCAGTCAGTGGTATTTGGATTTTATATATTAAGATAAACTAAGGCCATAAATTAGATCAAAGTGTCAAGTTCAAGCATAATTTTAAATATATAAATTTGATCGGCTAAATTTGAACAAGCGAAGCTATTTGGAAAAGCTAGTAGGCCTATTAGTCAAGTTGCAATATATATAAACCCTTCTTTAACCCATTAAGGTAGCAATTACATTCTATTCACAATGGCCTATAACGGGATTTGATTGGTGCTGCACTCTAGTAGCAAAATCTGTAACTAATGTATGCGATTAACTACAGTTCTCTCGGCGAGGAGCGCGGACTGACTATAAACCGATATAACGCCGCTAGGCCACTGGTTGTGGTAGCTGAGTTGGCTAATTCATGAATACACCTTGGCCAGGTGTTGACACGGAAGTTCCTGGGTTCGATTCCCGCACACGACCAAAACTGGCCATTAATTTTGTGCAACTTTCAATGAGTTATCCGGTCTGTGGCAACGTTGGTGGGAGGGCCCAAGTAAAATAAACGGTGGCAGGCTTGCTTGGAAGTTGATGGGATCGGTTAATTATTCGTGAGTTGCACATGTTCAACACTGATTTTGCTACTTTTTACTTATATCTATTGTGTGTGTTCCAATGTGACTCTTTAAACTGAAAGAAAACAATATTTTAATTGAAATACGCCATTAATCCATTTAAAAACACCAACTTTCTATTCCAATTCATAGGTCAAAAAATGACAAGTAAGAAATGAGACCAGCTTGTAAGTCTACGCCAGTGGGTTAACAAGACCACCTTAAATTATATTCAAAAATCGACAACAATGAAACAACTGTCGTGGTAATGATTTAAACTAATTAAAAAAAACCTAGGAAACGATTTTGATTAAATTGTAGCTTACCTTCAAAAACAGTATCATATTTTTCATCTCTATTATTTACCATGTGATTTATTTATTTGAAGTGGAGGGTATAGGAAAGTAGAATGCAATGCAATATGAATGCAAAACGGGCGCTGGAAGAGGACGAAATAGATGCGGCAACCTTCTGCCGAAATCCAGCAGCCTCTAACAGAAAAACAGTTAGGCCTAGTCATAAAACTTGCCGAGAGGTGCTATAAGATGATGATATGGATGTGGCAACCCCCTGCCAAAATCCAGCAGCCTCTAACAGAAGAACAGTTAGGCCTAGTCATAAAACTTGCCGAGAGGTGCTATAAGATGATGATATGGATGTGACAACCCCCTGCCAAAATCCAGCAGCCTCTAACAGAAAAACAGTTAGGCCTAGTCATAAAACTTGCCGAGAGGTGCTATAAGATGATGATATGGATGTGACAACCCCCTGCCAAAATCCAGCAGCCTCTTAACAGAAAAACAGTTAGGCCTAGTCATAAAACTTGCCGAGAGGTGCTATAAGATGATGATATGGATGTGACAACCCCCTGCCAAAATCCAGCAGCCTCTTAACAGAAAAACAGTTAGGCCTAGTCATAAAACTTGCCGAGAGGTGCTATAAGATGATGATATGGATGTGACAACCCCCTGCCAAAATCCAGCAGCCTCTTAACAGAAAAACAGTTAGGCCTAGTCATAAAACTTGCCGAGAGGTGCTATAAGATGATGATATGGATGTGGCAACCCCCTGCCGAAATCCAGCAGCCTCTAACAGAAAAACAGTTAGGCCTAGTCATAAAACTTGCCGAGAGGTGCTATAAGATGATGATATGGATGTGGCAACCCTCTGCTGAAATCCAGCAGCCTCTAACAGAAAAACAGTTAGGCCTAGTCATAAAACTTGCCGAGAGGTGCTATAAGATGATGATATGGATGTGACAACCCCCTGCCAAAATCCAGCAGCCTCTAACAGAAAAACAGTTAGGCCTAGTCATAAAACTTGCCGAGAGGTGCTATAAGATGATGATATGGATGTGACAACCCCCTGCCAAAATCCAGCAGCCTCTAACAGAAAAACAGTTAGGCCTAGTCATAAAACTTGCCGAGAGGTGCTATAAGATGATGATATGGATGTGGCAACCCCCTGCCAAAATCCAGCAGCCTCTAACAGAAAAACAGTTAGGCCTAGTCATAAAACTTGCGGAGAGGTGCTATAAGATGATGATATGGATGTGACAACCCCCTGCCAAAATCCAGCAGCCTCTAACAGAAAAACAGTTAGGCCTAGTCATAAAACTTGCCGAGAGGTGCTATAAGATGATGATATGGATGTGACAACCCCCTGCCAAAATCCAGCAGCCTCTAACAGAAAAACAGTTAGGCCTAGTCATAAAACTTGCCGAGAGGTGCTATAAGATGATGATATGGATGTGACAACCCCCTGCCAAAATCCAGCAGCCTCTAACAGAAAAACAGTTAGGCCTAGTCATAAAACTTGCCGAGAGGTGCTATAAGATGATGATATGGATGTGACAACCCCCTGCCAAAATCCAGCAGCCTCTAACAGAAGAACATTGACAAACTTGCCGATTCCTGAAAACCAGTCAGAGCGAAGACGTCAAGAATCCGCATGATCCTAGCAAGGTGGAAAAGTGACTCCCACGTGGACGTCAGAAGAAGAAGAATGATGTGACATTTGTGTTTATCAATGTGATATAGTTTTTCTATTAAAATACAAATTTTAAAATAACTTTTCTCGTTCTCATTTTTAAAAATTATTCAACAGGATCCAATAAAAATTATCAAAATCTTGAACGATATGGCTTTTCCATTTTTATGGGTGAGGTGAATTTTTAATTTAATGGAATGAGTTGTTTCAGACAAAAATAAGTTACAAGGAAAGTAATAACAAATATTGCTGGATTATTTCCCCACAAGGGGAAGTAACTGTGAGTGGGGAAAGGGGTACCAACAAATAAATAATTGGGGAATAATTAATCCAAATTAGTAGGATAACCACTGAAATTGCTGAAGGGTCCTTGTTCCATCCTCTCACACCACACATAACTGGACCTGAGCGCTTCTCGACGTTGCGCACGGAATCTTGACACCTTGCTTCATTATGGCCTTATCGTGGGAGTTGTTAACGCTGGTGATGTTTGGCGGAGTATAACGAGGATAATATATTGGTGTAGTTAAACAATTCATTATATCCATGATTATTGAACACTTGTTCCCTAAATAACTCATGAATATGTAAGAAGTTTTGCATAAAAAGTAGGGAAATAACAATTGTATTATGCAAGTATTTTAAAATGATGTACGTTTAAGGAATATAACAGCTGTTTAATTTTTCATCAGTATATGAATCACTTTTCTAACTATTAACACATTCGCTGCGAAAATCTTATATTAAGCGCAACCCAATGACTGAAAATTTTTATTTCATAAAAACTTTTCTTTTTACGTTATAAAGTTAGGAATAAGTATCATAATCCATATTCAAGACTCTTACCATTGGTTTTGGGCGTCAGAAGTTATATGTCACCGGTGGGCCACCCGCAGATTAGTAACTTTTATAAACGTAGTCCCCACCGGTGGGCAACCCGCACCCGCCGAAATGCACACGCCGAAACGCAAACAAAGGATACGCAATACGCAAACACGAGTCTATAACCTCAAAACTACCAAAACAACAACTTCGCGGAGGTTATCGACCGCTTATCAACCAGTGGTTGCACCACACTGGCCAGGTAAACAAAGGGATGCGCCCTCCCCCTCCCACGGTCGTCCCGCCCCCACCGCGAACGAGCAATTCTCGAACCAATGGTACCTTACTATGACTCACACTCTACGGAACAATGCTGTAGCAGTTCAACCTTCCCGCTCGAGTAGCTGAACCACACTGAGTCCACAAACACGAAATGGCGCAATATGTCACCGGTGGGCAACCCGCAATTTGGCGGCGAATTCTGTATGTCACCGGTGGGCCACCCGCAGTGAATGTGTTAAAAAGGTTACAATACCTGGTTGTCAAGTGATTCTACGTAATCCAATTTATTACATGTTTTTAACATGTTCCCGAAACGATCGTATTGTTACTCGACAACCAGGTATTGTAACCTTCTACTTTCTCCCCCTATACATAGTATATGGAGAAAGTATTGTTTTCGTACAAATTTTCGAATTTGAGTTGTTAGTGGAAATATTCGTTTTGGTGCTCCCTGAACCCAAAAAAGTGGTTTTTACTTGGCGTGCGTGTGTGTGTGTGTGTGTGTGTGTGTGTGTGTGTGTGTGTGTGTGTGTGTGTGTGTGTGTGCGTGTGTGCGTGCGCGTGTGCGTGCGCGTGTGCGTGCGCGTCCGTGTGTGTGTATGTGTGTGTGTGTGTGTGTGTGTGTGTGTGTGTGTGTGTGTGTGTGTGTGTGTGTGTGTCTGTGTGGATGTGTGTGTGTGTCTGTGTGGATGTGTACAGAGCTAGAGCCCTAACCTATGGACCGATTTTTATGCAATTTGGTATGTAGGTACTAATCCTCAATATCTCCAGGCGTTTTTTTCATTTTCTTGAATTTTTGATTTTTAAGAGTAATTATCCCCAAAAAATCGCCAAAAAACATGTAAAATCCAAATTTCTCAAAAACGGCTCTAACGATTTTGATTAAACTTTGGTCGTTTGTATAACTTTAGTTTTCTAACAAAATGACACCACCTGCATTTCTGTAAAAATTCGGGTTCAGAAATTACAAGACTTAAAATATCAAAAATTCAGATTTTTGGATTTTTCATGTAAAAACATAATTATAAAAATATTACTATTTATCATTAAAAAGAGCTCAAAAAACTAAATAATTTAGTATTTTAAATTATTATTCTACGATTGCTAGTTGCGGAGAAAATTGAAATTTTCATTTAGCGGTAAACGCAGTACGTTGTCCAATGTTATTCTTATGGGTAATACAAAAATAACTATTTCTCTCTTATTTACTGATCAATTTCATTAAAATTTGATATGCAGGTCAAGTTAGCATTGACCAACAGAGGATGTTCGAAATATGTTGCTATTTAACCCTGGGGGGGCAAGGGGGCATTTCCCCTCTCAAAACCACTGTGTGTAGCAACGGACTCTATAGTGCCTCCCAAAAAGGGATTTGGGTGGATATTTCTGAAAAAAACTATTTTAGACAATTTTCTGTACATTTATCTATACTTCGTATTCTATATTTAGTAAATAACAAATATTTTTGTTATTAAAGTTTGGCTAAAAGGGGGAGAGTATGTGTCAGTTTCCTGATACCGTTTATTTAATAGTATAACAGCTGTTTTCTCTGAAAGTCGGTACTAAGATGCTGTTTGAAAAGCTTTGGTAAAACGACTTCTGCGTCCTGTACGAGTGTTCCGTCCTAAAATATTTCCAATTTTGTTGCCCCTTTTGGATTTCAAACTAATTTTTTACAGTTCATACACCCTATAAAATCCCTTTCCCATGAAAACCGGTCTTTTTAATACGTGAACTCTTTTCTGGAAATTGATTTCTGAATTTTTCTCTGGTACCTTCAGTTAACCCTTTCTACTCTCATTTTTTTACTAGCCTATTCCTATCCAGCTGCATTTCAAATCACAGCTGGTCACTTAATTATTTTTTGTTTGCTTGTTAAAAAAAGCTGATTGTTGTGTTTTTGTTTTGATACAGTTGATTGGGGACCAAAAAATAAATAAAAAAATAATAAAAAATAAAAACGCATGTGCGGGTCAGACCCGGCATGCGACAACATAGCAAAATGCGGTGGGCGGGGCTGCCCCGGCATTCGAGCGGAAAGGGTTAATATAAGAGATGGGTAGAAGAGCGACCTCTTCAATCTTCGATTTGCCCACTTTTTACATCTGTATACCTGTCACACTTAGTCAGTTCACATTTAAAATGTGTCACAGTAATTAGGATAAATAAGTAAATTGAGCAATGTTGGTTAAATATTACTTGACATAATGTTTGGGACATTTTAATTGGAAGGTAGTGTGCATGAAATGAGGACGTCAAACATCACATGATCAGGGTGTCTACCTTAACAGGAAATTCTGGAAAACCTGGAATAGTGTCAATAGTGGAATAGTGTTAGGGATTTGTGTCAGTAATTTGAAAAAGTCAAGGAACTTTGAGAAAGTTATCAAATACTGATAGTTTCCTTGAGTGTTATGAAAAATATTTTACTGTATTTAAAACTGAACTCTTATTGGTAAATAAATTAAGATCACAACACAATTCAATTAATCTTGAGGTGTAAGTCATTGCTTAAATAATTTGTTTGTAAACTGAGTAACAGTACTTGGTTTAACTAAAAATTCTGATTAAATAAAAACATGGAATTTCTCGTTAAAGCTACTTGAAAACCTGGAAAAGTCAGGGAATTTGACACAGAGGGTTTAGCAGGCACCCTGCATGATAGAGCAAAGGTAAAACTTTCATTGATGTAGAATTTGTGATAACAGGTAGTGCTTCTGTATAGTGCAGAGCTTTTTTTCCATCTTCAGTTATTACCTAACCAACTTGTCCGCAGGTGTTCGTTGACCAGGTGACAGAGGACATAGTGTGCGTGACCCGCCACTCGCCCTCCTCGCGCGACACGGTCGTGCTGGTCGCGTTCACAGCCTTCGCCCACCCCCCGGCCGACAAGACTGCGGTGGGTCGCGGAGTCACGGTGTCAGGCAACGTTGACACCGTCATACTGGAAGCGTCTCTATCTCATAAGTAAGTCTGATCTAGATTAAATAAAAATACCCCCGTCGCAGCAAACCTGCATACTCAGCGAATTTCCAAAGAAGATATAAATGTCTTAATACTACATCAAGCCACTTACCAAGTTTCATAAAAATATACTCACAAATAAGCGAACTATAAAATTTAAATTATTCCCCATAAGAATAACATTGGGGCTTAGTACGCAGGTTTGCTGCAACAAGGAACACAAAAAATGGTTTTTATGCTGATATCAATATAACTGAAGTAGGTGAAGTCATATACCAGTTTTTATTAATTTACGTTCATAATTAAGGGAGACATAGCATTTAATTATTATCCATAAGAATAACATGGGGATGAGTATGCAGGTTTGCTGCTACGGGATCCTTTGGCAAAAAATTATTTTTTTGAGCAAATATCAATAGACCACAACCAGATGAAGCCATATACCAAATTTCGTCAGTGTACGTTCATAAATAACCGAGTTATCAAATTTTTCTTTTCCTCCATAAGAATAACATTAGACAATGTACTGTGTTTAGCACTTTCAATATCTCGGTAACCAATTGACGTAGAGAAATGATCAAAATACTAAATTGTGTGTTTTTTTAAGCTGAATCCAATAGTGAAACCTAAAAGTTGAATATTTCAAAAATTATATGTGAAAAATTCAAAAAACCCATTTTTGGGGTACAAAACCCCCCCAAAATACCCCTTCGGATAGAGCGATATGGCTGGTTTTCGAACTTAAAGTCATAAATGTTGCTTTACACGTTTATACCAAATTTCATCAAAATCGGATCATTTTTACGAGAGTTATCGTGCTCACGGACACTCACATATATATATATATATATATATATATATATATATACAGTTTCGAACGAATGGCGTTTTTGGGGTCTGGGGACCTCAAAACAAAAAGTTATCATGGTCCCGGGCCTAGGTCTTACCATGCCGACTACGGTAATAGCTTCTTCCCTATAGGGGAAATTCGCTAAAATGGTTTATTTCTTTGAGTAGTAAGATGCATGTTTCAAAAATCTATAAATGTTTGGTTCACAATTTCTGGAAAGTCAGGGAATTTGAAAAAGGTCAGAGAAAATGTCAAAAGTCAGAGAAAATGCTTAATATTTTATAAAAGTCAGGGGCAGTTTTTGATTTAATCATAAACACAAAGCAATAATGTGCAAAAATCCAATTTTTGTTAAATCCTCCTCCTTCTCGTGTTGGTGGGACAAGGAGGAAGTGAACCACAATTAGTATTGGGCATTAAAAATTAAAATTTAAAAAAATAAACCGAAGAGCAATCGACAGCTACGGGGAAGGTGGAGGCCCAAACAGCATTTCTATTGTAGATAACGTACGCAATCCGAGAAGCAGGGAAAATTAACTCTTTTGGTCAGGGAAATCTTTAACCGAATAAAAGTGTGAATCATGAAATTAAAAAGTCCTACTCAGGCCAATACTTGAGCTTTATGTACGAGTCTTGAAAAACACTCGAACTTCCACATGAAATGTAGTCTGTGCATGTATAATACATGAAGATATAAAAAAACCAATATATTATTCAACTACAAAATATTCTGTTTGAAGAAAGTGGTGTGTTGTTAGAGTTTGTTGATAAGTTAAATGTTCCTGAAGTTCTTTGGGATTTCGGGCTAGAGCTTGGTAAAAGCTGTGTTTTAAAGACATCAAGTTGCACAACCTGTTATTGTTGGAAAAGTCCTAGGCTTAGTTGTGTATGCTAAATCACTCTTTACGTTTTCCTCTCCCTCATTATTTCAGTGGATGGAGTGATTGTGTTATTTTGCCGTAGAACAAAGAACAAAATTTGTGTTTGTCAAAAATTGTTTTCTATGGGTAACACTGCTTAGTTTTCCTTTTTGATCTTTATTTTAAAATAGTCCATCCTTTTTTCTTCAAATTCTCGTAATTCTTCCCAAGCGTTAGACATGTATACACGCTAATGATAATATTAATTTGCGAACGTTGGACGTAAATATACGCAACTCAATTTGAAACTTATAAGCGTATGACGAATATATATGCCAAACATGTAAATGTGATTGTATTGTAAATTTTTCCGTGTTATTTACTGTTACTGTATCGTTTTTATCTCTGTATCATTTTGCAAACATTTACTGATGGTACTTTTGCACTCTCGTAACAGTACGATGTTGTTGTTAGATCCACTGACAGGTTTAGCCGACCCACCCAGTTTGAGAAGGATCCCAAGAAGATCAACGGCCTGACGGAGTATGTCCTCAACATCCGAGAGAATTTGAAGCCCAGCGAAGTGTCGATGGTGGAGCTGACGCCCTCTAGTGACGGAGGCACCCGTCTCAACTTCACGTCCAGGTTCAAGCCAGGCTGTGTGGTGGCTGTCAAGTGAGTCAAGTATTATTATTACTTTATACAATAGTAATATGTACTTTTTGGTCCGTGCATTTTTGTCATACTGCTTCAAAAACAGCTGCTTTCAACACATGTATTGAAATGCTAAACCAGTTCTTTTTACTCCCTGGATAAAATAGTGTTGTTTTGATGATATTTTTCGACCTTTGAGAAACATAATTTGATGACACTTTTTGGTCGAGGTCATCCGTCAGCTGATAACGGAATTGAACGAATTATACAACTTGTGAACAACTAAAACTTGTTTAAAAACTGTTTGCTTGAAGTAACAAGATCAAGGTGGAAGCAAACTTTTGGAGGTAAACCAGTAAACAAAATGTAGTTTTTGTGAAATTATTTTGTAATATTGTTTGCACTTGCAGTATGAAGAAAAATATAGTTCATCACTTGGACCAAAAGTGGTTTTAATCCTTGCTTATTTCCCGGCCGAGGCGAGAGCTCGTCGAAAAGCATCACTCTTGGCTCTAGTGATGAGATATAATATTTATTGCGATAATAAGATGCACTTTGGGACTGCATATGTGAAAATATATTTTTATCCCCAAATGTAAATTTTATTGAATAAAGTCAATCAAATTTGTATGTTTTATTTCTCTTGTAACTCTTTACATGTAATACATTTTTATTAGAAATACATTTAAAATGTCAATATTTCAAAGTTTAAATCACTTGATTATCCTTGGCTGATGGTAGTTTTAAATTTTTAACTATGCAAAATGTACTTCTTTAAAAGGCAAATTGAAGGAACAGAGAAAAATGTATACTTTTTTACAGATTTGGTAAATTTGGAAAAGGAAGGCTTTCCTGAAGAGAATTAAAACAGGTGTCCCCTATGCTATACCTGTTTTTATCTCTTCAGGTAAGCTATTTGTCTATCCTTTTCCAATTTACCAAATCTTTACAACTTGAGCTTTTCCAAATGAACTTTACTATTTTAAAAGTATTTTGTTATTTTGATCAGCATCATAAGAATAAGGCTTCATTTGTTTATGAAAATAATCCTTTATGAGGATAATGAAAGCCTGATTCTAAAATATGGTCTGAAATGCTAAAATTTATCTGATAGGAATAAATTTACTTCAGAGCCTGGATTTTCTCACCATGTTTCGATAGTGTGCACACTTGCGTATTGCGCTTAGTAATTTCTTGTACACAGTCTTGTTTTCCCGCACTAAGTGTACCTGTTGCAGGGTGGTGCCGGCGCCCAGCGTGAGACCGGCGCTGCAGAGGCTGGCGCTGGTGCCCGACATGGAGCACGTGGTGGCCAGCCTGACACTGGCGGACGTCAACCGAGCTCTGTACAAATGTGAGAAGGAGGACGCTGCGTACGAGATACCGGGCTTCGGCCGACTGGTCTACTGCGGCTTGCAAGGTGGGCGGCCAGAACAACAACCTTACTGCCATCAACTTAGTAGATATAACATTTGTAATATAAAAACCTTCAAAGTTTTATACTTTTCTGGCATAGACTCATACATATCTAATAGGGTTAGCTTTATGAAGCTACAGTAAACCCCCGCTTAACCAAAATAATAGGGCAGGACCGTTCCGGATAACCCATTTTTTCGGATAGTCAACTGTTGGTATTTCAAGGTTAATTTCTAAAAAATATTCATACATCTTGGAAATCAAATTTCTGACTGGACAAATTTTATAACTTTGGCAAATGACACTACGTAACCACAACAGTAACTGCGTTGTCACTATATGCAGGGTGAGAGTTCACGGTGCTCTGATGCGGTATGGGATTGCGGAAAATGCAGTATGGGTCAACCCCCTACCCCCTCGTGGGCGGAACAGGTATGTGGCAGAATTCGTCAAAACAACCTCCAAGTTCAGTGACTGCCACAGCGGGCAGTCTCTTGGTGCGCCATTAGGTTGGCGCTGGTTATACACAGGACTTATCCTCTCTATTATTGATTATCCATTTCTTGTAGACTGTTCCAGTTAACCCAGGTTTCGGATTAGCGAGGTCCGGTTAGGGGGTTTTTACTGTACAGTGGAGCCCCGCTAATCCGAAATAATTGGGACCGGACCCATTTCGGATTAGCAAATATTTCGGATTAAGCGAACTATTATTAAAATAAAGATAACAATAAAATACAAAGTGCAATTACATAAACTAAGCGCCGAAACGCCGAATCACGTCAATCGCGGTATGAGAAACGGCCAAATCGCCAAATTTATGATGTGCGGCAATATTCTGCAAGATAACTGGTTGAGTACGTAGTTGCGAATCAGTCCGATAGGTATCAGCGTAACCAGGGTTGTAGAAGCCCCGCCCATTGCACCCTGGTGGTGATTTGAGGAAACAAATTGCAAGAGATACATGGCAGTACGGCAGATTCAATGTTCCCCGGCAACAGCTGAGCTCACACTGGCTACGCATTTTCAAAAGAAAGAAATCTGACGATCTCGACCTACACGTATGCATGGTACGGGTCAAATGAGTCGAATTCAAACACGTAGCCGTAAAAGTATTAACGCGTCGGCTGCGGGCTACGACAATTGGCGTGCTTTTATTGCAGCACTTTTATGCTGTCAGTGTGCCCCAGCCCCAGCACTCTGACTGGGGCAGTTGATTTGTGTGTAGCGTGGTTCGAAAGACTGTGTTCTTCAATTTAGTTAGGTAGGTACTAAATTTCCCCGTGAAATTCCCGTCTGGGGATGCTTAGAAATCCACTTTTTGTCCCGTTTTTCTCCCTCCAATTGGCAATACAAGGGCAAAGCTACTATATCCAGGCAGCGCTGCTACCTGTGGGTGTTTCAACGAACTACGTCCACTCTCGTGGTAACGAAGTACCGCTCCGCACAGTCTTTTGCGATTCGTCAGACCGAAATATTTGGATTCGTCTGTGCCAATCATGTTCGCCGCCGCACACCGGGACTGCCCGCCATTGGTGGCAATTTCCTGTCAGTTACTGAGTCGTCACGTCGCGTCGCGTTGTGACAGTTATTTTTTACAATTACCGACTGTTTACTGTAGTTTCTACTAAGCATTCGTATACGCAATCTTCGTTGTTTATCCTACTGTTTGTAAACATTTTTAGTTCTGTGAATGTAGTGAAATGGCTTCGAAACGTAGTGAAAGGCGCTGGCGGTATTACGCTTCAAAAGAGAGGTATTCTTCTCTTTGACAAAAAATGTTACAGACTTTTTTAAACTAATGTAGTTTTGTTCTGTAACACTGTTCTGTTTTGCTAATTACATTTTCTAACTTTGAAACGTACTATAATATTCAGAAATACACTTAATTAATGTTTTTCCTAGTTTTTATTTATTCCTTAATATATCCCGATTTCGGGTTCGGATTAAGCGGATTTTTGGATTACCGGATTTCGGATTAGCGGGGCTCTACTGTATTAAACATACTTTTAAATGTAACAAAAATAATTTGTTTACGTCTACAGCACTATATCTTCTTTGGTGGAGTAAGTAGTAGCATTTTGATATTTTTGAGCACGTGTTCAATGTCCTAAAAAACTACCCAAAAAACTACAAAAACATGTTGCATCACATGTTCAATGTCATGAAACAATTTCGAATTTCATAGCATTTTATTACTTTACAAGATTTTTAAGTTACGGATTTAAAAAAACCTGTGTGTGTTTATCCATCTATGTTGTGAATAATGTTTCACCACATGTGTACTTCTGTTACAACTTAACAACACTTCTGATAAACTTATCAAACTTGGGAATAACATTTAATAGGATTTAATATTGACATGCAATCACTTTTTGTTCAGTTGAAATTTATGTTCCCTTTAGGATTGAAACGTTTAGGAAAGAATTTATGAAATCCTATTGAATAATTAATTTTTAAAATTTGATTTTTTATATTAAAATATTTATTTAATATCTACTACTATACTGTGATTTTAGTGTTCTGGCTCAAATGTCTTAACTGATACTTTGCCTAATCTACTTTATAAGTAGATAGGGCAAAGTAACAATATTACCAAAAATACATATGATGTAAATTTACAGGCATCGTGTCGCTTCTGGACGAGATCACACCCAAAAACGACCTAGGCCATCCGCTCTGTGCCAACATACGTGACGGGCTGTGGCTACGTGACTATACGGTCACACGGCTCATACGTGACCCCGGCACGAGACAACTGGGCGAGTTTCTGCAGCAAAGGTCTGTATGGGTGGCTTACTTTAGTTATTAAACACGCATAAATGAATTATATTGACAATGTTCTGCAACAAAAAATTGCTCATTGAGCGGAGAAAAAGGAAGACCCCTACCACGTCCTGTAGCCACGCAAAATGAAGAGAGGGGTGAGGGGAAGTGTTAGTCATTCCACAGTTCATACACAACCGTTGGTAAGAAAGACTTAGTGATGGGATAACGCTAATATGTTATTTTTATAATAGAAATTAACCATTACTGCAGTAACATCCGATCTCGGATGTGAGATTTAATAAATTATTTTTTAATAACGGTTTTAAAGAAATAGATATGGAAAAAACGGTCCTACAGAACTATATAATACCCCCGTCGCAGCAAACCTGCATACTCAGCGAATTTCCAATGAATATATAACATAACACATTCTAACACTTAACAGGATTCATAAGAAATGTATTCACAAACAAGCGATATTTAAAATATTAATTATTCTCCATAAGAATAACATTGGGGATGAGTACGCAGGTTTGCTGCAACAAGGCACACAAAATAATGGGTTTTTATGCAAATATCAATAGAACTCATCTTAGTGAAGTCACATACCAAGTTTCATCCATATACATTCATAAATAAGCGATATATAACATTTTAAGTATTTTCCATAAGAATAACAGCGGACCGAGTACCTAGGTTTGCTGCTACAGGAGCCATAGGCGAAAAATTTTTTGTTGTGCAAACAACAATAAACCATAACCAGATCAAGCCATATACCAAATTTCGCCAGTTTATGTTCATAAATAAGCGAGATATACAATTTTCCTTTTTCTCCATAAGAATAACATTAGACAACGTACTGTGTTTAGCACTTTCAATATCTTGGTAACCAATTGACGTAGAGCAATGATCAAAATACCAAATTGTTTGTTTTTTTAAGCTGAATTCAATAGTATAAATTAAAATTTGATTTAAATTAAAATTAAATGTGAAAACCCCAAAAACCTCATTTTTGGGGTACAAAACCCCCCAAAAACCCCCCTTCGGATGGTGCGATTCATCTGGTTTTCGAACTCGTTCAAATAAATGGTACTTTGCACATTTGTACCACATTTCATTAAGATCGGACCTTTTTTACGAGAGTTATCGTGCTTACGGACACATATATATATATAAATATATATATATATATATATATATACATATATAAAAATTTGAACGAATGGTGTTTTTGGCATCTGGGGACCTCAAAATGAAAAGTTATCATGGTATCGGGCTTAAGTCTTACCATGAGACCTACGGTAATAGCTTCTTCCCTATAGGGGAAATTCGCTAAAAACAAACAATAGGCCTAATATGAATATGTATAAGGAGCAGCTTTGATGAAAGCCATCTTGCATATACTTCATCTCCCACAATGTTGTCAGTCTAGACCGCTGCGAGACTGTTTGGAAAGGTTTTTTCTTGGTTAAAATTGTAGTTGCTAAAATAGAACACAAAGCTAGAGCTTGAGCGAGACTGGTTTAGTCTTGAGTCGTCGTGACGTGCAGTCCTGTACCACATCGTGTGTTCCGTTTTGCCTCTGGCCTGTTTTGTGTTCTGTTTGGTTTGATTTTTCCATTTGCTTTATTTTTACTGTTTTTACAGTTCTCTGTTTTAGCTTTTTGTGTTTTTCCAGCCTTGTCTGGATTGTGGCTTAAATATTTTGTGTGATTTTTGTATGTTCTATGGTTTTTTTCTCACCTGAAGACGGGATCAGATTCCAGATCCCGAAACGTCGTGAAACTTGTTTTTACTAATCAGTGAAGAAAAATGTCCGCAATAATCTCTTAACCCTTTGAGTGCCGCGGCGTCATGGCCATTTCTTGTGCATAAATTGCTGGGTTAATTTCAATGGAAAATGTAGTAGTTTATATAAAATTTCATATAAAATACAATTTTGCAGGTATCCATGTAATTTTTTATTTATTTTGTGCATGAATAAATTCTCCATCAAATAGTATAAGGTAACTACAATTACAAAACAAATTGGGATTAAAAATATCCTTTATTTTATGTAAATCAAAATAAATTTTTTTTCCAAATTTGACTTACATAAATTATTATAAACAATTTTATTTATTTTTCAACCCAATAGTCAGAAAGATAAGAAAATGCTGATGAAAACTGATGCATAAATCATCAATATGAGTTTAAAAAATTTGAAAAAAAATTAAATGAAAATATGTTACAATTCCAAAAAGGCCCTAGGCCTAGGCTTTGACTAAGCAACGTCAAGTATAATTTTGTAATACAAAAAAATATTATTTTTTTGTTGTTGTCAATAAACATGTTTATTATTACTAATATCTAAATTAGGGTCTGCTAACAGACCAATGGCAACAAAATTGCTATAGAACTGATAGCTGTAAGCTTCTGGATCAAAACAATATACTTTGGAAGCCAGTACCTTGTTTTGATATGAAGTACTACGTAAAATACCGAGAGTCGCTGTCAGAATGCATCGCGCCGCTGTGTGCGATGCCGCGGCACTCAAAGGGTTAAACAACATAAACTCACCATCACTAACAATGAATTTTAAACAAAGAAATTACTTTGTTAATTAGGAATGAACATGTTTTCCACGATAGATACATTTGTTTGGGAATATACCAAATCTTCAGCTGTTATACAGAGATCTGTAATTATATATATATTTTTTTACAATAGATAAATATTTTGTTATGAAGAATTACATTATCTCATGTATTTAGGTTGGCACCATTGGCAGACATTCCTCATTTCCTGCGGCCAGCGTTCTTTGACCTTGTTATCACTCAAGCCTACGATGCTGTCAGACGAAAAGCTGAATGTCTCATGTCAAAGTAAGTTGATGTTTGGTTAAATATTCGTTGTTTCCAAAGCCGTAGGCAAGATTGTGTCGCACAGGGGTCACACAGCGGGCCCTGATTATGGCTATGCAACAGTGGTTGGAGGCGGCGGCGCCGTTAGACGCAATTTACATGCGATGTGGTGGTTTGCGGCACTGCCAACGTCTTAACCTAACTCAATATGGGCAAGTACTCGAAAATTAAAAATTTTCTGAGGAGTTTTGGATATGTTTTTCAACTGCTTAAACTTGACTTCAAAGTTTTAAAAATTCAATGAAAATAAATTGAGTTTTTTCTACCAATTCACAGTAAATCACTAAGAGTTTCCAATCAGTGTAGTATTGGGCGTAACGACAAGTAGATAGTGTTTGATATACAATATTAAAGTGATAGATTAATAAAATACCCCCGTAGCAGCAAACCTGCATACTTAGCGAATTTCCAATGCATATATATTTATCTTAATGCCACATAAAGCTACATACCAAGTTTCATCAATATACATTCATAAATAAACAATTTATGACATTTTAATTATTCTCCATAAGAATAACATGGCGGCTGAGTATGCAGGTTTGCTGAAGCAAGGAACACAAAACATGGGGTTTTATGCTTATATCATTATAACTCAACTAGGTGAAGTCACTTACCAAATTTTATTAATTTATTTTCATAATTAAGGGAGATAACACGTTACTTATTCTCCATAAGGATAACATGGGGCTGAGTACGCAGGTTTGCTGCTATGGGAGCCTTTGTCAAAAAATTGTTTTTTTGAGGAAATATCAATGGTCCACAACCAGATAAAGCCGTATACCAAGTTTCGTCAGTATATGTTCATAAATAAGCGAGATATAAAATTTTTATTTTCCTCCATAAGAATAACATTAGACAACGTACTGTGTTTAGCACTTTCAATATCTCGGTAACCAATTGACGTAGAGAAATTATCAAAATACCAAATTGTGTGTTTTTTTAAGCTGAATCCAATGGGAAAAAATAAAATCTGACTATTTCCAAAATTATATGTAAAAAATTCAAAAAACCCATTTTTGGGGTACAAAACCCCCCCAAAATACCCCTTTGGATAGAGCGATCTGGCTGGTTTTCGAACTTAAAGTCATAAATGTTGCTTTACACGTTTATACCAAATTTCATCAAAATCGGATAATTTTTACGAGAGTTATCGTGCTCACGGACACATATATATATATATATATATACAGTTTCGAACGAATGGTATTTTTGGGGTCTGGGGACCTCAAAACGAAAAGTTATCATGGTCCCGGGCCTAGGTCTTACCATGCCGACTACGGTAATAGCTTCTTCCCTATAGGGGAAATTCGCTAAAAACGCTTCACGCTCCCAATTTACGAGTTATCTCATTAACATTAACTATGCCAATTATTCTAAATTCTACACTATCAAGAATACATCGAATCTACGAATTATCTTGTGTTAATGGTTTAAATAATTTACTCTTCTTTTTGAAATGGAAAATAACAGATCACTGATAAACTCCCGTTGTTATTCTAGATTCGTCTGTGAAGGTTCGTCTTTCACCAAAGCGTTGGCGCTGGGCAGTGTGCAGTGCGGAGGGGTGCAGGAGGACGCCCCCCTCCCTCCCCTCTCCACTAGCCTGGCTCCCCCCGCCCCACCCACTCGCACTCTGCCCAACGGAGAGACCAAACAGGCCTGTGTCACCCTCTCTGCTGGTAACTAATTTGTATTTTTATTTAGAAGTAAAACTGTGATCGGAGTGATGTAATTTATGGGTCGGGTTAGAAGATTGAATGTGTTTTCTAAACACCTCTGCCAAATAATAAATTTTGTTATTTAAGTCTGGGAGATTTTGGGTTCAAATACCGGACTGACCATTCTGAGGTGGGTTTGTGCGGTTTCTCTTCACACTTAGGGAAAAACTGGAATGGTTCTTCTATTGGCCATGGTAGATGGTAGAGAAAACTCAATAGTTTTAACATATCCAGGTAAATAAATTCCACAAGAAAAATGAAATCACCAATACTCCCCGTTTACAACCCCCACTGTAAGTTGACAGTTAAGCATAGAGTAAAATTGGGTGGAACTTTTAAGAATAGTGATTTCCTAAGACCTTGGATAGGAAAAGCAAATGAACAAAGCAAACTCAAAACATGTTTTAAACATCACTGTTTTATTTTGCTCCTGTTTCTATCAATGTCAATGTCAATTCTTAATGTTTTGATAGAAAACAGTCAAAACTCTAAACTACAGGAGACACTGATTTATTTTATCACAAAGTATTGTCAACGCTCTTGAATAATACGACCAAGTCATTTATTCGTTAGCTTTGGATAGGTATTTTTGCCTATTTATCAGGAGTATATGGATAGGTCAAGCAGGCTTACCTTGAAAAGTACTGGCATCCTAAAGACCCTACATAAAACACAACAAATAATATTTTAAGGCCACTGGCCTCTTGAAATAGTAATTTGTAAGTAGTTTTTATGATCGTAATTCCAAAGAAGTCCAGTGTACTGTTTGGTACAAATTTGTTGTTAAGGATAAGTACACCAACTTTACGAATAATGTTTTGTTTTTATATCATGACAAATTTTAAACTGCAACTTCATGTTTACCCCACCTGCTAAAGGTTAAAACCTTTTTTCACTGGGAAAATACCTAAAAAAACTGTTTTATCTTCTCTGTTGCTGACTTTCTCAATGTCTCTGTTCAAGGCCTGCCACATTTCGCATCAGGCTACATGCGCAACTGGGGCAGAGACACGTTCATAGCTTTGCCCGGTCTGTTCCTGCTCACTGGTCGATTCGATGAAGCCAGGTTAGTAAGACGATTCAAACTTATTTTTAGGGGTCTGCGGTGCACCGAAAAAACGGTAACGGTACGGTACACAACTAATTACCGTCATCGGTTCGTACAGAACATAACCCCGGTACAGATTCGGTACGGTACAGTTTACTGCTTCAAACAATAAACAGAGATAAGCTAAACAATGTTTAACAAAATAAGTGGTTTAAATAAGACTGACTCCTATTTATAACTAGTCATTTCCTTTAAGGAAAACAAGCCCCAAAACTCATAGGAAAAGAGACGTTGACAGGTGTTATTTATAGCTGACCGAGAATGGAGATAAGAAAGGTGGGCAAGTGGAGTGGGGAGTAGCTGGGTAGGGTTGGCAAAAAATATGTCCTTGAAGACAAGAAAGGTTTAGACTAGGAAAGCGTGAGGGGTGAGGGGGGAGGGATCCGGTAATTAGCTGTAAATCAGTTGTTTGTCAACATCATTCCTAGAGTGAGAAAAGGAATACTATCTTTTAAATCACTTTCGGTCTCCATTATGATTTCAAATTAAACTGTTTTTATTTATGTATTATTATTATTGTTATTGAAGTATACTAGTGAAATTTTTAAATTATATTAAAAAAGGTTTCAAAAATGGTTGAAAACTAATTAAAAAATAGCCACTAACTTGATAAATTTCAAATGGTAGCATAAATTTGTTTTTTTTTTATTGTGCTATGAAATTTGTACATACATATATCTGTTATATGTTAGATTATCTTGTGTGGTTTTGGAAAATTCAACTAAAAATTATTATTAACAATAACCTAAATTTGTTTTTTGATAAGGTTTATAGCTAATTATTCCAAATATGATATAGCCAAATTAACATTATATAACTGTATTACTTTTATTACTTTATTTATTTATTTTACAGTTTTACATGGTACTTATGTTTAAATAAATATACTTTAATATTTGTTATAGACTTCAATTTTGAATTTAGTAATGTAATTAAGTAATTTTAGAGTTATTTTGATTTTAATCTTCAGTATTTATTGGTATAATTTTCTAATTTATAATTTCTTTTAGTTTCACATTATCACATTATTCACATTATTTCTTTTAGTTTTATTTAAGTTATCTGATTTTACTTTGTATTAATGATACAATAATCTCCCAATGCAACAAGAATAGTATTTATAAAACTTTGGTTTCTGTTGTTTGTATGAATTAAACCAATAGTTTTTATTTATATTGAAATCAATATAATTAATCAGCAACTTATGCAATTGATTGATTTTTAAGTAATTTTTGAATTTATTTCTCATGACCTAATAATAACAATGTTAAAATGTAGTACTCCAAAGATGCAGGTTTTAAAAATATTTTTATCCATAGTATAGTTATTTATTTCTTTAATCAAATTAATAATAATAATTATATATGACCTTAATTATTACTCAATAATCTGTTTATGATACATTCAAATTAATAACTAAATTAGTATATATGACGGTACATTGTAACGTACTGAATTTGTACCGAGAACCGAGGTACAAAATCTTTTACCGTACCGAACCGTACCGATCTGAAATTGTTGGTACCGCTGACCCCTACTTATTTTTCACAGTCCTAAACAAGATGAGAAAACAAGACAATACATAAATTCCTTAGTGGTTTATCAGTGAGCAACGTCTTTTAATGTAGAATTGTATGTTATAGTTTTGGAATAAAAGAGCCTTGTACAGTCTAAAATCTTGAGAGAAAAGTCACTGTGCCATAAAGGTAAAATACCCCCGTCGCAGCAAACCTGCATACTCAGCGAATTTCCAATGGAGATATAAATGTCTTAATACTACATAAAGCCACTTACCAAGTTTCATAAAAATATATTCACAAATAAGCGATATATACAATTTTAATTATTCTCCATAAGAATAACATCGGGGCTGAGTACGCAGGTTTGCTGCAACAAGGAACACAAAAAATGGGTTTTTATGCTAATTTCAATATAACTCAACTAGGTGAAGTCGTATACCAGTTTTTATTCATTTATGTTCATAATTAAGGGAGACAGAGCATTTAATTATCATCCATAAGAATAACATGGGGGCTGAGTACGCAGGTTTGCTGCTACGGGAGGATTATGCAAAAACAATTTTTTGGAGCAAATATCAATAGACCTCAACGAGATGAAGCTGTATACCAAGTTTCGCCAGTATACGTTCATAAATAAGCGAGATAACAAAATTTTCTTTTCCTCCATAAGAATAACATTAGACAACGTACTGTGTTTAGCACTTTCAATATCTCGGTAACCAATTGACATAGAGGAATGATCGAAATACCAAATTGTGTGTTTTTTTAAGCTGAATCGAATGGTCAAAACTAAAATTTGACTTTTTCAAAAATTATATGTAAAAAATTCAAAAAACCCATTTTTGGGGTACAAAACCCCCCCAAAATACCCCTTCGGATAGGTCGATCTGTCTGGTTTTCGAACTTAAAGTCATAAATGCTGCTTTACATATATATACCAAATTTCGTCAAAATCGGATCATTTTTACGAGAGTTATCGTGCTCACGGACACATATATATATATATATATATATACATACAGTATCGAACGAATGGTGTTTTTGGGGTCTGGGGACCTCAAAACGAAAAGTTATCATGGTCCCGGGCCTAGGTCTTACCATGCCGACTACGGTAATAGCTTCTTCCCTATAGGGGAAATTCGCTAATAACGTTTTGAGTTTAGAATTACAATCATGAACATTTCCTTAAATGTGTCTCAGCCCCCTTTATTCCCTGACCCCCTCATAATACCTAGATTTTTAATATGAAGAATAGTTCAGAGACTACAATACATAACATGAATTTTTTATCAAAAGTTTATTTTGGGAGTTTTAATTTAAATTGAACACTACCTTGTTGAAAAAATCACCCTCATTTTCTAAAATCGTAAATCGTGTGGCAGGTTCATTATCCTGGCGTATGGAGGGTGTCTGCGGCACGGTCTGATCCCTAACCTGTTGGATGGAGGTGCCAACCCCCGCTACAACTGCCGAGATGCCATCTGGTGGTGGCTGTACAGCATACAGTGTTACGTCAACTCTGCGCCTAACGGGGCGAACATCCTGAGGGACGTCGTTAACAGGATCTTCCCCAAGGATGACTCAGAGCCTACTTATGTGGTGAGATTGGAGTTGTGTGGTATTTACTCTGTAGTATCTGCTATGCCTGGGAATTTCAGAGGTAATTTTGTGACCTATGATAGTAACAAGGAATAAGCAGTCAAAAACAAAAAATGCTGTATTAATAATTGTAGTAAATCTACTTGATGTTACTTAGGATTAACAAATAAAATTGTGTCAAATTAATACATTATTTTGGCAAAGTTGGTACTTCTAAGACCTCTTCATACTACTTTACTTCAGTTACTAAATACAATTTTTGCAAGTTTTGCATAAAATATGAGGGTTGTCCAGAAAGTAAAGTTGCATCCTGTGCTGAGCCAACTCCCCCTCCACAGCAGTCTACTCACCACCCCGCCAAAGTGTGGCCGAGTCATTGCTGAGCAGTCATACGTCTTGTTCCTGCAGCCATACAAAATGGTGGTTTCAATCGAAAATCCCGTACCAAATGTGAGATCTGCAGTTTTATTCGGTTTCATGGAAATTTGTAGACAAGCACCAAGGAAAGTTTTTGGGGAAAGTGCAATAAACGAGTCTTCAGCGAGAAAATGGGTTGTTTAATGAAGGAAGATCCAATGTGAACCATCACTTGTTACAGATGATTTGAATGAATTGAAGGAAAAATTGAGGAAAAGTAGCGATTCATTGTAAGCACATTACATGAATCCTTTCCATAAATTTCAATATCTTCATTGCAATTCCTACATAAGATTCTTTGTTAGATTAGTAGATTAGGAAATCTCAACAGAGCTGCTAGGCATGTATTTCAACTGGGAATTTTGTGCAGGTCACTGGAAAGAAGTCCGCGGCTTGTCAGCCCTTCCCTCCTAGCTAGGTTAACAGACAAAGGATCAGTTCATGTTCATCAGCTGGGGACCATGGTCATAGGGTTATAAGAGTTCCACCCTCCCCCCCCCTGTGCTCCATGGACCCGAAAAACATGATGGTACTGAGATGAAAGGGGATATTGTCATAATGGAGAACCAGAGGACTACCCACACACGATGATATCTTCATTTGCTCTACCCAATATTGACCTCTAAGCTGGTCTGAAAGTCGCCCTGAATGTTTTGGTGTTTGTCTATAAAATTTCAATAGGCCGAATATTTTGCTCATTCAGATATCGTATAAATTGTTATTCGTAGTGACGGATCTCGTATTTGGCGTGTTTTTGATCGATGCCGACATTTTGAATTGCTGTAGAACAAGACGAGTAACCACTTAGAAATCAAACTTAGCTCTCACAATGAGCGCTTTGCCGCACACTCCGTCGCAGTCATGGGGGAGCAGTGTGCAATCGTTCTTTACTTTCGGGATGACCCTCATGTCTTTAAAATAGAAACAATATTATATGAATCAAAATGGTAAACCTGGCCCAGAATACATTCTTAGCACTGAGATGTAACTCACACGTATGATCTTCAGGATCAACCATTGCACGATGTGATTCAAGAGGCGATGCAAGTCCATTTCCAAGGTTTGTGCTTCCGAGAGCGCAATGCCGGCACCAAGATCGATGCTCACATGACACACCAAGGGTTCAACGTTCAGATTGGCGTTCATCCTAAAACTGGTAAGTTGTTAGTTGTTCAAGCAATACCTAATTTTAACTAAACACTCCTTGAAATATATAATTTTTATTTAGAAAAATTAACAATTCTTGAAGTCTGAACTTTCTGGTTTGGTAATAAATGGTAAATAAGCCTAAATATTATTGTAAGAAAGACAAGCGCGTATCTCAAGTTGATATGGAGAAAACATTATCATAGTTACCTTCCAAGAGCTATTGTCCTGAAAGACTGCATGAAACAAAATAGCCAAAATTTTCTTTGACTGTTTAAAATATATAATGAGAAATCATTTGTTATTAGGATGTAAACTTAAGAAAGAGTGTCAAAGCAATTACCAATGGAGAAATTAAGTCTTTCCCAGTCGACATTGCCATACAAAACAACGCATAACAAAACTGGAATAGTTTTGATGCAAATAAATTATTTGATAAGCCAAAAGAGACAGTAAAAGTTGAGATGTCCCAAAGTTTTTACTATTGTCTCTTTAATTTCATCAGGAATAAACTCAAGCGAATTGTCATTATTTCCAATCCCACCCTGTGCTAACAGTCATGCTTAATCCAAACCAAAACCCTGATAAAAATAGTTCCACAATATGACCTCTCATTACCTCTCCAATGTTTGATTCAGGATTTGTATTCG